>JAWWEE010000158.1:17738962-17866798 GCA_035221455.1 Xenops minutus
ATCTGGCGGCGGTCGGCGGCGGCAGAGCGCCCCGGCGCCCCGTGCCAATGCGGGGCGGGCGCGGCACGCCGGGGGCGCCTCCACCACCGCGGTGGAAACTTCCCGTGCCCGCCGGGCCGGCGCGCCGCTGAAGCCCCCGGCGGGGAGCAGCGGGGCGAGGGGGGTTCGCCCGCACGGGCGGGGGGCGCCGCGTCCAGTTTGGCTTTTCCCCTCCGCTGGAAGGAAGAACAGCAGATAATACTGACTGCCCGGCTTTAAAGTTCCGCGCCCCGCTCTCCAGGACGCGCATCCCGCCCCGCGGCGGGGCCGAGGCGGTGAGTGCCCGGGGGGCCGGGGGGGCAGCGCCGCCGCCACCTGTTCGGGGGGCCGTGCCCCCGGCCCGGAGCCCGCAGCCCGCCGTGCCCGCCCTGCCCTCCGCCGTGCCCGGGGGGAGGAGGGGAGCGGGCAGGCAGTGGGCGGTGGCGGACACCCACCTTCGCCGGCGGTCGCGCCATGACTCCGCTCCTGGGCGCTGCCCGCCGACCCCCGCCCCGCAGGCCGCCCCGGGGGAGCGCCACGGGTACCACCGAGCCGCTGCCTTTGCCCTCCATCCTCTGCCCTCCTGCGCCTCCCGTGCGCTCCTCCCGCCCTCCCCCTTCCAAGCCATAGCCTTTCTTTGCCCTCCCGCTCCCCTCCACACCCCCAGCTGCAGCCCTCGCCCCCTCCTCTCCCTCGCAGCCCCAGCCTGCAGCCCCCTGCGCGCCCCTTCCCTCGGCCCGCTCCGGTGATGCTTCCGAGGGGCAGCGCCAGGCTCCGCACCCCCGGCCCAGGTGGGTGCCTCCTGGGCTGCGGCACGCCCGGGGAGCCGAGCGGCACGGCAGTGCCAGGGGCACGGAGCGGAGGGGGCACGCAGGTCTGTGTGTGTGTGTGTGTGTGTGTGCACCCGAGATGAAGGGAGCGAGGTGCCCGCTCTCTGAGCATGCGGCTCTGCGGAGCTGGTGACACTCCCTTCCTCCTAGGGACGCTCTCTGCCGGGGCTCTGCGGCGTGCCCAGCCTGCCTGCTTGCCGGGCAAGGCTGTCCCCGGGTCCGGGGGTGCAGCACCTTCAACCCGAGAGAGAAGGCGTCTCATGGCTCGCTTGGCCCATATGGGTCCTGGCTGGGGATGTGTTTTAAATTGCCTCAAGCAGTGGAGCGTGCCTGGAGACAAAAGAGACAATGAGAAATCAGAGTGGGCTGTCGAACTCTGGAGTGAGTGGAGAAATGCTTAGGACAGCTGGAGACAGGAGGACTGTACATCAGGGGGACTGTTAATCCATTGCATGGCAAGTCAAGCCATTGACTGTTTCAGTGTCCCGAGTTGGATGGTCATGTCTATTCTAGCCTGTGACATGCAAAGTTACTCCTTGGTAGGCCTTTGAGATGCAGAAGGGGTATAGAGTCCTGGTGAGGCTGTGTCACCATGTACTCCAATGTGGTTGATGTGAATAGGTTGTGTGACTTGGAGCAGGAACTGGTTTTGAATGGAGGAAAGCACATGAGTTTTGGTGTGGGCTAAACTAAAGAGTTGCTGGAGTCAGAATTGGTACTGTATTTATCCTTGAGTGCTCCAAAGTATTTTGATTTTGCAGCTGGTGATTTGTGTGATTTCCACAAGTGTTTGTAAGACAGCCATGACTTTGAATCCATCCCCGTCTGTGTGTGTCTGGTCTTTTCCTTCTCCTTGTCAAATGTTTTCCCTGTGTGATTAATAATGTGCCAACTGCTTCATTTCAGCACTGGGGAGGCCGATGCTGATTGATTTCCCTGTTCAGTCTCCTTGGTGGGTCTGGAGGCTGATGGGTGTTGCCACTGCAGAAAAGTCTGCTTTTGGGTGGGAGCTGTCAACATGCCTTGTTTTTTATCTCAGTGAACCTCTTATTTCTTTTAATTAAAAAGAGATGAAGTATGCATGGTAATACCCTTCTTGTTTACATTAAAATGATCTTGTAATTAGCAATAATTATCTCAGTTTGGGATATTGCTGTGATATTTAAACAGCACTTTTGACCTGAGGGACACTTTTCTGGCCTCAGGGAGTTGCCCTTGGTGTGGTTCTCTCCTGTGTTACGCTTGATTCTTGGCTGCTGTCAGTGGGGAAGGTAGAACAGCAGCAGGAGTAACCCTGTGTCTCTCTGATGTTGGCCTAGAAAGCGATGGCCATGGTTTCCTTATCGGGTCTGATGCTGCTGCACAGGGCTCCCTGGCAGACCTGCCGCTGTGTGCGTGAGGATGGTCTGCCTTGGTGGCTTTCACCCTGTGGTCTGAGGATCTCAAGGGGACCTTGCTATTGTCCTGGGGGAGGGGAAAAAAGCAGACTGAAAAACTGCCAATTGGCCTTTTTTTCCCTAGTTCTCCTAGGAAAAAGGCTGGTGATAATGTGGGAAACTTTTCCCTGTGAGAGTAGAGGTCCTGAGGCATCTTTGTCCATGTGGCTATCTTTCACCTGATTTCCCTTCCCTTTCAGAGGAGCAAAGCTCAGCTCGTGAGTGCTCACAACATTTGCTTCCAGGCTGGATATGGCTCCCACTGCCTCCTCTCAAGCTACTGGTGCACCCCAAATTTACCTTGTCGCTAGGCTGCGCTTGGAGAAAACACCAGGTTTTCTTAGAAAAGTGTAAAAAAAGTCAAACATTGGGGAAACATTCAACAAAATAAAATCCAAGAGAAAAGTGCTGCCTGTAGAGAGGGGTTCCTTGTGGGAGTGTGATAAAAGGAAGAGGTAGGAATGCCTCTTCTCCTGTCTTTCAAGGTGTGTTATACAGTATACTTTTTGTCAGTCTAGGAAAAGCAAAATGGTTGTGCTACAAGCAATCTTTATCAAGTAGTAATTTATTAGCAGCTTTCTATTTCAACATTTTTGAACTGTAAACTTAGAGCCAGAGCTTATTAAGCAGCAGATAAAATGTTGAACATATTTGAATTTTATCTGTATTAATCTAATAACATATTTATGACATGATATTTGATCAGCTCTATAGCTGGTTGAAGACCACAAGAGTATTAATCAAATAAATTGTTTGACAAATACAAATGAGATTAAACAAACGATCTATTTGCCAACTGCTGTTCAGCTGATCTGTCATGGAATGTTCCTAATTTTCTTATCTTTCCCTTCCAGTTTTCATGCCACTTTTTCATGGTTTATCTTCTCCTGAACTGTCCTTGGTATCTGTTTCACTTATCTCTGTTGTGTCATTGTTTTCCTTTCATCCTTTCTTCTGCCTCTTTCTTGAACCTCTCTTTCCATGCTTTTTGAGTCTAAATTAGCCATTTTTTCTCTTTTTCTCTCCACCTTCCTGGTGGAGGTTTTTATTGAATGGTTCATAGTCAGCCCAACTAAATCTGGTATGTGTTTAAACCCATAAAAATGTGAAACTAAACTCAGACTGTGTGTGAGTATGAAGATGTTTGCTTGGTGGTAATGCTTCCCTGCCCCTCTCAGTATTTTCTGGCTGTTGCAGGAAGGGTGTTCCTGCAGTTCTGGGTTTTTTTCCCAGCTCTCATTTTTGCTTATGCTCTCCTTATGCCTTTTTCATAAGCAAATTTGACTTTGTATCTTAAGAAAGAAACCAGGATCAAATGGCAAACCTTGTGTTGTTCATTGGTTGTGTATCTGTATGCAACCTGCTTCCATCTGCTCTCTGATCAAACCCAACCTTCCTGCCAGGCAGTTCTCCTTTCCTCCTGGCATCATCCTTCTTCCCCGCTGGGTTTACAGCTGGGAGGTGCCTTTCAGTAGGGCAAAAGGAACGAGTGCCCTAAACATTTTCTGACTTACCTGTTACTTGCAAGAGCCCGTATGAGTGTCAGGTTGATGCGGGTAGGTGGCAAGATATGAACAGGTTATTGTGCAGGTTATTGTGGGCGCCCAAGTAGTCACAACATTCAACTTTGAAGTCTCGTAAAGGTGAAATTACTGTTAGACAGGAAATTTGATTTGTTCTTTTTTTTTTATTTTCCCCCTGGATGAAATCTAGTGGCAGGGAGAATATTTTTCAAAAACAATGGAAGGAATAGAAAACCTTGTGTTTCAGGGGCGGGGCGGGGGGGGTGGAATTTGCTATGCCATGGCAATAAAACACAGGCAGTCCAGAGGAGTGTGATGGGAGTGCTCAGAGTGCGTGATTCGCCTCCGCTGATAGTTGCAGTGATGTTGCAGCAGCGAATGAGCTAAGCTGTGTATGTCATAGCTGTCTGCTTTAAGCACTCAGAGTTATGTGACTATGCCCTCATACCCAGAAGGAGAGGTCTCTGCTGCTCTGAAGTGAACAGTTACACCTATCCTCTGTGTCTTCTGAGGTGTTTTGGGTAACACTTGGCTGCAGTGACAGAACGAGCAATCCAGGTGACATGTTGTTGCAAAGCAGAATTAATGGGGGAGGATGGAGCCAAGAGCGATATTCTTTTGCAGTTCATTATTTACTGCAGGGAGAGAGGGAAAGTGATGATGTTTGGTTTGTAATTACAGATATCCAGAAGAAAATACTTCAAGATGATCCATTTTATTCTATGCGTTGCTACCTATTTTTCTGACTAGGGATTGCCTCGGTAAAAGCAAAACTTCATTATCAACTTCTCACTGGTGGATTAAGGTTTTACAGCTTTCTGCATGTGATGCAAAAAAGATGCGAATGCTTACAAAGGGAATAGTCTTTCCATGCTCACTGTCTTAATGCGTGACCTGCCTGTGGTGCCCATCTGAAAGCAACATGGGTTCTTGGAACTGTTGATCTCTATACTGAAAGGTGACTTTGTGGTTAAAGTACAGGATTGTGAACTGGGGAGTCCTCACCCCCCAGTCTGGTCTTGGATAAGCTGTTTGCCTTATCTCACTGGACTCTCTTTTTTAGGAGTGATACCAACCCAGCAGATAGGCAGCAAATATCCAACCTATTTGCTAAAAGATTAGGATGCCCTGGGTGAGAGCCCCTCTGAGAATCCAGAGGTGGTGGCAGCCCAGATACTTGTATACTACTGTTCTGGGGGCCAAACTTTAAGTGAATTTTTCCTTTTGCATAGCTAAATCCCTTATGGATCAGGCTGCTCGTATGAGTTAAATTCAAGAGCTGGTGGAGCTGAGTTTAAATGCATATGTGTGGGAGCAATAATTTGACGAATACAAAAAAGAGACATTGCTGCAATGTCTCTGGGAAGATGCCTGTACGTCTTCTGCTTGTTTAGCATCCTTGAGAGAACAGCAGACGTGAGGGAGAAGCTGTGGCCTGTGAAATGAAGAGGATGTCTTGCTCTTGCTGGGAGAAAAGATGTAAAAAGCCCGGGAGTAGGAGTGAAATGAGGGATGCAGGTGTGCACAGCGGGAGGTGCTCTGGACTGCCCTGTTCTCACTGGGTAAGGCTCTGCAGGAGGAGAAGCGCGGAGGAGATCAGTGTAAAAAGGCATTGTGGAGGCTGCTGTTGTGCGGGGTGGCACGTCAGCTGTCCTGCTGGTCCGGGCTGAACCGAGGCATGGCTGGCTGGCAGTGGAAGTGCACGGGGTCGTCTTCCCTGAGAAAGGGAGGCTGGTGAAAAATCGCCAAAGGAGAGTCTGGCTAGCAAGTGTTTGTGCCTGGGGCAAGTTGGGATCTTGTTTAGAGGCTTGCTGAGAAGTGAGCCCTGTTCATCAGCAGCTTGTTGGTTGTGTAGGCCTGCTCCAGTATTGTGTTGAGTGCTCTGACGCTCGGCGCTATCTTCAGCAATTCTGTGGCTTACATCCAGCCCTATTCAGCCTGCTCCAAACCATGTGTATAGAATAAGCTTGAATGTATGAAATTGGAGCCTGCAAATGATGGATTTTGTCCTACTCCAGCTAGGACTGCGTTAGCCAGGGCAGTATTCCTGGTGTGGTACTAAGTCCTCTGTTTCTGTAGTGATTATAGCCAGTGTGCTTCTTCCCTGCTGCTGGCTTTGCATGAAATGCCAGGGAGCTTAATCTTATGTGAAGGACTGGAATTCATCCTTCAGGAAAAGGAGAAGGCTGGGCTTGAGAAACCAGGCTTTGCTTGGTATGTATGATAAGTAGATAGAACAGTAGTTGACTATGTCAAGTAAACAAAACATCACTATTTCTTGGAGGTAAATATGGGACTGACCCCTGTCTTGTATGTCTTCTAATCCAGTGATTAACTTTTTTCATTTTCTCCACTTGGATCTGTGTCTATAGATGCAATGCTGCCTTTTGGGTCCCACTGTGTTAGGCTCCTGCTGTGAACAGCACAACATTCTCCTTTGTAGAATGCAGACCCAGCAAATGCTGGTGAAAGCAGGAGGTACCTCCTGCCTGTGTGTGTGCATGCACACTCCTTGCCTCCCCCCTTGCGTGCAGAGGCTGAATATCTAACCTTACAGTATAACCTTGGTCATGGCAAGGTTTCTCCCAGTCTTGTTTCTCCTGGCCTTTTCCTGATTTGCATTGTATTGTATGAGGCCAGCTGGCTTTTTCTGGAGGGCTTGTCCCACTTTCCACACAAGGCAGCCCTGGGCGAGTGGTCTGCTCCCTGACCTGCTTCGACAGGCATGTGCTGGCTCCTTGCTCTGTTGGTGTGGGAGGGAATATGAAAATAAGTGTTGAGGGGCTAGGCAGGGGGAGGACATTGCTGTGCCAGTTGGTGGTATCACCTCCCATCTGGCAGTCAGCATAGCTGCTGGTGTATGAGAAGGTACACACAAATCCCTGCTTCACTTTCTGCTTCATTGTTCTCCTGAGCAGTGTGGTGGCTGAGACTTGTACTGAAATCTGTGAGGGTCAGATCTGTTCTCTCCACTCCTCTGAGCATGACTGCATGTCCTCCATTCTGCTGTACCCAGTTGGCACTGATGGCTCTGTAGCTATTCTGGTGTCCCCCATGAATTTCCAAATATTAAGATATTGATTCTCAAAACACACGCGCTGGAAAGAAGTAACCACTGTGGCTGTGGTGAAGGTGGGAAACAGAGGTGTGAGAGAGTCAGACCTAGACCTGGAAAAGTGCTTCTGCTCCTGCTTTTCCACAGAAACAAGGAGGCTGTGTGGTGGTGTGGCACAAAGTCACAGGGGTATGTGCAGGGTCTCACCAGGTCTGTGGCAGAGTAGGGAGGTAGATGGATGAGGGTGGAAATTTCTTTAGCTGATTCATGAGCAAGATGCATCTGGCACAATTCTATCATGTTTCCTTGTGCAGAAGGAACGAAAGCTGCAGCATTCATCCCAGAAAGCCACCCGCAGAAGCAATGTCAGAACTCATTTCTGAGAGTGGCTGGCAAAGTCAATGCAGACGTGTTGTCAAGTGCAGATCAGTTCTGTGTTGCCATCCCTGTAATACAACCAGTACTGAAGGATCAGTGACTTTAAAATGTTTTCAAGTGTGAGAAACATCATTTTCTGAAAATACTATCTCTTTATGTATCGTAGTTGGTTATTCAGAGGCCAGAGTGTTTCCACAAACTGTGGTAACATTGACCAAGACTCAAGGAGAGCAACAAGATGGAGCAGGAAGGTAAGGCTGTTTTGTGGCAGGCACAAGGAGGATACAAACAGGAGGAAAATGGCCTTTCTTGACTGATCTGATCAGTGACTTTCAAGGGTTTGTTCCTGAGATCACTTCCTATTTATCATTCCCAGCAAGAATTTGGGCAGTTGTCCTGCAAGGAGGAAGGCTAGGACTCTCAGACCCCATTTGCTTTCAACTAGCAGTCATCTGATCCCCACATCTACTGCAACCTGATTATCAGGGGCTGGACAAGATGTTCTCTGCTTCATATTCCTTCTGTGGTGAACACGTTAATCTGTGTTCAGTAAACATCAGCTTACACCTCTTCTGCAGGGTGTATCCCAAGCACCCACCCTCATTCAATCTATGAAGTGTCCAGGCCTGCCTGCCTCTCGTATCTGCTAGAAAGTGAAAAACTGCCAAGTATCTACCAGTGGCTGTAGCCAGAGCATACAATGGGCAGGGACAGGAGAGGCATTATTACAACCTCTTGTTTTACAGCTGGGGAACTGAGGAATGGAAATTCATATTAACAGGAGGAGCCTAGAGCAGAGTTGAGAACAGAAATGGTTGTCCTAGTCTAGCACTTTGACTGCGAGGTCAGTTTCCGACTTCCTTTGGGAACTGATGAGCATCAAAAGATTCAGTGCCCAACTGTTGATGTGTTGCTAATCTGATTCTCTGATGAGAGCAGTGCTTTCTGATGAAAATGAGTCCTGAGAAGGTGGGGGTTTGTTTCCTTTTATCATTTTAAGTAAAGCTGTCCTGACATTTTAATATTTTGATGTCTGGTCTTAGAAGTGATGTGAGTGGAGGGCTGGGATAGCAGTACTTTGTATGCCACTCTTCCAGGCTGTAAGTGGGGCTTGTGTCTGCAGAAATGGATGGATACCCCATGGTAAATCTGAGTGTCGTCTTGTGGGCTGGCAAAATGGTAAGAAGATTTGGGCAATTGAAAAGAGATGTTGGACCCCTCTGGATGGGGACTGATTTAAAAATCAGAGGGCTTTAGGATCTTAATTTGTGTTGGTGGCAGGTGATTGCAAAATGAGGCATCTCCCTATTAGTCACCTGCATCAAGGCACTTTTTGTGGAAAGATTTAGAAAACAAGAAGCAGTTAATTGACCAAATCTTTGAGGTTGAAAAATAAAACAAACTTCCCAGGGGGGAATAAAAAAGTAGGTTTCTTCAAGAAGCAAAAACAGTTTACTTTTTTTCAAAGCAGTTTCTGAGGCACCTAATCTAATATTTCCAAAACAATTTTCTGGCAGTCAGGGCTCACACATTTAAAAAACAACATGGTAGAAAGGAATGTATAGTGACAGTTTAATTTGTTGCTGAAATGTGGTCACCTCTGGGATAATTCAGAGCAACCATGGAGTGGATGATAAATCTGTTCAGGATGGAAGGTGAGTAAGGGGACGCTGCTCAGATGAAACTACCAACGGAGGATGCTCATGCAGAGGTATAATTCCTGGAACTAAAATTTGTCTTTCTCATTTGACTCTTAAAGCCTGTTCACTTGTTCTGGACAGAGCAGTTGTTGCTAAGTCCTTAATGTGGCAGCAAGGGAGGTTTTGGTGGTGATTCTGCCAGGAAGGTGTTAGGGAAGAGGCTCTGGTACTAGCCAGCTTTAGAGATGAAATGGATGCAGAAATAAAGGTGGAAGATTACAGCACATAAGGTACAGGTTGCTCGCTGGCTGGGGAATTGTAAAGGCCCAGGGCAGCCAGCTGGGTATTGTAGTCACCAATCCACAGATGCAAATTGGGCTGTGTAAAGCTGGTCTGAAATTTCTACTCTTTTAAAGGGAAAACAAGGCAATTGAAGGATGCACTTGAGAAGGCAAAGAGAAGCCTGCCTGAGTTTTAGCGGAAGATGTACAATTTAAAAAGAAAGATGTATGGAGTTGCTTATCTGAAGTGTGCTCCTTGTGAAGAGTGCCTAGGAGAGGCTGGGCTTTTTCAGAGCATGTTACTAACCACATGCCTTTTTGGCAGGCCCTGCAATTGCATTGCAACGGGGTTCTGAGGTCTTATTCAAATTCTGCTGAAGTTGGTTGAACTATGTTGACTGCAGCAGCTGTGGGGTGGTGGGCAGTACAGCATCTCTCAGGTCAGTTCAGGTTTTCATCTCCTTTATTTCAATGTCTGCACCTGGAGTGAGTTTATTCAATTTGCAGATTAGAGCAACTTCAGAATAAATCCTAGATGAGGAGAAAAAGAACACTACCACCATAATAAATCAAAATAATCAAACAGGTTGTGTTATGGAACTGGGATGTGACTGGCAGGCGCTGTGTGGAGGTGGACAACCACCAGTCACATTTTCTCAGCATGGCTTGCTCTGCCGGGGCAATGGGAGTAAGTTGGGATTAGGACACAAAGAGATAATGTTTAAAATCTGAGGTACAAATGTGCAAACTCAGTGACATCTGAATGCTGGGGTGGAAGAAAAAGCCCTGCCACCAGTAAGTCACCCTTTCAGGGAGCTAATCTGAACTTCTTCTAAACCCTTCTGTTCAGTCCCACTGTGGGTGAACATTGTGCAGTTTCTTCCACGCTTGCTTTTCTGCCCCTATTTGATTTGAGGGCCCTTTGTAACAACGTATTCCTTGTGCATCCTGTTGTCAGAGAAGTTACTCTGCCTGCAATCCCTGTCTGAGCTCAATTTTCTTGTTTTCTGTAGCACAAGGGCTGACGGCTTCACAAATCTTAGAGTAACTCCTCAATCTCTCCCCTGGCCAGCCTAGCAGCATGACAGCTCCATTTAATGTGTGCTGTCTGCTTTGGCTTCCTGCCCCTAGACTCATTATTTTGCAGTTGTCTGCATCAAGCCCCAGTGTTGTCTGCTCCAAAGGATTGTATATCAGAAGTCATGAAAAAGAGTCCTCAAGGTTGCTCTGTAAATCCCAAGTCTCTCTGCTAGAAGAAATCCCAGTCCTGCTGCTCTGTCCTTTCTTCTCCCATGTCCTTGCCCCAGCCCTGCTGTGTGTGTGCATCCCTCCCTGCCTGTCGTAGTGCATGTTTTGATGGGCATGAAGTGAGCCTTGCAGGCTCTCTGGGCAATGCTGTTTTCACAGCACAAAGTGTTTGGTGCCTGGGATGTTTTCCTTTCTTCACCTGCTAAGACAGAGGCAGGTTGAGACCTGTAGCTCTGCCTTCTCTTCAACCATCACCCAAAGTTATTTGGATCCACTTGGAATATCTTTACAGGGAAAGTATTGTGAAGTTTTCTGGGTGGTAGATACTTCAGGCCATAAGCCTCTCATCTGCCACTTGAAGTGCAGCATTACCTCAGGGCCTTAGGGACTGGAAGTGCTTTCAAGTTAGGTGCAGAGTGAAATAGTCCCTCTCTGAAAAGCTTACAAGGAAAGTGCAAGATGGGGAACATCAGGGTGCATTTCAGCTGTCCAGATACTGACATCTAACATCCCAGCCACATACTGTCAGTCCCCTATATAGACAGTGGAGGAAATGAGCACTTTCATCTCATAATGCAGGTAGATATCTGAAACAGGTCAGAAACAGATTGTGTCTGTCTCTGCTCATTGATGATAAAGAGGCTCTGGATAATGGGCTCTCATGGAGATATCTGTGTTGTAGGTGAGATGAATCCCACTTTGATTAGCTGCACTGAGGAAGTTGAGGTAGCACAGAAAAGGGACAAGACAGTGCTGAATGTAGTCTGTCCTTGCCTTAGCTGTGTGCTGTCTCTTTTGGTAAACACGTGCATCTTTCTTTGGTCAAGAAGCTACCCTTCATTTTGATTCCTTGCTGGCCAAGAGCTGGAGGAGGGGGATGTCATCCAGATAGCAGCTGGAAGACAAAGTCAAACTCATATAAGAAGTGCTTCTAGGACAGAGCTCCAAGTCTGTTCCAGCCCTGGAGAGAGGGGCATTTTAACCAAGTGAAGGCAGAAAGTGCAGGTAGGAATGGGGCAGTTTTGTATCTGTTTCATCCTTTCATACTGAGGCCAGGCAGCTGCTAGCATAGGTCATAGCTTACTCAGCTACTTCTCTGGGGCTCCTGACCTCCTGAATGTACCCAAACGTGTTGTATTGCTGTGGAAAAATATATGAGACCTCTAAATCTGGAGCTGAGACAATGGCATGGAACTTCAGATTTCAGGCTAACAGGATATCAGCAGGAGCCCTCCAGTACCTCAACAAGGGCTGCACATCTGGGTGTTCCAGGCTTGGTGGGAAAACCCCTTTCTGTTAGGGGAAAAAGAGCTTTTTTATGAACACTGAAGCACTGTTAACTGTCATAATTGGGCTTTGGGAATGACGGAGCCAGTTTCTGTACATTTGTATGCCGCTTGACCTGAACCTTTATGGTTGCTCTGAAGACCCTGTTGTGGTCTGCAGGGAGCAGGTTGGAGGAGACCCAGAGCTGTTCTTGAAAGAACTGGAAAAATGAAGCTGAGCCAACTGGAAGGAATAAAGCCTGTGGTAGCCTGGGGAGGATTTTCTTGACTGGCTGAGTTTCCCCTTTGATTTGGAGCACTTGTTCCATCATGCCTTTTGCTGGGGAAGAATTAGCCTGGTGGCAGAAACGCAATACACTGGGCATTTTGGGAACAAAAACTCTGTCCACGGCAAGAGCCCACAGAGATTGAACTCTGAGTCCCTGTGCTGACAGCTGGTTGCAAGCCTGCTTAGTGTGGGATGGTGCTGGGCCAGTGTCTTTACTCTCCATCTTGTGCCTGTGTCATCAGCATGAGTTAATGATGGAACCCTGAAGAAAAAAAGAATGTTTTATACCCCAGTGTTGTTTGTTATTGATACTCATGCTTTAATTCCCATCAGTTCAGATACCCATAAAATGGTAGTTAGCTCTGGAGAGTCCCTAGAAACCTACTGTGTGCACTACAGTCACTTCAGACTTAAAATAGCGGGGAGTTTATCAGGCTGAAATTTCTGGCTAGCCCTATGTGGGAAACCCACATACTATGCTACAGAAAAAGGCAAAAAAATACCTTATATTCTATTATATTTTGTATTTTCCTCACTTTACAATGCATCTGATCTCTTCCTGCTGTCTTTCCTGGCTACGTGTCCATGACAAGCTTTTGTACTTTTCATCTTGTTCTTCTAGGGAACAGAGAGAGCAAGTATGAAAACCATCAGGAGGCTTTTAATTCAGTAAGAAAGGTATATATCAAGGCCTTGTAATTAGGACCCACAACGTATATTTTGCTCTGATACTTTCCTTGTTGTCCTTTCCCTCTGAACTTTGGTACAATAAATAGTGTCTGTGTTTGAAGAGCGTCCCAACACAGAGGCACCTGGCACAGCATCAGGTCCTGGCAGCTTCTCTGCGTTTCTGCTGCACGTGGCCTCTTGCCTGGTCAAACAAGTGCATCGTCAGCAGCACTGAATAGTGATTGACTGCCTGCCCTTTTTTCCTGCTCACCCAAGGTAATTCCTTCTGCTACTCCTTCCATGTGGCAAAAAGAGTTGCAAAGGGGGAGATGCAATGCATTGCTGTACTCTTGTTACTCAGCTGCAAAACTGAGCCCCATCTGCAGCAGCAGTATCGTGCCTGGGACCAGCTTTATGTTGCAATCGACATGCTGCTGGTTGGATGCACTCTGGCAAAACAGTGCTTTTTACTTATTAATTTTGGCCACCAACAGCACACTGGTTGTCTTGTCAACAGGAGGTGGTTTGTAGGTCTCTGGGAGATTTGCAGCAGGGTCACTTGGCTGTTTGCTGTTGTGGTTGAACAGGCACACGTATGGTTCTCTGAAAGCTGGCAGGAGAAACCAGGATCAATGCCTTTCACAGAGGTTTTATAAGACCTTCCTAACTAATTTTCCTAGCTCCCTAATATGTATATGTAACTAAATCTAGGCAGCCAAGGCTATATTGAGCCTTAGGCATGAGAAATTGTGTAATACGATCAAATTGCATATTGTTTCCAGGGCAGAGCCAACCCTGTTGCACCAAGAACTTCTTTAAGATTTTACCTTTAGGATGGGAAGGCAACTCCTATCATGGGGAGCCCAGTTCCCTCCAGTAATCCAAAAAAGGCTGCTTTGGTTTCTAATTCAGCTCTGCACCTTCTGTCTAGTGGCTTCAGACTGGATATCAAGTTGGCTGGTATTACTTCCCCTGTGAAGGGGAGTGAGAGAACTGAAGCAACTTGCCTTAGCCTGAGTCAGCATTGCAGAGTGGCGAGTGTGTTTCTGTAGAGCGTAGTGAAAGGTCCTTGCCTTATCTGTCTTGATATTTTTCTGGTTACACAACTTGTTCGTCCCATAGATGCAAATATTTTCCTGGGGTTGGCCCTGGTTGCCCAAGGAGGGTGTTTGTTCAGATTCTCATGCTTTGCAATTAATATAAGTTTGCAATTAATTTAAGCTCTCAACTTCGTGTGAGAGAAAGAAAGGGAAGTGGTGCTAGGTGGTTGGGTTTTTTTTTTTCCCTCTCCCTGCTGTTGTTCCTCACCAACTGGCTACTTTGAAATGAGTATGTTGTGGTTTTTTTTTCCTTAAGCAACAACATGTCGCTGCAAACTCAGCTTTGGAGAGGTTGTGGGAGCTTTTGTCCGCTGGCATTGCAGCTGCTGCGGGCAAGGCACAGACAATACATAGTCCTGCGGGTACCCAGCCTGCGAGCTGGGTCTGGCTGAAGTGGATGCCAGCCCAGCTGAGCTGCATGAACCTTCTTTCTTGCTGCATTCCCACACTCGCTCGGTGGTGGCTGGGACATGCTAGTCCTGCCTTGCTCCAGACTAAGAGCAGCAAAGTTCACACTGAGGGGTAGGAACCAGAACCCGGTGCATTGCAAGTCAATATCTTTTCCCTGCCTCGTTTAGCTGTGGCAGTGTTATCTCAAGAGGGCTGTATGCAGTGCACTTGTCACAGCTGTGCCAGGCACACACCGCTCATGGAGATATCTTGCACATTCTCTCCTGAGCTACTGGGCTACTTAGAGGGTAAATTGCCTCCATTTTACTACAGGTTCAAAAAAAGGTATCTAGTTTAGACCTAGAGAGTGCCCATCATCTTTAGATATGTTGGCCAAACTTTGAGTAAACCTTGTGAAGTCTCTGTTCATTGTGTTTTCTAGAATACTCTGTGAGGTTGCATTTTTGTGTTTTGTGCTCTTCAAAAGCATCAATTCTTTGGCGCTGTAGAATAAAGGAAGTGCTTGCTTAAAGTGGCATGGAGGAGTTGTCAGCCTGGCCATCGATTGTGTGTTTCACAGTGATCTTGACTGGGTCACATTGGTGGTGTTTTCAGACCTTGCAGCCACTTTAAAGTCTTTTGTGGGGGGAAAAAGGCCAATTACATGAATTTTTGTACCTGATCAGGATTTTGACTCTTAACTTAAGTCAGATTTCATGTTTGAGTTAACATGATATGTCTTGAGTTTAATCAAAACTATATGGAAGTAAGGGCAAATGAAGCCTGTGGAATGGCAACTACCACTTGGAACAGCTTCTTTATAGAAGATCTCCATTTGAGTAAGAAATACTAATCTTAAATGTACTTTTCTTCAATGTGGGTCTTGCATCTTCTCTATCCAGTGTGTATCTTAGGTGTACAGATGAAAAGCAATCACTGTTATATGAGGTGATAGACTATTTGTGATTAGTAGCTCTTAGACCCTAATCAAGCTTTGATGGAGAGAATAAGACAATATTAATGCAAGTTTTTAAGGATGGATTATGAGGGTAGGTTGACAAATTGCAGCTTTCAGAACTCTTTGCTTTCATTGCTGTTGGAATATGAATTTTTCTTCTGTTAATATACTCACACGCTACAAAACACTGCAGCATCTTTTTGCTTAAGTTTTCAGGTAAAAGTTGGTTGGTTTGGCATGTGAGATGGGGGTTTTCTGTGGCATTTTTCTAG
The DNA here is from genome assembly GCA_035221455.1 of Xenops minutus. Lineage (NCBI taxonomy): Eukaryota > Metazoa > Chordata > Aves > Passeriformes > Furnariidae > Xenops > Xenops minutus. Next base: position 17,754,315 of record JAWWEE010000158.1, read on the forward strand.
TTTTAGAAACAGCTTTTTTGCAAACACTTGATTAATTTTTTTAATTTAATTTTATTTTTTCACTTGAAGTTCCTGTGTGAGAACAATGAGAGCTATGTAGGAACCATACCTGGTGCACCACACGGTGGCCTAGAAGTCTAGTTCACTGGAGGGAGACACACGGTCCTCAGGGAGGTGCTTTCCAAAAATAAGAGGATTTTAAGGGGGAAATCAAAAAGCAGTTTATTTCTAGTTAGGCGTGAATGCTATCCAAGAGAGGAACTGTTGTGTGTGCCTTAGGACTCCTGAGAAACAGCACTGATGAGCTCTACTGCCCTGAGATGAAGAAGGAGGCTTTACTAGCACAACATCCCTTTCCAAAATCTCACTGGTGGCTTGTTGCTCTTCCAGGCTCCTGTGAAAGCATGCAGTCATGTTTGAGATATCACAATATTGGCAAGAGTGTAAAAACTCTGACTTCAAGCTTAATCTCTGAATTTTTTCTTCTAAGGAAAGAGAACTTTATTGTACTGAGGATTTGAGGAGCTATGGATCCCTAAATTAGAGCTTCCGACTGCAGATCCTATGGTGGTTCTCTGCTTCATTAAGGTAAAAAAGCCCCAAATACCAAAGCACCAGAACTTCTAAAGAGGTTCTTGTCCAAAAGTGACGATTTTCTGTAGTTATTCCTAGTGACTGTTTCCTCAGGAGGATCATTTCCATATCTTAAGTGCAATTTTTAAATCCAACTCAAAGCCCACAAGACAGATGTGGTCATGACAAGAGCCAGGAATTTTGCATCATCTTATTCGAGTGGATCATCTTTAACAGTTCTGGTTCACATCACCTGTCCATTTTCTTGATTGCTTTTTCCAAACCACTAGGGGAAGAAATAAAACTCCTAACAGCCTTGTGACATTTAGCATTACTCACTCTTGCAGTCTAGAATGGTCAGTAAAGGCACCATGAGCAAATTCTGTGGGGTGTGGGTGAGCAGGATTGGAGAGGAACCTCAGACCATACATAGGACCAGGCTCCTACCACTTGAACAGTGACTGCATAGCTGTTGCAGTCCGTTTTTATAGTAGCAGACCAAAAAAAGCCCAAAGGTGTGAAAAGGGATGCAGGCACAAGTATGTGCAAGCTGTGGTCTCTTGGTGCACATCTCATCTCTATGTCCCACCAGCCCTGCCTGTAGCTGCTTTGAGTGGTATTTTCTGTAGCCCAGGAAGTAGTTGTGTGAGCTTTTTGGTGTCCTGAGGTCCAGCTTTCAACCCCCTTCAAACATCATGGCTTAAGTATCAGAGCTTCAGTTCTTGTGTCCTTGCTGATGCTTACGAGGGCAGATGCTGGATGCAGAGGTGACCAATAGAATAAAAGGTCAGGACTCATTTGCTGGGGGCTGATGATAAAGGGTGATAATATGAAATACTCTCAGCAATCAGTGATTTGCAGAGTGATGTAGGTCATGTAACAGATTTTCCCACCCACACACACTCTATAGCTTATAGGGAATACAATAATTTTACTTACAATAATAAAGTTGTGTTATTATACACTAGGGAATTGAAGGCAGATGCTTGGATTTTTCCCAGTGGGCTGAAGGGAGGTTCAAGTTTTGTTTTATTTATTTATTATATTTTAAACCAAAGCCAAAGAACTATGGGTCAGCTTGATCTTTGCTGCTCTGGTTTCTCTGCTGTGGTCCCCAGGCATTGTCTAACAGATGCCTGTACCTCTACAAGGCTGGATGAACCCAGAGACTGCAGGCTTACTTTTGTCACCCTTCTTGCAGTAACTCCTTAGGAAGGCTCTTTGTATTCTTAGGAGCCACTGTGGAAAAGCTTCTTAGCAGAGGGTCCTGGGAAGACACTCAGCTGCTGCTCTCAGGAGCAAGTTCTCTGCCAGGACTCACCAGCACCATATGCAATTCCTCATGGCAACCAGATCTCCAGAGAGGAGAAAACTGCTCTGCCACCTCCTTGCTTCTGCTTTATGATGGCTGAGTTTTATAGCTGCTCTGTAGGCACTGTCTATGCCTCCCTGGCTTAACAAAGGTGTTTTTGTACTTTTCACAGGTAATAGCAGTCTGCCTTGCTAGTGTTTCAAGATGCAGGAAGGGATAAGTGCTCCAAATGGGCTATGGCTGAAAATTAAAATAGACCAAGTGAGGTCCTCAACCAGTGTTGACTGTCTTGGCTTTAGTGGATTCAATGCAAGGACACTACTTTTTACCCTTTCCTTAAGGTGGCCCTTCAAGGTGAGATCTCAGTTTTGGGACTCATGTTTGGTTCTTATTCCTTGGCTTGGGCTGTCCGCTCCCTTTCTTTGGAAGCTGTAAAAGCTTGCACCTTGCCCATATTACACACAGAAAATGTCTTAGGGCTGTCAGGAGAAGTTGCTTTTGAAATTCTAGGTTTGCCTTTTGTGCTTGTTTTTTTAGATCAAATACAGAACTATTTGCGTGAGCCTTATAATGTCCAAGAATAAATCCAATTGTGTTTCTTTTTTAAATGTTTCTGCAATGTGTGCTTCCCCGGCATTGCAGAGTTGTGCTTGGGCAGCAGGATCAGAAAGTCTGAGAGGCTAGTGGGAGATGACTGGACACCAGGAAAGAAAAAGGAAGCCATATATACACATATTAAAAGAAGTGATGTTTATAGTTTGCAAATCTCCCGCTCTCCTCCCTTTCCACGTGCATGACCTTTTCTTGCTGCTGTATAGGGTTTGCCTGGGGACTTTGGTGAGCAGAGGTTGATCTGTGATGGAGGTGCATTGTCATGCCTGCCAAAAGGATGCTTCACCTAGAAGGACACCTGCAGGATCATGTTGCCCTGTTTTACCTATTCCAAGCAATGACTCTTCCAGCTCATGCTCCAGATGTTTTGGGTTGTACTTTGCTCTTTCTTTTTGTGCTCTCAGGAGAAACCAGGTGCTAAGAACAGGGTGTTGTATGTGCCAGCTGTGTCTGGTCACCAGGTGCTTGCCACAGCAGTACGAACTGTAGGCCGGTGCTGGTCTCTGGCTGACTTCTCCTCTTACTAAAGACATTCTCTCTCTAAAGACTTCAAGGTTTTCTTCCTGTTTGCAGTTGTAACATTACGTCGAGGCTCCCTTGCATCTCTTCGTCCATTCACTTCATGGACTTTTTGACTCTTTTCCACAGCTGGATGTCATCCCTGAAGCTCAGGACATGATATGCTTCTTGTCTGCACCTCTTTCAAACAAGTGAATTTGGTTCATGTGGCTGGAGGGAGTATTTGCCCATGCTGTCGTGCTGGTCCACGTGAGGATCAGAGCCCTGCTTAGCTCTTTTCTCCATCAGTTATTGATCTGTGTAGAGGAACAACCAAGCTGAGTCAAAGAGGTAAGGCAGAGTCTCTGGAGTTTTATGGCCATGTCAGGTGCAGTGCCAAGGCCAGATCTGGATCTACTCATTGCCTCTATCGGGCTGTCTGAGGGCCTGGGATGCAGCTGAGGGATTCTGAGACGACGTGGGTACACCTAACCTTTAGGCATTATCAGAGGGAGCTCAGCTACTCTTCTGCTTTTAGAGGCTTTGCTTATTTGTTAACCACCTTGTTGGGCTTCAGTGTTGAGGTAGAGCCACATCTCACAAAGGCATGTTGTCTTGCATTTCTGTGGCTTCTTTTTAGCCTTAGTTACTCTGCAGATGCTGGCTGTGAGCCCACCCAAATCCTGCGTGTCATTGTCACTGTGGGCTCCCAAGGAAGCTCTGGAAGGAAACCGCCCCCCAGCTTCTGCTGATTGTGCAGGTCTGCCAGCAGATACTGAAGGCTGTGACAGAGGTGGTGGGAGAAGAGGTTGTGCTCCTGTCCCCTGCACACTCAACCACAGCCATTGAAGAGCACAGTCTTGTGACAGAAGCTTGAATGTGGGGGAGCAAAAATCCCCAGCTTTATCACAGGTTTCCTGTGTGACCATCAGTGAGTCAATTCTTGTGGGTTGTTCTTTGCAGGGTGGAGTTACTATTTCCTTAATCTACTGTGCTGTGTGTTGCTGAGGGTTGAGATATATGAACCTGTGTGGAGGCTACTCAGAGTTGAAGGAGTATGTCTTCTGTGTCCACTCTGTGATTCTTGCAAGACAGGCAGCATGAGTCCCTGCACCGTGCCTCTTTGTTACTCCAGATCCAGAAGAGGGAAATTCCTTCCTTTTCAGTATGGGGAGCTGCAATCAGTACATCTTCAGTCTTTTTTTATAAAAGGTCTCTGCTGTGACAGCAAAGCATTTAAATAACTCACCTACAGCAACAATACTTGGATTTTTTTAAAAATCCAGCTTGCTGCAGAGGGAGAAGATAAGAGCATCACATTAACAAGTCTGTTATGGCTGAGGTTTACCATGACCAGCAAAGTGAGGTTTGGGTAAGCCAGGACCCTAAAATAAAGTGCTGATTGAAACTTAAATCTCGCACCTTAACCTTTGGGCTTCTCTGTTTCTGTCAGTACTGCCCACACAAGATGGTGGTTGGCTCTGCATGGCTACAGACTTGGTCACGATGAAGTCATTTGCCATGGCTGCTAAAGGGCTGGGTTTGAAGGTCTTCTGTGGACCTCTCTGCCAGCTGTGCCTGCTGCCCCCATTCCTTGAGGTGGCAGCTGCCAGGTCCATAAATTAGCAGCAGGCCCCCGAATACCTGCTACATAATTACTGATGCGTATTCATGTTTGCTACAGCATTTTGTCACCCTGCTAATAATGTGTCACGGTGGGAAGGAGAGCAGGGACAGAGTCCCAGCAACAAGTACCTGCTCACTTCATTTTATCTCCTCTTTCTGCTGCCACCTTGTCTTTCACTCCAATATGTCCCCTCCCTTGCTTTTCTAATTCATTTTCCCCTGCTGTTTCTCCCAGATTTGCTAAAGTGAGCCCTGCAGGTTTTCTTTTTGTTGTGGTGCCGCTTTCCTCTTCATCTCTGCTCTGCTAATAAATAAGTGTGTGCCTGCAAAGGCCCTGCAAGGGCTAAATGAATGTGAGACGATGATTGTTCTATTTGATCATGTAAATTAAAAGACTTACTAATAAAAAGACACTCTGGAAGTATCTGATCTTGCTTGGCTGTTCCTTTGAGCTCTGTTTTTTGACTGAACTGTTACGAACTGCTTTTTATTGGTGTCCCGTTGGGAATGGAAGGGCAATAAGGAAACTCAGTCTTTGTCCCTCATTCCAAGACGGACTGTCCCTCACCCACAACTAGCCTGGGGAGTTGTTGCTGTTGCACCTGTCATGCTTTACCCTCTGTTTTAAAAAACGAGGAAGAAGAGAAATGCTTTCCCTGGAAAAGATAAAAGTTTGAAAAATAGGATCAGCAGCCTGTGATATAGCACATGTGAGAGAGGATGGATGGGGGCTGACTCTGCTTTTCCCTTTCCAAGATCCTAAGGGCTGTCCAGGGAAACTGGGGGACCCAAGTTGAGTACTAACCAGAGCATATCCCAAGGTACACTTGAGTTCAGCACATCCAGGGCTGGCTGTCCCTGCAGAGAGGGATCCCTCTCACTCCTGCTCTGTGTTTCTTCTTCTAGGGGGACTTGAGCTATCCCAGACGAGAGGATCCTATTTCTCTGTGGAAGCTGGTTAGCCATCCAGAGGGTGAGTGTCACATGGGCAGGAGTAGACTGGACTCCTACTGTCCCAAGGTACTCACTTATCTGCTTTTCTGCAGCTGGCCAACAGCTTCCACCTTTTCTTACCCAAATCTGATGCTGCTGGCTCATTGTCTGGACCTTTCTGCTGCAGGAGCTGTAGTGTGATAGAATATGTGCTGTGTGCACTGTTCCATTCCTGCAGACTAGAGCTCACCAATAATTCTGTAATGTTATTTTGCTCCAAAACCTTACTTTTTAAAAAGTTTCTTATCCATTAAATATTCAAATTTTTAAAATATCCTACAAAACAAAAATAAAGCCAAAAAACCCCCTAACAGCGTTATCAAAACAATTCTTGGACCTTGCCAGCTGCAACTACCCTGTTTTCTTATCTACGTATTTGCTGTGAAAATACATGTGATAGGATTTAAAGCAAGCAGGAAGCTGAACAGCCATATCTATTTCCATTGCAAATTCTTCTCAGCAAAAAATGGCTTGGATGCATTTCCTGAAACCAGTTTCCTAATTTTTCCTTATCAGTGGTTGGTTAGGAGGAATAAAGAAGGATGGGGAAGGAGAGGTGAACAGAAATCTCTTAGGGGGAGTGAATTTCCTGACTGGGGGGTATTTCTTTTAGTCCAGTATGCATCAGTGGTGCTCAGGTGGGGACTGGCCCTTTTCTTAAATGCCACCTTATACCAGTGACGTACGCCTTTCTTGTAGCTGGGCTTTTAGTGAGGAAAATGGGAGCAATGCTCAGCCTGCCCCTCTGCTCCCAGCCCTACCTACATCTCCTGTTGCGTATCTGTGAATCAGAGCATCTGCATCCCTGCTGGCTGCCTGTGCCCATGACCCAGTTGTGATTTCATCAGGATAATTGGAGTGCAGGGCCCCTCTTGCAGCACTCTGGGCACTCCTGTTTGATGTACCCTGCTTCCCCAACTGTCCCTGCCTAGGGAAGCTGGGCTGGCGTTGAGCTGCCAGCTCTGACAGCTCGACACAAACACCCAGCAGGAGCCCAACGGCTTTCCCATCCAAAACCTCTACTGGGAGCTTTTTGTCTCAGGTGGAGACCCCAGATGGGAAGTCACATTGCCTGAATTTAGTTCCCAGCTTTACCACCCACTGTTGGCTTTGGGCCAGCCTCTTGGCTTGTTTGCATCCCCTTGTCTGTCTCTAGAGTGGGGAGGATGGTTTTTCTGTTTGTGCATGGCTGTTACCTCCAGCTCTAGCAGTGGATACTCCATCTCTTGGAGCTTAGTGGTGAGATCTGAATTTGTCCCTTCTTATGCTGTTGCAGCAGAGAGCCAGATGGCTGCAACCTGCCGCAGCATGATGACAGGCCCGGGAGAGGCTGTACCTTTCCCCGGCAGCTTGCCTGCAGCTGCTCCTTTCATCACCAAGAGGACCAGGCAGAAGATACCAGGTACCTTAGGAAACCAGCCTGGAGACAGCATGTCTTGTCATTCCATGCCATTACCAGGCAGCATTTTCCCCAAAGCCTGATGTTCTCTGTCCCTGTTAATAGCTGTAATTACAGAGATCCACTTATACTGGCGCTGCATACTCATCTGGTCCGAGTTTGTACTCATTGCACTTTATATCTTGTGGGAAAATCAATACTGTTCGGTACTGAGACTAGCAAGCCAAGAGATTGCTCACAGCCTGGGTTCGTGGTTGCATACCACATGTTTTATCAGTTAACAGTTCCTGTCATCTATAACGTGGGTCTTGTTTTAAAACTTCCTGGGTACCTGTCCATCTCTTTACATACTCAAGAAGTATCAAGCTGCCTTTCACCCATGCCATTAGTGTTTCTAGGTGGGATTTTAACATAAAGGAAAATTAAAAGCTGCCTCTTCTCTTGAGCTCCACCTTGGCCTCTCTGTTTTACAGAGTATCATTTGTTTTCTGAAGAAGGCTGGGAGGCCTGGGAGAAGTGAGGTGGAAGGCTGCTAGCCCAGGCAGGGAAGTGTCTGCCTCTGAACTACCTGCTCAGCCCAGGGAGGCTGGAGAAGAGATGAAATCAGAGTGACTGTCAGTTTGCAGCCTTCTGCAACTTGACAGTGAGATCTTTTCCTCCCCCATACTGCTTTCTCACATGTGTTGGTAGATTCAACCTTCTAGGTCCTAAGTCCTGACTGCAGGAATTAATTTTTTTATTTAATTGTCCCGTATTGTCCTGGCCTGTGTTGTGGCATGTTCATGACTTTGTGAATCCAGCTTTATCAACTTTCAGACACGGCTCCAGATTCTTGCTCATCTGGAATCTCAAACAGCACTTAAATATTAGATCATAAATCACAAGCATAATTTAAAAACTGTCTTTGATTTTTTTTTCACATCGTTGGACTTTCCAGATGCAGACAACTGCTGTTTTCAGCTAGTGACTTGGGTGCTAGCACAGGTGGTCTCTCCCATCTGCTTGTGATTTTTTTAAGGGGTCTTGTGTTCAGCAGTGGTATGGGCTATGTGATGTTTCTTTCACCCTTTCCATGGACTGGCAGTGATTAACATCTTTCTCTCTGTGGAAGTTAGCTTGGAAGATTGGTTCTTCTGCAGAGACTATGGTGGGATGAGCAACTTGTTATCAGGGAGATGGGTAGGGATGGTGGGAGGTGACGATTCCACTATGATTTTCAAGCACATCCTAGGACCTGCCAGTTTCCTGACTGCTCCTCATGCCACATGCATGGTGCTGGAGATGGGGCACGAGCAGTCCTGATTTATAAGCTCCTGAGCTACGGGACATGTTCATCTTTCTTTGGAGTATAGTAATTTTGGTGGCCTGTATTGGCTGGGGGGAGTGGGGTGGGTAGGCATTTCTTCATCCAGAGAGAGGCTCTTGGATAGCTGGTTGTTCTGTGGGTTTGTTGCATTACTGACTTGCTTTGGTTGTTTGCTGGCTTGGGTAGTTTAGGTATAGCTACCTCTACCCGTTGTTTTTCTTGGAATAAGCTGGCAACAAAGAACTTTATTAAGAATAATTATTATTTGAGAGGGAAAGCAAGAACAGTGTAGTTGCAGCCACTTGCTGCTAACAGTGGATGATTGCACAGCGCTGTCTTTCACTCAGCTATCTGATAGCTGAAGAAGGATCCAGGGAACAGAGAAGAGGTAGCAGCTCTGGTGAGGGTGGTACCACCTTGTTCTCCTTTGTCCTTCCACATCTTTGCAAACCCTTGGTGGTTGTGCAGTCTCTGGCAGAGGGGTTGTGTTGCCACATGCGCTTCAACTGGAAACTTCAGCGGCTGGGCCGGGTGCAGTGACCAGTCCCTGCCTGTTGAAGACCTTGTGCGAAGCTGTGGCTTACACCCTCCTGCTGGAACATGTTAATGGCTGCCACGGAGAGGAACCCCTGACTTCCAGACCTGCCTATGCCTTGAACCTTCCTGCAGCTTTCTGCTGTTCTTCCTCACACATTTCTCCTTGAATGCACGTGTATGTTTTGAGCCTCCTACATTTTGTCATTCCATACCTCTTTTCTTTTTTACCTCTGCAGCAATATTTTTGTGCTCAGTCTCTTGGGACAGGCTGTCTTTTCCTTCAGATCTTGAAGAGCTAGCAGAGGATAGAAGAAGCCATTCTGTTCCTTTTTGACTTTTTTTTTTCCCCTAGTGGAAGACATTTATTATCGCCAGGTCATTTCTCCAAAGCAGGGCCAGCATATGCAACTTCTGTTCTCTCTTTGGCATGCACTGCTCTTTTTTTTCATCTGTGAGGTGCAGTGTCTGAGTTTGCAGGCACACAGCCAGCAAGGCAACAATAAGCAGCACAGTGCCTTAGACTTAGAGCCCACTTGTTAACTGAAGAAGCAACAAGTAAATTAAAACGAAGCACTGGATTCATAACAGATTTGTAATAGAGCATCAGCTTGCCAGCCTTGTTTCCCTAATCTCTTTCAGGCTGGGTAGGCCACTGACAACATTTTGATTGTAGAGTGAAAACAAAAGGTGTCATTTCAAACCGCTGGAGAGGTTCCCTCAGTCCTTCCAGAGGCTGTCTTTTGTGATGTTGGTGACAGTCTTGTGCATGAGCAAATCGAGGAGCTTGGACAGTCACTGGGGTGAGCCAACAAGGTTTGCTTTTTCAGTGCTCCAAAATCAGAGTAGGATTCCTGACTGGGTGTGGATGGTAAAAGGCTGAGATGAGTGTTGTTCTCCTAGGGAATTGCAGACCATTTCTGCCTGCAAGGCATCTCTGCTGGAGGGAAATAAAATCAAATGCTGTGGCATTTGTGATCATAGGGCTCCTTGGTTCCTCTGGACAAGGTTTTGGAGGAAAGGTTTCCTGGTCTGAGATGTGCCCATTACAGAGTTGAAACTGACTTGTGATGCCTTTAAATGCAGAGACTCCCAGTGAACAGGTAGAGACCAAATGTTCAGTAATGAGCAGCTGTAAAACTTCTGTCTTGGCTGGCCTCAGCAGTGCAGTCCTGCACACAGATCTCTCTCTTGATTTGTTTAGTTGACTTGGTGTCCATCCTGGGAGGAGAAGCAAGGTGATAGGAGGAAACAGAGGACACAGAGAAAGCTCCTTCTGTTACTCCTTTGCAAAGGCGTCAGAGCCTCCCTTGTGGTGAATGTCCTGGAAACCCACTGCATATCCCTATCACTTGATGGCTGAGCTTTTGTTGAAGCTCTGCTGGTGTGATGTGACAAGGTGATGGGGCCAAGTCCCTGGACTTCCTCACCTGCTGAGTAAGTTTCTGGAGGCTTCACAGTCAGGTCCCTCAAACCACCTCTCTGTGCTGGAGAATAGGAACGGTGAAGGTCAGTTTGTTTTCTGCAGGACACAGCTGCATCTCTGGGTAACACCTGTAGCCTTGATGCCTAGACCTGCTTTAGGTCTTAGCCCTGTGAAAGCTTGTACCAGGCATCTTGGTCCTTGTTGCTGTGGGCAAGGCCTCCATGCTGCTGCCCAGCATGTGCAGGCAGGGGAGATGATGTGCCTTCTGCCCTCACGCACACCTTCATCCTCTCCCTGCAAGGCAAAGGTGGAATGCTGGTGTCCACTGGAGCTGGGTGCTTTCTCTCCCGCTTCCTGCACAAGGCTGGCAGATGTTTCTTGTTTGCTGGAGCTGTGTGGCTCCGGCTACTGGGCTGGGAGCAGCTGCTGCTGCCAGGCGGAAGCACTCGGCGAGGCTTTCCTAGACAGCTTTGAATGGGAGCCAGGAGCCCTCTCGCTACAGGAGAAAATCCACGAGGTCAGGAAATACAGCAGCGGCAGCTCCGGCTCCATGCTGGGGCTGTTGGCTTAACATGCAGATTCCAGCTTTCCTCTTTCCAGATGGTGCTCCCGAATGGCTCTCCTCCTTGCCATCTTACTCAGTTGTTGCTTGACAGCCCTGTGTGGCTTTTGGGGCTGTGCAATGGTTGAGTACTGCAGAGGTGATAAATTTCAATAGGCAGGGGAAACACTAGATGGTGACCTGGATCTTGAAGAGCTCGCAAAAGGTAGAAGAATCTCTGTTTCTGCTCTGTGTGGGACTGGGAGGCTGTGCTTTTGTGTTTCCCTCTGTTATTTTGTGGTGGGCTCTGTGTTAGCTGCTGAGTAATAGAAACTGGAAATCCTCGCATCAGGAGAAACTTTCACAACCATCAGCAGTCTGTAAACCTCCATCCGGTGTGTCCCCAGCACGAAAACTTGGGGTGTCTATTGCGGTCTCTCTGACAGGAGCCCCACTCTCTCTTCTCTACTTCTGGTTTTTAGGAAGCCAGAAACATTGTCTTTGGGATGGCTGTTTCATGAACCAGCCACTGTGGTGGGAGTGGTGATGTTCATGTGGTGTTGAGGAATAGCCACCCCTGTGCTGAAACCATGTGTGCATCAATGACCAACCTTGCTCTTCCCATGTTGAGGAGCAAAAAGCCTGGGGAGGAGCTATGAGATGATGTTGGAAAGGTCAGCTTAAGGATAAGACCAGCTGCCCAACTCTGTGGCAGAGTTTTGCCATATAGAAATCCCTGCTTTCCCAACAGCATTTGGCCAGGCTTCTTCTTCTGTGGCATTTGCACATGCTCTGATGTGGAGTTGGTTCTGCTTGCTGCCTGCGAGGAGCTTGCATTGTGGATCCTTTGGGAAAGGAAGCAAGCTTCAATGTCTGAACATTGATTTTAGCACACATTAATTTGGGCAGCTCTCATGCCCAGAGCTGTCCATCATTCCCCACGCTCTCACTCTGCATTAGGACATGTTTTGCAGCAATGGTATGAAACAGTTGGGTAGGCTGGACTTGCTATCTCTGCAAGCTTTCAGAATCTCTTCTGCCATTGTTGGGATAGGGATGGCTTGCAGAGCAGTAAAGAGTTAGCTGAGGCAATGGCATCTTCTAGGTGTGGTATTAGTGAGCAAACACCAACGCTGCAGAGTTCTTGTATGTAAATTGTCTGTGTGCTCACTATGACGGTGAGTTAAAAACAGCTCCTTTGCCCCCCTTATTTTTCCTGCCTCTTGGGTGGATGTGGAGCAGAAAGATGTGGGTCTGTGTTTCTCTGGAGAAGCCAGATCTCAAAGTTCTGGGCTAAGGTGGTGATGTGCAGGGCTTGCTGGCGTGTGGCCCCCACTCTGCTGCACAGTGGAGCTCAGCTTGGGTCTGGAGCAGAGGAAGACCCTTAAGCTGACATGGGTGACCACCTTGGTTCCCAGCCTCCTGTTGCAGTGTGGACCAGAAGACTGGTGTAGCTTGTGTGGGCTGGGGGTCTTCTGAAGGGATAGGCAGTGCCTTCCACTGGGGTGGTCTTGAGGGAGAACCTCCTCCTTTATTAGAACTCATGTCTTCTCCTCCCCATATTGAGTCAAGGCTTTTCTCACCACCTTAAAAAGTCCTATAGGTGTGGACAGCTGTGTGGTTCTTCTTGAACATTGTGGCGACTGCTTCATCATCAACATTAGTTACAGAGCAAGGCCCATTGTAGCCACTACAGGCCTTTATTTACAGCCACCATGTGTTTTGCTGGGGTTTGCAGATGTCCCTGCTCTGTTGAGAAAGATGGGAGCTGATTGCATCGTTTCTTCAGACCCTCAAGACTCCTCTGTGTTCAGCTGTGCAGCTGTTTGCTCCAGGAGCGAGCCCCTCCTGGTCAACAATGTTGGTGGACATGGTCAGTCAGCATTTGCTCCTCAGTCCCAATTTCATCCTGTCACCATCCCTTATGATAACTATCTCTTCCTAGAGATTTAAGAAGCCTGGGATGGGCATTTCTCTTGTCCCTGAGAAGCAGTATATGGGATAAGGTCATAGATGTGAGGGCATGCATTAATGGAACAGAGCAACGTGTGCACCATCAATTAATGGGATCTTTCCTGTAGTATTGCTTTCAGTCTGCATCTCTTCCTTGGCTGCCAGAACAGAGGCACATCAGATTTTCCTGGGAAGCAGTGGTACTTTTGGGTAGGCACCTAAGGTATGACATTATTTGCACTTCATTTCCCCCCACCATCACTTTTCCATGGTGTTTTACTTCTTCTCCAGCAGCGAAGAGCAGCACAGCAACCAGAGGTCCTGCTTGGCATCATGTTTGTTATCTGGTTGCTCTTTTGGATCCCCTCCTTTGCCCTTCTTTAGGGTCCTGGATGCTGAGAAGGGCGTGATCTTTGTTTGCCTTCCCACTGAGACAGCAGCTCAGAAAAGGGCTTCAGCAAGGGGTGTTTGTGTCTGACTGCTCCCAGCTTGAGTGAGTGATGGAACTGTCAGAGTGGTTTAGCATTGCAGTCAGGTGGGGATTGAAGGCAGAAAGTTCTGGCCTCCTTGCCATTAGATTTTTGCTGTGTTAGCAAATGCATCAAATGCAGTTGGGCTCTAGAGCAGCCTTTGATGGCACAGTTTGTACCAGCCTCCAGAGTTTTGTGAGCAGGGCTGGCAAGTCTTGGAAGGAGGGTGAAGTGATTTAACTGTCTGGAGTGGGGGGAAGGAGCTGGTTCTAATGCCTGTGCAGTAGTGTTGCAGACAACACTGAAGGATGACTGTCATGGGGAACTGTGAGCTTGTCTTCCCGCTACCTGCTGCATTTTGGGTGGTTCCCCAGAGCTTGCAGATGGTAGCTGACAAGAAGTGTCTGACCCTGGAGTGACTTTCAGGGGGCAGGGCCTGCAGTCCAGTGAGGGTGGATTTCTTTTTAAACCTCTGAGGTTTTGTAATCTTCCTGCGTTTGTTCCTCTTTCTCAGTGGACTTGGGGCAGAAGTTTAAGGGAGGAGCTGGGGGAATGTGAATTTTCTCCTGCTGAAGGGCCACAGCAAGTACACAGTATTGCAGAAGTGTAGTATGCTCATCCTGACCCTAATCCTCAATGCCCTGTTGGGCATGCCAGCTTCATCTCTGGGGAGCAGGGGTACCCCTTCTGCAGGTTTTCTTCTCAGGATGGCCAGCACAGTGGGAGGCACCATTAGCTGGAGGATGAGCTGAGGGTGGGGATGTGCCACTATCTCAAACCTGCCATGTGGTTTGAGGTTTAACACAGCCTTGAGGGTTGAATACATGGAGGTAACAGCATATTTGGGCGGACCTTTTTCCGTTCTTTTGTGGGAATTGACATCCCGACCTCATTGGCCAAGGGTTTCAAATCTATCTAATGATTTTGGATTGTCAGCTTGAGATAAGGTAAATAAGGGACAATACTGAGACCTTCTGCAAAACCAGACCTCTTAAATTGGTTACTTTAGGTGTTAATTTACACATCCTGCACCTCTATTTTCTCATCAGTAATGCTCCCTTACCTCTTGAGTTTGCTGAGGTAATTTATGAAGTTTGCATTCAGACCAGCAGGTTGAAGGATTGTAACATGCCACAGGATAACCACAGTTTTATATTCAGTTTGATGGATTATTTTGCCCGTTTTAAAGGAACCTCTCCTAACATGGTGACCATGTTTTTCCTTGCAGGTGGTGGTGCTGCTGGAAGTCCTGAGCTGGGGTCAGCTGGAAGATGACCGAATACAAGCTGGTGGTGGTGGGAGCAGGTGGTGTTGGGAAGAGTGCTTTGACGATACAGCTCATTCAGAACCATTTTGTTGATGAGTATGACCCCACGATAGAGGTAAGTGGCTCTGGGCATGGGGTCTGTCTGTCTGCATGTTTTCCTCTTGCTTTTCTCCACCTTGTCTCCAACGCAGAGCATGCTCAGTTTGGTCTCAAGTCTGAACTTGAGCAGGTATATTCCTCTGCTTTGCAGAGCTGTTCTGAGTCGCTGCGTGTTCAGAGGTCACAGTGACCAACTTGTGCCTCCTGCAGAAGGATAGTGATGTCTGCTGAGGAGAGATGACACGGGAAGCAGCAGAAGTGGGAAGAGCTGGGCATGTGCTGAGAGGCAGCACAAAAATCCTCCTTTCTGATGAGCTGACAGCATAGGGAGGGATTAAAGGTTTGGGACTGAAGAGTGATTTTATGCCTGTGTTTTCATTTCTCCTCCTACGAAATCAGAATAAATATATTGACTTTTTCTGCAGGATGTTTTGAGATTTACTGATGAAATGGGTTTTATCAGAGCTTGGTTGTATTATGTATGTCCTGCAGTTTGAGTGGGACGTGCCAAGCAGCTGAACTGTTGTTGAAGCTTGCCTCTGCTTCATCACAAGGAGTTAGAGGTTGATGTACGGGTCTCGTAGTTGGTGTGGATGGTAGCACTGACTTACCTAGCTCAGCACCCTGCCTGAAGAAGCAGGCAGGGACCCTGTGGTCCTCAAAGGCTGTATGGGTGGAAGGAGGTTCAGTCTTCAATATCCATTATACTATTATTTTTTTTTTTACTTTTTAAAAACATATTCCATTCTCTGTCTGCTATTACTGTAGCTAGTGACATGCTAATTAGCCTCTGCATGACTTACACCTTTGCTGGGGAAGATGTGGATAGCAGCCACTGCTCTGCACAAGGGGTAAGTCCACCCTGGGAAGGCAAATTGCTGCTCTGTCATACCTCTTAGACAATAACCTCCCTGTCTGCAGTCCTAAAGGACTCTCCACCAGATGTGTATAAATGCAGCTGTGGTTGCTGCAGTTATTATTATCATAATGGCTAAAGGCCCCAGCTGGGATCAGAAATCTATTCTGGTAGGTGTTGTATGTGTAGTCCCCACCCTGAAGAGCTTACAACTTAAATAAACAAGCAAGGCAAGGCTTGGTAGAAAGGCAGAAATAGTCTTACAATCCTACAGACGAGGAGAGAAAGCACTTAAAAAGCATATGCTATTACATCATCTGGCCAAGGTCACTTAGAAAGTCCGCGGCAGAGTCTGGAATTTAATTTAAGAGCTCCTGAGTCTCCTTGCTTATGGATGCAGTTGCCTTGTTCCCCGGCTCCTCTTCCCTCATGTGCTCGTTCCCAGTAGCATTGTGTACTTTTCTTAGAAACCCATTCCAGGTTGTTTTTGGCAAAAATGCTGCTGATGGAGAGCAACCTCCCTGGGGAGACATCTGCATGGATGAGTCTTCCCTTGGACCTTAGGTGGGCAGAAGCAGCTCTCACCCAGTGATGTGTTGGGTTTTGGCGTCCTATGTTTTTTTGTCTGGAGCTGCCTGCCCTCTGTATGTACCCTGCAGGGAATTTTCTCCATGTAAACAGGCAGTGGGGAATGTAAACCTTGCATGGCATTTCCCAGCACACCCTCCTCACCCTACCAACTCCTGCAGTGCCCTGGAAGGCGCCTCCTCTCTCCGACCCTGTTCCCTCCAGCCCCATTCTCTTCTCCTCTTCAAAAAGCAGCTTCAAGCTGCTCTTCAGCCCTCTCGCCCCTGGTACTTTTCCACCTGCAGGTCTCACCAGCCCTGATGCCTTTGCAGCTCCCTTGGTCATATTCCTCTTCCCCTATTAGCCTGCCCATCTTCTCATTCATATTAGGAGACTCCTTTTAATTATGCTTCATTTTATGGGGATTTAGGATGCACAGAGAGCTACCTGCCAGCCATCCAAATGTGACCAACAAACCACCCTCCTGTGACTAAGCTGCTTTGGATCATGCCCAGGAGCTGACTATGACTGTTCAGCCAGCTAACAAGCAGCACAGCAATACTGAAATGAGCAGGATAAAAGGGGGAGAAATAGAGTATGCATGCATGGAGCAAAGGCATTGCCTGTCACCTAAATGAACTGAGACTGAGCTCAGGCTGTGCTGCAAATGGGGGTGCGAGTGGGTCAAGGTGCATTGAGAAGATGCTCACCAGGGCAGGAGGGTTTTGTCCCCTGTCTGAGGCAGAAACCCTAACTGGATGCCTGCTCCCCTCCTGCCCTCCTGACTCACTATTGCAAACACTGGGCTTAGTAACTCAGCACTGTCCAACCCGCTATAGCACATGCTTGCATGCATGGAGTGCTGAGGGGCCTTAAGACCTTTATTTTGGGAACAGGAGGGCCAAGGCTCCAAGGAAATTATGCTGCTGGCATTGTCCCATGATGAATAAGCAAGGATGGAGTGAAGAGTTTCACTGTGTTGAGAAATTCTTTGGTTCATCTTCCAGCTTCTAGCAGCTGGCTAGTATTGGGCTACTTAAATCTGGTGATATCCTGACTGTAGCATTTAACAAGTGGATGTCTTGGCCCCAGCACATCTGGGATGCTCCCAACATCGAGCTGGGATCCTGAGTCTGGACTCTAGACAGATGTTGTTTCTGCTGCCTGGCACTTCACAGCTGGGTCCGGCTGCTTTCCCCCCTGCAGGGAGCTGGGGTAGGATATTGGGGGCTGCAGAGAAGCATTGAGGCAGGGAGCTGATGGGGGCTGGTGGCAGCTACCCCTGCAGTGGCAGCCAGGTCACCTGGCAGTGTGGCAGGGATGGCTGAGCTGCCATCCTGAGGCAGGATTTGGATGAAGTTGTACACAAAGCAGTGTTGGGGCAAGCTTGTCCCTTTCCTTTGCAGGAAGCAAAGCATTCTCTGCAAAACAGTTAATGCCTTTGCCTTGTAAGTAAGCTGGCTGCCCTCAGGGGCAGCCTGTTGATGACCTGAGCTGAGGTGTGGGATCTCTCCTCCATCTGTATGCTGTATGCTTGAGAGACCTCCTTTAACTGGGGACTTGGCAATTAATTGTGAACACGTGTGCCAAGGGGCTAGTCCTCTGTATGCAAGGTGAGGTGCAGGGGTGGGAGGATGCTTTGCTGGGCAGAGCAGGCACTAGGGTCCCCTTGCACCAAGGAGGCTCTAGATACATTATTGATTAGAAATGGGAGCACATTCCTGCAGGGCAGCCTGCCAGTTGCCTTCAAAGCGGTTGGCTGGAAGCCAACCCATCACTCCATGCTTATTCTCGATGGGTCAGCAGTCCACTTTTTGGGAAGGCACAGCTGAGAAGGTCGTGGCAGAGCAGATCTCTTCTCTGATTTCCCAGCTCCCTCTGCAAGGTGAGGAAAGACTTGACTTAGTCCCAGTAAATGACATCGTTGTAATGAATCAAAGGATGGAGGCTGTGTTGGCCCCATTCCCTTTCTGTGCTGCTGCTGATCCTGTTGGTGACCTTTGCTGTGTCGGCTGTTTGTCTGCAGACCTGCAAAGCTCATCTGATAACATTGTTGTGGTCATTGGAAGAACAGCCGACATTTGAATGAATTTTAAACTGCGGCCATGTCCTCTGTGAGTGGCTGCAAAGCACTGTTGTGGTCATACTGCTGACTTGCACGTTTTTCATCTTTCGTTTTGGCTTCCTTCTCTTGCTGAGGGTTGAGTATGCTCCACTGTCCACAGAGGTTGGCTGTTAGAGAGGGATGAGGCTGTCCTCCATGCAGGGGCTGTCCCAGCAGCATCCCTGCCAATGAGACTGAGCATGGGGAGAGGCATGGCGGGGATAAGCAGTGCTTTGAGGAGCCTGCCTTCAAAATGAAACCTTTTGAGGGATGCCCTGGGTGATTTCCAGGCCTCCTCACATCTCTGATAAGTTGTGATTGCCTCTGCTTCAGGGAAAACCCCCAGCTTGAGAAGACCTGCCTGGATAGTTCTTGCTTCTCCTGGAGCCCTCTGGGCACAGACTGGTTGTGGGAAACACCCTGCTCACAGGGATTATATTTTATTTTTTTCTCATGTTTAAAGAAGAAGTTTACCATCAAGACCCAGTTTGCAACCTTCGTGGTAGCGTATCGCCTCCAGTGCCTGATCTGAGATGCATTGGAGGTGCTGGATTTCTGGGTCATCTTAAACACCTTTCAGCTCTGCAGATCACAGATGGTGGCTCAAAGCCCTGGCTGGCCAGAGCCTCCTTTCCTCAGTGTCCCCTTCCAACACCCAGGCAGGGTGGCAGCAGAAGGGATTAGAGCTGTGACTAAATAACACTTAGGAAACAGTTGTTGAGGGCTGTGCCGTGTGGTAGAGACAGAGCTGCTCCTGGTCTGCCAGAGACAGGGCTGGGAATGGAGACAGCAAGCCAGGAGCTGTCTTCTCTGTGGCTGACAGACAAGGAGAAACCTGCTTAACTGCTCCCTTTTTCCTTTGCTTATTTTTGATTATTTTTCCTTTCCCTCCCATTTTTGAAACAGATTGAGTTGTCTCTTTAATGGAAGCTAAACACAGACAGAGTGTGACCTGGCATCTTCCCAGGGATCCACTTGCTGCATCCCTTTGTTTAGCCAGACCCAAGCCCTCCTGTAATGCATCCTCCTCCCTTTCTCTCTCTTGGCCTTCAGGATTCCTACAGAAAGCAAGTAGTCATTGATGGAGAGACCTGCTTGTTAGACATCTTGGACACTGCAGGGCAAGAGGAATACAGTGCCATGAGAGACCAGTACATGAGAACGGGGGAAGGATTCCTGTGTGTCTTTGCCATCAACAACACCAAATCCTTTGAAGATATTCACCAGTACAGGTTTGTATTCTGGGAAGGGCCCTTTCCCTCTTGCCCTGTGCAAAGGGGAGGCCTTGCCTCTGCACCCTCCTGCCCACCCTTTTAGATCAGGCCCTGTGGTGGAAGCACTGGCTGCCAGCAAAGACAATTAGCTGAAGTGGTCATTCCCCAGGGAAGAGATGGAGCAGACGGCTAATGTCAGTGACTCCAATAAAACCCATCCGAAGGGATTGCTTGTGGCCTTTGGAGACTCGGTAATGTAATGTTTAAGTGTTTACAGTGACTAAAGAGAGAGCTGATCCTGTATGACCCCCTCCCTTCTCTCCCTAATTAGTGGAATTGCTTTGTTAGTGCAATCAATCTCAGCGACTTCTGCTGGGCCCTGGAGCTGGGAGAGGAGGCTGGGAAGGGCAGGGAGGGCTGCTTGCCCTGCTGTTTGCCATTGTGACTAGGCTGTGGTCTGCCAGCTGCACATACGCAGGGAAAAGCAGTCCTGCCCCTTTGGAGTTTGGTTTCAACCAGAGCAAAGATGGAGCAGGAGGGGAATCAGGGCCCTAGCAAGGTGATTTGCCCAAGACAGTGGGGAAGCACCAACAAAGCAGGGACCTCATCCTGACATGGTCCTACTTTGGCAGCACTTGAGTAACCCATCCCACTTTTCCCTGCTGACATCACCCCTGCAGAGCTGGAGAGCCAAGGAGATGACACTAACACAGCGGAATTCTTCCTTGTTTACCCTGATGCTTAAGGGAGGGTTCACTCTGCTTTGTGCCTTTTTCCGAGGCTTGGCTGTGATGGGAGACACTTGCAGAGGATGCAGGAGATGGCTCTGCCTGTTCCTACTCTGTCCACTGCCCACCAAGGGACTCTCTACCCCAGTCCTCCATCATAATAAACCAAGGTTCCAATAATCCTGTGGCTCCGAGCACGGGCACAGCCCTTCCTTGCCCCGTAGTCAGAGGTGCTGCTCTGAGCTGTTGCGATGTCTCAGTCTCAGCTAGCAGGCGTGTTCAGTGTAATAGCTACACAGGTGGACTAATTTGGCTTGTTTTAGCTGAAGCAGAGGACAAAGGATGGGATTTTCCTAAAGCACCTGAGGGATTAAGCAACATTCATCCTTGTGTTGGGGCTGGTGCCTGTGAATCGCTTAAGGATGGCTTGATTTCAAGCCATCATGATCATGATGTAAATCACTGGCTTTCATCTCCTTGAACCTCTGCTCTTTGTGTTTGCACTTTTAAAATAATATTCCCCAGAGAAATGCTGGCTCTCCCTGGTTAGTAAGCGTTTGGAGGTATCTCTTTTCAGCTAAGTGTAGCCTGTGCACTAAATTTAGTACTTGCATTTGCTGATCAGGATGTTACATGGAACATTTAAACAGCTTTATGGCGTATCATGCATATAGTCAGACAATTTCTGTGTTCTACTACATTAAAAAAAGATGATTGGTTCTTTTGTGTGTGATACATGTCCAGCTGCCTTTGGATGAAAATTTGCATTACACTAAAATACAGAAATTGGCATTTTAAATAATGCTTTTATTAGTTAAATAAAACCATGTTAAATGTTCTGGATGCATGACCAAAAAAAAAAAAGAAAAGCTGAAGTTAAATGATTTATTAAGCAAAGGAAGTTATTATCTATCAGAAGGGAATTGAATGGATTGTTTGTGGTCATAATGGATGTTAAGATTTTTAGAAGTGGTAGATCTCATCCTCGCCCACCTAGTTTTAGATCCAAGGTTGGAATGAAGAAGCGAGCATTACAGCTTTTTTAGTTCCCAGTTGGCTTCTCAACTTTGAGTGACCTGAACTAAACTGAGAGGGAGCACATACTGCCTGTGCATCTGCAGAAAAGGTCACAGCTGCCAAAAGCTGCTTTATCAGCTCAGCTCAGCAAATTCTCATTGTAGTTGACTTTTTTTGTTTTTATCCCCATTTTAGGGGGATTACTTGATCTAAAGTGTTGGAAATAGCACAGGTAACTGAGAATTCATTTTTGTTTAGCTTAAACTATCTTAAGGTCATATCTTAATATAGATGGTCATAATTCAAGTTGTTTTGTAAATAATTGCAATTAAAGAGCAGAAGTATGTTTAGGTTTCATTTCCAAAAGTGCCCTAGCTATTTTGCTGTCTATTTGCTTATGTGCTGTAGCCATTTATGTTTTCCTGAAAGCCCAGGCACTTGACAGGAGCGAGGCGTAGCTGTTAATCCTTGACAAAGAAGCTGCTAGGGAGTGTTCTGAAGCTGCCCCTGACGCCTCTTCTCCCTTCACTTTGTCACTTCTTCCTCTTGCAGGGAGCAGATCAAGAGGGTGAAAGACTCGGATGATGTTCCCATGGTGCTGGTGGGGAATAAATGTGACCTACCAGCCCGGACAGTGGAGACCCGGCAAGCGCAGGACCTGGCCCGGAGTTATGGGATCCCCTACATAGAAACGTCTGCCAAAACCAGACAGGTAGGAGGAAGGTTTTAAACAAAATGTTCTTTTTCTCTTCTCCATTGCTGCCCTGGAAGGGCAGGAATAGGCAGACTCCAGCTTGCAGATAGGTGCAAGAGCTGGGGTTAGTTGCTTCTTCAAGGCTAGGTGCTCCATCAGAATGTTCTCTCCCCAGTCTGGGCTGGAGCCTCCAATCTGGAGAACTGCGTAATTCATGCTCTGCCAGCTGTGATACTCTCTAAGGGCTTTCTCCAAGGCTCTGGAATAACCCCCGTAGTCACTGCAGGTCAGCTGAGCTCAGGGGCCTTAGCTTATCTCATCCATGGTCTATTTTGGCAGACCTACAGGCAGAATACACCAGTGCTGGAAGGACCATGTGAGGTTCTCAGAGCACAAAGGTGGAAATGGAACAGCTGACACCTTCAGTGGTCTAGTGGTGGCGTTTCTCTTGGTTGGTAGACCTCATTCAAACTGCTGAAAGCTGATGAAACTCAGGGCCTTGAGAGCTCCTTGGCCGCGTGGTTGCTCATTCAATCTTGCTCTCTGTTCGAGGGCTACCCTAAGGTCCTTGTCAAGTGTTCCCAACTTGGGTTTGTGCTTTCAACTCTGCAATTTGCACTGCTGGAAGAAAGGGCTTGGACCACCTTGCTGGGGAGCAGAGCTCTCTCTTCTCTCCACTGTCCCCTCTTAAAGCGGGCAGCTGCTTTATGTGATGCTTTTTTCCCCAGGGCGTTGAGGATGCCTTCTACACCTTGGTGCGGGAGATCCGCCAGCATAAACTGCGCAAGCTGAATCCCCCAGATGAGAGCGGCCCCGGCTGCATGAACTGTAAATGTGTGGTATCGTGACTATGGTGAGTTGTGGAAGCAGGAGATGGGGTGCAGTGGGGTTATATTGGCAGCAGGAGATGGGGTGCCATGGGGATACACTGGAAGCAGGGCAGGAGGTGACTGCAGATGCACTCGTCTGTAAACAAATGCAGCAGAAACCATTTTGGCAGCAGGTATTTTTCAATGAAACACCTTTTTGATTGAAATAGCAACAGTCAAAATTCCCACTTTCCTGAGGAAGTGTGGGAAAGGAAAGGGGGTTTTATTTTTCCCTCTCATTTTGTGAAAAAAAATTCTATAGAGCTGAATTTTTTAAAAAAAGAGCATGTTTTGCTGTGCTTTCCTCAAAAAAGCTTCTTCCCATGTTGCCGCTCTGAAAGAGAAGTTAAGCTGGTGTTGAAGGTGCACGGCTCACTGCATGCTCACCAGAGTGACTCTAGAAGAGTTCAGATGAAGAGCTGGGTGGGTGCATTGCCTGCTAATGCAATACTCATGTAAATTGCCTCATTCTAAAGTTTTAGAGCAGACCTGTCTCACTGTGAAAGTCCTGTGTTCCTCAGAAGTTTTCCCCATTAGATATTTCCCTTGGGATATTTGGAACTGATGCAATGTTGAGAATTAGCCATAAGGGGGCTATTTTGGTTCTATAAATTGTGTGTGCTGGAGCCAGAAACAGTGTTTTTCAGATTGTTTATATTCACTTGCCTGTTATTCTCCTTTTTCTTGCCTTGTTTCTTTTTTTTTTTATGATGAGTTTATTTAAATCATTACAATCCTGCTGGTTAGCAATCAGGGAGAGCTCCTATTGTTGTCCCTGCATATGCTCACTGGTCTTCAGCCAAAGGCCTGGGAATATCTGTCTGCATAACCAATGTGTTCCATGGCAGAAGTGGAGAGAGGGGCAATTGGGGATGAGATCTACATCTAAGGACATCTGGGACTGGGATGTGGGAGAAAAACCTGCATGAACAGTGCCCTTAACGTCTTTTGGGGAGTCTCCCAAGCACCTTGACTGGCCTTCACCCCTTTAAACACCTGCTGAAGTCCTAAAGAGAAGTGCATTATATCCAGAGATGGTGTTAAGAGGGTCTCCTGAAGGTGGAATTGGGCAGCTGTTTTCCTCTGTTGCTTTCCTAGCCGAAGGCTGTGAGCCCAACAGAGCTCTTCCTCTTGCCCCCCACCCCTCAGAAAAAAAAAACAAACAACAAACCAAAAAACGCTGGCAAGGTTTGCTTCCTATGAGCAGAAACCCACCCGAGCACCCCACCCCTCCACTCCTAGCTGAGGCACGTGAGGTCATCTGGGGGACGAGCCGAGTGCTATGCCCAGCACACTTATCACCATTAAGGGAGATTTTCCAGATGTTTGGGTCCTCCAGATGTTCAGGAGTATTTCCTCCGGATGGGGATGTGAGCTCAAGGCTCGTTTCCTGTTCTGGCTCACAGCTGACAGCATGGGCTTGGCAGACACTGCTGCTCTCTTAACACTGACTGCCAGGGGTCTAGTCCTTGTCACAGCCCTGGGGCAGTGCTGCTGTGGGCAACAAGGGGTGGGAAGGAGTCTCTTGGAAACACTCCTCTCTCTGAAGACAGCATGCCCTGTGAGTTGCCCATGTCTTTTTCTGCTCTGGCAGAAACTGGAAACCAGACATCCCAGCTTATTCTAGCTGCAGTGGCTGAGAGCAGAGAGGGAGGAACATCAAAGCACAAAAAGAGAAATGAGGCAAAGACATGCTGGGATTTGGGGAGGAAAAGGGTGGATGTGTGGCCAAGGAAATTTGGCTGCATTTGCCCCTGGATTCACTTTGTGGTTCACATCATCCCTGGAGGAGCGGGGAAGATCTTGCCAAACAGTACCCCTTCCCACATGTTGATTTGGACACAGGCAGAAGGTCTGGTCAGATGCCCAAGGCTTACCCGTCACTCCACAGACTCCAAAGCTTATTTTCCTTCATCAGATGTGCAGATGCTTTGCTGAGCCAGGCCCAGACCTCTAAGACCTGTGTAGCCTTTTGCTTTTGCTCCGTGGGCACTAGCAGGGTCATCCCAAAATGTGAGGGGTGAGTAATGGAAACAGCCCTGCTGGTGAATGGGTGCTAATGAGTGTCCTCTTCTGGTTTCAGCTGACTGGACCGTGTCTTGGAGAGGTTCCCACTGTGCAGTGCGCAAGGACAGAGGTGAAGCGAAGGAAGAAGCAAACGGATTCAGAGGAGTATGGGGGAGGGGGAGAGGAGGAGGAAGAGGACAGGGGGAGCATGAGCCCCTCCAAGGACTATCTCGCACTTCACCCAAGCCTGCGGCAAACAACATGTTTTCTTTTTTTTATCCCAATCCCCTCATCCCTTGGCCTCTTCCCACCCCGGCAACTGTACAAAGCCACAGATTGAATCACAGTAAATTATTATTTGATGGTCTCGACAAACCATCTTGGTGGCTGTGTCCTCCTTCCAGAGGGTGCTGCTGCTGGTGCTCCTGAAAGATTGCTGGTGGAGTTGCAGGGAAAGAGTGCTGATACTTGCTCTCCAGAGTCCAAGGTCATGCTGTAGATCATGAAGGGGATTGGGGTGGGAAAGACAAGTTGTCTTTCAGGGGAAAACTTTGTCTTTGTCTCCAGAAAGTAGTTGTCATGGTGCTGTCTCCTCCAGCCCACCTGAAACTCTGCTGGCTCCAAGTTTTGGTAGGGTGGAAGAATGCAACCAGTCCAAGCCTGTCCTTGGCGCTCCCTTGAGTGCCTTGCTTTCAGCCTAGTTCTTGTGGGATTTTTTTATGGCTGCAGATGCAATGCCTGGAAGGGAAGAAGCATTGGGGAGGAGATCCGAGAGCTGAGTTCACCTCAGCTGTTGCCAGTTTGTTGCTTCTGTGACTTTTTTCCAGGCAGGTCTTTCTGGCACACGTCCTCCATAAAGTGGTGTGCTCCAGAGGTAGAATTAGGCCTTTTTGTTCCCCTCCAGCATCTAGCTAGTGCTAACACCTGTACAGTACATACACCTCAGGCTGCTCCAATCTGTTGGCAGTGCGTAGAAGTATACAAATCCTCATCTGCCTGTGTGTGGCTGTGTTACTGGTGAGCATGCTGCAAAGGGCTTTCCTGCATTGCAGACAGCTGTCCAGCCACTCAGGAGCTAAGACTAAAGCATTCAGGCTTCCAGTCTTGGATTTAGAGTGGGTAAGAGTGTTTTGGATAAGGGCTAATCTGTTGGGAACCCTGTCTTTGCTCAGCTCTGCTCCTCTGAGATTTTTGCCTGAGGTCTGACCCATGTGCTTTTCAGTTGCAGACCCAAGATGAGGCATTACACTCAGTGCTGCGGGTGGCTCAGTACTTGCTGCCTTTCCCTCTCCCAAGCTATTGCACAGGCTAATTTAGCTGGCATCCAGAATTAAGAGCATCAAAGGGAGAAGGTGATCCAGCTGAGTGTGGCAGGGAGCTGTTCTGCGTGGGCTAGCCCAGGCCTGAAGAGGTACTGGGTTTGGCAGCCAAGGCCGGTCAGGGTTGGGAGTGGCAAGGGCGGCGTGTGAGTCACATGCTTCACATGGCAAAACGGGTACAGAAACCCTGGTCACCCCCAGCACAAAGCCACAGCCCACCCAGGGGTTCCCAGTATCCACGTGAACAGCCTCCCATCCCGTTCCTCATCATCTGTCACGCCAGGCAGCACCAGAATTAAAGCAGTAGAATTCAAGTCCCATACTGCTTGGAGGTGCTGCCTTTCCTTTGGACCTGGGCAAGAGAGGACTTGTGCTAATGGCTTGCTTTCTGTACGTGCCTGCTCCTGAACTGCTGTGGGGCACAGCCCCCACCCTGGCTGCAGCTGCCTGGCACCCTGTTCCCATAGGAGAACAGCTGGAGTGGGAGAAGTTGCCCAAGGGAAGAGCTGCCCTGCCTTTCGCTGGGTGTGCTGTTTGCAGCAGTGCCTGTCCCTGCGCTTGAGGAGTGATAGAGATGCTGAGTCTGGTATTACATGGTGGGACTGGACCAGAGGCTTCTAGAAAAACTCTCAACCTAAGTTGTTTCAAGTGTGAAGCCTGGAAAAATGGGGGGGTTCTTAAGTTGGCAACTTGTGTGCAACTGCCCATGGGAGAGGGCAGGGGTACTTTGTCCTAGATGACTAAAAGCCATAACAGTTAGTGAGGTGGGTTGACATGGGGGCCATTGCTTGGTGGTGGTGCTGCACAAGGTGGTGCTCTTTATCCCCAGTAGAACTTACCCCATCCTTCACCAGGCCCTTGTTGAAGGATGGGATAGCTGTATCTGGAGGCCTGCAGGTGAGAAGTAACACTGTGTCTGGGGCTCTCTCGAGGACTGGACTCTGGATGGCTCCAACCACTGAGAGTATGCTCTAATTTCTGTTTGGGAACCAGATGGCACAATCAAGGACTGGGAGATTTGATCAAGGAATCTGGGGAACTCCTGGGAGCAGCAGGGGTGAGGGGTCTTCACAGGGCAGGCACCAGCTGCAGTTGCAAGAAACTGGCACATCTTGGTGAGGGTGTGCTAGAGTGGCACTGTCCAGAATGCAAACTACTTCAGCAGCTTGGTCAGGAGCAGGAAGCCGAAGTGGGAACATCTCCCTTTCAGAGGTTTCTCTACTCCTCAGGGTAAGGTTTTCCATCTTGCTCAGAAAGCTCTATGTCTGGTCAAGTCACATGTGTTACCGTAACCTGTTTTGAGCACCTTCTAGTTGCAATATACTGTTGTTTCCTTGGACCACTCTTCATGGCTGTTCCACCAAGGGGTGCTGAAAATGAGCTGTTTTGTCCATGCATCAGCATTCAGTGTCTGTCAGCAGCACGCCTTCTGGCACCAGACAGGCTTTTCTTTCCAGTGGAAGAGTCCAGTTGAAACTTCACAGCTTACTTCTGTTGTATACCAAGTGGTTTCGGTTATTGAAAGTCTCTTTTAATGTGGCTGGTTATAGTCCTGTTTTATGTATAGCTAAAGCAGACATAGATGTGCTAGGAAATACTGGGCTTCTGCAAATGGCCTAGATGTTCTTCAGGAGCCAAGGTACTCCTTCACCTTGGTGCAGCTGATAGGACAGTGATACGACAGGACAGCATTTCAGAAGTCCAGTGGTCAGGTAGGAGATAGAACTGGAGACAGCAAGCATCTGAGGTCTGAGTCTGGCAGACCAATCTCATGCCTTTTGTGGACTGCACCCAACAGAAGCAGGGCAACAGGACCCTTTTTCAAACAGTGCTGGTCAGTAACATGACCATCTCAGGAGCTGGTTAGCTTTTTGAGGTAACTAGAAGATCACAAGAAACCCTGACCTCAGGTTCAGGTCGGTGTTGAAAGTCAGAGGTAGTTTGAAAGCAAAAAGGTGTTAAAGGCTTACCACCACAGCTCTTCTCTAGAAATCATATATTAAGTGTGTATTAATGTAGTACTGCATCTTTGTTCCAGGAGGAGAATCGTGACAGATCTTCAGTAAGATCAATCAGCTGTGATCTAATCTGATTTTTGGTGTTGGTAGAAAACAGATTGTATCACTTCTTTCAGGTGCAGCTGTTACTCTGGATTTGGCTTTTTTTACTTCATGCCTCAGTGCTGGTAATTTGCGTACAGGACAGCAAGTTGCTGGCCATGACAGACAGAAGGTCAGTGTATGAAGTCACGATATGTTCTCTGCTTGCTAGCTGAATTTCTCAAGTCTGAAAGTAATGTCAGGATGACAGTTTTGGTGGAGTGAACATAGGTCTGGAGAAGGAATTATGGGGTTTGGAGTTGATTTCTCCCCCAGTTTTTTAAGGTACATTTGTTCTAGAAGTACCTGGACTGGAAGATGCTGTTTTCAGACACTGCAGTCATTGCCCTTATGACAAGGAATTTGTTGTCTATCTCAGCTCTGCTTCTGTGGCACAAGCTTAGCTGAGCAGAATGTACAATTATCTGAATGGCTGGTCCTGTTGCATAGCTGGAAGCTGCAAGAGTCCACAGAGGAAAGTTTTTTGCTATAACTGAGCACATCAGCTCACGTTTGGCTGTTGTGATCTCTTCAGCTAGTCATGGCAAGGCTGAACTAAAGTTGGTGCTGTGCTCCAGCAGGTGTGAACACCACTTCTGAGAAGGCTTCAGTCAGCATCCTACTGATTATCTGTTGAGACTGCATCTCCAGTGGAGGAGAGCCACCTTTGAACCTGCACTTAAATGACAGAATAGCTGACGAGGTTTGGTCTAGTCTGGTCAGGTCCAGATGTCTCAGTATGTATAATATATGCTTTTCTCTCACATCATTCAAGAGCCCCACACCCTATTACAGACAGTTTGGGGCTCTAGAGACATCACAGCTGACTCAGCTGACAGAATTGCTTACAAGTCCTTAAAAATGCTGATTAAATGCTGGAACAGATCTCACGCCTTTTGGTCTCTGAGAGCTTCCACAGCAGCATTTTCCTAAGACAGCAGAGATGGTGACGCCAAAACAGATGAGTGCATGGGGCTTGCTGAAGGCTTTAGCAAGCACCTGGATTCAGTTTTCAGGAGCTGGCAGCAATGGCTCGTTGCTGGAGTGAGACCTCAGATGTGATGGTGGTGACAGGTAGCTAAATGAAAGGCTGAATTTTATGGAGAAGTCTTGTCTAAATGCTGGCCTCATCCTCCTCACCTGCAGTCTGGTTGGGTAAAGAGTAGCAGACCAGGTTTCCCTTCTGGACTACAGCCACGGCTACAGACCTTTCCAGCCTAAGCAGTACTTCCATATCACTTCTTGCCTCCACCAGGAGCCAAAAAGCTAAGCAATGTGACCCAAGAACCAGCTTCCTCAAGCACCTGATTGCCTGAGGTTATCTGTGTGCAGGCTTAGATATCCCAAGACCTGGGACCTGGTGTGGAGCCAGGGGCTTGTGGTATTGCACCCCATCGATCCACCAAACCAGTTTTGAACTAAGATGGAATTTTTAGTTTACCTTTCTCTGTGTCTTTAAGAGGAGCCTGTTTCACCGTGTGGAAGCATATGGTTAAATAAGCCAGGCTTCAGTGACTCTAATCCCTCAGACTCGTGTCCTTGTGTGTGCCTTCAAAGCCATCTCCGTCACCATCTTGTACTCTTTCGTAACTGCTGCCAGTGAGTGAGGATGCTCGTGGGATGGGACCACTACCTGTGTCTCCTAGTGGGATTGTATTTCAGCTCTGGTTTCCTTGTTTCCTGCACTGTCCCAGTGCCCACATTCTTCTAGGTGAAGAGGATGCTGGTGTATGCCTTGTGGGCTTCCTCATCTGCTGAGGTTATGGGATTTGGGAAGGGGTCAGACCTGCCTCTTTGAACTGCTGGGCTGTTCTTTTCTCTGCGTGCTGCTTTGTAGATGGTGATGCGCTGTAGAAAGGGGGTGACATTGCTCAGAGGACCTCTAGCAACTGATGTGAACTGGGACAGGCAGATGGGGCTGGCCCTGCATGCAGCTCCTTTCCCCTTAGGGGCAGATGGGCCTTACTCTGTGTGTTGAGTATAAGGACTGTGGCTTGACAGAGGCAAGGTACCAGCCCCAGCCGTGGCCGCTGGGGCTGAGGGTGCACACCCTGTGCTCTGTGTGCCCTTGCTCTGCTCCCCAGCCACCACTGCCACCATCCCTTTGCAGCACGTGAGCAGCACACAGCTACCACAGCGGGTGAGCAGCACAGCACGCCCAGGAGGAGGAACACTCACAGGCCCAGCCAAACCATCAACTGCCTCTGCCAAACAAGCTGGGGTACAAAGCTGCCAGGCACAGCACACCGATCTCTCTTCCTCCACCACATCCTGGGACCAGAGCCTAAACGAGCACAAAGCCTTGCTCCCTCCCTCAGCTTGGCTCTGCTCCAGGCTCCACTTACCATCAATTATTCAGTGCTGACTGGCTGAAGCCTTGTGGAGGCACACAACAGGGGTTGATGAGCTTTCCATATCATGGGTGGCAGGCAGGGAGAGTGAGGAGTACAGCTGTGCCTTGGCAGATGCCCAGCGAGCAAGAGGGGCAGAAGGGGCCACCCACTTGTACCAGCTCCTGGCGCTGCTGGTTTGGCTGCTCATGAGCCAGGAAGGACAGGAGCCATACGGGGCTGCCAGGGCATCAGAGCTGAGCACAGCTTGGGGATTTGCAGTTCTGCCTTATGGCGGTTTCTGGGCAGGGACCAACCCTGGGGGCTGGAGAGCTGGTGTAGAGTTGTCTGAAAGCCTTAAGGAGAGCAGTGGCTCCCCCAAGGAAAGGATAGGGAATACTGGCAAATACCAAGTGCATAGGGAGAGGCAGTGGGAGGACCAGTCCCTGGCTGACAAGGCCATTAGAATTTAAAGCAGCAGCCTCAATACTTTCAACAGAGTTCACTGGTCCCAGTGCTGTTCAGCAAGTGGGTATTGGTAACCTTGGGCTTTGAGACTGTCCTGCTCTTGGTCCACTGCAAGCAGCACCCAGACCCTGGGAGAGCATAGGAGGGGGCAGGGGGTGCTGCTTGACTTGATGCAGGGCCTGTCTGCACTCCCATCCCCTTGGGGACAGGAGTACTTCCTGTGCTGACACCTCCCTGCAGCAGGGAGCATGCCATGACCTGGTGCTCCAGGCACCAGCTGGAGGCCTGGCATTTAGCCTAGGCGGGATACCAGGCAAGGGTTATCTTCACTCTGAGGTCTCACTTCTTGGGTAAGGGAGGAAGGTCCTTGGCTTACCTGGTGGGCAGGCCCCAGGGGTGGTCCCTCCCTGGGGAGGACTCTGCAGTGGGGGCTAGGCATCCCAAAACCCTTCCTGGGACCCCCATTAAGCACTGATTCAAGGCTGAGTACTGCTGTGGCTCCTGCATTAGCTGGAGGGATGCTGTCAAGAGGAGGTGGTGGAGCCCTGCCTGTCCCTGGTCCTCCCAGGGGCAGGGCGAGAGTACCCTGCCACAGCCAGGAGGTCACAACTAGGCACATGCCGTGGGGGGATTAAAGATACCTGTAAGCATTATCTTACCCCATTTTTTTTCAAGTACCCAGTGAACCAAGGCTGTTTAATAGAGGAACACATCTCTCAAACCGAGCATAGCTCACCTTCCCTAGTGGAAACTCTGCCCTTCTGGACACTTCCGCTCTCTCTTTGGCAGGAATGCCGTTCCAGCAGTTAGATAAATGCCATATCTAAGCCCTGCAATGCCTGTCACGTAGGCAACCATGGCAGATGTTCAAACCTGGTCCCACCTGGCTGCATACTCCCCACTCTCTGAAAGCCAGCTGTGGCTGTTGGCTGGGAAGTAACACAAAACAACTTGTGAAACCAGGCTGCTTGTGGGTGATGAGATTTGCTTCACTCCAGCCCATGGATGTCTCACACATGCTCATGGTGGCACATCCTTGGCCTGGCATCCCATGTGAAATGGCATGGGAGACATGCCACAATCTGCATCCTCACAGCACTCCTGCTCCACTGTGATGTTTACTAGTGCAGGTTTGGGGTTTTTTATAGTGTTGCAGACCAGCTTTTAAACATTTAATATAACTGAGCTAACTTAAAGACACTGGAGAGCAACACAGGAGCATTTTTTGTTCTTATGTGACCTTTTCTACATGAGGCACAGCAGTGATAGAAGCAGGAATACCAGCCTATAGTACCCAGCAGGTGACACACAAGGATGTCAATTTTCTGCATTGCTTTTAAATCCTAGCCCAGTATTTAGCTAATGCTGGCCCCTCCAATTGCTGTTGGTCTCTGTTCTGTTCTGGCAGAGACAGATGCCCCTGCGTTTACTATAAACACGTTTTTCAAGACCAAATGGCAGCTTTCTCTTAAGGAAGCCAGAATACTGCTCACGTTTAACACCCCAAAGCCAACAGTACCACGGTCATTTAAGCACAGGAAGCACTGGCCATGAAATCCAGAGCGTGTCAGAGGTATTGCTCATATACAACCTTTAAAAATTCATCTTCAGCTGTGAGCGGCCCCGCCTTACACTCCCAGTGACTTGGTGTAAAGGTGACTCAGTCCTGACTCATGAGCACTGAGTAGCACCCACCCTCCCACCTGCTGTGCAAGGAGCTGTGTCCACCCGCTCCTTGTTCCGTCCAAGCCTCCTAGCACGGCCTCAGGGCAGGAAAACAAACTCCAAACACAAAATCTTGGCCAAAAGAGAAGCTGCAGCAGGGCTGCGTGTCACAAGGGATGCACAGGGGCTGCAGGCAGGATACAGCCCTTTGCTCAGATGGGAGGATAGCGGTATGTGGGATGGAGCATTTTTCTTTCCACTGCTGCTGGGGATGCCTAGATTTAACTACAGTACAAAAGCAGGAAGGAAAAGAGAGATGAAGAAGCAGGAGGGACCCACTGCAGCTGAAGCATACCCAGAGAACCAAGCTAAAAGTCAGGAGAAGGCAACCAATCTTCCTGCAGCTTCTGTCACTGTAAGAAACCTCATGGACTCTGATTTTATGCTAAACTTCTTCAACCATTATTATTATTACAACGATGTAAAACACAGCATCAAATACTTTGGACAGTTTGGATCAGCGTAAAAAGGAATGATCAACTTTTTTTACCCAAAAGAACTTCCTTTAAAAAAAAACACACAGGAAAAAGGCAAAAAAAAAAAAAAAAAAAAAAAACCAAACCAAAAACCAGAGACATAAAAATGGGTTTTTTTAAGTAATAATTACAATACATTAGAAAGAGTCACAGAGGAAGCGTTCCACGCTGTAAACAAGAATAGCAATTAAAAAGAAAAGCAGATGGTAGCCAGGCTCTCAAAGTGCACAGCCAAGAAACCCTGACCTCAACCACTGTCCTGTGCTGGAGCTGGTCCCCAGCGCTGGACTCTGGTTCCTGCTGCCCACCGCTGCTGCAGTCACTCAAAGTGCTCAATCACAAACAAACACCAAAAAGAAGAACAAACCTACCCCCCAAAAAAACAAACCCACAACGTTGGTCTTTACATTTACATGGAAGACAGTGAGGCGAGAGTTGTCTCAGGGCTGAGAGGGCAAAGATGGGGAGAGCTGCTTTCCCGAATTTGCTCACAGTGAGAATGGCTTTTGCCAAGAGGTTTAGACTGCTTTAAGGGGCTGGACAGGGGTGCAAGTGGCTTAGGCCAGTTAATTTGTCCTGCTGAGCTGCCTCTCTCACTCCTTCCCTTCCCATTCCCAGCGAAAAGAGCTGAGGCTGGGCGAGGTCCTGCCCATGCCGGCTGCCACAGACCTGCCAAGGCTGCACCTTTGTCTGCAGTAAGAGGCAGGGGAGGAGGCAGGATCGGTCATCTTGTAGATCGTGCATTGATGTGCTGAAGGGAGAGCATCACACCACGGAAAGCAATGCCCACTGCTGTCCTAACTGGGGCAAAGGGCCTCTTCCCAAACCTACCAGCTTTCAGGGCCTGCAGGCTGGAGAAGAGCTGCTTAAGTGGCACAGTGAGAAGCCTGGAGACCTTCCCAGCAAGAAGCACACTGGTGGAAATGGGGACCCTCTGTTTGCCTGGTCCAAAGGTCACTGAAATCAGCTGGTGGTTTCCCCCAGGCCTGGAGGGGACTGAGGATCTTGCTGCTCATTCCTATTAGGGCTCAGAGGGGACGAACCACATCCACGCCCCCTCAAAATTCACGCTGAACATCACGCACCAAATGCCATGCAATGAATACTGTGCATTTGACAGCTCTCCAAAATTAGAGCAAACCACCTCTTTAAATGTTAATACTGCAAAACAACCCAGACACACTGGGTGAGGAGCCCAGGTGCACAAGCAACATGATGTGCAAAGGTCGTGTGCCTGAAATGAAGGAAAATGGGCCAAATGAGGGGAAAGAGATCTCAGCTCTTGCATGCATGAGCCAAATGCTCGGATGCATTAGCAGGAGTCATATATGGGCTTCAAGGAAGAGCCCCAGGCTATACAGAAGCCAAGCAGAGATGTGACCAACAGCCCTCAGATGCTTCTCGTTGCTTCCCAGTCAGCTCCAGCAGCCAGTGGGCTGCTAGCAAAAGGCAATGGATATCTGTCCTGAAATACTGCTCAGGTATTTTAATACACAAGTAAGTTTAACTATGCACAGTTATGGAAAAACATACTCTAAATTAAAAACAACTCAAGCACTATTGTCCTAAAAAGGACCAGTGGTGTCACAAAACACAAATACTGAACATTCACAGAGCACTTTTCCTCAAACAGCAACGCTTCACTCCTCACAACACCCCTGCGAGGTAGCTAATAGGGTTAACCCTGCTTTGCAGAGGGAGAGGAGAGCCAAGGCTGGAGGCTCAGCAGAAGATGGGGTCTTGGACAGAGCAGGGGTTGCAAGAGAAGCTGAGGGTGCTGTGGTCTGGCTGGCTATGTCCAAACAAAGATCCAGTGCTCCCTTCAACACTCTTCCTGCTACAAACACAAACCACCGCACATACACAAGGCAAAATAAACCCTGATAAATCATAGAATATGCTGAGTTGGAAGGGACCCATCAGGATCATCTAGTCCAGCTCCTGGACCCTATAAAGTAATTCAGTGGAAGTTTTGAGCGGGGCTGTCAGGTAGGCTGCAGATCAGGTTATGCTATTGAAGCAGCCTGTGAGACAAAAAAAAAATTAGTTTTCTAAGTCTCCTTAGAACTTAAAGGAACTTTTACTCAGAGTCTCCATTGAAGGGGTGGGAATCCCATCTGCAGTCCCACCTACCGTGGCACCTGCAGCCACTCCTGAACAACAGCGTCAAAAATCTCATCTAGAGTGGTTTATTTTCTGCTTCTTCCACTGATCTGCCTTCCTGATGAAGTCCCTTCACATCTAAGGGCAAAGCAGATGCTGAAACAGGATTTTGGACCAGCTCTTTCCGTGGGATGAGTGTCCCAAGGTCCTTACACATCTCCAGCCAATGGCTTCGGCTGTGCAGCAGCAACACTCTGGGATGGGGAGTAGATGGACAAGCCACTAGGACTTGGTGCATGAAGGGCAACCAGGCATGTGGGCACCCACCATGCCCAAGTTTCCTTTCTTGGTTGTTAATTTCTGTGTGGTCTAAATGAGAAGAGCTGAGATCGGGCTCTGGACAATGTGCTCCCTTTCCCCAATTCCTATGCCATTTCCACCATGACAGTTAACTTACTCAAAGTAAAAGTGGACTTCAGCTTTTGCACCATGATTAGATGCCATTGCATCTCCAGCAGCTTGCTAGCGCTGACAGGCTTCCCCAGCCAGCAATCCCTTTTCCTGTTTGGGCAACAAAAAGGCAGCGAGCCTGCTCACTGCACTGGACCTGCAAGGGAAAGGCCAGCAAAGGCCACTCAGCCCAAGAAACCAGGCCCAACCTTCATCACTGTCCTTGGGAAAGAACCACCCTGCTGGCAGTTCTCCACTGGAGTGACACCAAGCAGGAGCTGGGTACAGCCGGGCACCGCTTTGTGGAATTGCATAGAGGGAACAGCAGGCCAGGATGCCATGGCCCTGGCTTGAAATCCTGCTGCCTACAGCCATGGGTCTGGGAAATGAAATAAAGATCTATTGCTACAAAGGCCTTTGAAAGCAATGCTATGGCTGCACCAGTGGGGCATTTTAAAGAAAGCATTTCGGACTCCTATGTCTTCTGCCTGCTTCCTTGGCCATGGATACCCATGGCAGGCAGGAGCAGAAAAAACACGCAACACATTCACCAGCCCTGCCTCCACCCCCAAGCAATAAGGCTCAGGGAGCTTTGAGCAACAAAAAATGAAAGCACTTTCCCATCTGTCCATAGGAAAGATGCAAATTCAATTTGTTGGTGTCTCCTGATGCCAGTGGCCACTGCTTCATCTCCTCGCTAGACGCTCGTACCAAAGCACAGCTTGGCATGTGATGGCTGCTGTGCTGTCACCCCGACACAGCCCTGCTGAAGGATGGGGATCCTGTAAATGGGGCAAGGATGCTGCTCCAGAACCTGCTTCCTCTCGCCTCCCCCATCCCCACTAAAATGTCACTGATTTGGGCAGCTTTGCCAGAGGAGGAGAGCCTGAAAGGAAACTGTTCTCTGAGTGGGATTTGGCAACCTTCGGTGGCAATTTTGGTTTGGGGCTCAGGGGGGGCCGTGGGGCTTTCAGTGTGTTTAATGGTTTCTGGAGGCTTTCCTGGACATCTACCTCCTCCGGGTCTGGCGAAAGAGGTGCTGGCATGGAGGTGGCAGGCAGGGGGTGTCCTGTCTCTGACAGAGGCAATGCCACCTGCTTTCTGTTCAAGAAGTCCTGCTCAGTTGCATGGGCCAGGTGGAGGGGAGTGACGGTTTTGATAACGATGTAGGGGCTGTTCCCCTCCACCGCAGGGGATGGTGCCCTCTGGAAGGGGCAGCCCATGCCCAGCCCTGCTGCCTCTGGTTCACTGCTGGATAAGATGGGCACACTGCCTCCTGCCAGCCTGTGAGCAGGCAGGGTGCCCAGGTCCTTGGGCCAGTGCACAGTGCCTGTGGCGCTCCCCAGCCCATTCTGCAGGCTGGTGAGCTCTCCTGTGGACGCGGCTTTGGATGCCGAGCGCTTCAAGTCTCTGTTGTCCGTCAGCACCGCTCTGCAGTGCTTCTGGTCCGCTGCCTCCCTGCGCCCACTCTCACTCTCGGGGGAGCTGCTGTGCTGTGATGTGCAAGAGAGCCGCCGGCAGCTGCCCAGCAGAGGATCTGGGAGTGCATCGAGTGCTGCATCTTTGCATGGGGAAGATGCTTGTTCTGCTGGCAGGGCAGCAGGATTTGGCTGCCACACTGCATGGTCTGTAGTGGAAAGTTCAGCAGTGCTCGAGTCAGGAGGAGTGGGCCTGTTTTGGAAAGCGGAGTCTAAGTGGCTATGCTCAGCTGGGGCATGGAGGGAGACTCCATGGTCCTCCATGGCACAGCCAGGAGCAAGAGCCTGCTCTGAAAGCAGGGCTGTAGGCAGGTGATGATGGGCCTGTGTCTTGCTTGCCTTCAGAAGAGATGACGGCTGCCCATCCACATTGGGCTGCACCCGGCTCTCCTCTTCCAGTGGCTCCCCATCGGCAGGAGACAGGTTTGTTTCTTCAGCTGCTTCACTGCCCTGGAGGGTGGGAATCCTCTCTTCCACCACTGTCATTCCTCCTAGTCCCCCAGGAACAGTGTGGGGATGGGGCTCCCTATCTGGGGTGTGCTCACCCACCCGGCCATTCTGGCTGTTGGCTGTTGAGCTGTCCTTTACAGCTACTGGGTTGAGGGAGAGCTCCAGGCCCAGGGGTTTCCTTGGAAACTCTTCAGGCTTTGCTGCATTAGAAGCAGAGAAAACAAAATACAACCCAAACTGTGCATCAGTTCATTCTTTCCCTGAATGTGAGTAAGACAGATGCTCCACCCAACAGCTGCCAGCCCTTTAGGGCTGCCCCAGCTCCCAGCCACACCAGCAGGATGCTCTGGTCCCTGCTGGGCCACACACCTTGCCCTCTATTTACCTACCTGGTGGGGGGAGGTCAAATTTCATCTTCCGCAGTTCAGTCATTGACACCTGCAGTTGCTCAATGACTGCATCATCCTCATATTGCAGGGAAGCAGCAATTTTCTCCTGCAGAAATTCACGTAAATCTTCCAGTGTCATCTTCAGCAAGCGCTCTGGGGAATAGGAGAAAGGAGTAATGATAGTAGCACAGCTAAATTGCAGGGTAGCATGACCGTGGGTTCATGGGTTGCACTGCTTTGGTTTTATCTGGGATTCTACTGCTGTTCCCACTCTGGACTAAGACAGCCTGAATGGTTGTGCCTCTCTCCCGTCTTTCCACCGTTGCTCAGGGACGTCAGTACATGTACATATCCGTGCCACCTCTGAGCAGTAGCTCCACAATGGCAGGACAATAGCAGGGCTGGGAGCTGTGCTGGTTTTGGGCCATGTCTGGAAGTTCTCACCAATGCCTCTAGGAGGAGGAAAAGCTCCATGAGTCAGGCCCTGAGCGTCAGGCTGAACAGCCACTGCTGGCAGCTGCCACCACCAGCCAGAGATGCCAACCTGCATCAGCCAGCAGGCAGGGATGCAGAGGCAGAAGTGCTGGCCTTCGCCAGTGTTGTAGGCAGGGGTGGGGATGCAGGCTGGAATGGGTTGCAGGGAGGGATGCCAATCCACACCACACATTCCTCAGGGAGGAGAGATTTCACAGCCAGGCTGAAACATCTGCCTGCCTGCCAGTTTCCAATTTTTTGCAGACAAACAGGATACTTCAAGGTTTATTTCTGGATAGCTTGTTCTTCATTTACCTGAAGGAAGAGCGGCTCTTTGCAGAAGCCAACACAGAGTCCCAAAAATCCTGCTGGCCTAAAGGTTGCCAGCATGGACTGTGGACAAGGTCAACAGAGTGACAGAGCAAGGCTGTGATCTTAGAGGAGGACAGGGGTTCAAAGTCCCAAAGGTCTCAAGGCAGAAACATCACTGCTGTCATGTTATGCAAGAAAAACACATTTGGACAATTTTAGAAATATATTAATGGATTTGCTTCTCCCTCTACAGATTTTTCAGCTGAACCACTACCTAGAGCAGAGAGATGGTGCAAAGATGTAGCAAAGAAAGATGCTGCGAAATATGACAATTGCTGTCTGTATTGCCCCTAAAAACCTGTTGATAGAATATGAGGGGCAGAACATGCAAAAAGAGGCAGCTAGTGATGTTTGTGTGTACTGAGTGCAGCATGTCATCCCCTCCATTATCTCATTTCCTCCGCAGGGCATCAACTTGGGCCTGTGCCTTTTGTGGCCAGTGCAGGGCCCGGAGCAGGCTGGAAGTGGCCAGCAAGGCTTTCTGGATTGGCAGCATGAGGGTGGCCCACCATGGTCCCACCACAGCCATACAGGACACAGTCTGCTGGGACCTTACTTTTGTGCAGTTTGAGGATGGTGTAAGCCATGGCCGTCAGTACACGCTCTCCTTCCAGGATGTAGATATCCCACAGCCGCAAGGTGAGGGTGAAGGGGGTCTGTTTCAAATATATGAACAAATACACAAATGGGATGATGATACAGAGGTTGGTGCCATCACTACATCCCCTTGCACCAAAACACACAACAGAGCTAGGCTTTGGAAGTCATCTCTAACACAAAAATATATCTTATTGTCTATGGTTTTGCCTTAAAGCTAACAACCTTGGGTGGCTAGGAAAGTACTTAAAACCCACCCATGAATACAGAAAAAGGAGAAGCTTTGCTCACAGGCATGCTAGCACATAGATTCCACTACCCTGGAGGGAGCACCGCCACCTTTCAGCCTTAGGAGCACACAAAACAACTCCTGTACCCACAGAGATTGCCCAGAAGGGCTATTTATGGGACAGGTAAGAAAGTCCAACAATGCCTCACTAAGCGTTAAAAAACCACTCACTGGTGTGCAGAGAAGTAGTTTCCTTATACATAGACTTATTTCTGCCTGCTAGAAACATTTCTCAAGAGGTTTTCATTTCCATCCACTCCCAATCTGACAAATAGGAGTGAAATGATATCCAAAATTATGGAGCAGCCTATACCTCCCAGCAAAGATCTAAGGCATTTCACCAACACAGAAATTAATACTGGTCCTACTCTGACATCTAATTTCAAATTTAGGATGCTGCACTTACTCTCCAGACTTTGGCACAACTGACCATTCCAGCTCTCTTACCACATACTACTACAGACTTTGCATTTTATACAGCTTTCAGTGGCAGACTGCAAGGCACTGAGTTCCCTCTGGAAGGGAAGAGGTCATCCACTGTTTTAGGAGACAGGGCAGCAAAAAATTGAGATGGGCACAAAAATGTCCTAAACATTAGTAAGTCTTGACTCTGCATTCAAGTGTGTAAACACAATGCTGCCCCTAAAAATAGAGTAGCCTTGGCTCAGGAGTGGTAAATTAGCTCTGGACAAATGAGGGTAACTTTCTCACACTTGCACATGTTTCCAGTCTCAGCCCTCTCCTTTGCCTGCAGCTGCTACACCGCTATTTGTTGATGTTTGTGCCCCCAGCTCTTCTTTCTCCCTATGCTGTTTCCAGAGTCAAAGTGAGGTTAATTGCCTTTGCAGCAGTGCCAGTGGGCAAGAGAGATCTCTTCCAACTTTGGAGCTTATACTGCTGCTGCTGCTAAGCCATCTCCCAGCAACTGCTTGAGATGAGGCAGCAGGAATTGGTTTGTCATCAGTGATATGCAGCTATTTTTAGCTTCTTTCTTATTAATTTTTTTGTCTTATGAGAGTGTGCATAATATCCCACCTTACAAAATATTAACACCTTCTTCAAAGTATGATATTTACAAAAAATCCCTGGCATATTAACCATGCATGCAAACAGCAGAGCAGCAAAGAACCCCCAGAGCATCCTCACCCGGTCAATGAAACACTGCAGGAACCACTTGGTCGTGTAAATCCCTGTAGTCATCTGCTCCTTGTCCTGGGGGGAGACATAAAGAGAGATGGGCTTTTCACCAGGCTGGCTGCTCAAGGTTCAAACAGCTCATAAGGCTTTGGGGGACATGGGTTGGTTGAGTTATTAATGCTGAGCGTCTAGGTGCAGGATCTGGCTGTGATTTGTCTCCCAGCAAAGCCCCTGCTTTAAATACCAGTGTTGAAGCCCTGCTTTGGTCCTTTGCCCAATCATTGAACCTGATCCTTGATGTGGACAGACTTCAGGCACAACTTTGGACAGGGATTTCTAGGAAAAGGTTTTCTAACCTAGTACCTACTCCAGGGATTTACAAAAATCTTCCAGGAACCCAAACCACTCACTCCTTGCAGACTGCCATTTTTGTTTCCATAGCAATTCCCTTGTGAACCTCTAGGAGCACCGGAGCAGCATCAAGCCAGCTTTGCAAGCACCACCTCGTTTGCATGGCATGGCTGCTGCAGGAGCAGGACAGCTTGACAGGATAAGGAAAACCTCTTAAAAACCTCACCATCATCACCCTGGCCTAACGGTGCTGGGATGCACAGAGCTTTGCATGGGCATAGAATTGATGTAATTGCTGCTGTGAAGCTAACAAGCCAGTGGGAATGGGAAGAAGCCCATGGAATTAACGGTTGGCTCAGGCCTTTACTTTTGGCTGGTGCTGAGCACCTGCAAGCCTTGAGAGCCTTCAGGAGCAGAAGGCGAAGCAGCTTTCAGAGTAATTCCCATCATCCCTTCCCTGCCCATGACTATAATTAAGTGAAAACCTGTCCTGGCTCTGTTTCACTTTTACAGGCAGGTCTGGCTCGTATGCAACACGAAGCAAGAGCTGTTGCAGATGATGGCAATATAAACAGCTTTTCCTGGAGCTGCTGGGCCACCAAGCCCCTTGGGAGCATCAGAAAACTTTAGGAGTCTAGCCACTGAATGCCATCTGTCTACACCAAATGCAAGGGTAGACAAGGCAAGAAAAAAAAAAGGGAGCAGGTGTTGCAAACAGTCGCCTAAGATGTTAGACTGCAGTTGCTGTGTCCTGCAGATGCACCTCCAGCCACCAAACAGGCCTGTACCATCTGCTAGAGAGAAAAACAACTGGACGTGCCCAAGCAACAAAACATGCAGCATTTAAATCTTATGTGTCTCCTGCCTTTTAACAACAGCGAAGCACTTAGACCTAATAATTACTGAATTGAGATTCCAAAAAGTTCAGCATCAGCCTTTGGGCTTTGCAGCTGGTGTAAGAACACAGCTCAGTCTCACTGCTGTATGCAACAGCTCCTTCTGCTGCAGGCTCTGTAAGCCTTTCTGCCTGGCTTTCCTAAGGAAGACTTTAGATTTTAGCAGGCCCTCCACTAATGATGACCAGCAAGCAAATGGTAACCGTTTGCCTCAGCAAGACTGGGGCACTCCATTTAATAAATGCCTGCCTCTTTGTGGCTGAAGCAGTCCTACATGGTTAGAAATATGTTCAGTTGTGCATCTGTTTGGCAGAACATTACACTAGCTGCTTTAGCATTAAAATATGGTATTATTATAGGAAGGCTGATAGCAAAGAGATACCATGTGCTTCTTCAGCTTGGGAAACAGTTTGCTTAAAATCTGTTCGTGATGAGCTTGAAACCTCTGCAGCTTCGGGAACCCAGGAATGAAAAAACCTTAACAAGAAAAGATGAGAGAAATAAAAAATAATCAGAAAAGGTCTGGAGCAGTGACAGGGACAGCCTGATTTCATAGAAACTCATCTCTTGCATTGCCTGTTGAAGTCAGCTGGACCACAGGGAGCCCAGCTACCTCCTTTCACCTCCCTCTTGGAGTACATCCTTCACTCCATCTACATGGGCAATGGGACTCTCAGATCAACCCCAGCTGGTCTTTCTCACCCACCCCCATGGAGCAAACCCACACACCTCCCCCAGCCCACCTGTCCGAGACTTGGCTTGGCCAAGACCTCTCTGAACACACCTCAGTGCTTACCAAGATTCAGAGAAAAGCTGAAGATGTTTGAACATCACAAAGCTTGTTCAGTGCCCTGTAATCTCGCTTAATCGCATGTCCAGAGTTATCAAGCCATAGGGCTTAGCCCTCTGCCCATAAAATAACCCTCTGTGCATAGACTAACCACAAGCAAGATGAAAGGATCTTTAATGTGTTTGATGTAAAATAATACAGCACATTTAGTGGAATTACATCCACATTTAGTGGGTGCTCTTGGATGTACTTCTGTGAGACTTCCTATAAACTCATAACCTTGAGTTAATTGATTGCCAAGGGCAAGGCACTCTGGAGGGAGGATAGCACCTCTGTGAAAGTGTTAATTACTGAGCACTAAAGCTCAGGGTTGATAAAACACGTTTTTTTCTGATAAGAACTTGTCTGCCTCCGAGAATGTAGTCAGGTTGCACGTATAGTTAAGCCTTACCCATTTTAATTAAACAAGTATATGAGGGAAAACAAGGCCCTACCAACCAACCTAAACAGCCTTCCCTGCTGCTACCAGACACCCATCCACATCCCACCCCAGCCTTACCATGCATGGCATGACGCTGATTGGTCAGCAGCTGTGCCAGTGCCCAAAATGCATCC
Organism: Xenops minutus; assembly: GCA_035221455.1. Taxonomy (NCBI): domain Eukaryota; kingdom Metazoa; phylum Chordata; class Aves; order Passeriformes; family Furnariidae; genus Xenops; species Xenops minutus. The sequence goes on from JAWWEE010000158.1 coordinate 17,797,788, forward strand.
TCTTCATTTAAGTACATCAGGAGGATGGCTGCAATCTGGCTCATCCCTTGGCAGTAGCTCACTTCCTGCAACAGCCAAGAGGGACACAGATGCTGTCAGAGCCTACCATACAGTTAAAACTGTGGCAGCAGGTCAGGCTGCCTATGCTTCCCTCTCCTCTTTCAAGGTTTGTCCTGTTTCAAAGTCTTTACCATTTATGTCCAAATTCACTGCTCCCAGATGTCTAGAGCATCTACCATGTCACTGACTCACAGAGTAAACTGGTTTGGAAAGGACTTTAAAGATCATCTTGCCCAACCCCCCTGCCATGGACAAGGACACCTTCCACCAGATCAGGTTGCTGAAAGCCCCACCCAACCAGCCCTTGAACATTGTCAGGGATGGGGAATTCACAGCTTTTCTGGGGCAACCCCTTCCAGTGCATCACCACACTCATTGTGAAAAATGTACCCTTTATGTCCAATCTAAACATACCTCTTTCAGTTTAAAAGGGTTGCCCCTTGTCCTGTCACTACAGGTCCTAGTAAAAAGTATTTCCATTTTTTTTATAAGCCTCTTTCATATATTGAAAGGCCACAGTGAGGTCTCTCCAGAGCCTTCTCTTCTCCAGGCTGAACAATCCCAACTCTCACCCATTCTTAACATGAGAGGGGTTCTGGGTCTCTGACCCCTTTTTTGCCCTTCCTCCAGACCCACTCTAGCAGGGCCTCCAGCAGGAGGTGAGGGGCTTGAAGGCAGTGTCACCCCACCACACCTCCGTCCCTAGTTCAAGCATGGAGGAGAAGGGACATAAAGCCAACACAGGAAGCGCCTGCAGGTACTTCAAGAAATAGGGGATGGGATGACAAACAGCCTGTGGCTCTAATGCTGTTTTGGATGCCTTCAGCCACATGAGCACTGAAGTAATGAAAGAATAAATAAATGTGGTAAGCATTTATCTGGTGTGAGGGAGGCTTCTTGACTAACCCCCTCAGCATCTTCTGTGCCTTGTGGGGTAACTGCCCCCTCCTGGAGATGGAGGCAGTAGGTTCAGCTGCTAATTCAGGCTTATTCTCCCTGTGCTCTTCAGCTAAAAATGATTGGTTTGCTGTAATAAGTCAGTGTTTTCAACAAGGATGCCATTTGGTGCATGAAAAGAAGTCAGAAACATGACAGACTGCCAGACTAGTGTTGCTGGAAAGCCAAAGGAAAAGCCCTTGCTCTTTGGTGATACTCTCCCAAACTGAACCTGCCAGAAGTCACTTACCAGGTGACAAAATGAACAAAGGAATGAAACAACTGTGCAAAGACTCTTCTCTTGTGCTGCCTGAGAGTCTTGCAGCTGCCTGTATGAGCCAGCAGTAGGCCTTAAAATTGGACCTATCACTGGCTAAATAGGTGCGTGTCTATTTTATATATATATTAAAAATATGTATTTTGTGTATATATAAACATACTTGTTGACATTATATATGTATATATAAAGTGCTTTTTAAAAATCTTCATTCATGTATATATGTTTATATAAAGCACAATGCTATTCATGTTGACTGGACTTACGGTGTTATAAACTGAGTAAGCCGACAGGACGTGGAAGAGTGCCTGTTGCCTGGGGAGAGAGAAGGATATTAAAACACCTGAACCCAAAGTCTCCAGCTTTGTGAGCACACCAACATGTATGCAGAGAGAGCAAAGACTCTGAAAACACCCAGCCAGCTGGTACTTCAGCCTTTTGCATGGAGCAGGCCTGACAGAACCAGAAAGCATCTTCCTCAGAGGCGGCACAGTGGCTCATCCAAGTGACAAAGCCACTTTGTCAAACCTCTCCAGCCCCACCTGTTGTGGAGATCCCATCCCACCGAGATCCTGATGGGCCCACCCCATTACCCCAGCCACCCCAAACGAATCCCTCTGCAACTGTGATCCTAACACCTTGGAGGTGTTAGGCAACAGGCTGGTGCTTGGCTCAAGAACTGGGGCTGAATGTGGTCCAGTGTGGACCTCTGTGAAGGGAGAATCCATAGCCCAACATCTGTGGGTCATACCATGTGATGATGGCTTGAGGAGCAGGCTTTGCTCTCCTGTGAGCTGCTCTGAGCCAGGATGCCAGTGGCCACCCCAATACAGGGGACTTCTGGCCACCTCATCCAGCTCATCCCTCACATATCCACTGGCACCAATGCCTGTATAGCCATATGAAGCTCCTGTACTCACTTCACTCCGTAGCGATCCCGAAACATGATGTGGTTTCGGAAAGTGCGGTTAACGTCCAAATCTATCTGCTTGATTTCCGATGAAAAGCTCTTTGCTTGTTCTTTCATTTGCTGCAAGGGAGAGGGGCAGACAAGAGGCAGGAGTCAGACACCATCTCAGCCCACACTTCTCCCCACACAGTGAGAAGGCAGGCTTCTTAAAGAAGGAGTGGCAGCTTGTGAGCTGCACAGAGCTAGCCAGAGCAGGGGACACTGCCATCTTTCAGTAAGCAACAACCTGCAGCCCAGAGGTGAACCCCCAACCCCTTGTCTGTGCTGCTGGCCCAGGGAGAAGGCGATGACTCCACATGCACATGCAATGCAAGCAGCATCTGCCAACCCAGCCTTTGCCCATCTTCTAATGCAGATATTGAATTTTCAGAAACTAAAACACAATTAAATTCTCCTCTGATTTATTTTTTTTTCTTTGTCTGGCTGGCTACCATAAAGCATTGAGAGATCTGTTGGTGCTTAAGGAATCATACACTTCTTTAAGGAACCAACATGAAGGTGTACACACTGAATCCCTGAGCTCTTCAGAGGCTCAGTCACTGGAAAGTCCAAACTGTTATGACAGATCACTATGAAGTGATCTCTATCTACTACTTGCCCTGCAGAAGAGAATCATCTTAGGTTTAAGGAGTTTCCATTAGAAAAGCAGTTCTGGGGTATTCCCTGGTACAAATTTTAAGGAACTGGTGAAGTCCAGAACAGAAACTAAACCCAAAGCCAAGAATTCCCACATTCCCTCCATGCTGGCTAATCATTTAAGACAGCATCACACAGATAAAGGACTGAAGTTCACTGCAAAATAAAACCGAAAATTCAAATGAAAGTGAAGGCCATTTCAACCAATTGTGCCCCCAGAGCTTCAAGCTGAAGATGCTCCATGGACAAATCCCACTGCAGTCCTATTTGTAACCACTGTTCAGCCCTGTGCCGCAGGCAAGGACCATTATGGTACTGCCAAGCATCTCATCTCACAGCCTTTAGATACCACCAGTGATCACGTCCTCCTCCTTTAATACCTACAGGATTAATTGCATGAAGAAAATACATCTTGTGACTGTCTTCAGGCAGACTGAGATCCACTGGCAGGTTAGAGGCAATGGAGATGAGCTGCAAGCCCAACCTGCCTTGAGCCTGAGGTCAGGGCCCCTCGTGGGCTCACACAGGAGACAGAAAATAGCACATCTGCTCCAGCATCTGCCATCGTATGAATGCTTGTCAAGCCTGATACCAGGTGACTCCAGGCCGCTGCTGACCTCCCGAGGGCGCCACGACAGCTCTGGGGAACATCAAAAGGTCACTAGCACTGCTAACACTTAAGGCACTCACAGCATTTTGGGAATATAAACCCAAGCCTTGAAGGCAGCTGTATGGAAGAGCAACAGTACAAGGGCTATTTTGAATTATTGCCTGCACAAGACAGGGGAGGATAAAAGTGATGAGTGAAGGTCTGATGAACAACATAATTTCCCCGCTGTAAATACTGTGGTCTCTGCATCTTATGGCTCCTTGCCCTCCATAAAGCAGGCAGACTACCTAAGAGGGCTATTCATATGCACCACATTCAGTTCAGTTCAAACTTACCTGCTAAAGGCCCTCTTGTTTTCCCTGACAGAATAACAAAGAAAGCTCTCAAAGACTATAAATACCCCTACTTTGGTTTGTTTTGAATCACTGTACCTGAATAGCAGGCAGATTGAACAGCACTTTGTTACCTCCAGGCACCCAGGAGACTTTAGTAATTGTGCAGATGTTAAACAAGAAACCCAGGATGGGTTATTCTCCTTTTGTCCCTTGTTTAAGTAACCTGCAAGTTTCAGAGTTGCTCTGCTGAGCTCGTTGAGAGCTGTGAGCCCTGCAACCTGGTGGCAGAGGCCGGCAAGTTGGAGGTCCTGTCCCAGAGACCATGTACAAAGCAGTGGGTAAAAGTCAGGATGCCTCTGTTCTGCCCCATGGCCAGGGTGTTTCTCCTGCTGCCTTCTCAGCTCCTCTCAAGCCTTCTGGTTGTGGCTAACAAACCCGGGGGAACACAGCATCATACCCGCATCAAAACCAAGCAAGGCATGTCTCATGGAAACCTCCGGGCTTTTGTGCCACGGTTCATGCCCCAGGACGAAATGGGGTGGCCTTGGGACCAGCCCCTACAGGACACAAGTCTGTGGCTGAGGCTCAGTCCTTTCCTGAAAGCAAAATCCCTCATCCAGGACCTGCACCGAGCCTCTTCTGGAGGAAATTAGGGGAGAGCTAATTACTGGCGGCAGGTGGCACCAAAGAAGAGGCAGATTAAGATGAGCTTGTAGAGGGTTTGCATCCAGCAAAGCCTATTAGCCCTGAAGCTCCTGTTAATCGCAGACCCCTCTGGAACACAGATAAACTCCTTGCGACTTTCATTTGCTTGAATTGCTTCCCTGCCTGTGCAACACAGCTTCGAGGGAGGGAGCACACACCTTTAATCTGCATGCTGGGAGAGCCTCCTTATCTCTGCTGACCGCGGAGAGCCCAGCCCGCCCTGCCCAGGCCCCTCCGTGTGCCCCCATCCCAGCAGCATCTCGCCAGGAACACCTACGCTTGACTAACTATAATGAGCGTTATCGTCATCCCGCTTAATAGGCAGGGACTTTTAGAAACACCTGCTGGAAGGAGCACTCGATCTCCTGCCTCTGAAAAATAACTGTCTCTACAAAACCCTAATCCTCGCCCCAGTTACACGATGCAAGCTAAATCACTAAACACAAGTTTGGAAAATAAGTTAATTATCAACCAAGGGCTTCCACGCTGCCTATTGAAAGGAGTCAACATGCCTGAAATAAAAATAACAAATACAACAAACCCTGTCACTTGTGTTCTTATTCAATGCATGCTACAGGAACTGCTTATTTAATGCCAAGGAATCCAATCCTAAAGCATGCAGTGCTCTGGTAGGAAGCAACGAAAGGCAGGCTTTTCTCCTACTTGCAGAGAAAAGTAACTTTTAAGAGAAAAGTAACTTTTATTTTATTTTAATAATGAGTTTTAATCAAAGCTTTCAAGACAGTTGTAAAAAGATGGAAGATAAAAGAATCCACTTCAATCCAAGCTCTCCCAACACTGCCAGTTAACTTCCAGCTGCACATCTAAGTGGCAATCCAGGACCCTGTGCCCAGAAATAAACCACCAGCTGCTTGCAAGACCTGCCCTCACCTCACCCTTATTGTTGGCTTGTTTAGGGCTTCTTACCTTGCTACACATTTCAAAAAGCCCCAGGCGAAATTTTCAAGCACACACACAGGTTTGGGGTATCCCCATCCAGCACCTACCCACTCCAGGGTATTCGTGCCTAGTCCATATCACCCCAGGGACCTCAGGGAACTGTGAGCAGTACCTTTGCTAAGCTTCCCCTCACTCATCCCTGCATCTCTCCCTAAAGATGCAGCAAAACTGACGGCAACTTTGCTTGCAACCTCCAGCACAATAAATGGAAGCAGCATATTACGGAAAGCAGCCAGCTAACATGCTGGAAGACCCCAGCTTGATATACACCCATGGATAAAGAGTTTATACCGCTTGTGTTTTCAGTCCCCACTGAAAACACACAGGGTATAAAATGCCTTTCCTTCTCAGAGGTTGCAGCAGTTCACAGACAGGTTCACGCCCCCCCTCCCACCACATGTTGTATGGCACTCAGCATGCTGCTGCCCTGTGAAGGAGCATGCAAGGGCTGTGTAATCCCCTTGCCTGTTGAAGCAGCCCCACAGGAAGCCCCATTTCTCTGCTGCCCATGCAGGTGGAGATGGAGACACCTGTATGCACTAACGATCCAACTTGCCCCAACTCATGAAGCCCCACTAAACCAGCCTTCCCAACACCTTACTCCTGTTGTCTTTGCCAGGAAAAGGGCATACCTCATATTTTCCTAAGTTCTCCTTCTTCATCTTCTCGACATCCAGCAGAAGTGACCAGACCTGGCCTCGCACTTGGAGTGGGATCCCTTTGTAGACTCGCCGGCACATCTGCAGGGAGGGAAATGCATGCAAGGTTAGCTGGTCCTGCTGGTGGCAGAACAGATTTTCTCCATGGTTTGCTGTGGCAGATCACCAGCCACCTGAGCAGACACCTCCACTGGTCACTTCATCTGCCTGCACTGGTGCAGAGAGGGCATTTCTGATCTCATCCACTGGATGAGCCAAGTACCCGCATCCATCCAAGACAACTGCTCAGTCAAAATCATATAATCACAGAACAGTTTGGGTTGGAAAGGACCTTACAGATCATCTACTTCCAATCACCTTCCACTATACAAAGCCGCTCACAGTCCTATCCAATCTGACTTTGAACACTTCCAGGGATGGGGCATCTGCAACTTCTCTGAGCAACATGTGCCAGTGCCTCACCACCTGCACAGTAAAGAATTTCTTTCTAACATCTGATCTAAACCTTCCCTCTTTTAGTTTAAAACTGCTCCCTCTTACCCTATCACTATGTGTCCCATGTAAAAAGTTCCTCTCCCTTTGTTTCATAAGCTCCCTTAAAGTACTGGAAGGTCACAATGAGTTCTCTCTGAAGCCTTCTCTTCTTCAGGCTGAACAACCCCATATATCTTCACCTGTCTTCATAGGAGAGGTCTTTGTCAGGAAGCATTGCTCCTGAGCTTGGAGGAGGTGACCACTGAATATTAGCCAGCTTCCTTGGACTTCTCTTCCTTCCAGGGCTTTATCCCATAGTACCCTACCAAGCAGATCCTTGAAGAGGACAAAGTCTGTTCTCCTGAAGTCCAGGACAGTGAGCTCATGCATCTGCCTTGCTGCCCTAAGGATTTTGAACTCCACCACTTCATGGCTGCTGCGGCCAGGACTGCTGCGGCCAAGACTGCTCTTGAGCTTCACATTCCTCACCAGTCCCTTCTTGCTGGTGAAAACAAGGGCCAGCAGAGCATTTTCTCTTCATTGGCTCCTCTGTCACTTGGAGAAGGAAGTTATCATCAGTGCATTCCTCCTTTATTGCTTATGCCCTGCTGTGCCGTCCCTGCAGCATATACTGGGATGGCTGAGGTCCCCCATGGGGACCAGAACTGATGAATATGAGGCTGCTCCTATCTGCCTATTCAGTGCCTCATCTGCTCAGTCTTCCTGGTTGAGTGCCCTGTATTAGACTCCCACTAAAACAACACTTTTCCCTTGTCTCCCTTTAATTCTGACCCACAAACTCTGTTTGCTCCTCATCCTTCCCAGGCAGAGCTACATGCACTCCTCATTGACACAGAGGGTGACACCCACTCCTCATCTCCCCTCATGTCCTTCCTAAAGAGCCTGCATCCTTCCATTCCAAAACTCCACTCACAGAAACCACCCCACCATGTCTCCATGATGCCAGTAAGATGATAGCCCTGCAGACAAGCACACATTTTGTGCTTGCCTTTGGATTTGTCTTCAAAGACCAGATGCAGCATCCTTGGCATTGAAGCCTTTGATCTGACCTGGGACTGCTGTTCTCATCTGGGTCCTCAGGGACTGACATGAAAAATACATTTCCTTTTGGAGAGGATAGCCCCTACCTTGAGGGCCACATTGATGTGTCTGCAGCAGCTTCACAGCTTGACAAGTGGCAAAGCAGACTGCAGGCAACACCAAGGGCTTTCCCCTGAACATGCAGGACACTCCTCAGGCAGAGGGGAATTGGGGACAAACGTGCATATGTTCACTTCATTTCACAGATGCCTCTTCTCTTTGACTTGTCATAAAGCCCTCTCTCTAAAGAAACCATTAAATTTCAATTGAAAACAGAAAGAAAAAGAGCTTTTGTTCCATTGCTGACTTCTTCCATTAAAAGAAAGTGCTTCGTAAAAAAGGAAAAAAAGCTCAATTTCTGAGTATTTTTCCATCCTTTCATTCATCCCACCCATGAAATGCCTGGCAGCTGCAGTACAAAAACAACTTCAGCATTCCTCCAGGCTCCTGAGGACCCTTGGGTATGCTGAAGGACCTGAAGCACGTGCCCAAGCTGGAGCCATGGAGGGTATGTATGCTGTGACGTGGTGCCCCCTCAGAACCAGGCAATTCCTTGGGAGGGGACAGAGGTGCTGGATTTCCAGTCATGGGAATGAGCTTGGAGCTCAGCAGGGCAGTGCCCAACCAGCAATCAGCTGGAGCTGCTGTCACTGCCTGGTACAAATACATCTGACCACCTTCAAAATCCCTCTTCTTTTTCCAGAGGGTGTTCTGCCTCATGCAATCCAGGCTGATGCAAGAGAAGGGCTGCAATTCATGAGGAAGCACCAGGATCCTAGTAGAAAGTTTTCTGGACGTGGGCCTGCTGCTTTGCCTTTGCATCTCTTACACCAAGCTGAACATTTGCTCCTGTTACCATTCCTTTCTCACCCACCTTCCATCACCAGCTTTTTTACTTCCAACTTGAGTTTTTAATGCCAGCCTCTCACAAAGATATAAAGACCATAACCATGGCACAGCACTGGCTCACAGATGAGGCAAGACAGGAGGTGGGGTTCAAGCAGACAGGCTAGGGGACAGTAAAGAATTACCACCACTATCCCAGCTAAAATAAGTATATAAACCAGGTCTGTAGTAAGTGTCAAGATCACCATGTAGTACTAGAAGAACTAGATTTGTGTGAGAATGCTTTTTCATCCCATTATGATAAATATTTCAGTATTTCTGCTGACACAGGAAGTGTCAGTGTAATGTATCCTGATCCTGTAAGTGTAATTCACATTCATCACTTAAAACCCCATTCTCTGCACTTCCCAAATGCTTGCTCTGCCCAAGCATTGCTTTGCACCAGCTGTGAAGGTCCAATGTATAGCCAGGAATAAATCCTGCAGAAATCCTTTACCAGATCCTGCCCTCACCTTTGTATGCACCAAGTAAGAGCTGCCCCCTAAAATGCAACCTCAGTAAAGACATGCCCATGGAAGGCCACTATTCTGTTCAATAGCATCCTGCATTTTAAGAGAGACATCACTAATTCACCATTTGCACATGCAGGGGAGTTGCTTCTGCTCATCCAGGCTCACATGGGGAGGTGCTCCTGAGGACAGCAAACCTTCACATGATGTGGGACAGCTTCACTCCCACAGCTCGGGCCCAGTTCCCGAGAGTCGTTAAATAAGGACAAAAGATGTGCGGGGCATCAAGAGACACAAAGCAACATGATTAGATGAACCACATCCCCAAAGTAGTACTGGCAAAGCACCCACAAAAGCCTGGCTTCTGCACGCATTCATGCTCTCATGAAGGAAAAGCTGAGGTGGGATCAAGAAATTAGAGTATGAACCAATTCTGATAAAAACACCAATTCAGAAAACATTATTTATTTCCAATAGATTAGGAGAGACTGACTGACAGCTGCCAAGGTAGATGGTGCTCAGCTCCGTGGGAAGAAAATAAATTTTGTTTTGAATTCCCAGAGCTGGTATTGTTTTACTTTAATGAGTACAACCCTCAGTGGCATATAGTAAATGACTCTAATGATTTTCTTTGCACAAACGTGGAAGGAACAGAGGAGTTACAAAACATGCTGAGGTGGAACTGAACTGAAATGCCTTCCTGTTATTTATCCAAGGGCTTTCCTCCTCCCACCGCCTCCAGACATGAAAGTGATAAAACCTCAGAGCTGTGAGTCACGCAGAAGAAAAATGAGCAACTTTTCTGCATTGTGAAACTTGAAGGAAAACAGGGAAGTTACCATTACAAGCAGCATTTACGCTGGGATGAAGTGACAGAGGTAAGGCATCAGGACATGACAACTCTCATTTCATGTGAGAATCAAAAACAACCCTCAAGGTCACTACCTTCCATCTCTTACAGACTGCTCAGCCCTTACAGATGGGAAGAGAGCCCCCAGATCACATCCCATGCAGACCAACAGACTGACCAATACATGGCAGGAAGAACAGACATCATCCCACTTCACAAACAGAGGTACTGGTGGTCAGAGTAATAGTTCAAGACACTGTGTAGAAATGCCCTGTCAGCCAAGGACTGAACCCAGTGTTAAAACTTGCACCAGGTTTTGCCATAAGATCACATTCCCTCTCTAGGCTTTAGCATATAAAGGTCATGGGACAGAGGCCATCGCCACCCCATCCCTGCATCTCCCTTCCCCGTGATTTTCTTTGTGTTAGATGGAATGGGGAGAACTACAGAAATACTCACCTGAGCTCCACCTTCCTGCATCAGAAATCTCCTCTGAGAAGTATTAAACAAGTGCTCCAGATCTCTAATTAGAGGGGTGGAGTCACTGCCTTTAAGGACAGAATGTCTTTTTGCAGTAGTTAAGACACCACCATTAAAAAGGGTTTGGGAGAGGTGGGTTGGTTTTTAAAGCAGAATACACGCATGGCAGTTCATATTCACACTTTGGAGTCTGTCACTGTCAGCTTCTCAGCCATGTGCATGGCTCATCAGGAAGAGACTTGCAGGAGCAATGTCCAAATTTTGGATACCTCTTTCAAGCCTCTCCATATATCCAGCATATGTCTCCAACATCCTGAAGTGGAGTGCAGCTTCCCTTCCTCAATTCCTTTAGGGCTCAAATAGTGATCCTTCTGGAGAGGAAGGACTTCTTCACATTCTCCACCAATGATGCTCCGGGAAAACTGGGCTTTGAAGATCTTCACCTGGAGTGGCAGATGAATCCTCTGCCACCAACACAACTACCATCAGACCAAAGAAGAGGATTTCTTATTTTGTACCATGAAGCCAGCTAATTGCATGAAGCCAACTGACTGATGATGTGGCTGTGCAAGACAATTTGCAGACTGGACATGGCTGCACGTAGGTTTTGGCCATACGGATAATGCTTACTCTCAACTCTGCTGTTGGGCCTGCAGCAGGAATCTATGCAACTATACCAGATGAGGTGCCAGCAGGCTTGCAGGGGCTCCAGCAGCAAAGCAGGGGCAAACTTAAATCCTAAAGCTGATGGGTTGTGGGTAGGCATTTACATTTATTACCTGCACTTCCTTTGGAGGAGAGAAAAATGCAACCAGCTTTTCCAAAATGGAAGAGAAAAAGGCAGGCAAAGCCACCCTGCAGGTTCCAGATGCAAACTCCTTTCTTTCCCATGGCATTTGCATGCAGGAAACCTGACTTCAGCCAACCCTGACATGACAAACGTCAGCTGGCTCTCCCTGGCTTTAGCAGACTATTCGATCCTGGGAGTCTGTGTCAGTCCATACAGATCCCCGATTCATCCTAAACCGCTTTGCTGGCATGCACTGGATTAAGCACCCTGCACTCCCATGACCTTAGCAGAGACAAGGCTACCCCCATGCACAAAGGCAGGCTTTGCCTAAAAACCAGACATCTCTGACCAAAGACATCCTTCTCTAAAGGTCCCATCCCACATGGACAACAACAAGACAGAGCTTGCAAATGATGCAGAGGTCACATCCTCTTCCTACGACTGATACTTCTGGCTGAAATCCATCTATTACAGGGCTACGATGGATAAATTATCCCACTGTTGGAGTACACACAGCACAGCCATTTTTCTCTGCAAAACTGTGCTGCCTGAACTGTTATATTTTTACATGCACCAACTATTTCCTAACCTTCCCAAGCAGAGTCAGGTTGGGATTTAAACTTGGGTTTAAATCAGCAGTGAAGAGGACACAGACCACCCAACTCTCCCTGTGCTGAGCCCTGAATTACACAATGTAGCACTTTTTTGCAAGTTTGATGCAGCTTAACTCTGCAAAGCTGTGGTCCTTCATGGACTTCTTTATTTTTGTACCTTTTGCCTTATGGAAGTATAGCCAGAAAAAGTACTTGCATCATTCTAACCCCACCCATGTGAAGAATTGTGCTGGTGTCACTTTTTGCTGATGTTGCTACTGAAATTAAATCATATCGCTACAAAACGTGTCTAGAACAGAGATGGAGACAGATCTGAGGTGACAGTGAATGCAGAGAGCCTCAGGGCATCACTTTAATTAAGATAATCCTATTTGTTGCTCATCCTGAAACAGGTTATGCCAGAAATTATTTAAGGCATAGTCAGGCTGCTCTGGGCTAGGAACTGTAAAAGGACCTCCTCTTTTTTTCACCCTTTCAAGACCCAGACTGCAACCAGCAGCATGCAGGGATGCACTCTGGCTGCAGGTGGAGGAACAGAAAGCCAAACCTGCTGCTTTCTGGCAATGGCTCATGCCAGGGATCTGAAAAAGCTGTTTTCTTGCCCACTGATGGGGGTCAGCACCCTGGATGGATACACAACCCCTCTCCTCCTGCTGACATTTCACAACACAGATGCTGAGCCAACAACCTAAGCCCCAATCAGGTACTAAGATGCTGCAAAACATGATGGCCTGCTTGGTAAGTCCCTGTTTGACAAGCACTCAGTATGATCAGATGTCTGTCAGGTTCCAGCATATGAACTGGAAGTCAAAAGGTTGGCCCTGAAGTCCAGAAAGTTCCAGCCTGGAAAATAAGATGGGTTTCTGTATAATTCAAGCAACCACAGTCAGGGCAACTTCTCTGTGAAACTGCTTACAGTTCCTGCAACAAGATTATTTTCCCCTCTAATAAAGCACAGCATATCAAAATGAACATCAGAGGGAAGGTTTCTGTCTCCAGTAAGGAATTTTTCAAAGATGACATCCTAGTCATTATTAAAATAACAGGGAGCTGCTGTCTTGTGACACTCTGGTTTCTATCATGTCAGCAAAGTGGCAAAGACAAACCTGAAGAAAACGTGCAATGCACATGTGGCAGCCTGAATGCTCAGAGAGGGAACAAAACCAACCCACTCTGCTTTAGAAAAATCAGATCAAGGGCTTGTCACATTTACTTTAGTTAGAAAAGAAAATGTAGCCATCTCAAAGGCATGATTGTGATCTCAGCATAAGGTCCTTGAAATACCACACCTGAACTGCATCCAGCTGTGGCAGCAGGAATCTGAGGAGCTTTCATGCTCCTGACATGAGAACGTGGGGTTGCACATCCAGGTGAATGATACAATCTAAATTTATTATTTTTTTAAAAGCACTTCTTTTGTGCCTCTCAGGGTCTTTGCATTTAATGCTGTGTGGCTGTTACAGACCTTCCTCCCTGCACTTGACTTGGCACAGGGCAGCAGGGTGTTAGGCTGGAAGGGACTGAAACCAAAGCTCCTTTCTACTCCCCAGGGTCACCAGACTGTTCCTTCTCTGCCTGGGGCCAAAGCACTGCTTCTCTGTCTGCTGGGAGAGGGGACGGCCATTTCCAGTCCTGCAGCATGAAGACAATACCATCTCTGTACCCAGAGTCATCGACCATTTACAGGCTGTTATAAATAACATCCTTTATTCTACTACAAGAGCTCTGTGATTTTCTGACCCAAAGACCCTCAAAACCCACTTGCCAGTCTAATCCTTTACCACCCAGCAGACTTGAGCGATGTCAGCTGCAGTGTGCTTAACACACACTAATTATCAAGGTAAATCCAAAATAGATGGGGATTGCTACTGCTCCACACCTCTCATGCCAGGTTCTGCCTGTCCCCACCAGCTGATCCAGGGAAATTAAGGTGTGCTAAAAACCCACCCCAAACATCATCCAGAACCTGAAGAAATTCCCTGCACTCTGCTGGAATTCGGTGGTTTACCCACAAGGCCACTAACCAATTAGTGCTAACTTCTAATTAGAAAAAAACAAGCCACAGGAGAGTTTCCAATTTTGCCCATGGAGCAGCACCAATGAACAAAATAATTAGAATAACTCTGGAGTAAACAGAAAGATTAAAAACCCACAAGCCCATCTCCACCCTATCCCTGTTGTAATGAAGATTTTGTCTTTGTGTTTTTTTAAGAAAGGATGAAACTACAGCTGGCCTTCAGCTGGGTGAACTGGACATCCCCCCTGATGGTTGGGCAAAAAGGATGCTCTGCTTGATGCTGTTCCTACAGCTATGCAGATATTCTCTTTTGAGATGTTTCTTTCTGCATAACCCTTTTAACCAAGCTCAAATTACTCCCAAGGACTCTCAGCAGGAGTTAGAAGCAATCCAGACAAACATCCCACTCCTCCTGCTAAACATGAAGGCTGTCTCCATCCTTGATTTTCTCAAAAGGGTGTACACAACTAACAGCTAAGTGGCTTTTCACGGGCACAGCTAGGAGCAAAATACAAATTCCAGGTGATGTAGACAAATTATTCATCCTCCAAGGAGAATTACAAGGAACATCAACCAGACCGGATTAGTCACATCTCCCACATCATTTTCAGGAGGTGGAGACACAGCAGATACCTGTGGCGTGCACTGCCCTCTGCTCTTACAGGGCAGGGACCCAACTTGGCACACAAATTTTTCTGCTGTGTTCCCAACTTGCACAGGGAAACAGAAGAGCAAACACGTCAGCAGCACTTAGGAACCCTTTTTTAAAACTATGTAAGACAGAAAAGGACTTTTCCCTTGACTGGTAACCCAGCAATTTCAAGGAAAGTTTTAAAATATTAAAGACCAATTAATAGAATTAGGCAATGTTCCAGAGATCTCAGGTTCCTCTGTCAACTCTTCAAAAGCCTGACTAATCATAAGGATGCATCATACCCACTCTTCCGGACACATGCTCTTTCTTTTCCTCCTTACCTTGTCACTGTTTCTGTATTTGCCCCATTTCTTCAGCATCTTAAGCCACTTGTCCACACGTTCAATTTCCTGCTGTTTTTGCTGGTGCAGGGGAGAAGAAGAGAAGACAAATTTAAGAAAAAAAAGCCCCAGAAGATACTTCCTGAAAACACAGAATTTCTTTCTCTTAGGTTTAAAGTTCTATGCAAAGACTTCACATTAGAGATGGGAATAATCCATAGGTGTTTGCAGAAACTCGTATTTTCAACCCATGGTAATTAAAAGCAGCATTGGTAAAAATGACAAGATGCACAGGCTTAACTCAGAGAAAGCATTTCCAAGAGGAGTATTCCTTAGCAATAAAAATCTTTACAGGTTCAGCCAGCCTCAAATTGTATCGCTGTATCAGATGGGCAGAAATGTGATTCTATTAGCAGAATCCTAAGGGATGACATGCTCTCATCTCAGGGGAGATGAGGATGAAGATGACTTCTTTTTCCTGCACGTGCAGTCCCCTTTTCAAGCTACAGCTGTGGAGCACTGTGCTAAAGCAGAGGGAAAAGCTCAAAATTACTTTAAAAGGTGCTTTTTCAGTGCAGCGTGGAGGAAGGGAGATGCCTAAACCAGAAAAATAAGAGCCCCAACAGTCGGGCATTGTGCAGAGCTCCCATCTCTGGGTAAGCAGGAGTGACCAGTGGGTGCTGGCTACCTGCTTCACTCTCACTTGCACACCTCTTTCCTCAAAACACATTCCCTTCCCAGAGAGTGTGATAAGGATGCCACATCTGTGATGACAGAGCTGGCAGCTCTCACCTTCTCCTCCAAGGCGGTGCGGGTTGGCAGCTCCTGCTCGCTGGAAAAGCAAGGAGTCACTGGTTACTCTGTGGGCAAGAAAGGGTGCAGAGGAGCATGGGGTGCTGTAGCTTGGGGACCACCTCAGAAACCTGAGGGGATATGTCTTGGGGACTTCAGGCCTTTCCTAAGAGCTGTCCCCAGTGCAGAAGAGGCAAAGGAAGCACCATCCAAGACCCCACCACCCAACAGGAGCTCCTGGGGGGTAATCAAGCACTGGTCATAAGCAGAAATCCTGAGCATACAGCTCCTCTTCAATACACACATGATCAGCAATTAAAAGGGCAGGGAAGTGGAATTTCTAAACATCAATTGCTTCAAATCCCACTCCTACACACAGAACACCTAGTATTATAGCTTCTGTTCAGATTTGGAATAAAAATAGTTCTTTTAAGTATTCTTGCCAGGCACAGGGTGTGCATCTAATTCATCTGCACCTTGCTTAGGATGGAGATTTCCTAAGAGAACCAAAGATCATCAGATATATTGTCTCGTCTCTTCCTATACCTTCCTGAATCATTAGATGCAAATGCAAGAGCCTCTCCCTGTGTGACAGACCGTGGTCCCTCACAGAGGCACAGGAGGACCAGACTGCACCTTCTAATGCCAGGCTTGTGACAGGAAACCATTTTGGGGCCTTTCCTTGCAGCAGATTCAAAACAACAGTGTGTTTGAACATGCACAGTTGAGGAAGGAGGCCCATCTAGTCTTTCCTCCAGCATTTGGGACTGATCCAGCCAAGCCACAGAGCAGCTTATAGGAAGGATGCTGGGCCAGTCATGCTCGGTGCAGAAGGGTGGTCCACACACACACACAGGTCAGAGAGGACAGGAGAGGGCAGGAGGACTTACTGCAGGAATCCGAACCGGTCTGTAACTTTATACAGCGTGAAATCGGCATCTTCCCAGTGGTCAATTGGAGCTCCTTCCTGTCTGCCCTGAAAGCAGAAAGGACATCTATGAGCCAGTCCCAGCATCAGGAATGCCCCAGTGACTGCATGCTGCCTCCAAACCCCACATCCCTCTCTCCCCACATGCTAAAAGGCACAGAGCCAGAAAAGCAAAACCTCTGCTAAAGAGACAAATATAACACAGGCAAGAGAAAAATGCACAAGTTCAGCCTATCCAGCATTCCATGTGTGCCTCTGCTACAGGCTGGGAGGGGCTCTACATCAGAGAAAACAGTGCTGGCAGGCATAAGATGTCCTGGTGTTAAGGGAGCACCGAAGCACTAGAAGCCCAGCACCTTCTGGTATCTGTGCTGAGCATACATGGGATCCTCAAGAAACTCCAGGGATGTAGTCAGAGAGGATGGGCAGGAAGAAGAAGGCAGGGAGAGCGGGCATTAAGCCTGATGACATGAGGGTTATTGGGACAATGCCTGCAGGGAAGCAAAAGTTCTTATTTGAAGCATTCTTATCTACTAAATAGCTTCAGCCTTAGCCAGTATGCTGGAGAGAGACATGAGGCTGGTACCTTCTCATACTTGGCAACGATCTCTGCTTTTTCCTGGGCTATTAAAGACTCTATATCCTTCTTCATATCAGAAGCTGTAAGGAAAAACAAAGAGGGGGGGAGGAGAAAGGAGATACGTAAATGTATGCACAGTATGGGAAATATTTTAGAAAAGTGCTAATACAAAACACATTTGCTGACAACTTTAGCTTCCATCCATATCACACAGCTAGAATTAGGCTGAGGTTGAAAAGCTGCTGTACAAAGCATTTTTGGAGCTCGCCTGCACACAGCAGGACTGCCAGCTCCCCGCTCCCTGCATGGGGACACAGGCAAACCTGAGCAAGGGGGAGGCTAAAGCCAGGCCACCACAGCCCACGTTATCCAAATCTTTGGGCCATTGCAGCTCTCTGATGGATATCAGGAGCCATCCTGACTTCCCTTCAGGAGGAACATGAAGGATTCTAGTCATAGGACAGGCTACGCCAGCTTCCAGCTGAATCTGCATCTCAGCAGTGGTGCTTGCCCCCGAACAAGTCAGAACAGCCAAAAGCATTGAACTTGGGATCATCTGAAGGATGGGATTAGTCCTTGAGGGGAAAAGAAACTGGGGGAGATATGGTAAGCAAAAGCACCAGCACCTTCCATGGCCCAGCCCACTTCTCTGCACCTTCAGATGTCTGCGAGAGATTATTTGTCTCATCTTAAAAACTCCTCAATGCAACCTGCTCATTGCCACCATGTCTTTCAGGTATGGATGGAGATGGCCAGAAAATCCATCTTCTCTGAACTCCTCATTTTGAAAGCAGCCATCACTACTAGTTGCCAGCAGTGTGATAGAAATACTATACCACATGCAATATAATCAGGGTGCCAGGACAGCTCTTCTGTGACCCATTATCAGCCAACAGCACAGGCATAGCACAGCTTGGCACTCACCCATACAGAAAATGAAAAAAGCAAAATCTTCAAATTAATTACAGGAATGAGTGCATGTTTCCCCATTGTTGACTCCACAATCAAAACAGAGCAAGGATAAAAATATTACAGTGTATTTTGTTCTTTTATTTTTCCAAGCTGAAGCTCTTACTACAAATGTGAATTTTGCGCAATACATTTTAATCACAGATTAATTTGTCAAAGTAGAAATGTCTGAGTAACTATCTCATGGTGTCACCTAATAAATCTGCATCTCCTCATATCTCCTGTGAAGTTTAACTCAAAGGTAATTTCACTCTCCCACTTCTGACATTGCTATTTTGGTTGTTATGGGGCAAAAAAATTCAAATGTTGTCCTCTACGTGCTGCTAAAAATACAAATATTCTGCAGGCTACAGGGAAAAATAAACTGTATGTCAAATGAAATGGGACATTTTTCAAGACATACACAAAGTGAAAGCTATGCTGAACATCTCTAACCACACTCTATAATAGAATAACCAAAGGAAGAGCAAATTTATAACATGGGAGGGTTTATACAGCACGAGACAGCAGCAAGAACACATATATTTTGGCAGCCACCTCTGCAAAAGCCTCTCTGCAGCCAGAAACACCAGACTGGTCCAAACAAGCCAGTTTTGCATCTCATGCCTGGAATATGCACATTTGTTTCTTTCTACCATAACAGTACAAAAGCCCAAATTTAGGAAAAACCTTGAAAGCAGAGAAAATGTTTGGTGGCAGTGGGAAGGACGGAGATAGCAAGTGGCTGCTCCTGCCCAGCCTCTGATCACAATACTGTGCTTTGTGGAGTAGAGTCAGTGCTGTGCTCCACTAGTGACTTCCAAAGTACTCGAGAGGGAGCAGAATAGAGCTTAGCTCTGTAACAGCCTATACTGAATATGGATATTTTTCTTATTTAATTTTGCACATACTCCAAGTCCAGAATAGTTTGACACCATGAAGTTAAATAGCATTTGCTTGAGGGAAATGACACCTTAGGTACATGGAAACTACTGAGACATTTTATTTTCTGAAGGTTTCGAGGAAACACATGATTTTTTTTCCTTTATATAGACAGGTTTCCTACAAATATGAGGAGGCTGTACCTGCCATGCTTCTCCATATAGCTATATATGACTGCATACTTTCCTTTTTTTTGTAACACCACTCAAATGAAGCCTGCCAGTACTGTATTTTCCTAGCAAACAGATCTTTTTTCCACGACAAACATACAAGATGAAACTGCTATGAACAGGAATGGTAAGAAAATGTGAACAATGCGACAATGGTATTACATAAATTTACGGGGATATAAGCAACAGAAAGCCCGAAGCCATGCACACTTAAATTCAACTGGGAAACAAAGTTATCAAGTAGTTCCTTTTAAAAAGAGTGAGCTGAAAACACCCACAATCTGTCATCTCACACTAAAACTTGCAGCTTCCAGTTTACAATTTAAGGAAGTAAAAATTAATCCTAGCAACAGTAAGCCTAAAGATGCTTAATAAAAATGCATGTTACTGCCTACCCACATTGAACATTATCTAGCCATCAGCAGACCTGGCATAAAATACCCAATTTCTGGATGACAGCAGTTTTCCTGAAATTAATTCACCAGCTGGGATTTCAAGTACTGGCAATGGGAAGAAGGCCTCTGCACCAAAAATCTTGGTGTAAGTTCTCCATAAATCAGATTTATTGTTATAGCCTTCACCCAAAGCCCACTACTTTTCCAGTCACATCTGCCAAGCTCCCGTTGCCCCATGTGAGGTGATACCCACTGGGACTAGCCTGGCTGGGCACATGGAAACCTCTGCCCATCAGTCAGCTAGGCCATTGTTGCAAGTCTGCTCACTGCCCAGAAGTGAGCAGAAGAAGAACCAAACATTTCCCATGGCCCAGCAACAGTGCTCCTTGTGACACAGCCCAGGACACACACACATCCCATCACCCCCAGTAATGACACAATGTCTCACAGTCATAAACTCACTAGCAATTGCCCTGCCAGTACTTGCACCAAGTGTCATTTGGCAGAAGAGCTTTTGAAAATGAAAGTATCAGTAAAATCTCTTTTTAGAAAGCATGGCATAGCAGCATGTTCTCAGTCTCTGGCTGAATTTGAGGGTATTCTGGAATCCAATTTTTAAATCTTATGTACTGCAAAACAGTATTTACAAACAAGCCATTTGAGATTAAGGCTATCTGTTTTGGTTATTTGACAGAAGGTCACTGAGAAAGAAGAAATGTTTTGAGGTGAACGTGTGTTCACATTCTAAATGCACCCATTGAATTTTAAATAAAGACTGCTGCTAGGAGAAGAAAAAAGCATATTTTGACATACTATACTTCACCATCAGTCTGGCCTCTATCAGACTGACACTACTGCTGTGGAATAAGGCAAAAAAGGTATGTACTTACTACAAATACATCCACCTCTGCCGAAACTCAGTAAGTCACTGTTCCTGTTTCATGTTCTGTTTTAAAAACACATTTTAACACAGCACTTTATGTATTTAGCCATCTATGTTATAGGTCTACAATTTTTCGTTTAGGGAACAGTTTTAAAGGAAAAGCTTATGCGTCTATGCAAGTGGAAATGCTTATACAACATCTGCTAACAGGAGAGACTCTCTTATAAGTCACACCTGCAGTCTGCACCACCTCCCAGCAAAGCACTTGCTCTCACTTGCAAAGCCATTACCAGTTGTAACATGACTCATGCACTTGCACACCATGGAATAAGCATGGCCATGCAAAGCGGTGCAAGTGGCTAAAAAACCCCATCATGTGTTTTTTAAGCGAATAAAACGCATCACGACACCCTTCAAACCACACAGAATCCTGTCTTGGAGCAAACTGCCCACCCTGGTTGCCTGGTATAATTTACGGAGCACAGTCAGCAGCTGCAAGCCGAGGGGAGCTGTCACCAGAGGCTCCTCTCCCACATGCTTAAAGCCTTTAAGCAGCAAAGCCATGTGGTTACACCACTGCACATACCTACTAAGCACAGCCAAAATGAGCACAGCTTTGGGACTGCTTCAACTGCATCACCATGGCCCAAAGAAACCTTGAAGCTTCCCAAGACATCCAGGAGGGGCTGTGGGCTGCTGCAGGTGGGTGCCAGCATGCATGGCTGTGTACCCAAGAGGTAATGAGACAAGGAGGAAGTGATAGCCACATGTTGCTGACTGCAGACAGAGCTTCTGCTTCGTGAGAACCAGCCCCCACACAGAAGTCAAGCTGCTCCTGAAGTCTTGCTACAAGACTGGCCAGCATCCACATCTCTGGTGTTGCCACTGCTGCAGTATTTTTTTTACTAGAAACCAAATTTCTGTTCCAAAATGGACAACACACTCTATGTGCTTACAGTGAGGACTTCTGCTGATCCCCATCTGTAGCTCCTCCCATTAACAAACCCAGGCTGCAAACGTCCTGGCCAGGCACCAGCTTCAAAACAACACATCACTGGACTGTGCATCACCAACCTTAGCCCAAATCTGCACGTGCTTAAAACCCTGCTACTGGAAAGGAAAGCAAGACCTGCATTTACAAAGTGAATTATGGCTTCAGGAATGAAATTACTATCAAACAGGATGAACCAAGAGACAGGACATCCTGTTTGCATGTTTATTTCCTTGACTACAATCCCAGAGCACAAAAGCAAGCTTTTTTGTTTGTTTGAAGACCATAAGGAGCACCAGCTGAATTGCAGGGAGGTTTATGTTTCAACTGTCTTGGGGTCTTTGAAAATGACTGCACATAGATCACTTTAGATGAATTGCAGATGTGTTACGGAAAATTCAAATGAGCTCCTGTCCTAGTAAACTTGCATTGTATCTAAAACTGCACAGGATGCTGTGCTGGATAAAAATATAGTCACCTCCTAGAGCAGAGGTACGGGGAACACCCAAGGGAGAACCACTCACTTTGATGCCATCAACAATATTCCAACAAGCCAGAGCATTCAGCATCATTGCAGATGAGATCCTGCTGATTTATTAGTATGTATACCCACAGCACAAAACGGCTCTCAGGGCAGTTCTCATCTGCTCCAGAGACTGTGAGTTTGTAGAAGACAGGATGAAAAGGCAGCCCAGCTCCAAGCAATGTACTCTTACCTGAGCCTTGTATCAGGTGCTGAGATGCATCAGCTCAGCTGGAGTCATCCACTCTCCTGCAGGCATCTACCTGGCAGGAGCCAGCTGTCTCTGTCATGGGGCGGCGAGGACCCCCAGCTGCCACAGCCCACTGGTCAAATGCCCTTTGGCTCACTCGTGCTGGCCCAGCTCAGGGCAGTGGCTCTCCTCCACCCTCCACTTCTCTGGCATGTGAGAGCTCACCGCAGGTGGCTGGGAGAAAAGGCAAGGCAGGAGGCAATCCACATGTGCACTCTCTTGTCGCCCAGGTTCACTGCAAAGGAAATAAGAAGCTGGTAAGCTTTACAGTTCTGGCACAATGAAGGCCCAGTCCTCTGCCTGCACAGGGGTCTTTCCACTCAGAAGAAAAGGCAGGTTCCACTGGAGGAGGCAGCATCTGAGCCTGATAGGAAAGGAACAGGCTGTAACATCAGGGGACCCAATACAGAAGGTAAATTGTGCTTGTCTACACTGCACACAAAAACTAACTCTGGTGTGGTTTTGCTGGCCATTTTCTGGCCTGGTTGAGTGCTGGGAGAAAGACAGACTTCCCGTGCAGGTCTGAGAAACCAGCACATCTTTGTACCTGCAGGCACATTGTACTGGCCATTCAGCAAACAGAGTATGTCCCCTGCCCAAGGCAAACCCAACTTCAGCTGCTCTAAGAGCAGGTTGCCACCAAGAAGGGCAGTGGAGGATCCAGGCCATTTCTGATTACTTTGGTCAGGTTAAGACCATTAACACATCATCACTGACTCACCAGGAAGAAGAGCTGGCATGAAGTGTGCCACCTGAGCCACCTCCCAGCACTTGCAGTTCCTACCTGATATATCCAAGCACATAACGCAGTTCAAAGGACACCAGAGCCCAACATATAGCTAGTGTTTATAAAAAACCAAAATTTTAGTTCTCACTTTCAGCAATTCAGAGAAGCAAGGCACTGGTTTCACAAGTGTGAAATCAAGACAACATCCCAAAGCATGATGCTCTGTTTGAAGCCAGCAAGCACTGGGAGAGGAAGAACAGTTCACTTTCATCATGAGCAGTCACTTCAACAATGCCATCTCTACTCCAATCCGCCACACAAGCACCTGTGAATGGAGCTATCCGCACATTCCTGGGCTGTCCTGTGCTCAACTTCCCCATGCCACCCCTCCAGCACGCAGACACAACTTGGAGACCCCAAAGTGCGGAAGACCCGGCATCCTTTCAGAGGTGACAACCTTTATAAACAATTAACCCGCAATACACATTACATTTTACATAAACTATCACTGAGTAGGTTATAATGTTGTTTACACACATTATAATGCAGATTACACACGTTTCTCCCTATTCTCCCAATTTACATCAAGTTTTCACACTACAATGGCAAGCTGTGGTTACCACGATAATAATACTTTGCCACTAGGCTCTGGCAATATCAAGAAACCCAAATACATTGGTCAAGCCTTCTAGATACAGAAATAACTAAAAGAACATGTAAGACTGCAATTACATGCTATCCAACCCACTCAACACCAATGTGATGGCAGCACTGACAGTAAATAAAACCTCAACCCCCTCTCCACCATCGTTCTTCCTCTGCTCCCGGTACTTACATCTCGCTCTCATTTCCACACACATCTTTGGTGCTGTGCCTTAGCACTCAGGTTAAGAATCTCTCCCCAAGGATGGAGATGGGAGGAGAGAAGCAAGAGGGCTGATAAAGGGATTTGCTCTCCTCCCTGGTTACGCTCTGTAAGCCCAGCCTTGGTGCTTCTGCACAGCTCAGCTGTTGCGATGTCAGAAGATGCAGTTTTAGACTGCTAAACCCTCCAAGCAGAGCAGTGAGTCTATAAGCAATTCTTTGTCAGCTTCTATTTTTAGACCTCACAGGGAATAAAAGAGCATCCAAACATTTTTTTAAGCTCTCTTTAACATGAACTCATCTTCTACAGACAATAGCAAAAAAAAAAAAACAAACCAAAGACTGCACAAAAACACCAAGATGCATGAATTACTTTTTAAAGCATCATTACCTAAAAGATTTTGCATTTGAAAAAAAAAGAAGTAAACTAAAGAATGCAAAAGTCCACATGCTGCTTTGGGAATTGAAGATTAATTTTCTCTCTGCATTCCCTCCTTTCATTGCAGTGTCTATAAAAAGGCCAAAAAAAGCCAGAGGGAAAACAAAACAAAAAAAATCCTCTTTTTTAGGGTGATGCACTGACCTGGAAAGGAACTATATAAACACAGTGCTTAGGAACTGGCTTATTCTGTTTGCTTAAGACTGTAAGAGCAATTTACTTCTCTTTAACCATAAACTAAAGAATGCTACAAGGATGGTCATTCTCCACTTGGACATGCATTCCTCTTAAAATACTGTGTTTTATTCATTTTGGTAAATGTAGCAACACCGTGGGACACACTACTCTTCGTTTTTCCCATCCCCATTGTCATTTTTGCCTCCAGCTATACTTGCCAATTTTGGGTAAGCTGAAGGCTGGCTCCTTTTGCTATTTAAAACCTTTCCTAGTTTTGGCTTGGCAGGCACTGTCACCTAGAGGCCACCCACACCTAACACGTGCTTGAAGGAGCAGGGTGAGGACACACATCCTGTGGAGCTAATGATGGTCCCCAGCCAAACCCCAAAGAACAAGGATGCAAACATAAGCTATGATGCTGCTGGCAGCCTATGCTCTCTTTGGCACAGACAGGCAGCACCTTTCTAAAATACATACAAATAACAAATGTACCATTATATAAAGTCACTGGGGCAGCTGATGAAATAAAGGAGTAGGAAGTTAAAAATCCACTATCAAGATGCAGATTGTCTGTGAAAAACTTGTCCAAAATAACTATTGAGGGGAATGACTTGTAAGTTATAGATATCCTAAGCTGAGTTATAGTGAGACCTATGCTGGCCATGTGGGTCTTGCACTGCTTGCCAGAGTCCCTTGCTGCACCCCATTTTTAGGAGGGGAGGCAGCTGCAGCCATTAGCCTGACCCAGACTAATGCCTAGCCCCTAGGAAAATATGTATTTTAAATTACATTCTCTGAGTACCACCCTCATTCCTTCAATCATTTTAATGAATATAATCAGCTCATACTGCCTCCAAATACAGAACCCTTGCAGTATTTGGCAGCCTCTGCAGAGGACACTCCCTGACCCTTTTGCTGGCATTTGCATTACCTTCCATTAGAATCTCTGGATATTAATGGGCGAACTTTTGTTAAAGTCTTTTCTTCTACCAAAGCCCCATGCAAGCAAATCCAGCAATAGAAAACTTCAGGGAAATAAGTATTTGATTCAACACTGGAAAGTACTGAGAAAATGTCTCCCAAAACTTTTTGACAGCCTTGAACTATATGCAAGACAGCATTCAGATACATGACTTTTCTAAGGAGTATGAAAGCAATCTTTCTAATTACAATATAACTTTTCCCTTCCCTTCCTTTTCTTTTTTTGCGAAATACCAATATTGTATTAAACAAGAAAACATAATCACAGAATCATGGGTTGGAAGGGACCTTACAGATCATCTAGTTCCAAACTCCCTGCCGTGGGAAGGGATGCCATTCACTAGACCAAGTTACTCAGGGCCCCATCCAACCTGGCTTTGAACACTTTCAGGGATGGGGTACCCAGAACTTCTCTGAGCAACATGTTTCAGTGTCTCACCACCTCCTGAGTAAAGAATTTCTTTCTAACATTTAATCTCTCCTCTTTTAGTTTGAAAACATTCCCCCTTGACCTATCACTATGTGTCTGTGTAAAGAGTCACTCTCCCTCTTTTTTTATAAGCCCCCTTTAAGTACTGGAAAGTCCTTTAAGGTCTCCCTGGAACCTGCCCTTTTCCAGGCTGAACAACCCCAGCTCTCTCAGCCTGTCATCACAGGAAAGGTGCTCCAGCCCCCTAATCATCTTGGTGACTGCCTCCTTTAACAGGTCCCCGTCTTTCTTACTGAAGACCCCAGACCTGGACACAGCACTCCAGGTGGAGTCTCACCAGAGCAGAGTAGAGGGGGAGAATCCCCTCCCTGGATCTGCTGCCCACACTGATGCAGCCCGGGATGCATTTGGCCTTCTGGCCTCCAAGCACTTTTCATTCACCAGCACACTTAACTCCTTCTCCACAGGGCTGTTCTCAAGGAGTTTTTCCTCCAGTCTGTGCTCATGTCTGTGATTGTCCTGACCCAGGTGCAGCACTCTGTTGTTGGAGTTGTTGACTTTCATGAGGTTCTTGTGGGTTCCCTTATCAAGTTTGTCCACATCCCTCTGGATAGCATCACATCTTTGTGCTATGTCAAGTGCACCACTCTGCTTTTCGTCACCTGCTAACCCATAGATGGTGCACTTGATCCCACTGTCTGTGTAACTGGTGAAGATACTGAAGAGGACTGGCCCCAATACAGAGCCCTGAGGGACAGCATTTGTCACTGGCCTTCACATGGACACAGAACTATTGACCACAACACCCTGGTTTCATCCTGCCAGCCAATTTCTTATCTACCCAACAATCCATCCTTCAAATCCATCTCTCTCCAATTTAAAGATAAGGATGCCATGTAAGATTGTGTCAAAGGCCTTAAAGAACTCTAGGTAAATGACATTGGCTCGTCTTCCCTTGTCAACCATTGCTGTCCCTCCACCACAGAAGGCCACCAGGTTGGTCATGCACAATGTGCCCCCAGAGAAGCCGTGCTGGCTGTCTCAGATCACCTCCTTGTCTTGCATGTGCCTTAACATTGCTTCCACGAGGATCTGTTCCATGATCTTTCCAGCCATAGAGGTGAGGCTCACCCGCCTGTAGTTCCCAGGATCCTCCTTTCTACCCTTCTTAAAAATGACAGTGATGTTTCGCTTTTTTCCAGGGACTTTGCCTGACAACCATAACTTTTCAAATATGATAGACAGTGGCTTGCCAACCATCAGCCAGTTCCCCATGGATCCTGGGATGTATCTCATAAGGCCCAATAGACTTGAGCCTATTAATTTTCATCAGATGATCTCAAACCTGCTCTTTGCTTACAGTAGGAGGGACTTCACTCCCCCAAATCCCCACCTGGAGGTTCGGGGACTTGAGAGATGTGGGAAGCCTGACTGCCAGTGAAGACTGAGGTGAAGGAATTGTTGAGTACCTCAGCCTCCTCCATATCTCTTGTTACCAGTTCTCCCTTCTCATGATGGTTGTCTTCCCTTTGAGGAAACTGTTCACACAAGAAGTCCTCCCCTCTTCTCTAAGTGGAAAACGTGTTTATAAAATCCACACACATCTTACAATTCACAGTGCATTTGGCTGTTACCACTTTACTATGGTTGATGTAAAACTAGACCTAATGCTGGTGTTGAAAGATAGACACACAACTTCCCATCCAGGGGCAATTAAATGGTACCAGTGCTTTGGAGTAAGCCATACTACTGCAATAACAGTTTCTGTACTTAAGTTACAAGTGCAATGAACTGATGCTCAGAGGATTGGTGACAACAGAGCCAGGGGTGTTGGTGCTGGATGCAGATAGGAGCTAAGTGTGGAAGAAGATGCAAACCTCCCACTTACTGGCAAAACCCTAACACTGGTAGCAGGCAGCTGGTGAGGTGTCATGCCAGGCAGTGACAAGGGGCAAGCAGCATCAGCTCCCTGCCATCAACAGCAGCCAAACCAGTGCTCCTGAAACTGTGGCCTGACCCATTCCCTGCCAACCACAAACCCCATTCAAGCATGGCACACATCTCCCTGTGACTGCAGCCGGGAGTGCCCCATCCCAGAGCTATGCCTTGCAGATCCCCAGTGCAGTCGTGTAAACAGCTGGTGCCTCTGCATGTGAGCTTGGGGGATAAAATGAGTCTTACCTCCTTCACCAGCCCCATGTTCACCCCAAGGACCCAACAACAATTTTTTGCTTGCAAGCACACTGTCAGCACTTGGGAAATTTCCTAATTAGCTAAACATCACTCTGCAGGTTTGTATTTCTAGATTTTCAGAGCCATTCAGAACCTTTGATCAGACACGCTTGAGAAAACAGTACAAGGAACTTCAGAAAACCCTGTGCTCAGAACCACAGTGGATCTATTACCTACATTTACTGTTTCGCATGTCCTCAGCATTTTTGATGTGAATAATGGACAGCAATGGAAGTGGGATAATGGCAAGTCAAAGGGGGACCACAGCAGGCTCTGGTCTATTAATAGAAATGTTTGAGAAGGGCTTTTCCAGTGAAAGCTGGAACTTGCTCAGAGAAAGTGACAGAACTAAAAAGCTCACAAAACCTCTTCTTTGATGAGATGAAAAGCAGAAGGAGAAGTTTAAGTACATGAGCACTTGTGGCAGTGATATAAAGACAAGCATTTGGTACAATAAAGAACCATGTAAGGCTGTCCAGAAAAGCAACAAGAGATGCTGCTCTCTCCAGGAAACAAACAAACACAACTTAAGTGTCACCTGCATTTCAAGAAGCACTCCTAGCTGAACACATGCTCAATTAAAAGAAAACAAAAAAGACACCAAACTATTTTGAACTCAAAAGATGCATTTATCTTAAAAAACATTTACCCAACAAAGCAACAACCAGACAGTTCACTTAAACCAGTTCACTTATAAACACAAAATTTCAGTTAACTGCTAGAAAAAGCATTTGCAAGCAAGATGATGATTTCCTCAGCAGCTTGGGAAATGAATCTTCCAAGATCAAAACCTGGGAGAGTTGAATGCATCTTAGTAAAGGACAGCTGAACTCTGCACTGTGCAAGAAAGCTTGGAAAACGGAAGTTGCCAATAAAAAAACATTTGAGAGCACCGGTGTGCCTTTTGATAGGAAACGCACCTTTTTTTCCTAACATAAGAAGTGGGTGCAACACAAAGAATAAGATCCCTGCTTGAGCTGGAACATGCCTGCAGGCCTTCAGCTAAGACTTCAAAATGGAATAGCAATTGCAGGGGAGCCATTTGCATTGGGGTTTTTTTGAAACATCAAGTCCTTCAGCAGGAAGAACCTTTACAGAGAACAGAGATCAGAGCTGGTTCACTTTTTACCATCAATGTTAGCGGAGCAGAGAAGGGCCTCTGTGAGTCCTTCCTTTAATTTAAAGCACAGTTGCTTCAGTCTTATCTTGAATACAAACCAAGGAGTTAATTTCTCCAGTTCCCATGAAAGCCCAGACCTGGATTCCCATCTTGGCTCACTGGTCAGAGACCTTCCTTTAGCATCTGCTTCACACAGGTGCACAGCTGCAGCAAAACAAAAGCTGTGCCTTTCCCACCCACTCCAAACAACCTCTCTGTACGGATATCTCCCCTCCTAGAGCACACTACATGAGTGTGTGCACTAAATCTCTTTTGCAGCAGTAAAGCCAGTGCTGCACTAGAGCTATTACATGTTTCTCCCACTTCCTTCTATTGACTGCAAACAAAAGCTTGTACTATTGCTCACTGTTATCAGAAAATATTTACTTTTCCAGATTGTTTCTGCTCTCCTTGTTTCGGAAAGGTTATCAGTAGAGTAACAGGCTCACTCCCGACAACAGGCAGCAGGGGGTGATTTGAGACAGAGGCCACCCAGGAAACCCAGCCCAGACCCAGGCATAGCCTGGTCCTGCCCTTCCCATCCCTGCTGGGCACTGCACATTCCAGCACTCGCTCCATCATCATCCATCAGGTCATGCAGAGGAGACGATGTTCCAGCAGCATGGCTTGAGGAGAAGGGGGCAATTCTGCACCACTGACCTTGCTTCAAGTGGCTGCCCCTGTTTTTCAGCTGCAAACCTGAAGTATCATCTCCTGAAGATACTCTGTCCACTCTGAGTATCTGCTGTATTATACTCCAAGTATGACAGTCTGAGAATTTGCTCATCTCACCCTACACTGCACTTGCTTCCTGTCAGGTCCCTTATCACTCACCATGTTTCATCCCCAAATCACCCAGACAAAGCTTCCACTCTTGCTGATGCTGTTCCTTTATTCAGCCACCAAAGGAAACACTCTCACACCAGGCACTAAGCCCATGGCATTTCTGCTAATGAGTGATGATAAGGAATTAAACACAGGTGTCACATGAAAGCAGGGGACCAAACTTACAGTTCCCAAAAAAGCACTACTTAGTCACTTTTTATTTTTAATTTAACCTTTTTTTTAAGCAGCCAGGGTATCAAGTATCAAGTCCTAAAACTAAGGGCACCAAAAGTCTATTCAGGATATGAAACGTTCAACTACAGTGACCCAAGCTGATACCTTGCAGACTCCTGATTAAAATCTACCCACGACAGCTATTGCTAAGCCCAAACAGCTTTCATACATACACAGGCAAGGGTTCCCTGCAATGGAAGCATTACCCAGATAACCACTTTATGCCCCAAAATCGATATAAGGGAAATGGTACACTCACAGACAACAGGCTCCTGCAGGAGTTCAGCACCAGCCCTGCACTATCCCCTAATCATAGAAGGTCTCATTTGGAAAGGTCAGGTCTTAACTCTGGCCATCACTTTGGCATAAGGCTCTCCTGAAGACAGATTTCAAAAATAGGACCTTCAAAATAAATAAGTCTTGGTCCAAGAATAAGGGGTGGGGGTGAGAGGAAAAGACCACTTCGAGAAGTTTCTAATGTTGAATGATCCATAACCTCTTTCAAGCAAAATTCCGGTTTACTGTGGCAAGTCCTGCTCAGCCTGGCCAGTGGCGCTCATTTGGGTTTGGTTTTTTGGGGAGCAGCAACTCCTGGTTTTTTGTTTGGGTTTGGTTGGTTGTTTTTTTTTTTAACTCAAGGCTGAACCAGTGACCACATGCAGTGTCAACACCTTCAGTAGGCTGGGCTGACATTTTTGACAGTGCCTGTGGTCATTAAAAAGGCACCACAGCATGAAAGAACTTGCTGGAAAGCAAAACAGCCTCAGTTCAGGGAATGTTTCCTTCATTTATTGCCAGTTAGCAGAAACCACTGATCACTGACCGGGGTTCCAAAAAAAAAAAAAAAAAAAAAAAAAAAAAAAAAAAAAAAAAAAAAAATATATATATAGAAACAAGTAAACAACAACTTAAACACCTTTCTTGTCTTTTCCCCAGGCTCAACCTCAGCCAGACATGTCTCCAGCCCTGCCATCAGGTTCAACTTCCCTGATGCCCACCATGATGGAGCACCCCACCAGAGGTGCAGCACAGACCTTTGGCCTGTCCTTACTCCTGCTGACTTGCTGTCAGATGGCATGTGTTTATTATTTACACTCAGTTTAATTGCTTTTCTCCCACAATGCCATCAGAGGCAAGGTCAGGGAAACACCTAACTGTACTGTTCACTTTGGAAAGCCAAACCATCTCCACACCAAGAGACAGACAGCATCAGTGACCCAACCTGAAAACGCTCCTCCTCTCCTGCTTTTCACACCACCTGTGAGCTTTTTTACAGCCCCTTTGAGGTACACAAAAGCCCAGGACCAGCTTCTTGGAACCTCAGGATCTTTGCTGGCTTTTCAGTTCATCAACAACAGATGAGGAGAAGTCCAGCATACAGTGGGCTGATGATGACCTTCAGGTTTCACACAGGAATTCACTGGCTCTCTTATTTCAGAGACAACATTTGCAGGTAAATACCAAGACTCCAGACAGTCAGCCGCAGACCAAACTACAAAGACCTGAAATTTAAACTTCCATTCCTTACACCTGCCCTCCAATGGGATTCCTGGACAGCATCTCCACTGGCACATCATTCCTCTGTGCAAGCTTTCCTCTTTCAAACATAAAAGCTTGCCCAAGGTTGCTTTTTTGATCCCATTTTCAACTGCTTTTAGGAAGCAGGCAGTGGCAAACTCACAGCTGCTCACAGGCCAGAGGAAAGCTGAAGCACAAGCCACCCCTCTGATCCAGGAAAAGTCCCTCACAACATGCACCCAACATTGCACCCTGTTAGGCACCAAAATCCAAGAGAAAACAGTTTTCAATAGTTCTCCTGCCTGTGGGCTGCTCCTCCCTCTTCTCCTCCCCCATCTTTGCCTAAAAAATCCTCTGGAACTATGAAAACGCTAAAGAAAGTATTAAAGAAATGTATTATTAGCAGAAGGTCACAAAACAACAACTTGAGAATAGCTGCAGCTAAAAATACCCAATCCCCACACCCCTTCTTTAGAGAAAACATTATCAGATGTCACTTCCCAGTGGTAAAAACATATTTGTTTGTTTTTTAATTAAGGTTATATTTTGAACACTGGATTTTTTTTTCCAGGAAACACAACAAACGACCTTAGTTAAAGACCTTGTTTGCTCCCTCAAAGATTCCACTTTTTTGTGTCACTTTATGGCAAGATACTGTCAGAAATTGGCACCCACAAATCTGTATTTTCTTCTAGCACCACCTAACTCTGCAAAACAACTTTCTAAAGAGAACAAAGTATTTTGGCCACCCATACCAAGCTGCAGAGTATTTGTGCAATTATAGATTTATTTTTACTTTTTAGTACTTCAGAGTATTAAGATGGTGAATGTGGGAAGGAGAAAACACCAACAAGTGGAGCGCAGGGAAACTGCCTCCCATCTGACCAAATCCTGACCTGACCCGACCCGAAATCCTAGGCAGAACTGGAAAAATGGAGAGACTGAAGTGGTCAGTGTGCTGCCGAAAGTCTTCCAGCTCTGAAGGGCAATGGCAATGATGTACAGCAACCTTATGGCTTCCTTCAACAGCAGGATGAGCAGAATTAAGGAATTCAATGAAATGCCCCATTCCCCCCCACCACCCCGCAGAAACTTTTGTACCTTTTCATTGATTAAATAAGCTCTGGTTTATTGATCATATAGAAAAATATGCAGGAATTACCACAAGCAGGTAAGGAAATGCCTGTGATAACGTTTTTACAAACTGAGCACATACAAGGGAAAGCTTAGCACAACACAGGATGCTTTCTCCTTCAAAGATGTAAATGAAATCCAGGAATAACTGCTGCAAAAGGTCCAGAAACCTTGTCCAGGTCACACTCACTACTTTGCAAACCTTAACAAATATGCACCTTTCCCCCATTCAGAAACACACAAAACAATACGTTTTTAAGAAATCACACACAAAATAATTTTGATGGTCCATTACTTCAGTGGCCAACTCTTGCTCTGCTGCCCCCCCAGATGTCTCCTTCCCTCCACCATAAAGCAAGCAGTATATCTCACACATGCCCACTCCCACTTCTTTATGACTGTCCATGAAGGCATTCATACTTCCAGTTCACCTGTGTCCCTGTCAAACTTATTTGAAACTGATCTTGTGCAGAATTTAGTAGCATCAGAGATTGAGTGTGCAAGCCTTCTGCTTCCCTGAGAAGTCAGGGAGAATACCCACCAAAAAGCACTCCAAAGGACTAACCTGAAAGTGATGAGCAGGAAGACAACCAGACCACTAAAGCTACATTATACCACTAAAAAGTTTGCTGAAGGAGATGCACCAGTGTGTACTGGGGGCCTCCCTGCAGTCTCCCCAGAGGAGGAGGACTGGAGTAATTTTGAAGGACAGAACCACAGGGGTGTACTGGAAAAGAGGCAGGGCTCAGCTTCAGAGCCACCACCTCCTTCCGTCCGCTCAGCCTGGTGGAACTTGGAAGACATACCCACATGATGTCATTACTGGGCTGATGTCTAAATAAAGGAAGCTTTTTATAGAATTTCTCATTGAAAAACTTATTCCGGTAAACCCCGATAGCCAAGATGTCAAGCAGAAGGGAAGGAAAAGGGAAAACAATAACAGTAGCTTTGCTGGGGCCTGGGCAGGTGGATGGCGTCTCAGGAAAGAAACGACAAATCCAAATTTACTCCTAAAAGCTGCTTGTTGGATAAAAAGCATGGGTAAGAGCAGTGCACAATGTAAGGGAAATGTGCTTTTATACCATCTGTCACAAGGACACACAGTCTATTTCTGCACCAGGTCGGAGAGAGAAGGATGAAGGCGGGGAGGATAGAGAGAGAAAAACTTTGCTTAAAGAGAGTAAATAAAACATACTTCCACGTCAGAGGGGTTTTCCAGCTTCACATTATTCATGTGGCAATTACTGCTACTCCTTAAAGCAAACTGGGGGTATCAGCGTATTCAGAAGGCTCTTGGCTGCAATCGCCTTAAGCTCAAACCATCAGCAAACACAACTTGCTGGAAGTTACAGAAAAACAAACAAAAAAACCCAACCAATCAAAAAACCCCCAAACCTAACAAAAGGAAAGCAAAGGTCGAGGTCACGTGTGCCTGCACGTCACCCTCTTCTTTTTAACTCTTCTTCATAACTCTTCACCACTTCCACAGCACTACGGAGCAGTTCCCTTTCCTCCCTCTGTTCCTCGGTGTGCATCTTCAGTCGGGCATCCACATGGAGAGCAGTTGCAATAGCCTGGTGACTCATGCTGCAGTAATGTGGGTGGGAACTGCTCCCATGCCCAGCTTCTAAGGACACAGCCTTTTATGGTATTTTTAGAGTGGAAGCTGTTGTGGTTTGTAGCACTTTGCCTTTTGTCTTTCAAGAGCCTCCTAGAAAAGAGCTCATGCTCCCCAGGAGTTTCAGGATGTAACAGTGAGGAGCCTAGGCAGGTGATGAGCCAAGACAATGCCAGGCTCTCTGGGCTTCCATGCCCAGCCACACTTAAGGGATGCTCAAGGACGTCACCAGGTCTGTGGTGGCTGGTCACAGTTAATCCACAAGCTCTTCCTTCCATGCAGCAGGTTCTCATGTGGCTGCACCACCCCACAACCTCCAAAGCAGATGTAAGAGCGGAGCACACATGTTACCTATTTTGTGGACACCTTAACTACTGCAGCCAAACTTTCTAAGAAGTCATTCCCTGTGTCCCTTGAGTCTTAACACCCCATGGCAATACACTGACAACCTCATTCTGGCAAGCCACCAGACATACCGTTTCTACCCTGGATGGGCTGCCAGAGTCCCATCTGTCTTCCCTCAGTTAACTTAAGGCTACATCTCTCAAGCAAGTAGAAAATTACCTCTGTAAGGTTTATAACCCATACAAATTTAGATTAAATGGGGGAAGAAGTCACTAGGAGAAAGGAGACAGGGACGTTGCACTGAAACCAGGTTACAAGCATCAGGGAGAAGGGCAGTGGCAGAAAAGCCACTCTCTGGGCTTGCGGACCAACAGCATGTGGGCCTCAACCTTGGCCAAGATAATGAAGCAGGCTCAGCTCTGCTCTTTTAAAGCTGAGGGTCACACGTGAGATTAAAAGAGTATCCTAAAACATTACCCCATAGGGCTTGAAACAGGACTCTGGTTGCAGATATACGGTGGATTGTTTTACACCCGTTCTTTGCACTTGAAGCATTATCTGCTGTAGAAGAGAAAGGTATGAGAGTTTCTGCCTCCCCAATCACAACTCTGACCAGCAGTTGATGTTAGTCCTTTTTAAATTGTTAAATTAAAGAGGAAATTAAATTACAATCTGCATATGCCTAAGAAGTCTAGGAGAAAGGCTAGCAGGATGAAGGAAAAAAGTAGTAATCAATCGTCCTGATGCAAAGCCACTGACATTAAAGGTATTTTATAATTCCTTCTGAAATCCCAGTGAATTCTGGAAGGAGTAAGCTTTCCAGTCAGGACAGAGAGCCCTCCAGACAGATTTCACCAAGTGGGAAGCAGCAGTGGGAAGCTGCTCTGGAGCAACTTCTCAGGTACAAGAGACACAGTGGAGGGGAAGACTGGGGGAGGTCCGTGTGGGCAAGCACTGCACAGCCTGCAACATACCTTGGAGGTGAGCCAACAGCAACAGACCAAGAGATGAAAATACCTCCAGCCATAATGCAAGTTAAAGGTGACTTGATGCACTGCCATGGGCACAGCAACCTCCAACATCTGCCAAACCAAGCACCAGAGGCAGAGCAGGGCTCTCCAGACAAGACCAAGATGGAGTCTTTTGCTCCCCGAGCAAATGAAATACCAAGTTTAGGGAGTCTTCCTGCTATGAGATAAGAGATCAAGATTACAGAATTAGTTTAAAAAAAAAAATATCATGTGAAAGCCTCCATCCTGTTCAAAGGAATACAATGCATTTCCTGCGGTCTTGCCCTAAAGACCACAACATCACACCCGATTACTATCCCATCTTACTCCTAAGTCCTGCAGAGCCAGCTTGGCCATGAGAGCAAAATGAGCTCTGCTTTGCCTCATTTCTTGTTAAACAACTACAGTTACTTAAAGTTACTTAATTTTCATTATACTTTATTTGGACCAATCTTATGAAATTTTAATTAAGTCAGGAAGGAAAAACAAACGGAACAGAATAATTAGCCTAAAGCTCCTCTAGACAAAAAAGGGACATAACCAAGCCTGAACTCAGGTTCACATCTTTCACACCGGACAGACCTCTCTGTATGAAGCTTTTAGTTATCAAAACCTGCCATCTGTACTCCTGAGAAAGCCAGGAAAATGAGGAAATGCCAGTTTGCCCCTGCATGCTCAACTCTGTAATTGCTGCAGGCAACTTGGTGCTTCTCTGACCTTGGTGTGCTGGCATACCCCAGGGACCCTGCCCCATGAAACCATCCACATGCCCTCACCTCTGGCTCTGCAGTACACCTGCATTTAATATAATTTTGGTCCTTTTACCCACAACAGAGAACCTTTCCCAGGCAGCAGATTCTCTGTAAACCTAAAAGTATTGGATGCAGATTCCTACAGAGCACCAACTTCCCCTAAGCTGTCAGATGGTGCCAGCACAGCCTAGATTTCGATGCATTTGTGCTTGGATGCATCCAGGCTTTGGATGGTATCTTCAAAGAAGCAAATCCAGACAGTGTCTCCAAGTGTTTGCACCTCTCCTTCTCCAGTGAGTGTTCCAGCAACCATCCTGCTGTACACCACAAGAGCTGGGGTCCAGCTCCCTTGGAGCAGACCAGACTGTAGCTTGCTGGGACGGCTGCAGGAAGGGATGGATGCCTTTCTCCCCCTTTCATGAAGAAAGGGCTCCCTTTAAAAGCATCCTGTGGAGCTTGTGAGGTAGATGTGCCTATCCAGAGGAAGAGGCACAGGCTTAAAGCATTGGCTAGCTGGAGATTGCAACCCTGGCTCCACTGAACTGAATGGGAATGCTGTTAATGAATTTACAGTTAAACTCTGATTTGCATTGGTCTTCCTACAAGGCCCATCTGAACTAGAATCTAGTGTTTGCCAGAAAGGCTGAGCTTCTCTGAGCACCAGTTCCTTATGAGTTTTCCATGCTTATCTTTTTACTTTACCCTCACAAATTTGCAGGTGGGTTTAAGCCCACAGCAGCTTCTGCTCTGGACCCTTCTCAAAGCAGTTTGCATCATCAAGGTTGAGCTTGCCCTAATGACTACAGAAACCCTTGCGAGGAAAGAAAAAATAATCTGAGAAATTACATCCTTCACAGGATCTGCAGATGGTGTATTTCTCTCAGCAGGACCAAAATCATTCAAAAGATAGAAGCTTCCAGGAGAGAGAAGCAAACATTGCCAACACAGCCAGGTGAAAAGGAGGCAGCAGCAGACCATGACATAAGGTGAACAGATCATCCACTGTTTTATAGGAAGAAGGTGAAAAAAAAACAAAAAGAGAATCATCCCACTGTGTAAAGACTTCATGATCTATTATCTTCATCAGTCCTTTGCAGGGTCACAGCCTTCAACTAAGGATCTGCTTGGCTGGAACCAGTCTGCAAATTATATAGTAACAGGAGGCTTTAAAAGCGTTGCAAGAAAATACAATAAAATAAATAAAAATCAGCTGGGCAAGTTCTGTCCGACAACTCATTTTTTCCCCATCCAATACAGTGTCACGCAGAAAGACAGTGTCATGAATCAAACCATTTTGGCAGCACGCATCTAGCCAGGAAGGGCAGGATGCATCACTCAGGCAGTACATAGGGAACACCCTCCAAAAGACTCTGTTTACCCAGCAGGAGCCACTGCAATCCCTACACAAAGCCTGTAAGTACATTTAAGGCTCATAAGTAATCTGAAACATGTCCATTCTCCACTCCCACTCCGTAAATACAATCCAAATTGGGTCATCTCCTAACAATGAATGAATGACACTCACTTAAGCCTCCTCTGCACTGCTGACATAATCTAGGTCCTTTCATTCTCCTTGTACTGCAAGTACTAAAGATGCTTTTGTACATCCTCTGAAGTACTCCATTTAAAAAACCATGGTAACTAGGGCATTGCATTCAGCTGCTCTTGGTAAAAAAACCCAACATTCCCCTTGCCTCTCAATAGGCCCTTAGGAAGCCTGGGACAGAAAAACATCACCTAATTCAAACTCAGTTTCACCAGGATGTCTGGATTTGGGTGATGGGAATGGGGTGCACATGACTACTGGGTACCACTCAGATCTGGAACATGAAAAACACCGGCAATAGGATGACATGTGGAGAAAGAGAGCCATTACCTGTGTCCTGCAGCTAAGCAGCACCCAAAAGTCCCATCTGAAGCCACTGATTGACAGTACAACTGCAGCATTTCATAGGTAAAACATGCTTTCTTTTAAAATTACTGAGTGTTCCTAAATATCTTAAGTTTTTTTAGGAGACAACAGGATTATTCCGTTTCAGTACTTTAGCACGACAAGGACTAGAGGAACCAAGAAGCAAGTTTTGTGGTTATTTTTGCATACCAGTAAAAATTTAAGGGGTTTTGTTGTTGTTTTGGTTTTTTTCTTGCTCATTCCTAGTGCCTCAGAATTGTGACACTTCCCTGCATGGCACCTTCTGAAGTTTGTCTGCTGGCACCAGTGTTCTTCTCCTTCCTGAAATGGAAACATTCAGAAGTGTGGGCAGAGAGATCAGATGGAAAGAACATGGCAGCCCCCACTAAAAAAGCCATTAACTGGGGAAAAAACCCACCACCGTAAAAAAGGGGTATTTGTCTAAAATGGAAGGTCCATTATTAGTATTTTCAAAAAGAAAAACATTAATTAAAAGAAAAAAAACAAAACACACATGGACCAGCAACAGAAAGTCTAAAAACTTTAACATGACCTAACTGTTTCACTATCCCTTATATACAATTTTACCAGACATTTTTCCAAATCCCACTACATACTGTTATGGAGCCACATTCCAAGATTAAAGGTTTTAAAAATAGAAGGCCTTAACCACAATGTCTGCAAAAGTACCTTAGGAAAAAAAAAGAAAACTTCAAGTTCTCTCCTGTTATGAAGGCTATTCTCCAAATGATGCACAGAAAAACACTTTGAGCCTGTCAGTAGGAAGCACTGGATTCACAACAGCATTGCTGTAGAGGACTTTATAACAAAATTCATACCTGTCTAAAAGAGGTGCAAGCCTGGGAGAAGACAGGCAGTTTTAAAGATTTAAAGAACAGATTCTTACATGGGGAAACTGAGGCATGTAATGATTAGTCAATTTCTCAAACAGCAGAAAATTTATTTCTCCAGGCTAACACGTTGTCATCTTTGCTAACACAGGCTGTCAGGGTGAGAGACTTGAGGGGGTGAACTGAGGACAAGCTCAGCAGTTATCCTCAAATTCCTGACATCATCCACCATGTAACTTTTCATGAGGAAAACAGGAGAAAGCTTATAAATTAAAACAAGACAACAATCTGGGGAAATGCTCACAACCAGATGGGTCAGCCCGGCTCATGTGGGACATGGAGGCATAAAACCAGGCACCAGCACTCCTCCTGGCCGCCTTGGGAGTCATGCAAAGACTGAAGGTGTTCAGAGGCTGAACTACTGTGCCCTTATTTCCAAATGGAAGGGAATAATACTAAAAAGAGTATTAAACGTATGGAAGGAGTAAAGAATAAAAGGCAAAATAACAAGGGGTTTGCATGAGATGCCCCGATTTTCGCATCATAACGTGCAACAAAAAGGTAGGTTTTTATAGTCAGCATTTAGTATTGTTTTGTTACAATTTTTCTTGAGACCCTAAGAGTGCTCTCTTCCATACGAACCTTACAGGATGGAGAAAAAAAATAGGAAAAGCTACCATTCCTGCTATTACTCTAGCAGGCAATTTAGACTTCTGAAGGAAGAAATTTATTATGGGAATTAATGAAGAGAAGTAACTCTGGAGCCTGCTGCTCCCTGCCACCTCTCTTGGGATGAGTACAGCAGCTCCTGGCTGTGCTCCCTCATCTCTGCCATGGACGAGGCAACTGGGAAGAGTATGCTCACAGTCAAGTTTATGAATGTTTCAAAAATTGCCTCCTCCTTCGAGCAGCTGCCTAAAAGCTTACCCAAACCTGGGCCTTCTGTCACATCATCCGGCTGCTCTAACTAATGAGCTTCACTGTTTGTAAACCCAAGCCCTGACAGACACTCTCTGGCATGCAGGTACATAATGTGCTCACACAACCACAGATGCTCCCTGCTCCCAACCTGCCACAAGGCTTCTCCATCCCCTGCACCATGCACCTTGTGGGGACAGCACCCCTTGACTTCAGATCGACAAAGGTTGGCACTTCACAGGATCTGCTCCAGCAGGAAAGCAGAGGATCAAGAATAAGTTCTCCAACACCATTTCACTCTGCTTTGAAAAGACAGACTGTGCTGCGTTTCATCTCACAGTAGAAAAGACACACGGACACACCAAGACCCACAGAATTTAGCTCCCAGGACCACTACTGCCAATGGAACTGTGGCAAGACACCTTGTTTAATGGATAATGTCTGTCACCTTTAGTCCATGTTCTCCTCCTCTGTTCAGGGGAAGGACACGTCCATGGCATACTAATTAACAGCAGAATTTTGGTGTTGTGGTGCCACAAGTTTATTCAGGAACACAAACAACCAAAGAAAGCTACTTGCACTTGGAGCAAGCAACAGAGAAGTCTGCAGTTCTTTACTGTGGCATAGGACAAAACAGCAACCAAATACCTTTTGGAGAGCAAATGACACCTCCCTGGTTTTGCGGTTGCTGTTCCTAAAGAAAAATCAGTCATGTTCTGGTTCCAGGTGAAGAACAAATCCCACACACACAGTGGATACAAGTCTCACAGGAAAATATGACAGATACTGTGGTGCAACCTAAAAAGCAGGAGAGGAAATGTCCTGCCAAACTATCAGCACTCAATCAAGCCGGGCAATCATCAATTAGTCACCTTAGTGTTTGGGAGCCCTTGCCACGGCCAAT
Source organism: Xenops minutus (assembly GCA_035221455.1). NCBI lineage: Eukaryota > Metazoa > Chordata > Aves > Passeriformes > Furnariidae > Xenops > Xenops minutus. The sequence continues at coordinate 17,839,024 of JAWWEE010000158.1, forward strand.
CCCTTCTCAATCTGATCTAGCACCAGCCACCAGAAGATGTAGAGAGAGTTTTAAGGAAATCCCATTGGAAAAAGAAACTAAGACACCCAGGAAAAGCTTCACCAAAACCAGTCACCACACAGTTTCTACTCTATTGCTGTTGATGGATCTCCAATCCTCTTAATATGGAGAAGTACAGAGAAAACACAAGGCTTAGCAGAGAAGTAGAGATCTGCAGGTTTAACTTTTAGCCTGCTCCCTTCATCAGTCACTCTGAACAAGAGCCCTCACCAATCACGGTAACTGGCAAAGTTTCCCCTTTGCCTCCCAAGTCCATACCAAGTAATACCTCTATATGCACAAAGCAGACATCCATAGACTTTCAAATAAAAATCTTTGCTGAAAGGAGTTCAGAAAAACCCACAGCCAACACAGACCTGTCCTCCACACCCAGAACAGGAAATTAAGCTGCTGTGAAGTGTACTATCTGTTGTGGAACATGATGATCAACTCACGGGATGCACCATTATTTCCATCAGGCCATCTCAAGCAGTGGTGCTCTTGAATAGGAATCTGTGAGTTGGGCTTTGGATGTGTTGGATATTTTTATGTGTATGGACATCAACTCTGGAAAAATTGAGGAGACAGGGCTGCTTTTTATCTTATCACAGTATTTGGAACACTGAAATGCATTAATTGTGGCTTTCAGTACTTTAAATGAATAAATGGAGAGAGCAGCCAACTTCTGTATTTGTCTAGATGAATTGCTACTATCATGCCATTAGCAGACATCACTCTCACTTTGTTTTTGGCTCGAAAGACAGTGCAAAGGGATGCCCAGTTACAGAATGGAAACACTGATAAATTGCCTAATGTTTCAGCAAGAGAATAAATGCAAGATATGCAACAAAAATGCCTGCTGAGTAACAGATGTGGGGTCACATGGGCATTTTTCTAATTTCCTTCTCTTTGGTATGTTCAACAACTCTTCCAGCAAGAAAGTCAACGCAATGAAGCTCAGAATGTTTTTTTCAAGTAAGTCTGCCACTACTCTGTTTTCCTTGCAACTAGGTGGTCAGTTCTAATCCTCTTCAAGGCATCCAAAAAGTATTTCACTAAAGGCAGATGCCAGACTAGTACGGTCAAGGCAGAAAGTATATTGTCATGAAATATTAAGCTGTGGACATCAAAAAAAAAGGCATCTATGTACCAAGGCAAGAATGAAAACAACCTGCAGGAGCCACTGGTGTCATGCAAAACATGTGAGGAGCAAAAAACAACTGTTCACAGTGAAAGACCATGATAAAGCAGATGGAAAAAGTCAACCAGAAGGAGGAAATGCTTCTTCCAAGTGACCCACAATTGTGCTGTGGCATATTCTGCTACTCAGAGCGAGTCATAGAGAGTGTCTGTAAAGTAACACGCAAACTGCAGAACAAGACTGTTAAAACTGCTAAACCCAGGAACTCATTCTCCTTTCCTGAGGATCCACTCTGGTTGTCCCCAGGGGAGGGGATACTGGCTGGAGCCAACGTGGCAGGTCTTCCACTCTTGAGCAACCACACATAGGCAATACAAAGAAGCTGGGAAAGGTTTGGGCCCCAGCATTTATGCCCTTTGACCTGGCATCTTAAAAGGCCATCTCTACCAGGGCTCTGAAACATGAGCAGACCAACGAGGGATCACAGATACTTCCAACTGTCTTTGCAGAGAATAACCATCACCTGGCTCTTTCCTGAGCAAAGGATTTGGAGGGGAAACACTGTTTTCTCTGGCACACAGCCTCAAGCAGTGAAACACAGTCCTGTATTTTCCACAGTGTGTCACTCTGAAACAGAAACTGCAAGAGTTTTAAAAGACAAGAACAAGTGCAGCAACCCTTTATCAAGCAAAAGGCACCTCAAACTCCAGGACTGAGATTCCCAGTGAGTGGTACAAAATTCTTCTAGCATCTACAACTATCAGCCCACTACAAAAGGCACCTGCTCTCATGATTAATGGACCACAGATTTTACAGAGGATATCTGAGGGCCAGAGGCATCTCCATCTGCTTGGACATCCCTGCCACACCAACCACTGCAACAAGCAGATGTTGCAACAAGCAGATTGTGCGTACAAAACTCTTGCACAACCAGATAGGACGAACTTCCAGGAAGACACACCAGCATCACCTCTACACCAAAGCATTTCCACACACAGCAAAAGCTTGCAAAGCCATTAATTGGTGGATGACACTGGAAGGCTGTGAAAAGCAGTATACTGGGGCTGTAGGAAGGCAGCGCTGTGCCATACTAGTGAACAGAGCAGGTTTTAAGCCACTTTACTCCTGCACTTGTCCTCGATCAGTTGAAGGACCAGGGCATGGTTTTCAAGCTGTTCCTCTCTGTCACTAAGTATCCAAGTCAAAATCTGGCACAAACCTACCTGCCAGGGTGGCTTTGGGTGTATTTTTCCTTCAAAACACAAACATCTCTCATTAGCAGCGGAAACATCCATTGCAGGGAGGAAGCTGATCCACTCCACTTTAAGGCTGCTCTGTCAGAAGATGCATGAATGCAGGCCAGGTCCAGGAAACAGGTTAATGGGTCATGCAGAGGACATCTCCATCTCCCTTCAAACAGGAGTAGATCCAGCACCAGTAACACAGAACAGGTATCTCAACAATCCTTCTCCTTGTGGCAACCAACCCTCTAGAACAAATTAGCAGCAACAAAATCTGACAGAGTCGCTTCTTCTGTAGGTTTTTAGCCACTTCTGCTTTGAGAGAAGAAATCATAAGGGCTTTATGTAGATCACACAACTTGTCCTCCAAGCCATAGCAGTTTGTCAGCATTCTGCCTTGATGTCAGAAACTGCATGTGCACATAAAAGGAAGCATTTGCTCCCTGCTGTAGCTATTTTCCAACCAGGCTGACAAAATCCTCCTGTTTCTTCACGCTCCTCCTGTGCTTCCTATTCTAGGCAGCTGCTTCAAGTGTTTGTGCGCACTATGAGCAATGAATGATATACTCTCACACAAGGTTACTCACTTCTGAGTACAAGGAGCCAAGATTTTAAGGAATGATAGGTTACAAAAATTTTATGAGGATGCTCTCAGCAGTTGATGATCAAATAAAAGACTGAGCTCTGTGGACACTGCAGACAGTAACAATGAGAGTGATGATCACTATTAAAATCTGTGGGTCAGGCATCTCTCACTCCACAGAGAGGCGCAAATAAGCGTCATGGCACTAGCCATCTCTGGGGCTGGCAGGGACCACTCTGCAAAGAGGTACGGAACCCTTCGCTATTAGAAAGGTGCACACAGAAATGTTATGTTGCAGGGCAAATAAATCCCTCCACTGAGAAGGTTAAAACCAGGACACCCCATCAATGGGGTCTGTGCATTCATGGTCCTCCAGCTGTGAGAAAATGTGAGCTGACAGCAGTGCCAATACAAGCAGTCTGTCCCCTCTCACATTCACTAGCTTTATGTGCCGATGATGCAGCCTGTGGGGACATCATACTTGCTCTTTATATTTGGCATCCAGCTAAAACAACCCTTCCTCTTGCTTATTCCCCCACCTCAAACCAGTCAGGCTTCTGGCAACTAGGAGAGTAATCAGAACAAACAGTCCTCCTGATGCACTAACCTGAGCATGTCCGCCTTGTGCCAGACTTGTAAGCAAACCAACCCACTTCAGCCTGAAGCCAGGTGTCCTGCAGACCAGGGCTCCTACCATGCCACCATGAAGAGATGTTCTTGCAGATCAACCACGCAAGTCCCTCAGCACTGCCACATACCAGCGCCACACTGCTTTACCACGCCAGCTGAAAATGGAGGCCAGTGCTGGGGTGAGGTTTCCTTCCCCCCAACAGTACTTCTCAGTGCATCAAAAACAGAGAGGAGAACAGAACTAGAGCTGCCCTGGAGAGGTGCACCTCAACTCTTCTAAACAGAGTAAGACCCGAGTCTTGGACTTCCTGCATCCTAGCTCAGCATTATCTGCCACTTTTCATGCCCCAGCCTGCTTTTGCCTAGGATTGCACCATAGAAACACCTGCATCACCACCATCAGACTATAAAATGCCTGCCATCTCCAAGCTGCAGATTTCTGGGCAAAGCAGTAAGGCTTTGGAAGTCTCTGATGACTTGTTTTTTCCTCCCTCACCTATATCAGTTCATCTGAATAGCAGATGCTTCCTTTGTTAGTTTTGGTTTCTGTTTTGTTCAGAGGTTTGCTTGCTTTTCTTATTTGAGTTGCTCTTAACAAAAAAGCCTAGCTCCAGGCTGTGGCATGACCCGTGCATTTGGCGGGCTGGTAGATTGCTCTTTTTTGATCTACTAATAACAGCTGTTTTTTTTCTCCTTGTTTCTAGGGAAGGTGAATAGCTCAGCCTCCAGGAAAAAGACACAGCAATTACATTCACCTCAAACCAGCAGAGTGTTTTAGTGCAGAGCTTGCAGAGCACGCACTGAGCTGCTGCCCTCCAGCATCTGTTCTGTAGACAGAGCACACTGGGGACAAACTTACCAAATGGAGAAGGCTGACAGCTCCTTGCCTCTTTGCTATGAAGGATGTCCCAAAAATTGTCACAAGAACATTCAATAAATCTCTGTCTCCCTGCCACTTTCATAAACTGTAATTCTAGATTTGGAAGGAAAACAATATGCAACTGAAATTAATCCCAAGACTCTTCTTTGTTAGGGTCACGTTTCCACCAAAAAGGATGTGATTGCTCAATTTGCAGATCAATGCAGCTGTATAAAGTACTCAGTAAGCACAACCACTGTGACTTTTCAAGTTCAGTCCAATATCCAGCAAAATCCTTCATTAGATATACAAATAATTAAGTATAATATGAATAGTTACGTCTACAAGTAAGGTTTTATGCAGGTAAAAATTCACACTATATATTTTGCAGGGTGTTATCAATCAATAAAATCATATATTCATGGGTACAACTGCAACTATTAAGAAAGCAGTAGGCATCTTACACCTGGTCTTACAGAAGGTGTACCTGCGCATGGCAGGGGAGTTGGACTTGATGTTCTTTAAGGTCTCGTCCAACCCAAACCACTCTCTGATTCTATGATCTAGCTTCTAAATTATTAACATGAAGTCTGTTATCTCATGTATCATCCTTGTGGTTTTTGCAATCTTATTAGGGATAGCAGGGGATTACTTTATCACAAATACCAATACAAACATGGAAGGGAAAAGGTACAGAACAGAACTGCCTTGTACCTCTGCAGCATGCCAAGTAGCAAGGACAGAACCAAAGTGATTCTTGGTGCTGTTTTAGCAACACCAGTATACCACTATCATTACCTCAACAGCATAATTAATGAGTTATGGCAATTTTGTAATAATAGGCTCTTTGAAAGGTGTGCCAGCTGCCAATTCTATACATACTTGCTTGACAAAGTGTGCCAAGCCTGATACGCTGCTCAAGCAATGGAAAAAACCACATTTTTGGGCAGATCCCCAGGACAAACACTCACAAGCAGACATAGCAGCTGGTTTTTCCAGAGACACAGTAAGCTGGGTACGCTTACAGGCTTTTCCGTACCAGACATACAAAGTCCCTCAACTCAGAGAATGTTTAATTCAAAGGGTTTCCATCAAAGGAGTCTCTTTCAAAACATGCCTGCCAAACATCTAAGGCTAGAAAGCTCAAGCAAGATGTATAGTCCATAGATTTTTTTTTCCCTTTTCAGTTTTTAATTTTATTTTTTTTTTCACAATTAACATACCAATAGCCTTGGCATCAGGCTATTTACAGAAATGCTCTCTCAATGCTAACACTAAATGTACATCCAAGAGAGCTTAATAATTGAGGTAGAGGATAAACTAATTTAAACACAATCCAGCCTACCTGGAAGGTTCTTAATGCACTAGGCAAAGAGTGAAAGAGAGAAACCTCTGCAGCATGGAGACAACTACTGATCATCTTACCTTGATGGCCTGAAGGGGATCTGCAATTTTGGTGACAAAAAGAGAAGGAAGTGGCATTTTCACTCAGGAATAATATTCTAATAACTGTCAAATATTAGTCCTTCTGAAAATTATGTTTTTAATTAACCTCTAATTCTAACCAGGTTTCTCAAGGACGTGCATAATCAGCTTCTTACCTTATTACACCTTTGGAATTTTTAAGTAATCACCACTACACCTATCTAAGGGATGCTGCAGTGCCAGGGTTAGGTCCTGCAATAACTTACTCCTTCATTTAACCTATACATAAAGCCTTCTGAAGGCTGAACACCAGTATTTTTGGCTGCTATCTGAGAACAGCCAAAAAAACCAGCTGCTTAGAGCAAACTTAACACAGATTAAAGAAGGAAAGAAAATGCATCTTTTCCTATAGAAACAGAAGTCATCACCATGCTTGGAGTATCACTCCAGATCAATATAAGCAAACACTATATAATTTTGAAGAAAAATAATTAATATCCCTCCACACCTATCACCAAGCTTCTCAGAGGGGCTGATACAGCAAGGCATAACTTGAAAAGAGGACAACGGCTAAGACAGGAAGACACAAGCTCCTCTGCTCTGAGGCCAACCCATTACCAGCAGCAAGCACACTTGACTGCTCTGCCACAAAACTTACCCAAGAAAAACCATCTCCCCAAAAAACCCTGAACAGTTTTAACTGTGAGTAAAAACACATGAACTGAGAAGGGATGCTCTGAGAAATGTTCCTCTCTTGTGGTTTCCCTAACAGCATCATCGTTACATCATTAAAGGGGAGAAACTAATTGGTTCCACCACTAGTTGCTTAATTCAAACACTTCTCCCTGGCCACTTAAATAGTCAGATGACACTGAGGCTGTTTTGACTAGAAAATGCACCACTGGTTTCTCATGTGGATTTTATTGCAAAATTCTGCTGTTACACTGGTGGGGTGGGGAGGAAGCTTATTCAAAAGATAAAAGAGAAGAAGGACTTGAGAAAAGGTTAGTAATCTCCACATGTGCTCCGTTCTCCCTCCTCCACCACTTTTGGTTTTACTTTTTTTCCCCCTATCCCAAGGGGCATGATAGTCAAGGAGCACATCCAACTTAGCTGGTCAGCTGCAACAAGTACTGGGATGGCATGTTCAAACAGTTAACATTTAGGAAACCTATCTCCTGAGCATCAAGGGCATGGTAATGAGCTGGTGGTTGAGAGATGGTAGTGACTTGCTGTGGTGGCTCACATCCTGTCCCTGAGCAGTTTGCTCCTCACAGTCCTTCCACTGCTGGATCAGCTACTCCCAGTACCCAGTAGGCCAGGAGTTCCCCCTTGACAAGATCAGTGATCATTAGCAGAGAGGGGAAGAAGTCAGACACATCCCAGGAGACGCCACTGCTATGCCACAAGTATCATCTGCCTGAGCTCACATAACTCAAAGCCTTTCATTGTTGTTCAGTACACAAAGGGAAGGGGAAAACCCAAAAATGCAAGAAACTCCACATTTCACATAAAAGATATTTAGTAAAAAAAAAAACAAAAAAACAAAAAAACAAACAGAAAAACAACTGAGTGAAGAAATTCATTATTGCAGCTCATTTTAAATTAGAGAAACAAACACATCTTTGCAGAGCCAGAAGATCATACTCTAAACAAACAAAGGGAGGTTTGCAGATGTACACCATGCTGACCACAGGGTTCAGCTTCTGAGTTCAGTGTAGGTAAAGGGATGCTGTGGTGCAAAGCTATGTCAAGCCTGGTAAACACATATGCATACAAATCCTATTAATAATCTGTTATTTCTGGAGGGAATTGGGGGAGCTTGAAAATAAGCCTTGGTCTGGAAGAGTAGAACAAATTTAACACATGGGATGCTATGTAGAAACCAGAAGTATCAGGGTTTATTATGTCACTAGAAATGTTTCCACGAAAGTCAACTCTCAAGGTTATGAAGTCCTGCTTAAAGGTGATCTTAGCACAATCTTAACTGAAACCTGGCCAAGCAAAAGCTACACAAGAATCACGCTTTCATAAACTTCAATGTAAGTGCTACAAAAGTAGCCTTCCTGCCTGGAGGTTTGAATATAAACCCTTCTGTAACAGGAAAGAAATATTTTCTGCAATGTGACCCAAAAAACTCCAGAAGCATTTAGGAGACTGTTTTAGTCAAAGCCAAAAGGGAGGAAAAAAACCCCATAAAAGTGGAAGAGAATGTGAACAATGCTGAGCTACTAATTCAAAAATTAAATCGGCTTCTGGGAGAGAAGGGGAAATGCCCACCACAATAGCTTTGGAAATCACTGCCCAAAACCCTCAGGAAAAGAATAAAAAAAGGAAAACATACTTTCAGAAATCAAGAATTATAAAAGTAACACAGAAGAATTACAGCAGTTGCACACTAGGAAATAAAGACCAAAAAGAAAACTGCCATTGTCAAGCCATTTATCCCAGCTCCCATATGTCTGGTTTCTCCCCAGTTTAATCCAGAAGACTGGGACAGGGGTCTTGGCAGCTGCCAGCACTCATGCCACACAAGGATGCAGACCACAGTCCTTCCCACTCCAGTGCTCCCACAGCTCCCACCTGATGCCACACCTGGACTGCTTGCACGGTGCCAGTGCAGAAAACAAGGAATGAAGGATTGATCGTGGATCCTTTAAAAAAATCCTCTTTGATTTAGAAGCAACATGCTAAATCCCTGTGGGACTATGCTTCTCTTGGTGTGGTCCTCACCATGCACCATGGAGGTTTGAAAACACATGGGGGCTGCTCTGCACTGCCACATGTGCTCGTTCCTGTGTTACTGAAGAAGCCTTTAGACAGCCTTATTTCCACTCAAAGCATGACCACTGAAGCCTCAGAAACAGTTATCCTAGATTTTTATTTTTTTTAAATGCCTATTTCAGGAATAATACACCTGGAAGTACCAGCCACCTCCTTGTTCTGGCATTTACCCAGCCTCCCGAAACCTACCACAGGCACTGCCACAGCAATTTTGAAGGGTCAGATGAATAAACAAAGATATGGACAGCAAGCCATAATTCTAGAAACCCACCAGAAACCTCTTCCATTTCAGGTTCCCATTTTCACTTTCTTTCTCAGCCTCATCTTCCTGCACTCTGGTGTGGGAGCCTCCAGCATCCTCTCCAGGGCATGCAGAGAGTAAAGTCTGACTACTTCTGCACACCAGCCAGCTGTGACTTAACTCTGTTTCTTCTCCATAGCTAAAAGGCCAGGAGCAATGCAAGACCACTCCGGTTTTATGGGCTGCACCATCCACAGCATCCTGGATCCCAGCAAAGGATCCAAGCAAGAGGCTGTAACTTCATTTTCATAAATCACCAGCACAACAAACCCTTCCAATAGTGCTATTGTTCTCCCTCCCTATCTCTCTGTTACAATATCTCAAAGACCTAAAAACACTTACTATTTATCAATCTAGCAATTCTGAGAGCTACTTAGGAGGAAAAAAATCCCAATCCTTATCAGATGAGACCAGCAAGACGCCAAAGCAGAGCACTGGCACTTGTCTGGTAAAAGTGGGCCTACTCAGACAGTCCCAAGCAAGGAGCAAAACATACCCAAAACCACTTTTGATGAAAGCTGTATCTTTTCTCTGAGGAAAACAAGTGAACTACATGGAAACTCAGTCAAAAAGAAAAAAACAAAACACAATCCCTTGTGAACGGATAAAATGTGATATAGCCCATTGCATTCCCAGCTTAGAGAGAAAAAGCAGAATATCTTTACTGCTCATTTCTTTCTAATTCTGCAATACGTTTTTTTGGCAAGCCTGGGTTTCACCTGAGGGTAGTGCAAAAAGGCACATAAAAAATCCTAATACAAATGACAACTGAAGAGCAGCCATCTGTGTGGGCGTTTCTCTTTCCAAACAAAACTTGGAGCGAAAAGGGTTTTCCAATGAGCCAGCCAAGAAAAGGGAAACTTCATCAAGAGTCACAGTGGGATTTGCCTGGAGACTATGCTTCATGCAAGTAGCAGGGCTAAAACCATTCCCCCCTGCCCACTACCAGCAGCCCTCACAGATGTCCATCTGTCCACTGTTCCTTATCTTTCCTTTTAAAAACGGCAGCAGAAGCTGCTGGGAAGCACACAATACATGGCAAGTAATTAAAGAGCAATGCAGAGCACAACCACCTCCAGGGATAAGCAGCAGTTTAGACTGTCACCAAATCCTGACCCTCCATGAGGGCTGCATGAGACCAACATGGGCACTGCCATGCCTCGCAGGCTGGGTAAGCATGAGCTGTGAAATGACCACAGATCAGACCTGCGTGCTGCAACTGCTCACCTGCACCAAATAGAGATTTTAAAAGCAGCAATCTGAACCTTGCAAAAGTCAGCTCCCTTCTCTGCTGCAGCCAACCCAGAGACTGCTGGAATTCCCACTGTTGCAACCTCACATGCAGACCTGGGTTTCAACATTCAGCCACAGACACGGCAGCTCCTCATCTGCCTGAGTGCCTGGGGCCAGAGGCTGCCAGCCAAGTGCAGCTCTCAGTCTGCTCAAAACCCCAGCACATTTGCACAGCAAAATCTCAAGCTAAAGCAGATAAAAAATGTTGAATTAAGCTGTTCAGTCTCCATCCAGCTCCTTCCAGATCAGCTCCTCTAACACCACTAGAGACAGGACATTGATTTGTACATTAGCAGTTTACATGTACCTTTGGTCCAACCCAGGAAAACTATTTTCACAGTGTCTCCGCCAGCAGATTACAATGTAAGCCCACATACTTTAAGCCTAGTTCAACTATATCAGCAAAAATTCACTGATAGAAAAAAATGTTTTCCTACCAGAGTACTCAAAGCTCGAGGTGAACACCTCCTCCTCCAAGCACTCACCTGCTGGAGTGAAACCCTCCTTACTTTCATGTGAGGGTCAGAAGAAAAGCTGGCTCAGGGATGCCCTGAGATTCCTGCTCATTTTTTAAAAAGCCACTGTAAAGGGAAATTGAGCTGAATATTCACATGCTTAAGGCCATTTAAAGCAGAGACTGGCTTTCCTTACATATCAGTGTTCTTCCAGTCTCTGAGGGCAACAGACAGAGAGGAAAAGAACTGCTTCTGGGGAGACAGCACTAATAAGACAGAAGTTCCCCTGAAATAATTAGCAGTGTAAGGAAAAAAAAAATCCCACGAAAACCACCCACCCACAAACTTTCCCTAAGGAAAAGCTTCAAACTTATGAAGTGCTTATATCCACAGGTCTTCAGCTGTATGGCAAGCATGGAGCCAACCACTGCAGCAATACTGGGAGACATAAGACCTTTTGCATCCCACATGTTCATTGGATTTGCAAATAAGTTCGTAACTAGAAAGTCCCCAGGACCTAGGGAAAAGTGAGTAGCTAAAACAATCCTGATTTGCCAGCTGATACAGATGGTTTTTGAACAGGAAGATACTAACATGTCTTAGGAAAGCATAAGCACCCTCCCCCATGGAGAGAAGAGTGTTGCTTTGGTACTTAGTTTTTCCTAGTCTTCTCAGGAAGCTTAGCAGGAAATGGCAGAGACCTCCCCCACTGCATAAATTCTTTCATCAGGTTAAATTAGATTAATTCCTCTGGGAAGATTACTGCTCTAGATAGTTGATAGGTGCTCCCACCTTGATTCTCATGGTGCTTCCACCTCAATGACTGAAACAACATTCAAAATTTTGTTTCATCCCCAGTTCTGTCACAAAGATACAGCTTCATTACCTGCACACAATATATACCCACACTGACCGAATGTAGAATACACCTAAATTCCTAGTGTTACTTCCTCTCTTTCCTTTGGTTTCCAAACGTTCAGAAGAAAAATGAACAATTTCTCCTTGTTTTCTTAATGGAACCATGACAAAGCTGCTGTGCTATGAGAGGGGAAAAAAGAAGAAAGACAAAGCAAACTGCAGGAGTCAACCTGCAGCAGCAAACAAATATTTACATGCCCATATGTAGAATCAACCCTCATTTTTTTTCAGAGAAGTACCAAATGCTTTGAACACATTGAACCTACTCTGGTGTCATTCTCAGATGTCTGGTCCTTGCAGTGCTAACAGCTAATGGTAACAAAGATGCCTCTGTTAAAGAAGTGGTGGAAATGCCAGGGAATATGTGCAGGAAAAAGAATAAAATATCTCTGTACTGCTGAAGGGTAGCTGTTATGTGAGAAGCCGGTGCAAGACCCAGAATGGTTAGGAGCAGTTGGCAAAAGCAACGAGGCATATGAAGAGAGTTTGTCCCTGGAGCAGCAGCTGGGTAGGAGAGGAGGAGACAGCTGCAGCACTGCCCCAGGACATCCCATGTGCCATTCCATTAATTTCAGGGTATCTGACAAGGGTACTCAAATACAGGGATGACAGTTCCCTATCATCACAAAGCTCAACCCCCAGTGAGCCACCAGTGGCCCCAAACATGGGTGGAACAGGACAGCACAACACACTGCATGGATGTAACTCCTCCCATGGATGCAGTTAAGGTCACTTTGCTATTTCACTGCTCAGGGTCAGGCCAAGAGGCTGGCTATATTGACCACCTGCCTGCGAAGAGCAGTTCCCATCCACTGTTGGTAAACCTCTGTGGAGCCATCAGAAGGAAAAACAAGAGCAACCCAGGCTGAATTATCTACTGCAGCAAACACAGTGCTGTTCTTAACTTGCACTACCCAACCCTTATGCTCTCACAACAGTATCTTACGCTATTTTTCAAGTCAGCATTTAGCTTTTTCACTAGCTAATATGACATTTCCTCTCCCTTTCCCCAGTCCAAGTATTTGGCAAAATCGTTTCTTCTGCAAATTGTGCTGCAAATGCTGAACTTTTGCCAGTTAGACAGGGAAAGTCTTGACTAAAAATAAACCACGTTTCAGAAAATAGATCCCTTCCCCATACAATGAAGTCGTGGATAATACATGCAAACAGATCGGCCAGGAGAACAACAGCCTCCAGAGTTGCATAAGAATCTCATCAAGCTCAATGGAGAGCTGCAACTCCCATGACTTGTCCCATCTTAACAACAAAATGGGAAAAAATAGGAGAGGTAGGCTTGAGGGTGCTGGGATAAATCAACTTTCTACCTGTTTTGGCAGGAAGAGAAGCACCACCACCACTTGCCTGCATCCCCAGTGAACCAAGCTGCTCATAACCCATATGGGATGAAGAAGATGGCCCTGCACTCCCTATATGGTCACTACAAGAGGCAAAACCTTGTTACAGGAAATTTGCAGCAATTCAGGCATGAGCAGGGAACGACCTGGGCTTTTGCCACCTGAGTCACCAAGAGTCTGGGGCACTGACTCACTGCTGGCTCCCTCCAACTCAGACGCACCTGCAACAGCTTGCGAGCAAATGGAGGCACTCCTACCTTTGCTGTTCCCACTCCTACTATGGTTCTCCCTTTAAGAAGAGGCTTTTCATGCTAGAAAATCAACTGAAGAAAAGCAAAACACAAGGAGAAGGCTAACATGGGAATCACAGGCAGTGCTCTATTAACCAGATCTGCTTTATGCTCCAAAGTGGAAGGCACATCTGCTTGCACGTGTGATAAACCCCGGGAAATACAGGAGAACTAGGTGGAAGCAGCTCCGCCCTGACTCCTACTCCTCCAGCATGTCTACGGCACCGCCCAAACAGTCCCAGATGAACCAGGTTTTCAGGAAAGGTCGCTTTCCATAATGAATCCATTTCACTTTTTTAGGGATCAAGAAAGCCTTATGCATCAAGTTATGGTTATGTCCTTATACAATCAAATGGGCCATTCAAGCAAGCCAAATGCAAGGCAATGCCATTTTGAGATGAGATCAATCAGGGATGGACTTTTACAGAAGGAGCTTCTTTTGCTCTGTACTCTTATGACAAGCTAAAGGCTTGAGCTCAGCATGCCAGGTCAATCCCTCCTTGTCCATCGATATTCCTACAGCAGAATCCACCTACTCACTTTTCAGACCGCCCCTAAGTGACCACTCCAATTCCAGTGGTTGCACACACCTCTGATCAGCTGGGAACATAAATCCATTTAATAAAAAAGTAGACTGCAACCCAGCCCTACGTTTTCATCTCAATGTAACGCAGGAATTGAAATGGAGGTGTAAGCAGACCTGCTCACAGCACAGCGAGGGGCATCACTGAAAGCATGTCTGGCATCTCAGGGACTACATCCAGCTCAGGCAATCACTTTGCAACTGTCTGGCATTCTAAGAGTGCAGATTAGATTCTTCAGTTGAGCACTGACGCCTTAAAGCAATAACAAATCAAATAACTCCGGAAAAAGGATGCGCAGGGCAGCGCAGCGGAGGCACTGTTCCACTGCTCCTGATAGCAAGCAGCAGCAGAGCAGAGCAATAATTACCCAGGAGGAATAAGCTGCTACAGGCTGTTCTTGCCATGCATTAAGAAAACAACAGCAGATTTGTTCGTGGTTGGATACCAAGATGAACACAGCTCCCTCCCGCCCTGCTCGGGACGCAGGCAGACGCGCGCCACAGGGGAGCTACCAAAGGCCAGCAGAGCAGGAGGGCGCAGCAGCCGCCTGCGCAGCCGCCAGCTCAGCCGGGATTCCCTGGCTGGTGCTCCGGGACGGAAAAGGCTGTGCCTGCATTAGCGAGGAGCATGGCCTCTCAGGAGCTGTTCTGCAGCCACGCTGTGTTTCCCAGGGCTCTCCTCAGAGGGCTGTCAGCAAGGCTAAACGCAAACTGTATCTGCTGCCTGGGTGTTTTCAAAACATGTCTGGATGGGAAAAATAACTATTCACATGGAGCAGTCTCCACCACACTGTCCACTCCACATCCATAAGGCAAACCCTGCACACATTTCCCTCAGACACATGCAGACCCTCTTCCCCTCACCAGCAGCATGGCAAACATACCTGCTCAGAGCATCAGCTTCTCTTAAAGCACTGACAAGGAGCCAGGACACAATTCCCATTGGCATAAGGGAACTGGCAAATCCTGTAAGCATTAGAGAGAATAATAATTAGTGACATTAGTAAGAGCTGGCTGGTGAAAGGAAAGAATGCCAAAGCAATCTCGCGAGAATTGGAAGGGTGCTGGATCCCTGCCCTGAACACACTCCTGCCTAGCCCTGGCACCACAGTAGAAGTATGTGGCATGGGGACTTCTCCAAAATCACAGAAGAAAGCCAATGTAAAAGGCAAGATGATGAGTCCCAAACCAAGGCTGTTCATCCAGCAAAGCTTCCTCAACAGCCAATGAACTGAAGTTAACAACTAAGTGAAAGGACAAAAAAGAGGCTGGTAAATGGGATGAAAGGGGTCACCAGTGCAACATCCCTGCTACTCTCCCTGAGATGTTCCTAAAGATTTGCACCAAAGCACTAGTTTGCAGAGCAGGCAAATCCCACATGACGTCACAGCCAGGCTGCTTCCATTTTTTCATCATCACCATTATTATTGATTCATCGTTACGGCTTCATAATACGAACAGTTTTATATTTCCCACTGATTGCTATATAAAGCTTTTGTACTTTAGTCACACAAAAGACATCTAGGAGCACTGAGCAAAAGTTGTGATAGAAGTTGACTCTGAACGCTGCAAGAACACCTCTCTTTGGGCATGGGAAGTGTCTGCTGCATGCCAAAGAAGAGATATCAGAAATGTTTTACTAGAAACAAGTCTAAGCAGCCGTAACGAGATGTTTTTCTGAGGATACCATCCATCTAATACGATTTTACTTTTCCCGTTCCATTCATGCAATGGCTTGCGGATAGCAAGGAACATGGTGGATCAGTGACCATCCTCAAACATGCTGTAACAGAGACGATTTGGAAGCTGAGGAAGGTAAGGAAACAGGGAGGGACAATTTGTCTAGTCACAGCACCAAACCAGCAAGGGGAAGGTACAGAATCAGCCTGACAACGTCTCATGTATTTCCTGCCAACTGGACCTTATTATGAACTGTGAGAAAACTTACTCATGCAGCACATCGGTTTACCTTGGACTGAGAAAAACAGACTTGCTTGCTTTCCTTAGTCTCTGTGGGTGACTCAGAGACCTCAGTCATTGCCAGCTGGTATTTAAAGAACTGAGAAAAACTGTAATTCATTTGCGGCCCCCCCTCCCTCATTTTTCCTCTTCTCCTTTCCCGTTATGGAAGGGCTGAAGGCATTTCTAAGGATGAAAACAATGCTTGAGACCACAGGACCACAGCACAGACCTTGGACTCCAGTATCAATCACAAATTTTCCACCACCATTTGTAATTGCTCTCCCTGTTGCTTTACATTACCACTCTAGCCAAAACACAAGAGTTATTTACTCCTGTTGTATAGAAGACCCCAGGAGGGTCTTCTGTTCTTTTGAAGCCAATACATGAATACTGTTCAGCAGTTCTACAAAGACAGAAATAACACAACAAATTCAGCCTGGCCAATAATCTTCAGTGGCAGCTTATGCATAAAAGTACAGAAAGACTTTTCTCCCCCAGCAAGGAAATTCATACCTTAGCTTCAGATGGCTTAAACATAAAGGGGTCTGCTTTAGCTTTGTAGGACTTCATCTGCACTGGCACTGACCCACACCTACACCAGGGCTCAGCACACGGAGAAGATTAGCATGGCTGCCGTGCAGACAACCTTTTCTCCCTTACCCCTCTGGCTCCTTTCTCCTCTAACAACTCTCTCAATGTCAGTCCTAATATTCTACAACACTACAGAAACATCAGTGGCAAAGTTCAAAACTCCTCACCTCCCAGTACTGTCGAGTAAATCAAAAAGAGTTGCTTGTATTTTCCCTAAGTGCTGCTGGATTTAATCAAACTCATATGAAGGTAGCCTGGCCTGCCTTTCCAAAGCAACTGCAGCTCTCAGATAAATCATTTTGTCCTGCAGCAGACAAATATACTGAAATGCCAGGGAATCAGACTGCCCAGCATCTCCCTTGGGTCCCAAATTCCCTTTCTGCAGTGCACAGCAGCATCAGTTGTGCCAGGGCTACTCTTCCCTGGGACACAACCAGGCTCCAGGCAATGCAGAGCATGGATGACACACTCCTGACAGTAAAGTTCCTCTGCTGCCTTCCTGCAGCTCCAACTTGTCCACCAAAACATGCATTTCTCGGTGTCACCACTCCAGCAACTCCTCTCTGTCCTTGACCGACACATGATGACTGCAGAAACACAATAACATTTTATTTCATCTAATGCAGCAAATAAAAATTCACAAGTTTATAAACACGTTATGAAGTAAAGGGCCAGAGGACTGAGCAGTACCAGGTGACTAAAAGGGAGAAGGAAGCATCTCCAGATCCAGAGTAAAGGGTGCAAGAAAAATGATGGGGCAGGGAAATATGAGGGTTCTGCATAGCAGAAGTGAGCAAAAGTCCCCCAGACCACAAGTAGTAAAACAAGAAGGGTGGCACTGGCCAAAAGAGCAGGCACATGACCTTGGAGGACCTGCCTGACTGCGCAGTTTTGCTAATGCTCCAGTCACAAGCAGATACATTCACCATAAAAGAAACCCTACTTTGAAGCCTAAATAGGGGGATGTAGTGTTTCCTGACAGCTTTGAGAATAATAAAGTTTTCTCTTAGAAGCTTATGCTGATTTTCTCCCCTGCTGTGATGATCATCCAGCATCAGCAATTTCAAGCTCAAACAGCTCTGACCCCCCAGAACCAACATCAAGGCTGAGCATCTGCACTACTTCTAGGAGGAAGATGCACAACCCTCTTCAACACAAGCAACATGCAATGAACACCTCAGACACAGCTATAGCATGCTGAGTGCTGCCACAGCCATGCCAGCTCCCCACTCATCAGGCCCTGAGAAGTAATGGTCAAGGTGATAACATGCTTGCAACTAGCACCTCATACAATGGCTTTTCAGCCTGAGATGGGCCAGATGAAGATTTACAGCAAGTCAGGCAAGAAGATAAACCTACCTCCAGCCTTATGGCTGGAGAACAGGATAGCAGAATTTGTCCCTCCCAGAAAGGCACTAACACGTCAGACCCTGGTCTGAAGTGTATTTAAGCAGAGAAATCATAGAAATGCAGAGTGATTTGTGCTGGAAGGGAACTTTTAAAGATCATCTAGTCCAACCCCTTGCCGCGGGCAGGGGCACCTATCACTAGACCAGGTTGCTCGAAGTTCCATCCAACCTCTCCTCGAACACTTCCAAAGACAGTGCATCCACAGCTTCTGAATGCAGCCTTTTTCAGTGCATCACCACCCTCATCACAGAAAACTTCTCCCTTATATTCAGTCTATTATTCTCCTTGATACGTTCAGCAGAAAGTTTAATTTAAAAGCTGTGCTCAAAATCCTTCCAGAGGGAAACCTCCCCGGGTTAACTGGGAAGCCAAACACTTTCAGCATGTAGACAAAGCCATCAGACAGCAGTACCTCTCAAAGGATTCTGCTAACATTGCAGCCTCCCAGAAATATTAACACACTTGGCACTCCTTACCACTCTTTTACAGGAAAGGAAACTGGGGTAGAAGTAGGACATGCTCTACCAGGGGCTACACAGCTGCTCTTCAGCAAGTCACGCCTACTCCCACATGCTCATCAGTTTAACTGAACCAAAACTACCCTTTGTTGCCAAAACAGACAGTCCTGACTTTTCTCTCCTCCCCCTCACCCCATTCTACACATCCCTGTCATCTCCATACTTGTGGTAGCAACCATAGCTTGCCTGATCCAACTGGAAGCCAATCCAGAAAGAATAAAAGGGGAAGGATTTCTGACAGAAGAACAGACAGAGATCAGCTAAAGCCAATGGGAAGCACGACCTCAGAAAGATGGCACAGTGGTACATCTGGAAACCTAGAGGAGGCTTCAACCCATCTTATCTTTGTCTTTGCACAAGGGTAAGTCACTTAAAATCAGTTTAACAACTCCATTCACTACTGAACCTGGCCAGCCAACCACTTTTCTAGAGATTCATCCAAAACAGCCTGGAGAATTGCTGTGTGAGGTCTTCAAACTAGGCTGATGCACCCAAACAGCAACACACCACAGCTACGCAAGCCTTGCAGCTTACCAAGTAACAGTGGCAAAACAAAACTCCTTCAAGAGGTTTGGGGATGTTTTTTGGGGGCTGTGTGTTTTGTCATAGCTGAAGCATGTTCTCAAATGGTTTCCAGAAGAGTAGCAAGGACAAGCATATGCAAAGGATCTAGCAGAAACTCTTAAGCAAAGCAGACAGCAGGAAGCTGAAAATAAATATGCAAAGCCTTTTGCAGCACCAAAGTTCAAATCCATCTGGATACTTCCAAGGCTGTCATGGCAGCCCATAGAAGGGATTTTCCAATTCCTTGCAGAGAAACCCTGGAAAATAAGGATGGAAAAACAGAAGCACAGGCTCAAACTTTAAGCCAGCCCTTCATCCTGAGATGTGATCTCCTTCAACAACACCAGGAGTGCAGAGGGAGGAGCACAACATCACCCTGCGTGGTCCCCACAGGCTGGCTTATCCTCTGCACTGGGTAGCCTGAGCCCTCTCCACCTCCATCCTGCTTCTCCTCTGGCACTAGTGTGAGGGAGGTGTTGCAACAGACCCAGGTGCAGCTCAGGGTATCACAGGGGCTGCCAGCACCAGCCTTCACATCCCAGCCAGTCACCTCGCCTCCAAAACCAGCAAGAGGCACAATCCCCACCTAAAAAGTACTTGCCACGAGGCTGTGCCGGGTGGGGGGAGCCAATCCATTCGCTTTCCCAGAGGTATCGTCCAAACATCCCAGCAGCAGTCCGATGGAGCTCCCCACCACTAGCTCCTTACAGAGGTGAAGGAGGCAGAGCTGATCATTTCTTGTTTTTCTGAGTTACACAGCATTAGTCACACAGGCTCCTGACGAAGCTGCCGCAGGGCCCCCAGGCAAGCCTGGCCTTCGATTGCTGCTGCGTGCTCCCACTGAAACCACCAACTCCGCCAGCTCTCAACAGGAACAGACAAGCACAGCTCAAAAAACTCGCATTCAAACCTCCTCTAAACACCTTTCACAGAAATATGCAGAGCCGCTCCTCCACTTAAACACAGCTCTTTTTTTCCACCAGAAAAAGAACAAAGCTACTCAAAGTGAGTTCCCGTGGTATTAAAAATCAATTCACCAGCCACGCATCTCCAACTCCATCTGCAAAGGACCAGAATAACTGAAGGGATTTACAGATCAAGCCTGAAGGCACACACACACTCACGTTCCCAGTTTTCCTGATAACTGTTACCGTGCAAAGCACATGCACGCCCCCAAAATATCCCA
Organism: Xenops minutus; assembly: GCA_035221455.1. Classification (NCBI taxonomy): domain Eukaryota; kingdom Metazoa; phylum Chordata; class Aves; order Passeriformes; family Furnariidae; genus Xenops; species Xenops minutus. Next base: position 17,859,152 of record JAWWEE010000158.1, read on the forward strand.
AAGCATCCTTAAGAAAATCATGGACTTTTTTACAAAGCTCAAGCTTTCACCTCTGTAGAAATTCATGTTCTCTTAGTTTAAAAATGAAACCAACAAACCACAGTGTATCAATTCAGACAATTTTTACCGAGCAGAGTTTTAGAAGTCAGCTGCAGCTAGGTGTAACCACAGAGCTGATGCTAGCCAGGGTACAATAGTCATCACATCACGCGTCCAGCGCTCATGCCGGGGACCTTCCAGCTGTCTGCATGCAACCTCCTGGCAGCAGGGACTCTGGGCAGAGCACAGCTCCTCGGCTTGCAGGAAAAAGCAGCTCACTGCACTCAACCAAGACACTAACAACAGATGGAAGCAATGTCCACACCTGGTTCTAACTAAAGACAAGCTGCCAAAGCAATCAAGCGAACCCTTTGGCTGCACCTTCACAGAGGTCTCCTGGCCCATGCCATAGTTCTGCTTTCGCCACCGGCTTTGCAGCACCAGAAGGAATTGCTCCGCAACACAAGTCTGCAAGCAGACGTCTGCAGCAGGAGCAGCCTCTGGTGCACAGCCTCTTGGCTCATTTCTTAATACAATTTCTTGAAATAAACCAAGAACAGCTAAAGTCATTCTCTTTCATCTCAAGCAGGATAGTGGCTAACCCAGACTTTTCATTCAGTCTGCCACTTACAGCAGTCAGAGAATATGAAATAGTCATATTGCTGGAACCACAAACCAGGGACACATTTCCCAGCCAAAGGCTGGAAGGGCAATTGTCCCTCCTGCCCAGTCTCTCTGGGTATGGACCTCTCTGTCCATCCAGCTGTCCCCATGCCAGATCCAGCATCCAGCAGTCTCCCAAGGACTGGACTGCTTGGATATATACCACAGGAAAGGGTCAGTGAAGATCCAGTCAGCATCCATGCCCTGCCCAAGGCAGGAAAGCAGTAAAGGAAGAGATCCCTGTAAAATCCAGACAAAAGACTGGGGAAATTGTTTCCTTAGACACACATGAGGCTGACAACAGTCCACCAGTGCCAAAGAGGAGGAGTGACACCCAAGCCCCATCTCCCTCCTTTTCTCTCCAGTGTATGTTGAAGGGAAAAGCTCTAGCTGCCACCAAGCCTCTTCCTGCCATCAGACTGAGTGCTGGCACACAACAGGGCAAGACAACAACAATTTCCATCCAGACCTTTGGATATTAAAAGCATGATGAGGGCAACACTGCAGGAAAGAAAACTCCCTGAGTTCTCACGAGTCTGCAAAGGACCAGAATAACTGAAGGGATTTACAGATCAAGCCTGAAGGCACACACACACTCACGGAGCAGAGTCCAGCCCTTGTCTTGATACATGTATGGTGCAACTTTTTCCACGGAAACTGGATTACAGCACCCTACTTTAAGAGGTGACTAATCACCTTTTAAACACATCAGCTGGAAACAAGTTTGGCCCCTTCAATGATTAAGATCTTATGAAGCTTACTGGTTTTCTCAGCTCTATGTTATACATGCTCCCTTCCCACTCTCAATTCATCTTGAAATTCCACCTGCTGTATCTTATGGCATCTTTCTCTTGCAATATGAAAAACACTGAGCAGACTTCTGCCAGATCTCTTCACCACACAAGGGTATCAAAGTACAGCCATCAGGTCACCCCTCAAACACCTTGAAGTTAAGCAGACACTCAACTCCAGTCCCAAAAGGTCTCCAGCCTCAAAAACTGAGAGAGGACCCAGGACCTGACTCCCTGATACCACAGCATGAACTAACACCAAGTCCAGTTGCTTCTGGCTTTTCAACAGGCACCTTGTTAAGAGTCCAGCACTGAGCTAACACTGGTGACCAAACACTGTGCTGTTCAAGCACTGCTCAGTATCCTCAGTAGACTGTTCTCAAGACTGCTGTGGGACTTATACCATAAGATCAAGGAAAACAAAAGGAACAAAAGGACAAGGTATCAGGCTGTTTGCTCATCCTCCAGACATCTAGAACATCTCCAGAAGGCCAAGGGATGGTCCTACCAGTGCCTTCTTCTAGGAAGCCAGGTGATAGGTTCACTGTAGCTCAGGCTGCTCCCACATCAGCATGGCCAGCTCTGCAGCAAACCCAATGGGGGATGCAGCTGTGGCCCAAAAATACTTTGGTAGAGAACAAATTCCACGCTGGGCCACCTAAACTGTGGTATCAAGGCAGCAACAAGGTAACTCAACCATGCACCTAGGCCACAAGAGCTATCAAGCAAATCAGTGCCTTGCAAGTCAGACACAGGTGTCCCTGTGAAACCCATGCAGCAAGTCAGGAAGCAAAGAAAACAATTTCAGTAACTTTATCTCGTTGGCATGGCATGCACCAGCAATAGCACAGGCAACATCAGAGGAAGTGAACACATTGCATCATCCCTGATAAGTCCCCCCCCTTCATATACCAGTGCTCTCATGATTAGTTTTGACTCATGGAACTGAAGGGGGAGGGAAGAGAGATATTGCAAGAACAAGACACCACAGACACAAAACTTTTAAAGAAACTGAATTTCTAAATATGCAGGTAAATTTTTCACCTGTTCCTTCGTCTACTCTGTTTTGCAATGTTTGACAAGATACACAATTCACTACCATTGCAACTTTGCTCCACTCAAGCCCAAATCAGATGTCAAAGCCATAAAAGCAGGAAAGGAGACACTCAAAAATTTTAACTTGTGATGAGAAAACCATGCTACTGAACTGAAACTTGAGTAGTCAGCTACAATGCAAGTGGGAGAAACCTTAGGAAAAAAAAAAAGGCAATTGCACTAGCTCAGAATGATATCTGCATCCCCACCAACATCTTGCCACTGTGGTAGTGAGCAGCAGATGTGGCTCTCACATACATGACCCTCACTCTTCAGGGAACAAAACTGAAGGCAAGGGGAGGCAGGAGATTTAAAAACTCAAGACAGGCTGATCTTGATCCTGCTGATTTCTAGTGAGTGAACTGACCCAAAGCATGCGCACAAAGAAGGCAGGCACGTCAGCACAGCTCCTGCAAAGAGAAGTAAGAGATGCACAAGCAGGTTGAGGCTTTGGGATGGCCGTCCCAGATGCTGCGAGGTCACCAGCAAAGTATGCACCTCACTTTGCTCCACAAACAACTCTCCCCCGCACCTCTTATAGCAGAGGAGGCATTGGCAAGCTGCTGAATACAGCAACAAACAAGCCTTTTGAGTAAGATGACTTTAATTCTGCTGTCAGGATGCCAGCAGGGACACAAGTCCTAAGGAGATCAGATTTGTACTGACAGATACTCAGGCAAAGCTGGAGTGATGGGGGTATGTGAGGGGCTGAGCATTCCTAGAACCTGCTTCCTCTTCATGGACCTTTTTTTTCCCCTCCACATTGGACTGGTGACAAGTAGTCTCCCACAAGGAAAATCCTGCTCTGAGCTCCAGAAGATAGGGGCAAGTACCTTGTTTGCTAGAATTTTGGGGTACCACAGCACCGGGGCTCACTGGCCCTGTGAGTTCCCACCTTGCTGGACACAACTGCTTGGCAGCTGCCTGCAGCACAGGAAGCTCCTCTGCATAAAGCTGAATGTTGCTGGCTCCTGTGTTTGATTTCCAGGATCCGAGCCACAAGGAGAGCTAAAAATATCCCAATTAACCGTTCCTTTTCAACGCAAGACTTGATGATCATGACACAAAGGTATTTTACAACTACAAACAGGAAGATGTGGTCTGCAAATCGAAAAGAAATCAAACTGAGAAAACAGCTGGCCAGGACAGTAACCTTTGAATTCAAGCATGGACCACATCCAAAAGTGTGGAGGAGCTTGTGCTACTTGCAGTTGTGGTGGCTAGCTCTGAGGTGCTTGCAAGCTTTCTGATGTGACATGCATGAGGTATATAATTTCTGCTCTTCACTGATTATACGCAGAGAGCTTGTTCTGGCTACAGCCCAGGAAAGGTGGTTCCTGGATCAGCTGGCTCCTTAGCTCAGCGCCATGTGGCACCTCAGGAGTTAAGCAGTAAACTTTTATTCCTGGTAAAACCCATTGCAAAGAGACAGCTAAGCTCCAGAGTTGAGGATTTCTTCACATGCAGATTTAGCAGCAAATTTTTTTATCACTGCCCTTTACAAATCTTTACACTGGCATCTAGACTTTAAACATGGTCTGTGGGCAATACTGGAGTACATTATTCACAGCAGCGCACCCGGGAGAACCAGCAAATAATCTCCATTTGAGCCCAACCGTCAGCTTTACCCTGGAATTACATTTATCTCTCTGGCACTAGGTTCCCATTAATGGAATTACCAGGCAGGCTGCTTCAGACTTAACACTTGAGAGAAGCGGGGTGGGATGGCTCCACTCCAGTCTCAGCCCGCAAAGCCAGCACTGTTTCTCCATCCTCCAGCGAGCTGCCGCCCTAGCGAGCCCGACCCCGTGACAAGAGCCAGGGAAACAAAAGGAACAACCCCGAACTGTCCAGGGCAATCAATATCTTTCTAGGAACATCCAGGCTTCTTGCCAGCTTTCTCCTAACCCCGATTTAGCTCTTCTGCAGTGCAGAGGGGGATGGCACGCGCAGGAGCAACCCAGCAGGACGCAGAGCTGGCAAGCATGGCTGGCACTTAGGGAGGCCAATCAACAGCAGTCCTTCTACAAATACCTCATACTGAGGGTGTGAAAGCAAGCACACAGCTACGGAGAGCACCCATCCACCTCGAAAATCAGAGCAAGCACTCCAGTCTGAACGCTTGTTTCAGAAATGCTCACTGCTACTTAAAATGGGGAGGCATATCATAGCAAACCAGAAACCAGCCAAGATTGCTGGCTTCAGCATAGATTACCCTGCACATTCTAGAAAACTGCCTTCCATCGGACTGCCATGCTGAGCAATCTGCAGCATGGCATGAACCAGTCCCCTAAAGCACCCCTGAACCACTCAATAAAATGGACAGCTGGGAGCATCACAGGCCAGAGGGGATGCAGGAATCAACCCTATCACAAAACTCCACTGATAGCTCTGCAGCTTTAGCACCTCTGGCTGTTCTTTGCACAGAGCAGCTCCAGGCTTCTTTATGTGGGCTTTTCCCCTTGTCACCTACAAGGGGACTTCTCTAATCTCGGCATAGAGGGAGTACAAGGAGAAAACGGAGATTCACCAAAACTTGAACAATGTTTACCCCAGATATGGAGACCCAGGAGTACAGCACTGCAAAAGCAAGTGGAATATAGAAGAGAAAAAGTAAGAAAAAAACTTATTTGCAGAGTACAGACATGTCCTTACAACAGCTTGAGCTGTGGGAGCTGAACTCCTCTCTCCTGTAATTAAAATGCCAGAGAGGAAAGCATAGGAATTACCCCAACATGACCGTGAAGGACTGACAAGCTTTGAGTTTCAAAGTCCATCTTAACACACACTCTTTGGTGCAATTTTAATCCGAAAGAAAAGGGAAAAAGAGAGGTTTTGATATAAGAAAAAAGCTGCTGTACAATCATGTTATAAACCACACAAGGTGCAAAAGAGGGAGGACTGTGGCTAGGGTTGACCAAGCAGGGCTGAAGGCAATCCTCTCTTTCCCCCTGCCCCAGCAATTGCTCTGCCAGTTGCTCTCAGCAACATAACGATTCAAAGAGACAGACTGCCCCGTGACAGGAAAAAAACACATGTAACACCCAGGCAGTGAAACCTCACATTTGAGAGCATCTATGCAAAATGCAGCCTGAACCATATTTTCCAGCTCCAGAGTCAACTTCATGTTTTGCAAAACCGAGCCAATGAAACACTATCATTTACATCCAAGGTGAGATTTGCCAGTAGAAGTTACACTCAAGCATCTCCCTATTTTCTAAGGAAAAAAAAAAAAACATGAGAAGCCCATGGGTAAGATAATGGGGTCCTGCATCTCAGGGTGATGTAAAAGAGACAGGAGGACACCACACACACAAAAAAAAATTACACAAGTGTAATGTTCTTCAGCCTGGCACCCAGGGCAATAGCCTAGCTATGAAAACTACTTTCTTTTCAAAAAAACCCCAAAAGTTGTAAAGGTGAGGAGCCATCAGAATTATGAGTCAAGCTCCAAGATAAGAAATCATGCTGCTGGATGGGTGCGGCTGCCTGCTTGTTTGGTCGCTGTTGGGTTTTTTTCAAAAGATAAACATGTCTTTCAGAACATGTTTGTTGGCCAATTTCTCTGCTAAAAAAAGAAAAAAAGGAAGCTCACAACTGTGAAAACCATAAATGAAATGCAGGACAGTTTCCGATGGACTGAGGTCACGCTTCATGGGCTCTTTAAAATAAGATGCAACATATCAGTATGTTGAAAAGAACAAGAGGAGTAAATTTAAAATTCCAAGTAGTTCAGTAAAATGTCATTCAGAAAAGCTATCAAGCAAACTCTGCATGAAGTAGAGCCCATTCATACACCAGAACATGTCAAGGAAAAGAAAGAAATGTTTTACATCTATTTCAATTGTAAAGCTGTTGATAAATAGGAGTACTTAATCAGAAATTCACAGTCTGGAGGAGGCTCACTCAGCAAACGCATCCAGAAAAAGATGTAACTTGTATATCACGAGCAGAACTAAGGCAAATCCCTTAGGAAGGGTGTAAAATTGATCGGAGAGTGGTTGTGAATCTAACAGAATGATTACTTGTATACAGCCAAGGCAGAAGTACAAAAGTACTGCAGGAAAGCAAACAGTGTAAAGCTCCCAGGAACTTGATAGACCAAAAGCCGCAGCAGGTCCTATCGCTCTCGCCAAATTCCCTGCTGCTCAATGAATTGCAGTAACTTGGTGACAGGCATCACCGCCTGCAGCCCTGCCAGCTCAGCCCAGGACTTTGCTGCTTTCCAAATACAAGGTGTTAAGCAGCTACCACTGAGGTTATACAACCAGGTTATTTGGTAATCCCTTTGGTTCAGGAAGCATTTTGCATTGGCCATCAATGTTTGTGTTTGCCTTTTCTTGTTCAAGAACATCAGAGAGGAAGAAAAGTGACCAAGCCCAATGCAAGCCATTTAGTAGAATGACAGGGTTTTAACTGAGTCCTGGATGTCACTGCTGCTGAACACAGCTTCAAATTAAAGTGGCAAGCCCATCAATAGCCTCATCTTCCTCAGTATGGCACTGGGAGAGAAAGGTCCTGATGCTCTCACCTGCTCAGCTGTTGCACACACCCTGATTGAGGGCATACCCTTCTCCCATCAAAAACAGGGCACCAAAATCCCCTCTACTCTGTCCAGCTCCCCAGACGGCTCTGGCATATGCCCTCATCTGCCACTTCCACAGGCGCCTGAAGATCCCTGCTCCGGAGTGAGCACCTCCTTCCTTGTCCAGTGAGGAGATGTTGCCTTTTGGCTCTCTTTCATCTGGAGCACCAGAGCACAGAGCAGGGCGGAGCAGGGCTGGGCAGGGCAGGAGCAGAGCAGGGCCGGGCCGGGCAGGGCAGAGCCGCGCAGGGGCAGAGCCGGGCCGGGCCGGGCAGGGGCAGAGCAGGGCAGGGCAGCGCCGGGCCGGGGCAGGGCAGGGGCAGTGCAGTGCAGGGCAGGGCAGAGCCGGGCCGGGCCGGGCAGGGCAGGGCAGAACCGGGCCGGGGCAGTGCAGGGCAGGGCAGAGCCGGGCCGGGCAGGGGCAGAGGCGGGCCGGGCAGGGGCAGAGCCGGGCCGGGCCGGGCAGGGGCAGGG
>JAWWEE010000158.1:17867003-17893088 GCA_035221455.1 Xenops minutus
CGGCGCGCCGGCCGGACCCTCCCTGTGCCCTCTGCCCACCCTGCCTGCCCCGCACCGCGGCCCCAGCACACCGCCCCTGGCAGCGCCCCCGAGCACGCAGCCCCCCGCCTTCCCGTTCCCAGTCCGGTTCCCGCTGCGGGTCTCACCGCGGGGCTCACCATCACCATCCTCCTCCTCCTCCTCCTGCTCCTGCTCCCGCTGCTCCTCCAGCCCGGCCCGGCCCGCCGCGCGCCGCCGCCGAGCCCCGGCCGACACGCTCCCGCGCAGGCGCGGTCGGAGCCGCGGCGGGGAAGCGCGCGGGCAGCGCGCGGCGTCTCGCGAGAAGAGAACATGCGTGCGGCGGGAGAGAGCCGAAACACGGCGGGGAATTAGCTCAAATGGTAGAGCGCTCGCTTAGCATGCGAGAGGTAGCGGGATCGATGCCCGCATTCTCCAAGTGTTTTTCTGCCCGTCCATCGCCTGGCCACAGACCCCCTGTTCCTTCAGAAACGCATAGAAGAGCGTAACGGGTTTAGCTTTTCTGATTTCCTTACATTCTTACTCGCCTTCTCGACATACGTAAGTGTCACAGAACATGCTGAGGGGGAAGGGACCCATAGGGACCGCTGAGTTCAAGTTTTAGCCCTGCCCAGGACGAGCCCCAAGAGTCACACCATGTGCATGAGAGTATCACCCAAACACTCCTTGAATTCTGTCAGACTTAGTGCCATGACCCCTGCCCCGGGGAGCCTGTTCCAGTGTCCGACCACCCTCTGGGTGAAGAACCTTTTTCTAATATCCGACCTAAACCTCTCTTGACACAACTTCAGGCCATTCCCTCGGGTCCTGTCACTGGTCACCACAGAGAAGAGATCAGTGCCTCCCCTCCTCTTCCTCTCACGAGGAAATTGTAACTGCAGTGAGGTCTATTCTCAGTCTCCTCCGGGCCAAAAGCAGACCAAGTGACCTCAGCTGCTCCTCCTATGGCCCCAAAGCCATATTCGCCTATCCCCTGCTTAAGGCAAGCAGAGCGCTGTGTATTCCTGGCACTTTGAGGGGGCTTTTTGTTTTCTGATTTGGTACTGGACACGGCCAGCAGCAGGGAGCAGCTACCCCCTGCCACTGGTGCTTCCCACACAGCTCCGGCCCCAGCCTTCCCCTGCTCATCCCACCCAGGAGCAGGAGAGCCTCAGAGATCCCCTCTCCTGGAGCCTCCGGTAGAGCTGAAACATTTGTTTGCCTTTAGTAAATTTGAGAAGAAACCAAAACACCTCAAGGAGTCGTTGATGTGCCATTTAGCAAAGAAAAAAAAACAAGTCAAGGTCTTGCCCAGAGCATTTATCCAGGTGCAAAATTCAGGAAAATATTCAATTTCTTCACATTCTGCTCCTATTCTATTGCAACAAGCCACAAGGAATAACCAAATGCTTTAAAGAAAAAGAGAGTTTTAGAAACAAAAAACCCAACCCCACCGGATTGCACTCAGCTGGCATTTCTATCCCAGTCACTAGCTAAATTGGAAACCAAAGATGGAAAACAATTCTGCACACTTTCTTGGGTTACATGCATGAGGAAATGACCTTCCTGGTAAATTTCAATGACAAAGAGTGGAATTCAGCTTTCAAGCTGCTCACAGGCCCCAGCCAACAAATGAGGAAACTGCAGAACATCCCCCCCCCAAAACCTTTGCAGTCAATTCACAATTAATTCCCAATAGTTCAAAGAAGAACAGGATTGAAGGGAGGATGCAATGGGTTTTTTAGAACACAGCTCTTATGGGGAGCAGCTGAGGGAACTGGAGTTGTTTAGACTGAAGAAAAGAAGGCTCAGGGGAGACCTTATCACTCTCTGCAACTACCTGAAAGGGGTGTAGTGAGGTGAGGTTCGGTCTCTTGTCTCAGGTTACAAGTGACAGGATGAGAGAAAGAGGCCTCAAGTTGTGCCAGGGGAGGTTTTGACTGGATATTAGGAAAAATTTCTTCACTGAAAGGGTGGTCAGGCATTGGAAGAAGCTGGCAGGGAAGTGTTGGAATCACTGTCCATGGAAATGTTCAAAAGGCACGTGGATGTGGCACTTTGAGATATGGTTTAGTGGTTAACATGTTGGTGCTGGGTTAATGGCCAAACACAAAGATCTTGGAGGTCTTTTCCAACCTTAACGACTCTATGATTCAAAGTGATTTTTTGGCACAAATAACCATGAATTCTCATGGGTGGTCTCATGGAGATTAAAGAGAAATGTCTCCACTGGCAGAGGACATCTGCCATTTCTTTCCACAAAATGACAATATTAACATGCAAATTGAAGTCTGAAAAACAAATGAGTGTATGCTTGTTCAGGTTTCTTTTAGCTTGAGGATTTCACTCTTGCCTTTTAAAGCTGGTTTAAACTCGGACTTCTGAGTTCCATACAAACTCATGAAATAACAGCTGTCACTACAGTGGTCTTCAAAGCTTCAGCAAATGATTCGAGTCTTCCTATGCAGCAGGATTTAACAGGAAAGTGAAATCCATCACAGTGTCCTATTTCATCAGCTGCTACACAGCTGGCATGAAAAGACTGTGTTGTGAAATACATTTGTGTCTATTGTCTGGTCCTCTCATTTTCCCCTCCAGCTTTGACATCATCTCAACCCTCAACCCCTGCAATATCTGGGTGACCACGGGCAACCTCGGGATGATGGAAAACCAGTGGACCGTAAGTCTGGTCAAACTGATGCTGCATCGCCCTCTGCAGACTGGCAGGCAACAACTGCCACGGGCTGAGGCAGAAGATGCAGAAAAGCAGGGATGTGAGAAAAATTCCTCTGACCGTACCTTTTCTGCAGGTCAATGCAGTGCAGTGGTTGATGTTCAACTCTGGGAACCTCCGTTTTCTTGGGGTTCCATTTTCACTGGACCCACGGTGAAAGACTGTATCCAGAGGGAAAAAATATTACCCATATACTCACAGCACGATCTCATTATATGCTTCCCACTCCCCACAAAAAAGCAAAACCAGTGCTAAATGAAGAGACCAGCTTTTCTTTTACAAGAACAAGGCAACCACATCAGAACAGCAAAAATTTCCTCCCTAATGGTTTTCTTGTGGGAATCTATAATGAGCTGCCACAATATGGAACATCCATATGTGTGCGTGCACGCATGCAAGTCAGGGAGAGGTTTTGCCTGTATTTGCTGAGGAACCTAAAGCTTGCTCAGCCACCTCATAGTTCCCAGCCTATTCCTAGGATCCCAGCATCTGTTTACTGACCTATTTTTTCATTATTATTTTTAATTTTTTATTATTTATTATTATTATTGCTCCTGAGACATCAGTTAAGCCACAGTGCTAGGTTCTCTGGCTCTACAGATGCGTTGTTCCCCAGTGTTTAATCCAACTGCTGGCTCTTCAAGAATGACTCAAATTTTGCATTTCCTCACCCTACAAATCCTCACTTCAAGTTTGCACACAACCTCGAGGAACAAATGGCTTCCAGCAATGGATCAAGTAAGAGTTAAAACAAGTCTCAGTGCAACAAATGGAGCTGGGCACAAGCTTATGACTTGCTGTTTTGGTCACCATGGCTAAGTTTATGTAATGAATTTGCTGGTAGGGATGGCATAGTCAAGTTAGCAAAGGATCTGCCACTACTTTAGCAATTTTATTGTCTTTAATGACACTTAAGTATATGCACAGAGGCATCATGAAAGCAGAGAGAATAGAATGGGAAACTGCTAGGGGGAAAAAAGGCAAAGCTTTCAGCTTACACTGATGGCCTTAATTTTAGAATCCTTTTGTAAGTTAGGGTTATGTGCATAAATTTAGTTTTAAAATAAAGTCATTTTAAATGCAGAGATACATCTCAGCTTCCTCAGATTCCACAACACAAGACCTACACTTCATGGGTCTGTGGCAGCCATGCCCAAAAGCAGCAGGGACAAGATGGCCATCACTGTGCTCCATCTCCCTGCTACAAAGGCCAAAGGAAGGAGAGAATCTAAAAAATGGGAGATAAATTTGAGTGAACTCAAAATGTGCAAGGAGAAATGGTGATAAAGGAGGGAACACAGGGCAGATGTCCCCATCAGACTCCTCAAAGAATCAGACCTGAGTCTATTCAAACAATCAAATAGACATACCTTCCATACCAGGAGTCTTCCACTGTTTCTGTGGCAAGATACATACATGTATTTTTTCACTGGTGTTTGCTGCTGACTTTCTCAGCCCCATTTTGCATCATTTACTTTGGACTTATGTGTATCTCAATACGTAGGACAGCCTGGTCCTGCTCGCTGGGGAAAGGGCAATAGATTTGTCCCGAGATACCTTTTGGTGTCCCCACAGTGAGGGTAGCCAAAAGGATGACAGGGAGACAGAAGCTGATAACATTTTGGCATGACTTGTAAATCCAATATTCCACCAGCACAGACCAGTGTGTATTGGGTGCTTTGTCCAGGGCAAGAGACCTACAGAACATCCACGTGACATAAGTCTCTCCGAAATCTCTCACAAATACTGGACTTTGTCCTTTAGAGACTCCTGACCTGTGCAGTGAAGCAAGAATCAAGAGCAGAGAGATGCCAGCAGTGGCTGTATAGGAAGTGACACCTTTGCTGTTCAGCTGAATGACAGGCATTTGATTTCAAATCACCTGGTGGACCAGCAGACAGTGCAACCTCTTGCTAGTATTCATTCTTCCTAACACTAGTGGTCTTCCTGAGAGCCTCATGGCAATGCAGAAGGGCAGAGACATCCTTCATCAGTCAGAGCATCCCACCCATCTGCCTGCCAGGGAGCATCCTAGCAAGCACTGAAGCCAGAAGCTTGTGCCATCTCCAAGCCAGTGCCTGTGGTTCAGCAGCTTTCAGGTCAGACCCGGAGGCACGAGGACTGTTCTAGCAAACTGTTTGTGTAGGCGACCTGGTTTTTCCTGGGTGGGCATGGGGAAGAGGTCCACTCTCTGGCATTCCACTCTCTTATGGGCACTAAGGAAGGTGAGTTTTAGCCCTTTGAACTCTTCTGGTGGTCAGTTCCCATTTCCTACAGAAGAAGGATTATAAAGGTAACTAGGGGGAAAACCTCTAGTGCTTCCCCTGGGGTTCAGCAAAAGTTCTGCTTCCCAGTCTGCCACCATCAACTCTGTTGACATCAGCAGCTGGGGGAGGGGAAAATGGAGCTGGCCTTCTGCCGCCAGCTCATTTGCAGGCTATTGAAACATTAATTCATCTCCATGCCATAAAGGATGGGGGAAGAAAGCAGGTTACTTTAACATTCAATTAGCATGTGATGCAGCTTGAGTGATGGCAGGGTCAGTGGGAATTTGGGAGGAGGAGGTATAGGAATCAGGTTCATGCTTGCTGCTGAGAAGCAGTTTTAGGGAGGCATGACCAAGGCTGTTCCCAAAGAATCCTTTCAGGCAGTGTGAGCATCCAGCTCGTGCAGAAGCAGGGGGCTGCCCATGCCCCAGGCCCTGCTGGGAGGTGGGATGGATAACCCCCAGGTGAGGGGACAGGTAGGCAGTAATGTGCTCAACATCACTCCTCGGCCAGGTGGGACAGGGCTTGCCTGGGGAATGGAGAAACTACGCAAACTCCAGCAACTCTATTCACACTTTAACAGTGTGGTGTCCTCATTTTCGGACGGACCAAACCACGGTGAGTGGCTACATGATCCAGCGTAAGAAGTTAAAGCCACGTCTGTCCTGTTTGCATCGCCACTAAGCCAGACAGTCGCATACAGAGTGCTTGCTCTGGGAGCCCTTGAAGAGCTGCCACGGGAGGAAAAAAGCCGTCACAGCCCCAAACTGCTTTCCTCCCTCTAGCAGGCACCGTGTGTACGACAGCAGAGGTTGCGTGGTAACCACGGCAGGAAGGCGCCAGCTCTGCCCGCCGCGCTCCCCGCACCGCACCGACAGCAAGGTACGTATCTGCGGCAAAATCAGGCTCTGAAACTCCCGAAACTTTTCCTTCTGCTTGCCGAGGGGCAGCCCGTAACCATTTTAAAGCCGTCCTTTGTAGGCAACAGCTGGTTGTGCTTAGTTGAACTGTTGCGTGAGCCAGGGGTATGGGAACAGGGTATTTGTAGGAAGGAAAAACTCGGGGAGATGCTGAGATTTTGGGGGGGAAGGGAGGAAAGGAAGCAAGTCAGTATGTTGCGTGCAGCCTCTCGGCACTTCAAAACCCTTCTTTGCTCTGTCTCGTGACAATCTGAATGAGCTTTTAGTGGGGCTAAAAGTACTGGGAAACAATAGGGAAACAGGGAGTAGCCGGCAGCCGTAGGAGGAAGCGAGCCGGGCGATGCCGAATGCCGTCCATCCCTGCGGAGCGCTGGCACCCCTGCCCCGGCACGGACGGGCGGGAGAGCCCGCTGGTCACAGGGGTCGGGGGAGCCCAGGGAGGGCACAGGCACGGCAGAGGAAGGAGACAGGCGCCCATCCTCCATTGCTGTCACGGCTTCCTTCCAAAAGGCTTAGAGAAGCCTTTGTGCCGGCGAGGAGCAGCTCGTCTGCTCGGCAACGTGTTGCGCTAACGAGGGAGGCAGATGCGAGCAGAGATGCGTCATGGATAGGACTGGTGACAGGGAAGGACATCCCAGGCCCTCCAAGCTGGGCCCCTAGGCAGAGCTGCCTGGCAAGCTGGAAGTCAGGGACACCACTGAGGAATGGGTATTTTTGTTGTTCCCAGTTCAAACAGTTCTCGGTTTTGTTTTCCCTGGGGAAGTACAACAAGGGGGTCCTGTCTCCCCTGGCCAACACCCCTCCATGATGCCTCTCCCCTGGATGAAGCATCCCCATGGTCCGCCAGGTCCCACCGTGGGGCAGAGGTTGCCCTCCCAGCCTGCTGGGACACACCTCATTTTTACTCCCAATGTTTGTGCATCCCTTCATTATGGGGATTTCTTCTGCTCCTGTCCTGTTTCCTGCGTGTATCCCAGTGCTCCTGCTTGGAATGGCGGCGGAGACATTGGGGTGGATGGGAAAAAGGGTCAACAGGGGATGGGAGTGGAAGAAAATGGAGGAAAATAGGTAAGTTGGTGAGAAGAAAATGAGAGAATAAACAGGGTAAGAGGAGGGATAGCAGAAAAAAAGGAGGGCAAAATGGTGGAAAAGGAACAAAAGATGGAATAGCTAAAGAAGGGAGAAGGAGGAAAAGAGGGAACTGGGGAGGGAAGGAAGGGAGGGAAGGAGGGAGGAAGGAAGGAAGGAAGGAAAAGGGGGGAAGGGAAGAAAAAGAGGGAAGGAGCACAGGAAAGAGAGAAGAAAGTGGAAAGTAAGACGGGAAAAAGAGAGGAAAAAGAAGGAAGTGAAGAAAACAAGAAAAAAGGGAAGGAAGAAGGTATGAAGGAGATAAAGGAGACTGAAGGGAGGAAATGAAGAAAGGAAAAGGGGAAAAGAAAGGAGGAAAAAGTGGGAGAGAGAAGCAGGGAGAAGTCAGGAAAAAATGAAGAGAAAGATCAGAAAGGGGAAAGAGAGGGGAAAGGGCGCCAAATACCCGAGAGGGGAGGCAAGACGGGAGAGGGGAAATGGAGAGAAGAGTGGGAGAGAAAGGGAGATGAAGGGAGAGAAGGGGAGGAGGGAGCGCTGGTGCCCCGCCCGCCGCGCTGCGAGGCGGAGCCGGAGCCGGGGCCGGGACGGAGCGGCGGCAGCTGCGCGGTGGTGGCGGCGGTAGGAGCTGCGGAGCGGGGCGGGAGCGAGGGAGGAAGGGAAGGAAGAGAGGGAGGAAGGGAGGGAGGAAGGACAGAAGGGCTGGCGGCGCTGCGGGCTCGGGGCTGCGGGGCCGGGCCGGGGCAGCGGCGATGGCGATGGCGATGGCGGGTGTGCCCGGGGGGCAGGACCGGGCCGGGGCTCGGGACCCCGGAATGGGACCCCCCTCGGCCCGCAGGAAGGCGGCAGAGCTCGAGGGGGCCGGGAGAGACCCCCTGTCCGATGGGGGGCGGGACGGGGGCAGTGCCCGGAGCGGCACCGCCGGGGCTGTGCGTGTCCCCGCCCCGGTGTCCCCGCTGTCGGGGCCGCTCCCCCGCCGTGACACGTGGGCTGCGGGGCCGCCCCACGGCAGCACGGCGTGGGGAAGGGCACGGCCGGGAGCTCTGGGTCCGCTGGCCCCGCCGTGCCCCGGGACACAGGGTGTTCTGGGGTACCCGCGGTGCGGGGGCAGCGGGACGGCACGGGGGTGCGGGAGGGCGCGGGTTAACTGCGGCTCACATTCCGATGCGATGGCTCAGGGGATCATTTCTTTGGAGAATGCCCTGTAGTCTGAGTCATGCTGGCCAAACCAGGAGGCCGAGGCTGCGTTTTGTCAGCCCACTGCAGAGCTGCTTCCCACCCCGTCCATTGCAGGCTGATCCTGGAGCTCAGCTACTGGCTGTGTTTCTGTGCACATTTGTCTGGAGCTGCTCTGCAAGGGGCTGTGTTTACATCAGTTCAGAAATGCCATCTCGTTGCACAGCGAAAAAAATTTCTGCTGACCAGCTTCCCTGTGCTTGGACTTGCCTGACCAGAGTGACCTTTCAAACCTTGGAATCAGGTCGTGGAGTAGTGCTTCTCCCCTCCATGTAGGTTCCACTTCTCACATACATGGCCAGTAGGATATTTGATTTGAGCCCAGACAGTTCTCATGCTCATCTTTTTCGCTGATGGTAATTCAAAAATATCCCAGTTTTAATTATAGCTTGATGTTCCACAATTGGTTGGGTGTGCCACACTGGTAGAACTTGGCATCTGTGTGGCTCAGCAGTGTGATGGTGAGTGAGTAACACCAGTGCCTCTGCAGAGCTCCTTCTGGTTAAGCTTCCTTGGAGGGGAAAAGGGAGCAAGCATCCTAGTCTCACACAAGCAGCTTTCACATAACAGGCTCTTGTCATATCTCCAGGATTCCCGTGGTTTTTTTCCTCATGGAAAACGGCCTTGATGAGTCCCAAATAATACCATTCCAACTCTGCTGGCTTATAGTGGTGTTTGCAGTGGACTGGTTTTGGAAAACATAATTTGCCCCCTTTGCACAGTGGCACAGTTCTCATGGCTGAGAGCTGGGGGGTTTGAAGAATGTTGTTTTTCACTCAATTAGAAAAAAAAGTGGTTTTGTTTTATTTTGTTTTAATTTTCAGGTCTTATCTCAACTGTCAAAATGGAGCTTGACATCCAGTGTGAGGAGATGAGCCCATCTAGGTGGGCTGAACTTCTGACTACAATGAAAACCTGCAAAAGCATCAGGTAGTAACTAGTTGTGTATCATCTCTTCTGAGTGAGAACTGTTGCATTTCTCTCCTGTGCTTTTCACGTTCAGAACTGTTTGACATAGGACTTAGAAATTGCACAGCAACAGGAATGGTTCTACCTATTTTTATCTAGAAAGTTAATTTAAATAAATTTTAAAATTTTCAACTGCAGATAAACATTCTTTTGGTATGAAGCAATGTTGCCCTGGTTCTGTGGTTTGCCATAGAGCTCAACTAGGTAATGTGATTATCTAAATATTTGACCTCCATTTTGGTTATTCTGCTTTTCTCCCTCAAGAGAGGGAAGACATCTCCCTGCGCTCATTAGGTTGCACACTCTTTGGGCTGCAGTTTAGATGCTGTCAAGTAACTTTTGCTTAATAGACACAAGCCACATACTTTTAATTCTTCACTTGACCTTCAGAAGTACCAGCCTTATTTGATGAGCAAACAGCGTGAGGCAAACATATCCTTGGGTGTAAAGTGTAGGACAGGGCCCAGAAGAATTGCTCCTGCAGTCCTTTGGCTCTGCTGGTTGGGAATTCACACCCCATGGGCTGGCATCATCCTGCTCAGGCTGGAGAGGATGGGCGGCATCATGCCTGCAATGCCTCAGAGGACATCACCTAGGCTGAAGGTGGCTTGCTTTTGTTTTGCAAAAGAGCTTTCTGCAGACGAGCTTCGTGGGTCTGGCCTTGACTTCCCAAGGTGTGCCTTAGGTGGCAGAAGGCAGTGGGGTGGTTGTCTCCTGGGCAGAGACTGGGCTGCTCCACATACAGTGGTTGAGAGTGACTGCAGTAGGGATTGTTCATCAGTGTTGAACACAATCCCATTGGGAGTAGTTTTCATCCTGTTGTCTGAGGAGAAGTTACCAGGCAACTTTTGGCAGTCCTGGCTGTGACTGTGCCTGGGGCTGTAGGGTTCTTCATGATACCTTCCTTTTTCCCCATGTCTTTTCTGCCTCCCTCTACACCTCCCTGCCTGTCCTGGACTCCTGAGGCTTTCCTTGGCACTCCTTTCAATTCAGTTGCCCCACATCAATTTAGCAACAAGTAGAAAAATGCTGATGTCCTGTGGGAGAAGCTTCTGCCGTACTGCGAACTCACCGTCTGTGTGCTGAGATTCATGCTGGAGGGAGATGGTGCAAACCAGCATGACTCACCTGCAGGAGACCAAACCACTGACGGGTGTCTCTGGGGCTGGCTGAGGATCCAGCTTGCCTGTTCTCAGTGCAGAACCCGTCTGACAGCCTGTAAGCTGCCTCTGCTTAGTCAGGGCTTCATATGGCAGACAGTTTGTCACTATCACTGCTTAAATGAAGGCGCATCCTCCAGCTGAGGAGGGATGATTTGTGCCCTCTTCTGTGCAGCACAGAGGAGGAGTGAGGCTTGGGGAAGTGCCACCCAGCCCATCCTGTACTGCAGCCATGCAGAGAGCACATCTTGTTTTGGGCCATGCAAGGCCCAACAGGTCATGCATGTACTTATGGAAGCATCCCAGGAACTGCAGAGGACTAAACTGCCCACTTTGCTTTCACAAGGAATGTTCCAGCCAGGGAGACCGGAGCAACTCTAGGGACTAAAATGCTCCTTCTCTCCTTGTCTTTCAGGCTGGATGACTGTAATCTCTCCAGCAGTAACTGTGAGGATCTCTCTTCCATCATCAATACAAATCCATCCCTCACAGAGCTGAAGCTGAACAACAATGAACTGGGAGATGAAGGCGTGGAATACCTGTGTAAAGGGTTGCTGCTGCCAAGCTGTAGCTTACAGAAGTTATGGTAAAGCCCCATTTTGTCCTGTTTCAACATGCTGTTGTGAATGAACGTTTTGCGGTTGCTTAAGAAATGACTGGCAAAGGTATTGGTAAAAGCAGGTTTAATGTAAAAGCGAAAGCATGACAAAGTTCATTGGTGAGGGTCACTTGACTAAATAGATGGTTAAAGCACACAGAGAAAAAACAAACAAGTAAAAAATCAATCAATCTTAAAACAATGTCAACCCAGAAATTATCTATGTGGAGGCTGGGATGGGAGGAAGGGTAAGGGTAGGAAAGGATAAGGACAAAGAAGACTTTCCTATTGAGTCACATGGTTTAGAATAGACCCACTTGCTAACCTGAGCCCTAGACCTGACCAACAGCTTAGGCCTAAAGGTTTTAACAGCACTTAATTGATAGCTTAAATTAAACAATTTAACAAAGGATTCATGTAGAATTTACTGTAGTGCCACAGTGACCTCACAGGCTTAACTTGCTTACAAATCTAAAGTACTTAAGAATCTAGGAGAGCAGCATTCATAGTACATTTACTATAGCATATTCACACCTGCACACACATAGACTTAAAGAAGTATGTACAAGGTATTCATCTGTGGAAAATTCCCCTCAAATTTAGTGCAGTATTCATGTTGGATGCCTTTGCATCTTCTCAGTGGGTGAAGGGTTCAGCCTCGAGGAGTTGGAGGTGTCAGCACAGAGTCTGTTGTTGTTCAGCGATCCTCCAAGTGTAGCAAACTTCTTGAGAGTTTGCTGGCTCTCAGAGGCCCCACTCTGGTTGCAGCCCACTGTAGCCCAGGACAGCTCAAAGGGTCTCACTTTGGACTGCTGTTTTTAGGGTCGCAAGAGAGTGGGCTTTATTCTTAATAATTTTTCATCCTGGTTGGTAATTTTCTTTGAAACTTTGATAAGGAAAATGTTATTCCACTTGTGTTGTTATTCAGGCAAGAAAAATAAGTTTCCAAGACCATTCATTAAAAAAAAACAGGAGCTCATTAGACAGCATTAGTTCCTGGGGACAGTGTTTTATAAACTCAAGGGGATCTTAGCCCAGGTGCTGCTTGTCAAGGCTGAAGTCTAATGAGTGTTTCTTAGATCCCAGTGCAGCCCAAGGAAGGGAGGGGATGCACCACTACACATGCTTGCAGGCAGCTACAGGTGGAGTCATGAGGCAGACTAGTATGTGGTGGTAGTAAGAGCCATGACTGCATTTCAGCAATTGCCTGGGTCAGATGGCTGGAAAACTCCAGCAGTTTGTATGTAAGTGGTATATATATTGGAAGAATACAGGTCTTCAGTCTCTCTTCCTTTGTTTTCCAGCACAGAGGGAAGGACAGGTAGGGTTTTCCCAGCCATGTGAAGGCTTTCTGGAGGCTCTCTTTAGAAGAGATTCTAGGTCTTCCCCTAGCCTAGGCAGCTGAATGATCTGTTTAGGCCAGCTTAAACAAAAGGATGATCTCAAAGGGCTCCCACTCTGCCATTGGCACGTACCTGACATTGTCACAAATGCATTTTTCAAAGGGCTTTTCTGCCAGTAGTAAGCACAGTGTTGAGTGTCTGGTCTGCATGACTTTCTCTGTTCTCTAGGAGCCAAGCAAAAGGGTGTTCTCATGAGCCTTGTTGTTTCCAGAGCTGTCAGTCTTTCTGCATTCTACCAGACTGCCACAGTCTCAAGCCTTGTCTTCCCAGCTGGACAGAGCCAGCTTGGTTCAGGCCAGCATGTCTTATAGAGGCACCTGACCACATTGTAGCATTAGTGGGCTTCCATTAGCAACCCTGGTGCAGGAGCTTTAGTCAGAGCCAGTGGCTGCTGCCCCTGCTCCTTAGAAGGCCTCAAAGACATGATTTCTCTGTTCAGCATCTCTTCTGCAGGCTACTGGAGTCCTCCAGCTCGTGGGGGCGGTCTAGGATCTTCATGACACTATCTCCTAAAAATCATTTGCCTTTTAGACCAGATATGCCTGCTTTAAAGTCACTGTGTCCTCTGCAATGAGAACTCGCAGATAGAGTGAAAGTTGACTGTGAAGCTAATCAAACTGGAACCCTGATAGACCTTCAGGAAGTGACTGTGGTACTCTGTACTAGAAGACTTAAGTAATTTTTCAGAGAGTTTGTCCCAGGCTTTACACTTCTCCAGATGCTCAAGTAACAGCCTGGATTAGGCTTTTTCAGTTATATAGAAATATAATTGTCCATTTTTGGAGTTATGGTAGGGTGCCTTAGGAAATAAAAGAGCAACTAAACCCAAGTCAAACTTAGCACCTCCATGCACAACACCTCTCCATAGCCACAAAGTCTTGTCTGATAACTGTATAAAAACCCCATAGCAATACTAGCACAGTTCCTGTGCTACCTCTCTGAGCCTGAGTGCTGAAGGATCAACTTCATAGACCTTTCTTGTAGTATACCAATAAACGTCTAAATCATATTTGTGGATTTAAGCCAAGTAGGATGAGATTTTACCCTCTAGCTACTCTGGGTCACATTTCTAGAGGGGGCAAGAAATCATAAGATGCCACTGCTTTATCTCTGGGGTCAGCCTTGTGATAAGTAAAACACTTCTGTAAAGCATTTGTGGTGCTACTTCATATAGGGTGAATCCTTATGCTGCTGGAGGTGTTGTCTGAGTGATTGTGTTGTAGGAAGCATGGGAGCTATTATTTGTGGTGCAGCTGTAACACTAACTGAAAATATTTTGACACACCTGTAAAACAGCAGCACTAACATGGATATATCGCTTCCTAGGGGGTTATGCACTGTCAGTGCCACGGTGTCCTTTCCAAGCTCAAACTTTGGCAGATACACCTCTGTGAGAAAAACCTCTTGTAATTCTGGGGGTCCACTTCCCTCACCCTGGTTGCCTTTCTCCTTCAGGCTGCAAAACTGCAATCTGACGAGTGCCAGCTGTGAGACTCTGCGCTCTGTCCTCAGCACGCTGCCGTCCCTGACAGAGCTGCATGTGGGTGATAACAGACTGGGAACTGCTGGAGTGAAGGTGCTGTGTCAAGGGATAATGAACCCCAGCTGTAAGCTGCAGAAGCTGCAGTAAGTAGTCACTGGACATTTTTGGACATCAGACAGGTCATGATTGTCTTTCCCTTGAGACAAGCAAGAGTTTTGTTGCCAGATGTGGATTTCTGTTTTACCTGAAATTGCGTAATGCTTATTCATTATGGTGGGTTTCTAAGAGCTAGAGAGAGTCTCTGTTCCCATAGGCTTCGTTTCAGCCTCCTGACAGTGGAGGCTGTAAATGCAGGACCTCTCAGGTGTCCAGGGAACATCAGATTCTGCTGCACTGGTCCTTGTATTATGACTGAGCAGGACCCAGGTCTATTTGCAGCACCCAGCTCCTCCCAGGAAGCTCTGGTGCTGAGGCTGTGAGATAGGGTTTCAGTGTAGAGCTCAGCCATGTGCTCCAAGGCAGCCTGTGCAGTGGTTTAATGGGGGACTAGTGTAAAAATTGGGTGGGTAATTAGTCTTGCTAGGATCCCCTGGGAGAATTTAAGAATTAATGCTTCGTGAAATGAGCAGAGAGATGCTGTTAAAAACTCTTATGGTTATCTCTGTCTTTATGCATTGCCCAGTCTCAACTCAAGTTGGCGTGTTTTCTGCCCTGGCTAACACACACTTTGCCCACAGCTGATTTTTTATGAGACGTGGTAAAGACGGTTGTTTTTTGCCTGGGCTTGTTTTCTTCTTGCAGGCTGGAGTATTGTGAACTCACAGCTGATATTGTGGAAGCTCTCAATGCTGCTCTGCAAAGCAAGCCCACCCTGAAGGAACTCAGCCTGAGCAACAACACATTGGGAGATACAGCTGTAAAGCAGCTGTGCCGAGGACTGGTGGAGGCAAGCTGCAACCTAGAGTTACTACAGTAAGGAAGAGCTGGTCATCTCTAACTGCAACTAGTCCTGCTACTATTCATACTATCTGTAAGACAGGAAAAGTTATTGTCAGGAATGCTTGAAACTGAGGCCAGATTTTTTGCTGGCTCAAATTTATATAACTGGAAACTGCACACAAATGTCTGGTGCTTCCAGTTTTGGAGTATTTGGTACCCCAGGTTAAACCAGCACTTAAAAGGGGAAGGGGGGACTGCTTGTCAGTGTTTAGAGCAGAGGAACAGTCACCCTCAGTGGCTCGAGTTCTTAACCTTGAATTACTACCCAGCTGACCATGCTTATTGAGAGCCCTTTTTTGCTACAAAACAGAGGTATTGGATTTGGCCTCATCTTTAGGGGAGAAGCATAATTCATTTTATCTCACCCCTGTGGTTCAACAAGGGTTGTCTCAGCAGGGACTTACTGTGTGATACAGTCAAAAGTTCCTCTTAAAAAGGATAATCAATATACGGAGTTTGGCAAGAATGATCCTTGCTTTAATGAATATGAACAGTAGGTCAGAGTAAAAGTGCCCTGCAGCCTCATGAAATGCAGGAACAGTGTGTTGCCTCACCCAGAGCCCATCTAGAACACCTGTATCATCTCTGAGCCTTGCAGGATCTAGCAGTGCCCAGCTGAGCTGCACTGGTTTGCAGCAAGGAAGCAGCACATAGACCCTTCTGAGTCTGAACTGGGGATGTGATGTATCTAACAGCAGGTCTGGAGCAGCAACTCCAACTGTGCTTTTTCATGCAGCCTGGAGAACTGTGGCATAACCAGCGACAGCTGTCGGGATATTAGTGCTGTTTTCAGTAACAAGTCATCACTGATGGATCTCTCTGTGGGGGACAACAAGATTGGGGACTCCGGTCTGGCTCTGCTGTGCCAAGGACTGATGCATCCTAACTGCAAAATCCAGAAGCTATGGTAAGGGTGGGCAAAGGTTTCTTCAATCCTGTGTGCAGCCTCTGAGCAGTCAAGGTTGTGGTGCTGGTTTGCTCCTAAGTGGAAAGTTTCTGTTACCCCACCACCCTTGTGAAAAAAGAACATCTCAGCTGCAAATTAGTTCCTTCTCAAAACTGGGTGGAGGACACCATGAGCACGCAGGGCCACACTGAAATCACTTGGATCAGATTCTGGGAAGAGTACAAATAGAAGTTTGTGGTGGCATTGTCTTGGCTTCCTGTTATCTGTCCTAGAATTGTATGTTTCTATTTCTTCTTTTTTTTTACGTTAAAAGCAGAGCTTTTGCTGCAACAATTGGGAAGTAAGGAGAAAGGTGTGTGGTATGATGCATAAATGGGTTTTGTAAAGGATAGAAGTAAAGGAAATGATGTAACCTAAAATTCAGAATACTAAAGTAGGATACTGTTTTCTAATTCAAGTAATTCTTGGGAGAAAATAATGTTTTTTTCTTCTCTGTAGGTTATGGGACTGTGATCTCACAAATGCTAGCTGTAAAGATCTCTCCAGACTCATCAGTACAAAAGAGACCCTCACAGAGATCAGTCTAATAGACAATAACCTAGGAGACTCGGGGTTGGAAATGCTGTGTCAAGCACTCAAGGATCCCAAATCTAAACTTCAGGAGCTATGGTGAGCTGCTGTCAAGTTTCACATATCCACTGCCTTCTTTGGAGGCCTCACTGAAGAAAGATGTAAGTGAAGTAATGCCCACCAGATTGATCCTCAGTTGCAATGGTTCCATAAACAACTTGTGCTGGTTGTTAAGGAAAGGATTTATAGAGTTAAAGAAGGTTTTTGTAGACTTACAGACATAAAAGGGATTTGTATTTCTAAACTTGTAGACACTTTGAAGATTGCCCCATAGTCCTTTTATAAGCAATAGGAGATCAAACATCACTTGCAGAACTTCTAATATATTTTGTCATGCAACAAATGGTAGCTAAAATACTTTTGAAGTTTGGAAGGCTTCATATATTAGCAAAGTTAGTGCTGTGATCAGATATCTCAGGTTCTCCACCGGATCTAATCTCTCTCACTGATGAGCCAGAAGAAAGCTGCAGTGACATAAACAGTTCTCAGCGTTCTCTCCTGGTGACTGTGTTACCTTTTAGGTTGGAATGGTCTGGGGGTCAGGAGAAGAAATTTTTTCTTTAACTTTGAAATTCAAAAGGCAACATTTGAACTTTCCTGCATGGCAGATTCAGCTCCTGCCCCCTGATGAGTTCTTCGCCTACCCTGAGGGCCCTAAAATCAGTGAGCTGCCTCAGGAGTGCATGGTGGAGTCAAGAGTGACTGTTAGAACAGCATGCTTTGTCTTTGATTGTTCCTGTGTTTTCTGGGCAGGTGCCTTTCCTAGGTGCATGCTCTGAGAAAGACATCCCACATATAAAGAACAGGAGAGGGGCTGCTTAGAAAGGACAGAGCAGATGGGGGCTCAGGGGAGTACAGTGATTATGGAGAAGCTCTGGTTCCCCTGTTCCCACTGTCTGGGCTCCTGTTAAGCAAATGTAAAGAACTGAATGGTGCCTGATGCTCTCTTGATCTCCCACCTAGATCTCATGTCACTTTTGCCTTACAGGGTTAGGGAGTGTGGGCTCACGACTGCGTGCTGCAAGGCTGTCAGCTCTGCTCTCAGCACCAACAAGCACTTGAAAGTACTGCATATGGGTGAGAACAAGTTGGGAGATGCAGGTGTTGAACTTCTGTGTGAAGGGCTGCTACACCCCAACTGCAGCATCCAGTCCTTATGGTAAGGTGCACCCTCGGAAGTCATCTTGTCTCTTGCTGTTACCCTTCCAACAATGTGCAGAAAGAGGAAGATAGCAATAGGTGTTAACATGGTATTTTTTCCTTTTGTTCATATGAAACAATTCATGCCTGATTAAACATTCAAGCTGATGTTTAATTAGTCCAGGAGCAAGTCAGTGGAAGCCACAGCTGTTTCCATGTATCCTTTCACTCATAGTCTCTTGAAAATACAGGCTGACACCTGTATGACTGTGTATTCACAGCTGTCCACAGGTGCTGTCTCAGGTGCAGAACTGAAAGTTCATGGTGCAGTGTGCACCTGGGACAAAGCGTGGGGAAGCTGGAGCGATGTTGCTTTGTTGTGGGGGCTGTGCACTGCAGAGCTTCT
This sequence comes from Xenops minutus, assembly GCA_035221455.1. NCBI lineage: Eukaryota > Metazoa > Chordata > Aves > Passeriformes > Furnariidae > Xenops > Xenops minutus. The sequence continues at coordinate 17,884,939 of JAWWEE010000158.1, forward strand.
GGTGCCCTTCTCTGAACTCACCTGCAGGGCCTGTCTCAGGTGGGACACTGAGATGGAGGAACTGCTGGTCCAGATGTGGTGTGTTTATTCTTATGCCTGCCAGTCACAATGCAAAGCCTGCATAGTCCCTATGGGTGCCAGCACAAGTGCTGGTCCAGCCTCACTGGTAGGGGCAGGCAGGGGGCCAGCTGGAGCATCACCTCCAGCTCTGTGGTGGGACTTGCCTTCTCTACCTGCCTGTCCCTTCCAGGTGGGCACTGAGCTCTGTTCTGCGTGATGCTCAGGGCACTGTACCTGTTTTCTCCATGCCATTTGACAGAAGCCGGAGCTGTGCTCTGATCCCCCAGTCTCACAATGAGTGAGTTGAGCCAATGAGTCATGGGAGGCATCAGTAAGACTAGAAGTGTCTTCCAGAAAGATATGTTTGATGACCAGTTAAAGCTACTTCGTCCTCAACTGAGAGGTCTCAGTTGTGCCTTTTAGAGAGATTGTTGCAAGTCTGAGGTAATAGTAATAGTTTAGAGATGATTTATGATCAGTTTAAACCAAAGAGAAGATGATACATGGTGTTGAAGTGGGGAATGTCTTTTATGGATTCTTTCTACCCCTGTAGCCATACATTGTTAAGCTTTAGGGAGGACTTATAAGTGTTCAGCAGTCGCCAGGAAGGACAGCTGTCTCTGTGTCAAGGCCATGGGCCAGCCCCTGCTGATACCTCAGAGGTGTCAGTTCAAGTGGGATCACTGGTCTGTGCTAGAAATGTCCGTGTCTGCTGCCTGTGCGTGGGCTGGTGATCCCTGGAGCTGTGGCTCACTGCACTGGCCTCTCTCTGCTCTCCCTGCAGGCTGGGTAACTGTGATCTCACTGCAGCCTGCTGTGCCACCCTCGCCACCGTCATGACCACCAAGCAGTGCCTTACTGAGCTGGACCTGAGCTACAACCCTCTGGAAGACGAAGGCATCAGGAAGATCTGTGAGGCCTTGAGGAATCCCAGCTGCAATGTGCAGCAGTTAATGTGAGAAATGTTTGTGGCCCTGCTGGTGGTCCCCCTGGCAGGGGCTGAACTCAGCGAGCTCGAGGCTGCAGGGAGGGGGACACAGGCACTGGCTCTCTGGGAATTGCACTTGAGGGAAACTGGTGGCTGGAGGGGATTCAAATGCCATCTGCATGTCCAAGTGATGTGACCGCAGTGCCTTGATCTGTTTTGGTCAATAGGGCCCAAGAACAAGGGGAAGGTGGTGCTGGTGAGAGAGTAGTAGGGCCCAGGGTTGTAAAGCATGTTTTTTGCTGTTGGGACAGACAATCAAACCTAGATGGGGCCTTTCTGTTATATTATCTTCCCATACTGGTCATTTTTGCATCTTTCTCTTTTCCTTAACAGGAGAGTGCTCACTAAACCTTCTTTGCCTTTTTGTTTTGGTGTAGTTTGTATGACATTTTGTGGAGTACTGAAGTTGATGATGAACTGAGAGCCTTGGAAGACTCCAAGCCTGAAGTGAAGATCATTTCATGAGTGGTGACTGCCTGCAAAACAACATCAAAGCAACATCCTCTTCTTAATCTGAACTTTTCATATGTGAAACTAATTAATTTAATAGAGAATTTTCTTGTACCAAAAGCATTTTGGGATTCCCTGAGTGGGTGTTTGGGGAGCTGATTGACCTTCTGTGCATCTCTGGATTTACTAACTCTGAGGCTCATGAAAGCTGCAGCATCACTGTCCTTGAAATAAACAATTACTGCCTTATAGAAGTGGGTCCTAGCCTTTAGGAGCTCTTTAATCCTATAATCCCTTCTAACAAATTAGTTGGGCTTTAAAGAGAGCTCCTTTCCCAAGGCAAGAGAGCTACCCACTATATTGTTACTGGGTGGTGCTTTTGATAGGTCTCTGGCGAAGGCTCTCAAAAAAAACTAAATGTTTTTTAATCTAAAATAGAGCTCTCCCCTGTCTTTCCTTAAAAGAGTTATTGGAAAAGCAGTGGTGGCCAAGACACTAGAGAAAAAGGAAATGAGCAGCTGTTCAGCTGTGTAATGTCAAAATTGGTGTCCTTTGAAAAGTGATTTTCCTACAAACAAAAGATGCTTTGTGCATTCCTGCTAGTATGGGAAATGATTAAATGATTGATATATTTGCTCTGGCAAAGAGTGGTTCTACAGGAACTTTATACTTAATTTTTCTACTTATAAAATAAAATATATCTGTATATTTCTCCTTTAAGACCAATCTAATCACTTCTGAATTACTACTAACACCTTGTTTTACTTGTTTGGTTTTGGTAAGCCTGTAGCTGAAACATACCAGAAGATTTTAGTCAAGACCTTAGGTACACAACAAGTCTAGAAAACATTTCAGTTTTCAGGGGACACTGACTCGGTTTTTGTGCCCAGTCAGAGTCTTACTAAACCCTGTTCCAAGGGAAAATGCATCTGTTGCATGCCTAAAACACAAAAAAAAATGAATTTAGCTTTAAAAAAATATAGAAAATTAACCTGGCATTGCCCTGGGATGAGTTTGCAGGTAAAATGCTGAAAAAGTCCCATTCTCCAACATCCCTTTCTCAAGGGATCACTTGGTGTTTCATTCACTTTCAAATCCTGCATGGGCACTCAGGTCCATAAAATCATAGAATATGCTGAGTTGGAAGGGACCCATCAGGTCCCATCACTGGTCCAACTCCTGCCCTGCACAGGGCACCCCAAGAATCACACTGTGTGCCTGAGAGCATCCTCTGGGCTTTGGCTTCTGATGCTCATGCATTCACCCTGTAGAGGCTGTAAGTGGCTTCTCTTTGACCAGAAATACTTAAGCATAATTTCTACAGTAGCCTTCACAAACCTCAGGTGGTGCCTGACAAATAGCTTAATTTTGTCTTCAGGCAGGTGGGAAGGATAGGATTTTTTTCTTTGAGGCATGTCTCTCTCAACACTGCCCAAAATGCTAAAAAAGCACTCCTTTTTGCTTTGGTCTTCTCCATCAATAAAAACTTACCCTTTCTAAGGGACTCATAAATAGGCTTTTCAGTTCCTGGTCTCTCCTGGACTTGGCATGCACCTGGGGGAGAAGAGTGGGCTGCAGAGAGGAGAGAGCTCTGTAGGGGGAGCCAGAAAATTAAGCCTCTGTTTGGGTGTAAAAACAGCCCTCTAAAAAGACACAGCAAATACTGGAAGTGGATTTCTGAGAGTACCTGGTGCGGTGGATAGAAGAGGATGCCTGAGAGGGAAGCAGAGGTGCTCCTGGGCTGCTCCCAAAGCAGTTTGTGGTCTGTCAGGTTGAAGGTGTGATGGCTTGCAGGCAAATCCTCCCTTGGCCCCATCTGGTGTGCAGGATGGGGTAAGGACTGTGTCACCCAGAGCCAAACTGGAGCTGAGCTAGCCCACAGGCAGCACCCAGGATTTGGCAGGACGTGCTCCCTGCAGTGTCCTCTGTGCTGGCTGCCCAGGGGGGGCACTGTGCCCTCACACTGCAGCACAGGGCACCACGATGCTGCTGGCCTCTGCTGCAATGCCTGCAAAGTGCCTCTTTTCTCCACTGCAGGCAGAGAAGCGCTGGGAAAAGTCTCTTACCATGGCCCCTCTGCAGGAGTTCAGCCTCTGACAGTGTGCTCCCACTGGGGATAAACCCCATGCCTGCCCTGGGTCCCAGAGTGGTTTTGCATTTCCTCAAAGAACAGATTTTGGAAAGGTTCCTCCAGCACACGCCACGTGTCCAGCTGCCAGCTCCAGCAAGGAAAGGTCACAGGAGCCATATTTTGCCACCTCATGAGCTTGGAACATCTCAGACCAGGGTAGCCCTGCAGGTCCCCCCGGATGAGGAGGAACCTGTGCACTCAGAATGTGTGCTGTGCTTTAGGACAGTGTGAAGTCTTGTGCTTGGCTCTAAAAAGCAGGGATAAATCCCAGGATCCAGAATCAAGCCACTGTAGCAAGAGCCACTTGCTCTCAAAAACAAGACTCAAGCAAGTATTTCTACTTCTAAAAACTCTTTTGTTTTTGGTCACCTATTGATCCAACTCACTTCCCTGGCAAACCTTGCCACAACAGTGAACTGGGGAGAGCTGAAAGACAGAGAAAATTTGTTTCTGCATTTTAGACATCTGGGTTGCCACCTTTTTAAGCTAAAAGGAGTAGTCAGTAATTGAGTCACAAACCTTTTGCGTGGATTAGACATGAGGCTGGCAGGCAAAGCCTTGCTCATACCAAGATCACAGCTGGAGCACTTTCAGCTCCTGGGACATTGCAGTCACATTTTGGTTCTCAGTTAGGGCAAATGCTTCAATCCCCGTGGTACTGTGGTTTGTAAGTACTGACTTTCTATTAGCAAGGGCTGAGTTTCACCTAGCATAATGAAGCTTAAAGACAGATTTATACAGCCAAAATTGAAGATTAAGAAATACAACTATGACTTTCAGCTTAAGCAAATACCAGAACCTTAAAAAACACACCCCAGAGATCTTAAATCCAGAGAAAACAGGCCTGTATTTTGGATCTCAGTAACAGCAACAGCGGTTCAAAGTGTGGTAAAACTTCAGTTTTCTGCTAGTATTTTAGGATTCTAAAATAAATTTAATTTTGCACTCATCACAGCTTATGATCTCAAACAGGGAGGTCACAGTGTTCCAGTCAATGTTGCCAGAGCAGTTAAGCAAACATTGCCGTCCTTACAAACAGTTTATACCCCAAGCAAACCTCCTACTTGCTTTGGAAGATCATCAAATCACAGCTGCCCTGGCATCCCTGACTGCTCTCTTGCTGCCTGGGCTTTTTGGGATGGAGCTCCAGCACAGCAAGGCCTCAGGCATCAGCTTCAAATAATAGAGATGTTACAGCAATTTCAGTGTTCCAGTTGAATCTGAAAGGGGAAATCAAGCCAGCTGTGTTTGAAGAGTTAACCACACACAGCTCCTCACTTTCAAAACAGCACTTGCTATCTGAGTCATTCCCAAGCCTCTACTAAAACAGCCTGAAAGGGAGTTACTTTTTGCCTGAATTCCCCTTTTGCACAGAAAACTATGATTTTCATTTATCATTTCCAACACATCTCCTCCTTTCTGTGTTCTTATTTCCTCGGTCACCTCTTCCTTCCCAGTATCTCCTTTTCATTTCATCTCTTTTACTAATGGGGAAAACACATGGAAAAAAAAACCCAAAACAACAAAACCACTCCCCCCTAAGGGGGAAAGTCCCTCTCCTCATAAAGTAAAAAGAGTTTTAATCTATTTTACCCATTCCCCTGCTCACAGCTGAACATGAACCCCTTTCATTTCTGCTCCTGGGGCACAGTGTCACAGCCCTCTCCTCCCACTTCTCCCACTGTCTGGCACACACCACAAGCACTAGCCAGTCAAGTGCACTCCCAGGTTGGCAAGGACTTACAAATTGACAACTTGATAAATATGTGAGGTAAATCTTGCCTCTCTCAGCTAAAGCCAGCTGCATCCACGACGAAAGGAAACACAGCCCCCAGCAGGAGGAAGAAAGTGTGCTGGGTCAGATGACTGCACAGATGATAAGCCTTTCCAAGCTAGAGGGCAAATTGGAGGCACATGGGATGCAGGACCGTGCAGCTGGGGGAGATGGAAACTTTAATTGGCCAATATTCTGTCAGAGCCTATCTGGTTTGCAATTAGAGGCAGGTATGCAGTGGGAGAGGTGAATTGTTGGCAGTTCCTCAAGCCCTTGAAGATGTTCCAGAGCAGACACTCAGAAAGCCCTAAGACAGGCTGTGCTGCCATCAGGCTGGCACACAGCAGCCCATAATATCCACAGAGGGAAATAAGGTACCAGCACAGCTGTCATTTGCACAGGGACCCTATAAGCAACTCGTGCAAATCCTCCAGCGCTGCTCACTGTTTCCTGCCTCGCTGGTAATTATCACATGCCAAACCCACAGTGTGCCATCCCGACAGTACACAGACCCAGGCGATCCTGCGCTGCCGGCACCTCCCACCCCAGCATCTTCACGTCCCATGTATTGCTTTTGCCTCGTTCACACTTCACTTAGACGCTTAGTTCAGATGCTAATTACGCTTTGCAGATGATTAAAGCGCCTCGACTCCTGCATACAGAAGTACTCGGCAGGCCCTGTTGTAGTTGTCTGGGAAACACCGCCTGCCTCCAGCACTTGGAGGTGCAGCTCAGCTAATTGAGCCTCTCTAGCTCGGTTAGATGCATCAGCTCATCCCTCGGGTGCCGTGACCGCACACCAAGTTGCGAGGCTGCACTTGGAAATAATTAGAATATAAAGCACCAAGGAGTTTTCTCAGTGGCATTTCCCACAAAGAAGGAAAATAGGAGTGCTTTGTTCATCCCTGGCTGCAGTGGGGAGCTGCTGCTGCCTCCTCCCAGCGGATCTGTTCTCCGCTCTGTGCCACAGGATGCAAAGCAAACATAAATTAGAAATGCTACATGGCATGCAGCCACGTCTGCAGACTGCAGCAGGATCAAAGATAGCTATAATCCCAACAAGGTGGGCTAGAGCCAGCTAATGAATTCTCTGGGGAGGAAATCTGGCTGGATTTGGATGACCTGATAGAGAGCAAATAGAGCTGCCAAGGCTGGAGAGACAGAACGGGACAGGTCTGAGGCTTCTCGGGGAAATTCATCGAAGCCCAGGTGGGATAAGAAGTGAAAACCAGATGAGGGAGAAAGGAAAGCACCAGAGGATGGTGTTCTACGTTCTTTCTCACCTCCCTCCAGTGTTCTTTGACCTTTAATCTCCTTGTAACTGAACACCATCTTCTGAAAGAGAGAACCACTCCTCCTTTTCAGACCGCTCATTGCCGCTAAGTGTTAAAAGCCTCTTTAGGCTCCTGCATTTTGTGCCCGGCAGGCCTGGAAGGATATGGGATGGCATTGACACAGCTGAGACTATGGATCTGGATCCAGCAGCGTGTGCAAACATTTCCCATTCACCGCCGCCATCCAGCTGCTACAGTCTCAGCTCCAACAGCCACAGGATATACTTATCAAAAGAAAAAAAGAAAAAGACATCCTATTGTTTTGGATAGAGAAAGAAGAGTTAAAACAATTGCGTAGCAAAAGCAGATGAAAAGCACATATTCTTTGCCTGCTCATTTATCCTGTGCCCCTAGAGGGCTTACAGCGCTGGGAGAAGTTCACATATCAATACGGATTGGTTTCATCAAGAGCAGCAAGGGATCATAATTGCTCTTCTCAAGCATCTAGAAGCTCAGCCCTTCTCCTTTGCATCCTGCCCAGTGCCTGCTGGGCCTCTCCTAGGAGTTGCAAAGAGCTGCTTCATGTGTAGCAGCTCTCACTGTGACCCTGACACCTGGATTTTCCAAGCAGGGACATGAAACACCATCTCTCCCCAGTTTTGCTGGAGCTGAGGAAGCAGCAGCCTCTCCACCTTGTTCCTTCCCTCATGTGCCCTGTTCTGAGCCACCTTCACTAATATTGACTCCTGGCTTGCTGAGCATGGTGGTAATTTGATTTTCTAGTACAGCAAATGAATCTCTTATCACATCAGTGGCAGTGTGGCATGTGTATGCTGACCTGCTTTTACATCATTTTGAAAGTAAGGATTTTTGTTTAAGTCCCCAGTGCTGAGTTAGGCACCTGGGAGGAATCTGGAGGGGATTCTCTTGGTTTTGCATAGAAATACAATTATGTCCTCAGCATTCAAGTGCAGGTTCTTAAAAGTAACTTCTTTTGGGTGAATGACAGCGAGTTAATGAGTTTATTTGAAAATGAGCGTGTACGCTGACTGTTATAGTCAAGGGACTACAAATATAAAATTTTGAAACACCAAAATTTTATTAAAGGCAGAAGAGCAAGGCAGCGCGCTGGACGGCCGGGGAGTCTCCTGCTCCGCCACGGACCGCGAACTTAACGGGTCTCTAGTCCGTTTTTATACCCTCTGTTCTCCTTTGACTTCTCCAATCAAAGTCCACCTCGATCTCGCTTTCCTTTGAATTTTCCAGTCAGAGTCCACTTCATTCTGGTCCTGGGTTCGGTCTTGTTGCTAGGGAGTGTTCTCCTTTTCATGATGGCTCATGATGGCCCATGATGGTTCTGTTTTATTACATCATTCCCCACCCGCACCGCTCTTTGTTCTTTATTATTACCTGTATTCAGGACAACATGCATAACATTGTGGTTTAACTTCTACTTGCTTAAGTAAGTAAAAA
>JAWWEE010000158.1:17893188-17994411 GCA_035221455.1 Xenops minutus
CTTTAAGAAAACCTTTACAAGTTTTAGAATTTGATAAGCAATTTCTAGGCTTTTACCCTTACCACCCATTACACTGACCATCAGTGATGGTTAACAATGTTTGGAGACTTTTCTAGGCTGAGCTGGTCAGTGCTCCTGTCTCTCCCTTGCTCTCTCATTCCCTTACAAGGGGGCAGGCAAGACTGCCTTCAGGATGTTAACATGGGAAGATTTCAGGATCTGGTTGGTAACACCAAGGTGTCTTTGGTTCACAGATTCTCTCCCTATTCTGATGAGAGCACACTCTGCCCTGGTAGAAATGTGCTATTCCCCTCACTGATGAGATGGTAACCTCTGTTCAATTACTATTTCCCTTCCCCAAGACAGACATCCAACTTCAGCCTCTCTGCAGTTGTGTGAGCTGAGAGCACAACGATGGATCACAGATAAAATGAAATAAAATGTCTCTTCCCACCTGCTTCTTACTCCTCTTCCCTTCTCAGCTGTGCAAGGTCACAAGCTGTGATTATGTCTCATCCCACCTCTCTTGGTCCAGAGACGTCAGGCCCAAGAGCCATCTGAGCACAGCTTGCCAGATTACTCCAACATGCACTTTTATTTTAAGCAGGTCACAAGGCTGTCCCAGAAAGTCTAAACCATATGGTATTCACACCAGGTGGCCACAGTGCCAGCGCCTGCATGATGGCAATGTTAACACTGGACTCTTGGCAGGTCCCACTAAACAAGGTCTTGCTGGTGACAACAATGTCCCTGCAGGAAGAGAGGCTGAGTGAAGGCATTAGACCCACTACCTTCCTACCCATGCCTGAGGTGCTGGGAGAAGAAAAACTTGCCACTGAGTTGGGATCTTTCCCATCTGGACTAACACAGGACATACCTATGCATGAACTAAACCAAATGTAAGATTACGCAACCGCAATTTCTTCCTCCACTACACAGATTTTTTGGGCACCCTACCTGAACATCCTGCTTTTCAGAGACACAATCCTCGCGAGTTTTTAAAACTCTGGCCTCTCTAAAGGCCTTCACAAGCTATCAAATAAAAATCCCGATCCAAGACCCTCACCATCACCTCCACATGGCATCATTTTCAGGAAACCCCACAGGATCAAGTGATGGACTGACTGACAGTCTGGTAGAAAAAAGAAAAACCCAAAAATCTGTGGCATGAAAATATACAAAGAGAGAGTCTCCATCTGAAAGGAATGGAGGAAGAAGCAAAGTAGAACAGAATAGAATAAAACACAGCACAATATAGTCTACATAAAATATCACACTTCCACTTATATTTTTGTAATGTAAAATATTGCTCTTTCACTTAAACAGAAGCTCTTCACGTGTGTGCACCAGGGCCACACGTCCCTTCATCCCTGTTTCCATAGCAGGACTAGACAGTCACAGGGAAGTGGGAGGCAAAGTACCGATACATCAGGTCAGCAGCCAGACCCACTGCCGTACTTTTACAGGTACTGCAGCCCACCCACAGCACCTGAGCAAGCAGTTCCCATCCTCCACTGCCTCTCAGCCTCCCAGAGGGTACTAGAAGAAGCCTCGGCAAGTTCTGGATGGCAAACTCAGATTTTGACCTCTCACACTTAGGGCTACTGGGATGCTCCAGCTGTTAAAGCTGCAAGCAAAACATAGCAGACATATCAGTACATTACAGGGACCTTGGTTTTTGTTTCCTTGTGTGTTAAGAAGAGTTACAGAACTTGTGAAGTAGGAGGCTGAGGGAAGTGAAAACACTGGCAGAGCAATTTTCTGTTGCAAAAACTCTCCTCTCACCTGATCAAAAGTCTGGCATCTACTTGCTTCTCCTTTATCTGTCTCTTAAATTTTTACTGTAAAAGAAACAATTGCAAACCTTTCCCATCCTTTCTCCTTCCCCTGTGCCTGAAGAGATCCAGCTTCCAGCCTGTGTCTCTGTTACTGGATGTGATTTCCAGTAAAATGAATTCCTCAGGTTCCTGGTGACCTTCCTGCAGCTGGCCAGGGCTCACTGGGGAGGAGGAAGCGCAGGCGGCTCAGCAACAGGAGGGAGGAGACAGCACCGAAATACCCCCAGCAGCTGCTAAGTACAAATTGGTTATTAGAGGGTTGCAGCTGCTCCTCTCTGATTAAGAGAAGAGCCAATGCCAGAAAGAAAAGCACGGCAAAAGGGGGGGTTAAAGTCTGAAAGAGCCCATCCTGCATGGACAGGAGCAAGGGAAGCAGTGTGTGCTTGCTTTCCATGCTGCAGCTCAGCTGTTGGGCTCTGCCCTGAATTTCACTCACTGTCCACCCTGAGTTAACATGCAGCTCGCCAGTGAGGCCAGGCTATTTTCTCTCTTTCTTTCCACAGTCTGAACCAGGACAAGATGCTGATACATCTGTGAGGTGTGCTGGGTGTACCACACAAGCTCTCATGAGCTCCACTGGCTTTACTGCAAAGGCACCAGGTCTAAACACACCTTCTCTTGCTACTATTGCAAGAGCAGGAGGGAATTTCAATACTACAACACTATAAAAGACCCATACCTCTCTTTTCCTCTTGTCCTCATTTTCCTTAGGTGAAGGCGTTATGAACTGAGCTGGACAAGCCATGCTCCTGTCCCATCAACTCCTCCAAGAGGACCAAGGGCCTTAGCCATATAAACAACAATTTGGAGTTCTTGCCCCACTCCCAAGGCACACTGAAATTCTCCTCCTCGGCCACAGGGGAGAGATGTGAGCTGCTTTTAGCTGGTTTGGAGGCCTGGGGACTTCCTATTCACAGGTGTGCTGAATCCGCTGCCTGGGTCCAACTACCAAGGTAGGTCACATCCCACATTCCCAGACTCCAGTGCATGGTCCAGTAGTGGCACAGACAGGTGGAGAAGAACTGCAGCAGAGCAGCCTTTGGCGACCACTTTGCTCTCTGCAGGATGTCGAGGTAGAGAAAAGCACCCTGAAGCTGGAGGTGAGACAGGCTGCTGACTCAGTAGCCATGAAGAAGGGTGCCTCAACCAGGGAAATATGTAATACCTTCTGGAGATGTCTCCTTCTCTTACCCCTCTGAGGAACAGTGGGGCTGTTGCCAGGTCCTCGCAGGGTACACCAGCTGAGAGATTGGCCCTTTGCAACACAAATAAGACCGTAATTGTCAATTACCATTGACAGTCAGAAGGGTCAGAAAGCCCAGAACTCCTAAAACTCTTTAGCTTTCAAATAGATGCCCTATTAACTTACTGGTCATTTTATCTTGGGGGTCTGCATTATTGGTGGGGTGGAGGGGACTTGATTTCCCTGAAATCTGTTTCCCAGTGCACTGTGTTCTCCTGTCCCTTGCCACAGGCATTCCCTATGGAAATGTGCTTGGATTTGCAGTACTGCAACAAGATGCAGCATATAAACTGTAGCCCGAGGTGAATGCATGACACTGAGGTTAATGACCTGAGGGATATCATACAGTGCAGGGAGAGCAGAGGTAGCTCTATGGAGGCAACATGTTGAGCAGAAGCACCTAAATCCTTGTTACTCACATTTGGCTGCTTCTGACTTACCCATTGGGTCTATCTGCAGAAGTAACTCCACAGATGTACCTGTGAATATTCAGGATTTTAAATTTATGCCATGCCTTGGCAACATATACCTGTGGAACATTCTCTAGACTGGGTTGGATTTGAAATGTGTGCTGAAGGGCAGCAGAGAAGACATCAGTAGTGAAACCCATGGCAGGCAGGTTATTTTCCAAACTGTTCCCTGCAAATGATCTGCAGATACCATGGGCTAGCAGTAACAAAGCACATGAAGCTGAATTCTTTGTGCTTTGAATCCCTTTCTGCACTATACCATGGTGCCCAGAAGCTCAGCTGGAGGCAGAGGGAAGTGGATCACCCAGAAATCTGGAGTTGTACTAGCAGCAGAATAAAGACAAACTGGTACTGCAGAGCTGGTACAAACTCACAGGTCTCAGGGTGTTAGCTAGAGGTGTAACCAGCCAGGGAGAGATGGCTTTCCCAGGGCCACAAAATCCTTTACTGGTCTCTGGCATGTTTTGCTCCTCCCAGGAGCAGCCAGCAATTGCTGCATCTAAAGACATTTGTGGACTAGATGGCTTGTAGGCCTGAACCTGGATGGTGATTCCCATGTGCTGCTACAGTTCTCATGTTCCTTCATCTGCAGGAACCTATGATGGCTTCTCAAGGAGGGATGAAGCTGGTTCTTTCTCCCCACCCTTCTCCTCTCTCCAGCCACATCTAATGGCTCAAATGTTGTCTGCACCCTGAAGCAGGGAGTTTAATCTACCTGCTGACATTTCTACTGTGATTAATTCTAATGAATCTAGCTATTCTTGCTGTCCCTATCTATTTAGTCTTTCTCTGAATCTTGATGTAATTTTGCCTTTGGGAATTTCTGGGCCATGTTCATTGCATGTGGTAGGGGAAAATAGATTAAAGAAAAATAGATTTTCACAGCTTAAAATTTCCTTTCACCTGTTCCACTGTCCTGATGTGATAAGAGAGACCCATTTATCATTTCCTATACTCCCAGCCTGTCTTGTGACTGATTTCCTAGGCTTTCAAAGTGGCAAATTCCCTCATATAAAAACCATCCTCTGACTTGCCTGCAGGCAAGTATGAGTTGGAACTCCAGTTTTGCTTTGTTTTACATTTTTTCTTAGTGGCACTGCTTAAAAATTTTGCCACTCTGTCCCAGTCACAAGACATGTAAGGTCTCAGCTGCCATGAAATCTGTTAAATGCATGGAGGGGTTTTGTGTAGAGTATTATAAAAATAAGGAAGTGATTAAGGTCACAAAGGCTCATGTTGGGGTGGGAAGCAAGAGAAAGGAGGCCAGTAGAAAAGGGGAGGGAGGAAGGGATGCTGTGTTGAAATAGCTGGTCCTGCAGCCATCCCCATCTTTGCACAGTTCCTCTCATGTTTGCTTACCCTACAAAACATTGCACCACAGGTCTGGCTCCCTGATCCTGAGAAGGCAGACAGGAGCAAGCTTGGAGGAGGAAGGCTGAAGGAAGGCTGTGGTGCACTGCAGCCTGGAGACAATGTGCAAGTTGGGATGAGGTGTCCCACAGAGCCCAGAATTCAGCTGTCTGAGGAGCAAAGCCCAGGCAGGGCAACCGGAGCAGGTGACAATTCAGCGGTGCTTGCAGGAGGTGAACGCTCTCCAGGCAAACAGGATTACAGAGCTGCAACCAGATAACAGAAGGGAATCGCTGTTTTTGTCATCCTCTGTCCTTCCCTCCCTGCAGAGGCCAAGCACAGTTTGGTTGTCTTTGGAATCTCCTTTCTTTTATTCATGAGCACCTTCAGCCCTTCCAGGCTTCAGTTTCCAAAGCTGTCTAAACACAGCAGTAGCAGCATTGCTTGATGACTGTCACCCTGATTGTCACGGCCCCTGGGGAAGAGGCTTTCTCTTGCCTCTTTGGAGATGTGCCACTTGCTCATGCCTTCTACAGCAGACAATTTTCCTCTCCCAAACCCATATATTGAATTTCATTTGAAGTCAATCAGGTGCATTGCTGTGCTGCCTTCTTGTGAGCATGCATGGACCACAGATCTGATTCCAGATGCAGCCAAGTCATGCTGAGTTGAAGGAGAAACAGGTGGCTTATTAATAAATACATGGTATTTCTATGTAAATATGTGTTACTATGTATCTATAAAAATATTTAAATAAATATGTACAGAAGTACAGACAGGTGGGCAAATAGCTCTGCAAATACTACCAGAAATATACCACTGGAACAAAGTGTTATCAAACTTTCATTTCTTTCTCATGCATATTTTCCCATCTCAAGACAAATATATATAGAAGAAGTCAGCTTCTGGCTTACAGGTGAACACGCTGCTCAGGAGACTGTTATTCCACCCTCGATATAATGAGTCAGGGTGTTTATGCAGTTAAACTATTAAGATAATTTTACTTCTCAAAGTCTCAAAGCTTCTGTAATTAGCCTCTGGCAACTTTAGGTTTGGAGCTATTAGCTGAATTGGAGGTTCATTCTTGTACACTTGCCTGTCCTGGTTGTTGGCTGTGTTCAACTGGTTTGGGGGTGTATGGGGTTGAATCCAAGGGAGGAGACTTCTATCTGAGGTCTCCACCCCTCCAAATCATCTCAAACTGAGACACTGTGACAAAACACCATGTAAGTCGACTGGAAGCAACACATCCAGTTCAAACACACCTGGACACCAAAGTTCTCGGGTCACTTTTGTTCTACACTCATTAGATCTCCCTAGACTATGGCAGCTCTGACAATCATCTCTGGAGACAAATTCGGAAGTTCAATCAATTCAGCATGTAGTTTCAAGTCCCTAAGTCACAGTTTCCAGTGCTATGCTGCCATTCAGCCTGTGGGAAGAACTCTGAAGTCAGTCAGGTTGTGCCACTGTACACTTTGAAAGCTGTGGCATCCAAGACCTGGTCCCAGATAGGAGGATCTGCAACCAAGGCTTGGCTGGTAGAAACAAAAAGGAAGATGATCATGGATTTGCCCCACTGAACAGCACCTTCCTTGAGCTGCTGGCCAGGAAAATAATTTCAGAGGAGCTGGCAGCCATCCAGGGCACATGTGTGCAGGGTTGAGCAGCCTTTGATCCGCTCAGCTTGTTAATCTGCCCACACGTGCCATGTGTCTCCTCCCCAGGAGCTCCCAGCTGCTTCGGTGCCTGGCAAACCTCCCACGTGCACCCTTCCCTCCCTCCTCCTCTTTAAGCACCTGCTTTCTGCAGCAAGGGGAGGGAGTGAACATCTGCCTCTTGCCTTCCCTGCCAATCCAATCATTGTGCTGTGCAAGTCCTGCTTTCCAGACATGTCTCCTCAGCCGAAAGCAAGTGACAAAAGGGAGCTGCCTGGAGCATACGCCCTGCCATTTCCATGCTCCCCATGCTGCTGGGCCTTTGGCAGACTCACACCAAGACCATAAAGTCATTCCCAGCTATGGTCCTTATGGCCCACATGGGCCCTTTGGGTAAACAAAAGCCCCCCAAAATCTCCCCTGACCATGAGCCCTGCCTCTGCTGCTCGCAGCAGCTGGGCTGGCAGCAGTGCTCCCTGCCTGTGCCCCCCAGCTGACCCTCCTCAGGTCCCCTCCTCCTGGCCTGTGCAGCTGTGTCCTTGGGGACAGTGGCAGCTGCTGGGACAGGGAGCAGGGATCTTTCAAAGTGTCAATTTGTGATGAGCTGTCATGGGAAGGAGCCAAAAATGCTGAGACTCATCCTGCTTGCCTGCGTCCAGACTCTCAGCTACCCTCCCTGGCAGGCGTGGGCATTTTCAGGAGCAATCCAAACCTCCTGAGGGCTGAGACAGATCTCAGTGGTGCTTCTTCCTTGCTGTTGACTTGAAAAATCAAATCTAGGATGATTTTAATTCTCATGGATGAGGATCATCATCATGATACTCTGGTACACCCATGTTTGCTGGTGAGGTGAAAAAGCCCACCTGCCAGTCCCCGTCCTTGCCCTCCATCCTTGCATGTGAGTGGCTGCTGCTAGTGAAGCATGTGATTGTTCCTAATCCAACATGTCCAAGCAGTCCTGAAAAGAACAATCCCTCATCAGGAGTGTTCCTGATGACCTTGGACAGAAGCTGTTGTCCTTACCAACCCTCCCCAGCAGCACCAGTGGAGCCCCACTCCTTCAGAAATCCCAAGGATTTGCCCAAACCTTGCTTTCAGCACACAGGGCCTGATGCTGGGCAACACCTCCCACCCAAAGTGAAGTCCCAGAACAAGACTAACTCGTCACATCCAGTGGGGTGACAAAAGCAGGGAGACAGAAAGCACCCCTGTCTGTGCCTGCCCATACCCAATTCGTACCCCATTACACCACTCACACAGTCCACATGAGGATATGATTGTTTCATGAGCTCTTCTGGGTATTTTAGGATTTTTCTTTGCTTGCAAGGACAGAAATAGTGTGTGCTTAGGACAGCTCCATGACTGCTTCCTCATCTCATGCCACATCACTGCCATATGGTCCTTGTCCAGTTCCATCAGGTGGTGTCATTCCATGGCTCCTATTCAGTCAAGAAAAGCAGAGGGTTGTACCAACAGCCAGCAGTCAGAAATTGTGCTTCCTTCCCCCTGTATTTACCCCACATAAACAAAATGCAAATATGTGTTCAAAAAACCCAAACTGCAGGGAGCTGGCAGGGTACCAGGTGTCACCTCTGTGTCACTGTGTCAGCTCTCACAGGGCCCACGGCAGCATCACCAAGACAACAACCATTCAAGGAGGAGCAGTCTGTTCCCCTGGAAAACAGAACAGCAGCATCAGTCTGACCCGTGAGCCTCCAAGTCTGCTTGGCTCTAGATAAGCATCTGCTTCCCACACACCACTTATGTCCTTTTCCAAGGCTCTCATCACTGAAGCTAAGAGGCTTCATGACCGATTTAACTTTTCCAACAAACTAGCTGGGAGGTAAATATTATTTCATCCAAGAGATAAGGGCGCTTTGATTGAACTCACATAGAAAGTCTGTTATAAAAATAAGAAGAGAATTTAAACTATAGAGCCCTGGTATTGCTCATTAGTCGTAGACAGAGGTTTTACTCCACACAGGAGTGCAGCTGTACTCCCTACAAGACAAGTTTCTCATCAAGGAGCCTGTTAGGAGACCATCTTATCTAACAACTCTGTGGCTGTGGCAGAAATGAGAAGATGAAAGTTGCTACCTGGTCGCAGCATGTTTGCAATCCTGGGTTAAAATAGGTTTTATTAAAAAAAACCCCAGGAGGCTGGAAGAGTGGAAGGGGGATAAAAAATAGTTACATCCTTTGGAGAAAGAGAAGTCTGAGTTCCTTGTGCCTTTAGAATTTGGTGCAGGGAACAAAGGCAATGTATTTGGTCCACCTTGCTTTGTCTGTAGCCCTTCTCCCTGCCTGCCTGGCAGTGTGACAGCTGACGAGAGCTGAGGCTCGGCTTTTCCCTGCTGAGTATGTGCTGGTGCCTCACAAGCATCTCCCTGTGAGCTGAGCCTGGGTTTTGTCTCAGCAGAGGCAAGGATCTCACACTGGCTCCCAGCAGCTTCCTTTTCCAGCTGATGTCAGGGAAGCCCAGCACCCTGACTGCTGGCACCACCCCAGACACCTCTGCTTGGCACTTGGTGGCTGCAGGCAGCACGGTGGAACTCAGACAACAAATGCAACATGTCCTCTGGCCAGGGGGGTGGAATTCCTGAACTGAATACACACACCGTTCAGCGTCTCACTGGAGCAATATCTCGCTGTGGTCATGACGGGGATAACAGTGTGGCAGGAAAAACTACACTGGAAACAAGAGACACATGTGGGGGCTGAGGGTGGAGAGGGAGGAGTAGTGTAAGCGAAAGGAGAAAAGGTTCTGGTGAGCCAAATGAGACTGCAGGGAAAGGTTTCCTTCGTGTACCAGAATCCAGCCAAGTACAGACTTCACTTTGCTCTTTGAAGACAGATAAAGACACTGGTTCACTCAGCCCATGGCCCAAAGGGCTTTGGGAACAGACCCTTCTGTTGCCCTGTCCCGGAGCCAGCCCTAGTACTACAGGGAAGGTTTGCCATCCAAAGACAGCCGAGCAAGAGTGAGAAAAAAACCCTAAATCTGCTGTGTGTTTTTTGATGCACCATCAGTAGAAAACCAAATCTTAAAGCCACCCAACTTCCATGAAACCTGGCTACACCCTGGAAAACTCAAGCCTCACCGGAGTGGTATGTTTGGGCATCTGTCTGCCTTTTGAATTTCTCTACTCTCACTCCAAAGAAGCCTGCAGATGTTTCTTGGAGCCTTATTTTCAAGGGCAGCAATCAAACACTTTTTTTTTTTTTTTTTTTCCTTTTAGTTAAGCAAGACTGGCAGTTGGAAATCCTCACATTTCACTGAGCATTAAGAAGAATTGATAAGAAAAGTCCTGGAATGAATTCAGCTGGTGAGACTGCAGCATGCCGTGTGTGTACACATGGTTTAAACCCAGAAATTATTAGAAATAACTACACCATCGGGGCCCCAGATTGTTGCCCAATTCAGGTAATAGTTTCTGTTTGTTTACTTAAGATTAGGCCCTATCATCCCAGTCTTCAGGTTGTTCAATTGGGAAACAGTACCTTTTGGCCTTTATTTTTAAGGCTTTCTGCATGGGGACTCAGGAGTGTTCGAGGCTCACATTTTGGAGATGTCCCTCTCACCATGCCTTTCCATACCGTAGCCCTCTGTTGTACTGAGCCATTTTCCTATGTAATGCATTGTGGACATTTGAGAAAGTGCCCTCAGCACAGTTTGCAGACTTGCTATTCTCACTCACTGGAAGTGAAACAGTTCCTCCCCTAAGAGAAACAGAGACATGTTTTTGGGTCAAAACCACACTAAACATGTGCCTTCTGGGGAATGTCCTTGACATCTGGTTTAAAACATGTGTTAATGAACAAACCAATGCCTCCAAGCAAAGTCACGGCTCCCAGAAGAACATCTTAATCATTAACCATTAAATACGCGATTTCCCTGCAGTTTAGAGAGCAGGGGTTTAGATGGAGCTATCGTTAAAGGCCATCAAGATACATCACAGCTCCAGAGTGTCCCAGAGAGCGGCGAGTAGGGACCACTCACAGCCCATGGTGTATTGCTTCCATCTCCTGAAGATGTTCCCCTCCTCTACAGCAAGGACAGACTGAACTCTGACTATACATCCCATGAGGACTTTAGTTTGGTCTCTTTGCAACCTAAAAAGAGGTTTCTCACCTGGATTCCTCTTATGATCCTGTTTTAATCAAAAGCATCCAGAGATTGCTGACCTTGGAAGGCAGAGCTTTGATTTTCTCAAGCCTGAGGACAGGGGAACCAGTGAGAGCTGGAAGCACAGAAGTCATGCTGATGGTTTGCCTTGCAAGGACACTGCCCCAGGGGCTGGTTGTCTCCCCTTGTCAGCCCAGCATCTTTATCAGCTGCCCCACAAACCCTCTGACTCCAGTCGGTCATGCTGGCTCCACAAATAGAATATTTGCTTTCAAACACTGAAGCCAAAATCAGTTGCTGAGAAGGTCATCCAGGTATATAATGGCCTGGAAAGAGAGAGGGTTTTTTAATGTCTGTGTCTGTGTGTACACAGGACACATCAAGCCAGCTCTGCAAACAAACTGATGCCATCAACTGAAAGTTCCCAGGGTTTCCAGCAGCAGAAGGGGAAAACTGGCACCCAGGAAAAGAGGGGGAAAAAAAAAAAAAAGCAAAGTCTGCAGCCCCCACCACAAACACGGAATCTGAACAAAGAACAGATTCAGGTTAGTGGACCAAAAATATTCTGTCTGTTATCATCTGTTTGCAGAGCTTGTGCAGTGCTTTCTCTACACCTTATTGCAGCATCCAAATAACTTTCTCCTAGAAAGAGGAGGCACAGCTGAACAGCATTTCAGTAACTGGTCAATGCCTGCAGTTTTCATAGAAACCCCGATGTAATAAAAATATGGTACACTGAGGACAAGGGCAGTGATCAGCATATAGTCTGCTTTGTATTGGTGGGAAGTAAAGGTTAAGCCAAGAAATTTGTAATTTAGCTGGGGCTCAAGGAAAAAGTGCTATTAAAATAATCTTTCCCCTTCTGAGTGACATCCTCACCTTCTGTGGTTGGATTAGAAATCCTACACAAAGGGCATCTGGCCTTTTCTTGAACTGCCTGCTCCTGTGGCTCAGCCCCTCATCCTTCAGGAAGGGCACAGGGAAAACCACTGAATTCATTCCCAGTGACCTGAAAGCAACTGTGACCTGTAGGGAGAGCTTAAGTCCAAAGCTTCCCCTGAGGAAGGATCGGAGTCAGTTATGTTGCAATTTCTGGGACAAAAATGTATAAATAAGCTATTGACCCACTGAACTTCAGCTCCAACAAGAGGATAAACCAAGTAGGAACACGGAGCTCCGCTACATCCTGAGCTGTGCTCTCTTAGGTCAGGTTCTGGTGAGCACCAATTACAGCTAGTAAAATAGCTTCTTAAGCATTGTCATCTACTGCTGCTTCAGCTGGAAGCATGTCAAGATCCACAGGACTGACACACTGGAGACAGGTTTTTAAAGCCCATGGTTCCTACAACTCCTGCCCAGTGCCTTTGCAACTTTACACATGTATCTTGAGCCAAACACATCAACACATTGCACTTCTCAGAGGTCAGCAAGCCTGTACTCACAAAGCACTCAGTTTAGCCAGAGACTACACAGCGATGCAATAGTAGCAGCTTTCCAAAACAAAGGTTGTTCAATGGATGCATGATGCTGGCTTTATACTGTTCTACCACTGAAGTAATCCATGATGCATAAGTACACTGGAGCTAAGGTTACTCCTAGGGCAAAATATTCAGTGAGAACAGAAAGTATAGATTTGGTCAAATCCCTGCCAAGATTTCACTGGCATATTTCACTGTTCAGAGATGACTTAGACTCCACATGAGGAGTCCAAGACTTGACAGAAGAACATAAGGTCCTCAAAGTGAGGTGAACCTGCTCCTTGTGCCAAAAGCAGGGGTACTAAAATGTGTGTCCTGCATAACACAAACCCATACGGGAAGTGGAGGTGAGTCCAACTGGAAAAGCTGTACCCAGAACCGTAATTCATTGCTGAATTCTAAAAGCTCAAGTCTGTCCCACAGGTAAAGATAAAAGTGAAACATTACCAGGGACTCCTAGATATGAGATAGAAACTCTTTGCAACTATGAACATTTCAGTGGGAGACTATAATTTTGTCAGTTCCTTGTGGATTTTGTATTACTCGATCTAAGTGCAAGTGAAAGCAAGAAGCCTAGTTTGGGTGTCCCAAGACAGTGAGGATCCTGGCATCCGCTTCCTTGGGACACTCCTGCCTGGAGGATCTTTGCTTGACACCCCCAGTCCAGACTCACAGGTTCATTTGAAACCACTCCCTTCTGTCGCCAGCTCTAACACAGTGCGAAGCTCAAAGCCTGGGAGGCTGCAAGGCATGAAGCAGCCAGGCAAAGGCAGAGGCAGTGTGAGCTGGAGATGGGGAAGGCCCTTCCCTGGAACATCCATGCTGCCATGTTGCTGCCTTGCTCTGGAACTGAGCAGCAACCCATGGTGGCCCAGAGGGCCATGGCAGAGCAAGGCCCTGAAGACACCCAGTGAGTGACTTGTGCAACAAGGATATTTGTACAACTGCCATTTACAGCGTCTCCAGTTTTGTCTTTCTTTTCCATCCCTTCCTCTTTCTGTGTCTTTATTGGGAAGTGAGAACACAAATTGTGGCACAAACTGTGGTTTCATATATAACACAGTTGGAGCATGCAGCCATGGAAACTGCTGCTTAGGTATGATTTAATAGTTCTTATTTTGTCTTCTTTTGATTAAACTGAACAGTAGAAATGATCATAACCATGAGATTCACCTGCTCTTCAGGAAATATCATTACCTGTCAGTTACTTGGTACTTTTCCAGGTGCACAAATATCTATTTATGTAAGTATTTTGTAAAAGTCTGTGTATTTATAATTAAATCTAGCAAAAAAAATATTAAAAATTGATCAAATATATAAAAACTAAAAGAAAAAATCACTTAAGAGAGGTCAGAAAGAGAAATAAATGAGAATACTAGGAAAAACATTCATTTTACTCTAGGTTGTTCATACTTTCAGACTGGAATGAAAAGACTGCAAAGAGAATTTTGAAACCCTCAAGTCTGAGCCGTGAACATTCATCCAAAACATAATTCAATGTAAATGGTTTAATTAATTTTATTCCTAAAGAGAAACCAGTATTTTTCCAAACAACTCTATGGAGGGATTTGTGAAATAACTATTTGTCTTTGCAGCTGTAGCCTTCTAATTAGACTTTCATTCTAAGGTGAATTTTTAAGCCCTTCAGACCTGAGACATTAGATGCAATCCTCTATAATCTCTTCCTGAGGAAATTATTGTATTATATAATATTCCTTGTGTTAGGTAATTACAGAAAGCTTCCTTCCTCCTTTTCATTCCTTGTTCTCTTGATTTACTTTTGCAATGGGTTCATAGGGCCACAGTCTTCTCAACTGACTTCCAGTGTATCATGCCTCAGTGAGATGCAGCAAGAACATGGGCTTGGTGGGATTATTCAACATGGATAACATGGATTTTTAACACAGACACTGTTATGCCCTTTCATTCAGTACACATAGCCAAGACAAATACAGCACAGCAGCTGCCTCACAGGCTGTAGGAGGAAGTGCAAAGGTAGGGAGGAAAACCCACATGCAGAGGAAACTCAGAGTTTCCAGATGGCAAACACCAGAGCAGAGGTCAGCAAATGTTTGAGATGATTGCAGGCAGTGCTTTTTCTCTGCCCAGTGACTGGCTGTGCCCTGCTAGGTGGGGAAAGTTCTGTCTTGAGGCAGGACACAGGCAACTGGGAGCGTTTCAACTCTATTCAAGGCTGTGCCTTTTGACTCTGCTGTATTTCCAACTCCGTGGGAGCTGGGACCTTCTCAGGGATGCAGCCACAGAATACCAGAGCTCTTTAGAGCAGTTGCCAGCCCTGACTTTACAGGACCTTGAAGTTGCAGGCTTTGAAAATTAGGAAAGATGGCTGATTTCCAAGTCATATTTTTAGGGAACAACAAATGAAAACAACATTCCTTAGGACTGGCAGCAGAGGAAGCATTTGTAAGGCTTCCTGAGAAGATATTTAGTCCAGTATACTGGGCTGCAGTTGAAGTGCTGTGTGCTGTCCCTGGCTCTGCCAGATTACCTATGACCTGTAACAAACCCCATCCCCTCCACTTGCCCTCCTACCTTTTCTAGTACCATTCCTCACATCTCAAATTGGCTTCTGGTCAGGATGGTTTCTCCTCAGGCAGGGCTCAGTGTATTCATGAAAGGCAGACTGGACTGCATTCAGACTTTATTGGCTAATCCCTATTTGAATAGACTGGTAAGCACAAATCATATATATATACACACACAGAACTTTGTTTGCACATTCTAATACAATAGCACTTAATGCTGAGGCAAGAGGAGCTCAGCATACTTTGAAAATTAAATCCATAAAAAGTGAATCTTGCATTAGGAAAAAACAAGTAGCCTGTTTGTTAGTGATCAGCTTTGTTGCCTGGGTAGCAAGTACAGAAGCTCCTTTTTGCTTCCTGGCAGGAGCCTGTGAGTGCATGCTGTATTTTATTTCAGTACAGAGCCATTATGGCCATTTATTCATCTTCTGTGAAATGCTCCATTTGCTGGTTCACGCAGACCCAGGCTGGCATCAGAGACAATCCTGCCTGACACTGTTGAGGGAACTCACCCAAGGATCTCTCAAGGGAGAATTTGAATTCTTAAAAGCCTTATTGTATACCTAAGGCACAGCAAACAGCGCTTCCACTACCTACCTGCTTTTCTGTAAGCCAGTGAAAGAATGCAGGCTCCCTGCACTGGCTGCTAGCACAGTGGGATAGTTGAACTGTGGCAGAGAAACAAGAGCAGGTTCTGTTGACTGCTGGACTTGTGATTTTACTGACCCTGAAAAGCTGTGATGACTTGCTGATGTGGTCTGTGGAGAAGACAAACTGCTATCTTGAGGCAGATTCAGTTGATTTAACACAGCATCACTCACTCATCAGCTGAGTCTCAGGAACCCACAGCATTGCAGCTGTAAAGCAGAATACACAGGCTCAGAGCTGCAAGCACTTGGACTAAGGAGGGTCACCTTTCTTCATCCTTGGGAATGAATTTGCTATCTCATTTTCTATTGTGAGTCAGTCTTCTGTTCCCAGTAATACAGACTCCACATAGAATATGCTGAGTTGGAAGGGATCCATCAGGATCATTGAATTCAACTCCTGGGCCTGTGCAGGACACTCCAAGAGTCACACCGTGTGCCTGAGTGTTGCTCAAACACCTCTTGAACTCTGGCAGACTTGCTGCTGTGACCACTTCCCTGGGGTGCCTGTTCCAGCACCCAACCTGCGCAACCCTCTGGGTGAAGAACCTTTCCCCGATATCCAACATAAACCTCCCCAACTCAGCTTCTTCAGCTGTTTCCTCAGGTCCTGTCACTGGTCACAAGAGTAAAAAGATCAGTACTTGCCCTTCCTCTTCCCCTCACAAGGAACTTGTAGACTGCAAAGCCCAAGAGCCATGGTGAAGTTTTCCCATTAGTGAACAGGGATTCTTCTGACCCATAACTGAAGAAGCCTGGCACTGAAAACCCAGCAGTTCTCAAAAAATAACTGACCAAAATAGTGGTAAATCTCAGCTTTTTCCCCACTATGGCAAATACCTGTTCATTTGGTGGAAAGACCAAGAGTCACATTACACTGAGAGCAAAAGCTGCTCTTTTTATGACATTGTTTCTCCTTGCAGTGTGTTCCTTGAGGGTAAGGTTGGAAATAAACTTCTTCTCTTATTAATTCTCTAGAGAACAGCAACTCCAAAAATAGTGTCTTTTTTAGTGGCATCACCAATATCAAAGATGCTTAATTTGCTAATCAATTGCATCCAATTCAGCCCAGAATTACCTATTTCTTTTTAATTAAAGAGGAGGCAGTGCAAGTGATACAGCTCTAAGATTGTGCAGGATGAATTTTACAGGGTAAGATCCTTAATGAGCAGTTGTGGGACACTTAGCCCAAGCATTCAAATTTTTCTTACATAAATTGCCATGGGAGTGATGGGAATATACCCTAAGCTATACCAATTACCCACTGAAACACCTCAAAGGGGCAGCAAAGACCTTCCTTTAAAAGTTGGGGTTGGGGTTTCTGTGAGTTTGTTCTTTCAACTTTTATACCAAAAGCTGTATTTTCACCAGTTAATAGTAGGTCCAAAACCAAGAATTCACAATGTGGAAATAAAACCCAGCAGTTTCAAGAAAGTTCAAGCACAAGTTGTACTTACAAATCAACTGGATCAATCACTTTTAAAACTATCTTTATAAAAAAAATCAGATTAATTTCAAAATGGTTACAGTCAAAGAACTAAGAGATACTTAACTACATTTATCCCAAGTCTTATGAATATGGCTTCAGAGGACATTAGAAGTGCCAATCCTTAAATAGGTGCTTGGTCAGCTTATAAATCAGCTTTAACATTCAGTGACTATGAATAACAGAAGGCCATGCTCCAGTTACTGTTTGTCTACTGCAAGTTCTCCAAGAAAACTGAAAGAATGCCTTTAATAGGCAAATCTACAAAAAAAAGAAATAGCAGGGAGAAACTAAGCATTGGTCTGCTCATTATTTTTTACCCAACCACACAACACACCAACACTAAGATGAAGTATTTGTAGTTAAATTCAGCGTGCTGGTAACTTTTACCTTCATTTTGAGGGCAGTTAACAGGCCAGACAGTAAAATGCTTAAGCCTAGAACTTTTTACACCTCTGAAGTTACATACTTATAAACTATTGTTCACTCTGCTTTTCATCACTTGCCTTAAACACCTTTCTTTCCATTAGTATTCAGTTACTCAATAAATACTAAAGACATGTTTAAGCAGAAAATACATTCCACAGCATTAAGCCTGCATCTCAGTTCATAGATGCTGTTTCTGGCCATTGCAAGGAAGTATTTCCAACATAAAGGCCAGAAACAGCATCTATTTTATCCTGCATCTATAACAAAGAAGAATATCAACAACATTTTTAAGTGCTTTACATTTATTATAAAGTATTAATAATTGAACATATGGAAAATGAGTCTCTATACAAGAGAATGACAGCTTTTACAAGTTATCCTGTACAGTACATGAAATGCTGCACATTTTTCAGCTGCTTGAAACAGTATTTGCTATACAAGTCAAAAAAGGTAGACTTAGAAGTTTATTTATAATACAGTGTGTTAGAAAGCACAAACAAGTAACATTCAAAATAAACAAGCTCCCAAAAATCTAAAGAAATCTTTAGATGACATGTACACAGATTATACTTAAGTTTCAATATACATGTTATTGTTCCCCACAAGATGCTCCACTTTACTGGATGGCTGGAACATGAGAATTGAAGGTGCGAGAAAAGCACCTCCCAGGCCATATAAGGACTGGATGGGCAGAACAATTTCCTGAAGTGTTCTCCACAGTCTTTGGCTCTACTGTTTCTTAGAGCCATATACTGTGGCAACACAAGAAGAGAGACAGGTTTCAGTTACCGGTATTGTCAATGCCAATCCAGTTATCTGGGGAGCTGCTAGAGCAATTCAAGGCACTCTTCCCAGTGCTGTCAGTCCACAAAACCCCCTGTGCAGGACACAGCATTTTAAGAAACAACCAGGCTGGGCTAAAGCATGTTCTTGAAGGACATGGAATGAACAGTTCAAAACAAACTCCTTCAGAATGTCCAGTTCAAAGCTCATTCATACTTCACTTCCCAGGCACACCAGCTTAAGAGAAACATTCATGTATTTGTCAATAACACTTTAAAGCACACTGCTTCAATGTGTTTAGTTGCTTCTGGTTAAAGTGGTGTAACTTATCAGCAGCTTTGAAGATAGTGTTCATGGGGCACATTGAACCTAATGTCACAGTAAGTTTTTAAGCCTACATCACAATTTAGCAGTTGTCTCCTTTGCTTTTCCTTCTCATTAAGAGGAATGAATCTTTTACAACTGTTCTGCTTACAACACAAACCATAATGCCAAGACCCCCCCGAAAATGTACTCACAGTAAGTTTGCTCTGATGCATGTTGTATTGACACTTAATTGTAAGCTTCTCCCATAATATAAAATAGCTTCTAGATTGAAAAGATTTAAAGATATTGCACTGTTGTATTTTACTTTTCCCTCCCAACCTCATTCCAAGTATTTAAGAAACTGTAAACAAGTCATTTTTAGAGTCTTCAGTACTGTACACCTGCATTCCCAGGAACTGGAATTCAGTGACACCTTCGTTAGAGATACAGTAGCCTAAGCACAGTGAAAGTTCTGTCCAGCTGCCCTCTTCATACAGTAACCAACAGGCCACTCCTCCCACATTCACACCTTCAGCTTCCTCTTCTGATCAAAGTAGGCATCAAATCTGGATAACGCATACTCCTGGAGAAATAAGGGACATTCAGTACTCAATACAGTAAACAGCTGAGTTTTATTTCTAAGGGGAAGCATAACGAAGAGTATTAACTATGTTACTTCCCTAATCCATCATCTCAATGCATTAATTAGCTTTATTTGGGAAGGACAATCTCTCCAGAGGTGTTCTGGCCTCAAAATGTCCTCCAATCTTATTTCAACTCTAACACAATTAACTGCTGCCAAAATGTCAGAAAAACCAGACACTGAAAAAAAAAAAAGGTCAGGACTTCCCTGAAAAGGCTGGCTCTGCAACAGTTCCTGCAAGGTATTCCATGTACCTGACAGTCGTATCATTTTACAGTACACCAAACACAGACCAAGAGTCAGACTGATCAGTTTCTCCAGTGCAAGCAGCTACCTGGCATTGATACTGTTGCACACTGAACATCAATGTTTCACATGCACTTTGAGTACTCAGTTTCAAAATTCACACTCACTGCACATTAGCTTCCCTCTTGCACAGGATGTCTTATTGCAGAAGAATGCATCACTGCAAGGCATCATCCCACTGCAATGCCTCACACATAAGATTAAAAACTCTACATAACAATGGGAAGAATTTTGGAGGTTTTTACAATCTTAGAAGTTTTTTACATTCATAAGAAAAGAGTGCAGACTAGTAGCAAATTGATTTTTAAAAGCTTTACTCCACTTGGATGATATTAGTTGTATGAGAGGCCATTTCATTTACTTTCTGATGGAAAAACCACAGGTTCAGATTATCCATTTTCAGTTGTGTGAAACTATAATTAAAGAACTTACCAGGTAACCAAACTCAATGGATGAGATCTTCGCTTGTATAATAGACCACAGACCCCAGAAGAAGTGCGATGCAAGGGCAAACCTGAAATTACAAGGCTGCTGAGATGGCCAGCTAAATCACAACACCTTATTTCAATGTCCCATTAGAACAGTATTCCCTAATGTGTGGATGTCTACACCTTTTCTTCGACATCATAAAAATAATTCCATTAGCTTTCCCACAGAGTAGTATTTTGTTTACTCCACTATTAGTATACATGACATATCTAAACATTACCATGGACAGATTGTTCTTTACGACATAAATAGCCTACAATCTCTCCTGGCTCAATTTTCTCCAACCCCATGAGTACAGGGTTCACAGCAGACCTTTAATCTTGAGATACAGTTGTACAAGACAAGTTACCTGTTAACTTCTACCAACACTTCTTCTTCTAGTTTGGACTTTTCTTCATTGCTCAGATTTTCAAAGCCATCAAGGAATGCAGAGAGGTAACTGGAGATAAAATGAAGCTAAAAGGCAAGTAAACAACAGAGCTTCAACTTTTCATCTCAAGACATATTTACTTCTTTCAGACCTAGGCAGACCTTCCAATAAGTTGACCATTTTTATTTTTTCAAACATGAACCAGTGCTGGAGTTTGCTTTAATATTAATGGTGGCTCTAATAATTGCTTGGATGTTTGGTTTAAGAAAGACATAATAGTTTGCTACTGCAAACTCATTTCACAGTTGCAGTCTGCAACAACTGGACCCTTTGTGGTGGATTGCTGCATGGCACATAATAAATATTCTACCCTAAATAGCTATTAAGTTACTCTGATTATTAAAGCAAAAGTATCCAGGATTACAGGAAGTGTTACATTTAAGGAAGTCATAGAAGAAAGGTCTTGGGACACAGTAAATCCAAGAGACAATTGAAAGAGACTTGAAGGCTGTGGACATTGGCATTTTATGAATCATGTCTTATGTGTCTACCTGTTGTTTCTTTGAAGGATATTTAAGAACACTAGCTTTGAAGAATGGGTACTTCTCATATGAGTAATCATACATCCATTCGCAGAAGTGATTTCCAATGTCAAATCCTCTGAAAAATAAAAAGTACCTCAATATTTGCGAACTAGCAATCTGTTTTGTTTAAGCAAACTTAAAATCAAGTTTAAAAGCATAAGACTACTTAGAACTTACTACAGTTTTGCTGAAGGAAGTAGAGAATTGATGACTAGAATACAACTTTTTTACAAGTTATTTAAACCATTTAGTAAACATGGGCAGTTAAGAAAAAAAGCTACCGCCTACATGAAAATTAGTACTAGATTTTGATACCAAATTTCATAGCAAGGTAGGCAGTAAAAGTACTTGAGTATGCCCTACATCTCAGCATGAAGTCAGACACATCTAACACTGGCATTATCACAGGCAAAGAGACCATATTCAACATATTCAACATATTCCATGTTACTGGAATTCAGTGTTTCATTATGTTCCTGCTATGATAATGTTTAATGATCCCAGTGACTTCACACACTTAGGTCATCCTTAAACACAGTTAACTAGATGACTGAGGGAAGAACAAAAATCATGTTGAGTAACAATGTAGTGAAAAACCTTGGATTACTCATCTACACAAATGAGAATGACATTAGAAAGGATGGAAAAAACCTCACAAATGCAAAGTTGCCCTACATGCATACATACACACAATCTACCCTTTCAGCTTCCCATTCAAAAGAAATTTTGACATGTAAGCAAGAAGCCATCTGTGCATAAACAAGCCCTCTAGTCTGGACAACCAAGGAGCTCCAACAACTTTGCCTCTGCTGTGTGTCTGCACTCAACAGCATCAGGACCAGAGGAGTTTTGACTGGTTATATTTGCTGACCACCACTGATAGTGCAGAACACAATTCCCTAGAATGGACAGACAATCAGTAGTGCAGCACTTGATCTCCCTGTAGTGTGTAGAAAGTCTCCTTTCCTGCTGAATAGAAAATAAAGTGGTTTACCGGTAATTATAGCTGCTGTATTCAAAGTCAATGAGCATCAGCTTTTGGTTTTCTGAATTCTCTCTGCCTTCCAGAAGTAAGATATTACCTGAAAATTTTAAGATAATATTGCATGTTCAATAAGGCCCCAGGAAAATTAGAGAAAAACAATACTGTATATCTTAAGAAATATTGTTGTGCTAATCCCAGTTATCCCTTATATCTACACAGAATTATAGGTGTGCTGGTTTTGGCTGGGGTAGTCAATTTTCTTCATAATAGTTGGAATGGGTTTATGTTTGGATTTGTACCAGAAGCAGCATTCATAGCACAGGCATGTTTTTGCTACTGTGAGCAGTGCCTATCCAGAGTCAAGTTTTCTGCTTCAGACCCCACTCCAAAATGGGGCTTAGGGGAGCACAAGGGATTGTGAAGGGACACAGCCAGGACAGCTGACTCCAGCTGACCAAAGGGATATTCCAGAACATATAGTGTCATGCTCAGTATATAAAGTGGGAGGAAGAAGGGGAAACATTTTGGAGTGATGGTGTTTGTTTTCCCAAGTCGCCATTACACTTGATGGTGCCCTGCTCATCTGGAGATTTTTGCTTTGCTTGTGGGCATGGCTTTTGCTTTTCCTATTAAATTGCCTTTATCTCAACCTGTGAGTTCTCACTTTTACCCTTTCAATTCTCTCCCCCATCCCACTGCAGGAATCAGACAAGTGGCTCTGTGGGGCTGAGTTGCCAGAGAGGTTTAGTTAAGCCACAGCAACAGGAAAAGCAAAGTCGTACTGGCTGTTCACCAGCTCACTGGAAATTGAGGTATATATGATAAATCTTGTAAAGCTGAAAGAATAAAGTTTTCATCTATATGGGCAGAGGAAGATTTGTTCTCCCAAGAGTCCTATTTCTCCAGTATTTAGCTTAGAGCTAACTCAGGTGGCACTGTCAGCCTTAGCAGTCCTTGCCTTGCTGCATTGTTTCCTTCCACAGTTTAAAATCTATAGATTTTGCAGCATCTCATAGCTGTGTAGCTCTACCACTGATCACACAACAGTTGGGACAGGAACTGCTTTTCAGCAGCCTCAAAACAACAGCCTGACCACTCTGCTGTTCTAATATGTGGCAGCACCAGTACTTATACAAAACTCAGGACATTGCTTTATCTGTCTTTCAATTCACATAGTCACTATAATTCATCTAAAAGACAAGTCTGTCTTTGTCATGTGTCAGTACACAAATTCAGACTAAGGTCAATTTCTGCAGTAGTTTGCCCCCTTTCCACAGATACATCTGTTCTCCATGCCACACCCTGGCACCAACAGAACAAGCATAGTGTTTTACAGAACCACCCCCCCACCTCAAACCCCCTGGAATTTTAGGCTCCAGTTTGCCCCAGCCCTATTATGTTCTGAATCCTCCAGTACAGCACCTTGCCACATCAGCAGTAAGACCTCAAACTCCACTACTACTGATCTAGCTCTTCAGACCCAAGAGCAATGACCTTTTTCCCCTTGTGCTCCCTAGCCTTATGTGTCTCTTTCAGGCCAATTTCTCAGCCTTCATTAACAAGGCTGGGACCCCTGAGAACAAAATAGCCCTGCTTACGGTCCCAGTATGGCATCCTTCCAGGTCAACCCCAGGTGCCCAACACCTTCAGCCCTGCCTCCTTTTCACCTTTTTCAATAACTTGCTCAGGAAAATTGCTATTCATGACTTCCAGGGAGCACTAAAAGACAGGTGAGATTTTCCTAATGTTTCTTACAAGTACAAATTGAAAACTGCTGGGTCAAACTACCTTGGTGTCCAGTTTCACTTTTCACTGTACTTTTTTAGTATCTTTCTTTTAAGATGACTGAAATATATCTTACCCTGAACAAGTTTATTGCAGACAACAAAAACGGGCATGGTCTAAACATCCAAGGCTCCCATCATCAACTGACCTGTGCTAACAGAGCATGTGGGGATGCTTGGCTTAACCCAGTTATGATACCAGAGTTCTCTTAAAAAGCCTCAAGGGTTGCTGAAGCCAATACACTTTGCTTTGGTACTGTAGCACACCAGAGAGCACAGGCTGCTGCTCCAGGGCAACACCTTCAAAATGTGGCTGTATCTCAGAGAACAAATAAGTAACCAGAAAAGGCTCAATATGATATCACTGAACAAGACTAAAATATTAACAGCTTACCTTCTTGACAGTCATTGTGGCAAAATACAACTGGTGATGAAGTAGCTTCAAGCATAGCTCTAGAAAACAGCAATATAGGATCTTTTAAGTAAAAAAAAAAAATCATTAAGTTCAGTTCCATTTCCAGGTAAAGATGAATTTTGTTATAAGCATTTGAAGGGCTACTCCTTCCCAGCAAGATCCTATTTTCTCAAATAGTAACTAAACACCAACCCAGTGAAGTTTAACTTCACTGATCAGTAAGTCAGATCAGCAATGCCATTGCATCAGTTTGTAGTCATATGAGACTCAGGTTGGTTACAGAACCAAAACCAATCCCTAGTTTGTAAAGTAAAATGAATATAGGGTGTTATACTGTATAATGTGTTTGAAGAAGTATACAAAAATCCATACAGAAACTGTGCAAATTGGAAGACAGTGCTAAACAATAAGCCTACCTCAGATTTTTCATTTCCTGGGGGAGATTGTAACTGAGAAGTTTGTTCAGTTTTCTGGTTTTGGATTCTCTGGTAAATTTAATTCTCAGCACTTGATTTAGATACCTGTTAAAAAATAGAGAAAATAATACAGCGTTTGTGGCAAGGAGTATATTATTCTTCCCATACTATGTTACTTCACGGAACAGTTTTTAAGTACAGGGAGAGCTTTTGTTGTCAGGAATTCAGGAAGAATGATCTGCTTATCAAAATGATAACAAGTCATTTTCCCCCTATAAAGCATTGCATAACTTACTTTTCCATTGTTCCAAAAAGCCACTTAGGTTCTTTATTAAATGGCATTTTCATGCCATGAAATCTAGCCATCTTCTCAGCTATTTCAGCAGATATGTCAGGTAAGCTTAATTCTTCAGTGCTCAGTTTCCTGCTCTGTAATAAAATAGAGTATTCTTAAAGTACAATTAATTGATTACTTACAAAAGTGTGATTAATTATAAAGACTAGCATTAGTCTCCATGTAATACAGTGTGAAATACTAGCACAGTACCCAAACAATACAGTTTTTTTCATCCCAGATAAACTTACAAAATTGTTGCCTTGGGAAAAGCTGAGTTAGCCAGCCTAGCTTACTTATGACTTAATCAATTCTCATCTAGATCAAAATCTGGTCAGTATCATACCTCACACTAAGAATATCTTCAAAGCAGAATGAGTATAAATATTTAAGAACATCAAAAGCATCTGCTCTTGTTGCTGTCAGAAGGAAGTGTGACTCCATAGCTTCCCATGCTATGTTTGGTATCTAACAGGCTTTTTATCTTCATTTATTAGCCTCTGCTACAGCTGAAGAGTTTATAGATAACTCTCCCTGGCAAGAGCTATAATGGGGCTCTCCAACACCCACTATAACTGTATCGAATTACAGCCAGCAATTACTACAAGCTGCCAAGTATTCCATTCCCACAACCCTGCTTTTCTGGGCAGTCCAGAGACCTTGTCATGACTAATTAAAACAGCTACCAGCAGCCCACTAACTAATTATGAACAGGACTTACGGGAATGAATTCCTCCAGTCGCCCTTGTGGAAAGATTCCATACAGCTTTGGGCCAAGCGCTCTCTCTGCAAGAATGGCAAACATAACACTTTCCAGAACCATGGCTTCTGCCCCCTACCAAAAAAATGAAAGCATTAGTTGGTCTTGCATGGAAATTAATCTGGGTGTGCAGAATAGCTAAACTGCCATAGAGTGAGAAATTTTAGGGCTAACTTTAAAAAGAAGACTCAACATTTTACTAACTAAAGTTTTTTGACTAGTAACTTTTAGTCAGCATAGGAGCAATACAAGTATTTTGCTTTCAAATTTAAAGCTGGGGAGGAAAATCTGTATTACTTAACAGGTACTGTTGGCACACCAGTCCAATAGAAAACTGCAAAAACCAAAACACCCTCTCCTTCTTAACCTGTGGCAACAGTGCAAATTCATTTCCTGAAAGAGTTTACCCTACAGAAGTACAGCACAGGAACTACAAATATTGTCCTATATTAACTATTTTAACACACTTGGGATCACTGCCTTACAAAAGGACATTTTAACTACGTAAGTGAAGGAAGTTAACAAGTGAACTAAATTTTTCATTTTAAAGAATGACTTAGGATTCCATTAAGCACATTTTAGATATTCCCTTGTTTTTCTTTTTCTTTGTGAGAGAGAATACTTTAAACTCCTGCTAAGGACCACACATGTATGAATAAACATTCTTCCTTTTCCACTGCCAACATACCTCAAGTTTCAATAACTTTTTTCAAGGTTTTCCTTACATCAATAAACTTGGTCCATAACAACCACAAGCAGACAGCTTTTTAATATGAATGTTTAAAAATTAATAGAAATAGGAAGTGTCTCAAAATACAGTTTAAATCACTGAAGTATAGCTTTCTTGATAGGCAAGATTATCTGTTAGAAAACACAGAACCCACATTATAGATAGATCACTACTTCTACCAATTATGTTAACCAGAATCCAGCTGTACTCAAATCCCAGAGATCTGCCAAGCCTCTGCTTACTTCCTAGCAACTCATTTCAAGTCTGACCCATGATGCTTAAAAGTGTAAAAATTAAGAGCACAAAATTAAGAAAGCTCTCAGGTATTTCTGAGTACAGAGCCTTTTGCCTTATTGAAGTCAATGCAGTATCCAACAGGAAATAACTCTAATCAAGATCCACCCTTGAGTAGACTCCAGGCAGTACTGTTGATAAATTATATTATTGGCCCACACCTTATTCTAGCATTTCATACTGAAGTGTAGTAAAGACTCATTAACTATGCTCTGATCACTGAGAGTTTATGACAATTTGCATATGAATATATTGCATCTGTTCTACACCATTTTTTCATCTCAACTCTTCAAAGCACCAAATGCATTATCCACTAATACACCAAAAATATAGTTTTAGTCATTTCACATGGTCCCCCCTGCTCCCCACGAGATCTGAACTTTTCTGGTCAATTCTGAAACCTAATGCCAAGCACCAAAAAGCAAATTAGATGCAAGTTACTGAATGTCCACTCCATTATTAACTAACACTGACTTTGTCAGCACCTGGTGTAATGGCAGGGTGTTTTGAAAGTCTGTTCCCATTAAGGTGTCGGTTCCTTGTTTTCACATCTTACTGAAAAACCAAATCACAGTTCTTGGATAACAGCAAGTACAAGAAAGTGTTATTCCTTAAGATGTCCCTTCATGCATCAGAAGTAACAACCAAAAATATTGAAAGAGCCACTTCTAGATTAAAAAGTACAGGCAAATATTATCTATAAGCAACAGTGTAAGAATATTCAAGGTGAAAGCCTGATACCTTAGTCTTAAAAAAAAAAATTTAGAGCACCAGAAGAACTTCCTCTACTGTAACAGAAGCATCACTTGAGAACAAGTCCAGTTAGAGCTCTGGAATAATGCCATCTATGTAATCTCAGGCACAAAGGCTTCTGCTTCATAATACCTGATGGACCTTTTACCAAGCCTCCATTCCATACACTACTACCAAGCATAGGTGTGGAAATAAACTATTGAACGACACAGAAAATTCTATAGCGTACTTCGTATGGACCCTGAACAAATTTACCTGGCTCCCCAGATAAATAAATGTTCACCTGATGACTTTTTAAAGGATCAAGCATTGTAGCCAAGTAAATTATGTACGTCAATGCCTTCAAAACACTTTGAAATATACAGTTATGCTGCCAAGACAACATTGTTGTTAAATCAACAACTTGTTGATTTAAGCTCTGAAGCTCTCAACTCTGATCAGTTTTGAAGAGATGCACCCATAAGCACTTGTATTTAAAACAAGCTTTTGGAGATTTGACCACTTTCATTTTTAAATTAAATCTTAGAGACGAATGTTGCATTTCAAACTTAAGAACTATAAATATTCTTTACAAAACTTTTCCAGTATGCAACTCCCATTCAGCCAAGAAGAGATCCAAAGTCTTCCTACACTTCAGTTGGAACTGAAGCTTCTGCTTTACTCCTGCTTCAGCAAGAAGTTCACTATAAAATACACAAAATAGCTATATTCTGAGCGAGATTACCCCTAACTATAGCAAAACCAACGTAAAACTTAAATATTCCCTATGGAAAGACCTTATGAGCTGACAGAAAACTAGCAAAGTCTACTCAGTTGTCACACACCAGGCAGCTCAGAATAGCTACAATGCTTTTGCTAGTGAACCCAGAGGATTTTATTCTCTACAAAGGATATAATCTCTAATCAAAATTACCTATAATTTTTACCTAGGCACAAGAAAATTAAGAAACCAACAGTAATTTTTGAGAACAGTGATTCAACAGCAAAGTTTCAGCACTATGAGATTAACAGTAGAAAACAATGGAGAACCACTATTTTCAGACAACAAATAAAGACAGTTCTGAAATTCAAAAACCTTGTTTCCTGTACTGCAAAATTTCTGAGTTTCTGACACCAGGGTGAGGCTTCTTTGGGTTTTTGTTTTCTTTTATAAAACTTCAAGAACTTTTTTTTAATACAATAGGGTGAAGGAGAAATCAGGCCACCTCCATTTTTCATCACTGAAGAAAACTAAGGTATCAAACCAGTACATTTTTCAGTTCATTCTTGGTTAAACTGATTGAAGCTGTTCCAGTAAACTAAATTGAAAGTTCAACAAAACTTCAAAAGCAGTCATTCAACAACAAAAAAATCTAAAACCAGCTTCAACTCACTAGAAAAAAACCCAACCAAATGCTTAAACTGTTTCAGATGGCATTCCCATAAGGCAAAAAATACAAGGGGAGAAAAGCAGCACTTATCAGTTGAGTAAACTGTACTTTTCCCTAGCCACTGCCAAAATTGTAACAGAACCAAAAATCAACGGTACATAACAAGCAAGGCATCTGGCTAACATACTGCATCCCTTACTGAAAAAAAAAATACTGCCAGGGTAGAAATCTAAATTACCAAATCCTATGTACGTGACTTTATGAAAAGTTACACTCAGCTAAACATTATGCTGCATAAGCAAAAATGGTTCCAAATGCAAGAACTTGAAAGTTTGCAGAACACAGATGATCTAAGCACAGTGCTAATGAGAAACACTTCATGTCCAAGAGCAAATTCTCTCCAGCTCCATATACTTTC
Source organism: Xenops minutus (assembly GCA_035221455.1). Taxonomy (NCBI): domain Eukaryota; kingdom Metazoa; phylum Chordata; class Aves; order Passeriformes; family Furnariidae; genus Xenops; species Xenops minutus. The sequence goes on from JAWWEE010000158.1 coordinate 17,922,200, forward strand.
CTCAGGGGAGTTCACTGATATATTAAAAAATAGGGATTAGGTCAAGCAGAGTATTGACCTTTATCTACTAAACAAGGAAGAGTCTAATACTAGAAACAACACTACTGATACCAGTGTTCGAAATGGTAAGAAACCATTTAGGGCCTGATTGAGGGCTGTTTCTTCATGATGTGGAATGCTTAAATCTTTCCAAATCATGTCCAGACATTCACATCATAGTGCTATTTCTATGAGCAAAGAGATTTTTTTTCTTTACTTTTTACAGTTTCTAGAAACAGTCCAGAAACTTTAGTTTCTACAATCAAGTAGAATAACTACTGGTTTAAAACAAATAGGTTCACCCCATTTTCCTATTACCTATAAAATTCTGTAAAATAAGCAAACTTAGTTACTCACTTGTAAGTCATTTTCCTTCTGAGACTGTAGAGACTCTCCCTTATTACAGGACCTCTATGAATGAGAAAAAGCAAATACAATGAGAAGATGAAATTTAGCATGATTAACCTGAAACCACCAGAACAAAGGGAGTAGAAGTGCCAGCTACAATTAACTAGAAGTCTCAACACTGTCTTGGATCTGTGACAGCTACAGCACTAGTATCCATCTGACCTCTGACCATCACACTATTTCAACAATTCCAAAACCTTTCAAAAGGATGTGCCACTGAGACCAAGCCACTTATGAATACCTGATTTTCAGGTACGTTTTTATTGCTTCCCAGTCTATTAAAACAAAATTTCAATGTACTGTAAGCTTAGAGGAACATTTTTAATTAAGAGAAAATTAAGTCCCTCTGCATGACATCTGGGATGATATTCTTGCAGCCAAAGTACTTTGAGACACGTTACAGAGATAACAAGTCTTAGAACTACTGAAAGAAGCATGTTATGAAGGTTACAAAGCACTTGCTTTTTCTTACTGCCTTATTTTCCAAATTACTTGTGACTAGAATTTCCTTATTTAAAACACACTGTCTAGGCCATATGTCCAATGTACCACTGGCCATGCAAATGTCAAGTTTCTCTTCAAATGAATTGCCCAGGTAAGCTAGAGGTGTATCAGTAAGAACTGCAGTATACTAGCAAAACTTTAACGAATTCCATGCATAATGTACTGTGCTAGGATTGTTAACTGTCATTAGAAAGCAGTTTCAGAGTATTAAACCATACCCTCAGCAACTGAACCCTCAATGGCACATGCTTTTAATAGAGCTTCATATTTAAAATTCAAGATGTATTAAAAACCTTGTCCTTTAAAGGGCTTGAAGGTAAGGAGAAGAGAAAGCAAGTATATGCTTACAATTAGTGACAGTTTGTGGCTGCTATTTATGTTGCAATTCCACCATTGGCTGTTTAAACCAGACTAGCTTTAGAGGCCCATAAAGGCAGCCTGCATCTCCACCTTCTAAACACAAGCATATCCTTCACAGAACCACGTGCATACCTTTCTGTTCCAAAGCTCTAACATGTCCAAAACAAGGGTGGAAATATGAACTTAATGGAATACAGTTAAGCAACACCAGCTGCCTTAAGTACAATACAACAAGCTAATGATTTACACAAGCTATGCAGTTACAGTATTTCAGAAGCTATAGAAGAAGGATAGTTAACATGAATCAATGGTCTTTCAGCAAGTACTTCCCATAACACTAATATAATAAGTTTAAAACAAAACAATATGGAAACTACTATTACTTTATGTTCCTTTCAAGGAAATTAAGTCCAAACATATTCACTACAGCTAAATGCACTCAATAGCATTAAAGTCATTTACAGAGGGCTTCTCTGAACAAGCATGTCCTACATCAATACCACTCTCAGATTTTTCTTGAGCAGTCAGAAAGTTACTCACCATCCAGGAGTCTTTCCTGATAAATGGTGTTCTCAGAATGGTTCAGTTCATCAGAAGGTAAGCAGATTAGACTTTTCCCTAGAACCTGAACTGGCATCTGCTTTCCAGAAGTCGTACTGCATAAAGAGCTAGCCAGTTCCAAGAGTTCGCCTCAAATTAGTGTTGGAGAGAGCCTAATGGCATCTTCTGTGCCATTAGAAAGAGACATTTTGGGCTGTGCACTGCAGAGTCATCAAAGGGGAGACTTCTGCAGCATCCCTTCCTCTTTTCTGTTCCCTTGGCATGAAGCATTAGTGTTCAGAAGAGAATGAATATGAATTTGTAAATAACTTGGAAATATTAGTAAGAGCTTGGAGAGGATCAGTCTTCACACGTGGCCATGTACTCAGCCTAGAATTAGGGAAGTCTCCAGTACCTATGGTCATGGAGAACGAAGTAAGTAGGATGCAATCTTATGTAATAGAAGTTTAATCAAACTCTAAGAGTTTAACAGATATCCAAGTAGTAGAAATTGATTGTTTCCTGATTGCATAACCACCTATGAGAACAGTCATTCAAAGTGAAGCATCCTATATGATGAGGTATTTGATCAGCCTATTTCTCTTCTCTGCTAAAATCTATCAAAAGTTCAGCTTTTCCATAAACTAGAAATGGACATGTGTTCTACAGCTTTAAGATTTCCTTAAATATTTGTTCAGCTCTTGTTTTATTGTGGGAAGTTTATTCTCAAAGCAGACTGAGAAAGCTCACTATACTTAGTATGGTAGGAAAACTATATGCAACAGAAATTTTAAGAGTCTAATTTGTGATCATGTAAATTGATATTAATGCAGGATACAGTATCAAAATCCTAGAATGGGAGACAGTGCACACTGATCTGTGATCAGAAGATGACCAGACAGTGTTTATACATCTGGCAGTTTGACACAGAAAATTGAGTCCAACATATTGTCCCTCATGCCCCCAGTTTATTTCTCTTGTAGCTGGAAGATGAGGTCTGTATCAAAAATCTTAAATAATGCTTGGTCAGAAAATTTTGTATAGAGAAGGAACTTGCATCTTTTTTTCCCCAAGTAACTTCTAGTTCTGCTCGTGACATTAACATTGTAACTAACTTTTCCTTTCTGAGTTTATTCAGCTTTAGTTTCCAATACTTCAAAATACTGCAATAGTTCAATTTAGACAAATCCCTAGGAATTCAAATATCAAGAAATTACATTACAAGGAATCGCTTCAGGGCTTAGAGATGACTCGTGCAGGGGAAACTTTTCTAAAAGCTGTTGAAAGACATCAATTTGAACTGCAGTGTACAGGATAAAAACAGCTTTAGATTCAGCAATAATTATTTTTGCTTCTAAGGATCTGCAATTGATCACTTATCCCCATCAGACTTGACGGAACTGATACTAATTTTCTGAAGTCCTAAAATCTAGCACATGAAGAATCCCCAGTTCAAGCTCTACAAAAGCCACAAAGACATCTCTAATCCTCTTCATTTCAAGTTACCATTCTCTTATGAGGGAGCAGAGAAAAGGAAGGGGCAATTTTTTGATATTCTGGTATCGCTGTAAACATTCAGATGCAGACAGTAGTAGCTGGTGCTACTTAAGGCTTATTTTTAAACAATGAAATCCAATACTAAAGAAAATGAAAGCTGTAGAGAATGCTCCAACTTCAGAGATCTCATACTATACCGTGAATCGTGTCTGTCACCTGGAAACCAGAGTGCTCTAGGCACGATCGCATGGGCAAGCCTGCAGCAGAGAACACATGCATATACAACTAAAGTGGTACATTACCCCCAGAACACCCTTAACTCCACCCAACACAAATATATCCCCATAAGAGGTGCTTGGTTTCTTTCAAGCCGTCTGCCAGTGCCAGGGATTTGTAGTTACTCCATGCTACAAACAGACATGGACACCAACAACCACAGAAGACGTTGATAATTACAGTTACACAGCAGTCTGCATTTTATTTAGTTACACAAAATAAAAGGCAGCAAGGCAGGTATGGAAAAAGATATACCACAGAACTGTGGCAACCATTTATACTTATTTTGCATCTGCTCACATAGAAATTGAGAGACCACAGAGGAACATTAGGTTTTTCTCATTTATATACAAAATTTTGTTTTGGCTGTTGCAAAGTAACAGAGCCCCAGTGAACCAGAGTTCAAGGTTCTTTTGACATGTGCAAAAGAATGGGAATCAATCCCCAAGTTACCTTTTGATAGGTGAACTTAAAAATTCTCCTTAATTTAAGCTTTTTTTTATGCTATCTTATGTTGAAATCCTATCAGCATTTCTAAGACATTATTCAGTGATCTGCATATGAAATCCAATTTTAAAGTCCAGACATTAAGTGGTATATTGATGGAGAACCTTTTGTTTCAGTTGTTAACACTAATACAAGCAAGAGAAAGACATTTTATCATGAGAAGTTTTACTTTCAATGCTCCCCTTTAAATTTAGCAACTAAGTTGGAGCAAGAATAATTGAAGCAGAGTAAGACATTTCCCTTTTTCCAGTGTAGGACATAACTGCATTGTGCCTCAAACATTTGAGTTTTAATGTGGTTAGTATTTTAACCTGTCACAAGTACAATACTTGTCTTAAAAAAAAAGTTCTGCTCAAGGATATACTCAAGAGAAGTCCTTGATTTATGAACATCCATGCCAGTGCGACCATTCATAGTAATGGCCAAGCTAGCTCAGTTCATCACCCCCCAACTCCCCCCAAAACAGTCATGCACACAAAAAATTGGTTTAAACGTATCAGCTATGACAGAGGAAGGCACAAAGCCTTCCCTGTGTGGCAGCTTTGGCCAGCTGGCATGGTTTATATTGGATGAGTTTCATGTACTGACATTTGTGTCTTCCAAGAGTCATAATAAGCAAACTGGAGCTATTTCCAAACTGTAAAAAAGGTTCCTTTAAAAGGTGGCTAAAAGAATTATGGTGCCAGTATTACTCATTCTGAAGTTAGTAATCAGGTATCCATTTTTCAATTGTACTCAAAATTTTAACTTAAACTTATCTTCTGTACATACAACAATTTGGTGCAGGTTGCTATAGATCTACAGTAGTTACAGTAAAGAGTAAGAGCTGATATCACTGTTTTGTGCTCCAATTTCAACAGAAAGTAAAATGGACAAGAGTTAAAACATGCTACAAAGGCTCAAACAAGCAAGTGGTAACTACTAATACCCAGTGGCAGTTACAATTAAGTCATTGAGAATTAAGTTATGATTTTAGTGTAAGGTCTCAAAACTCAACTTAAGCAGTGTCCCTTAATTTCTACAGGGTTTTTAACTTAAGCAACTTTACTAAAAAATATCAAATTACTCCCTCATAACAGGCTTGTCATAACATTCTGCTTATGCCACCCAGAAACTCAGGAATCCTATGTGAGGTTTTCAAAATACCCCAATAAAACAGTTTGCTTATATTTTAACTTGCACTTAAGGTAGAGGGGCTGGAAGAGACAAATGTTTGTTGACAAAAATTGTGAACCTCAATGCAATCTGAAAGTTTTACCTTGGGACCTTCTCTGCTTACTTAACCTTTAGTGAACTGCACCAACAAGAGCAGTCATTTCACTGCCACTACGGAAATAAAGGAAGTTAGACATCTCAAAAGATCCTTCAACACCAAGAGCAGAAAGGTTAGAAAGTTATGAACACACTTTCAATTTTCAAACCAAATTAGTGCTGATTTTAGAGCCCAAAAATTAATTTTGATTTCTTCAGTGGATAGGGGCACAGAAAAGGCAAGTTAAAAAACACCCTGGAGGAAGAGGAGGGCAACCAGATTCTAGAGTCTACTTTACTTTTCCTTTGAAATATAAGGGAAAGGCCACATTTCTTCACACCTCTTGGGCAACAGAAGCTCTACTACTACAGCAGTTTTACAGCCCATGTTCCTAGTCAAGCTTTCTATATATTAAGCCAGCATTACATTAAAAACATTAATAATTCTGAAAAAAAAATCCCAAACAGCATCATCCTGGGAGTCATTTTGAAAACAAAGTTTCTCACACCATGTTTTTCACTCTGCTTTTGGTTTCTCTTAAACTAAAGACTATTTAAGCTTGAATTAATGAACTTCTATACACTTGTCCTGTTTAAGAGTTTAACTTTCCCAACACACATATGGTGGTGTAGCCAAGCATTTCATGTTATTTCAAACCACTGGAATATTTTATATATTTCTGGTAGAGTTTGCTACCATGGGAAAGTTAATAAGTCACATAATATAACAAAGGAACACTTTAAAATCAGTAAAGTAACAGTATCCAGTGAGACTTTTAATAAGTTTGATCAAGACAGCAGAAGCAGGAAGAATGGGCTGAAGTTACAGGAACAGTCAATCTCCTGCAGATATTGAATGAGTTGTTCAAAGCAAGTGACTGAGTACTGGAAAATATAAAATTAATCGATAATAAACCCAGACCCTCTAAGTCAAATAGAAACAATTGCCAACATACAAACATCATGCTATAAAGCTGCAAGTTTTCAGAAGGTTAAACACTTACATTATGATTACTTATTTACAATATAATAAAGCGTCTAGCAGAGATGGGTAAGAGAAGATCTGCTGTACAGTTCTACAGTAACAGTTTGTAAGCTTTAGAAGAGATCACCTTTAGAAAATATTCTTGCTTTCAAACCTCAGTATTTGAAACAGATTTGCCAACCACTTCTCTTAAGGTTTGACAAATTTCAGTATTATTTACATTTTACTAACCAAATAAAAAGCAACATTAGAAGAATTCAACAAACATCTGGTTAAGTTTCTATGCCAGCTATGAGGCATATCACACATTTAGGAAAGCATGTTTTGGAATGAGATGACTGCACAGTACTGATGTTCACGCTTCATTTTCATTCTAACACTAGAGATCAAGTTTTCCAGCAACACAATTACCCATGAGATCTAATAAAATGTTTAAGAACTGTACAAGCTTGACAAAACCTTCCACTAATCTCTAAGATTCGTAAGTGCTACCAAGATTAAAATTAAGCAGTTTAGTCTCTTGCAATCTTGATAGTTATGTCAAAGGCCTACATTCTGTACAGAAGCAAACTTTTCCAAAACACCACAGTCCGAACTTAATACCATAAATAAAACATAACTGCTCAAACAGATAGCAAATGAGCCTTAGTTAATACATGCCAGTCAGGATCTGTGTAGAAAGAAGTGTAAGTTCTAGACAATAACATAAACAAAAAACATAAAAAAACTGCTTTCAGCTACCAATCTACCTGCTCCCACCCCATCCCCCACCACGGTAAAACACATTCCCCAAAGGATAAAGCTGCATAGTATGTCACAAGTGTAGATCTCCAAAGATATTACAGTGAAGCTACAGAAACCCTCCCACTCCCAAAGCACTCTGCGTACTCACCATCTGCAGGATTGCACCGTATAAGCGCAGGAGAACTTTCCGTGGTTCATCTGCAAGTGTCTCAATGGTATCAGGTAGTGAGCACTGAAACAGCATGTTGCTGAGGCCACCTCTAAAGAGAGAAAAATACATTTATTAGCCAACATGCATGAGCACACATGTATCATTTTCAAAAAGAATAGAGGTGCACATACCTTTTGGTATAATTAACTGGTCTACTCTAACAGGAAAAACAGTTTTCCAACAGCACCAATAACTCATAACATAAGACTTTGATAAAAAAAATGACCCTTCATGCTTAATGTATAGTTCACTGTCAAGATTATTGATCCAAATCACAGCTCAATCTACCAACTGATGTGAAAATGCAACAAGAAACTAAGATGTAGACTTCTGCAAATTATTTTCAGTGATGCTGAAGTCTTGTCAAATATACCTGGTTGCACAAGTAAAACAATGGCAGAATAAGTTTAAAACCACACAGTGAATATAAAAGTTTGAATGAAGAGCTGATATCACTGGGATGGCAGCTACAAAGTTCAGTGGTAAAGATTTAACCTCAATACCTGTGCTACAGCATTGCTGATTAAAGTCTTATGCTGCTGTTTCTTAGGGACACACTTAAATACAGCTGAAGTTCTTTATTTTAAAGAAGTTGCTCACACATATTTGTTAAATTTAGTTACACTCAGAATGTCATCAAGACAGACACAAACTAGGGAGATCTGTGCTTCAATCACTCAGATGTTATACCAACCTCTTGGCTTTTTGTACAATTAGTTTTACAACAGTGTCTTTAAAAGAAAGTGACAGCATTTGTTTTATGGGTTTATCAACCTAGATAGATACTAGATTAGAGAAACTAAGTTTCTTGATGTTCTAGTAGCTCACCCAGAACATCCATCTACTCAACCCACATTTTCTTTACTGCATTGACTTTCCATATTCTTTTCATTATCAGTATGTTCACTAATGAAGTTCTCAAATTTCCCTTCTGCAAGACATTTTGCCTGTAACTTCTTCCTCTCCTATAAGAGGAAAAGGTACTGAAACTTCTGGTTTACTCATAAAACAGAAATGCAAATGAGCTCTACTGAAAAGTCTTGTCTGTCTCACCATTAAAGAAAAAACTTTTAAAACCAGATACAATGCAAACAGAGTAGCTAGCAGTAACGGGATGAGGTGGCACAGATTTTAAAAAGTAACTTTACTTACAGCATGCTACATAGCTTATTGCTATGTATTCTATGTCAGAATTTGACATGCTGTGATTTTCTTCACAACATGATAAACTTTTCCTAATCATCCAAATCTTAAGTATTTAATATTACCTTGCAGTGTGCTTGGATTCCAAGAATCCATGGCAGATCAAAAATGCAGTGGCTAAAATGGAGTTCCCAGTCCTAACCTGACATCCCTCTCAATGCTTTTTCAAATATTCTTTGGGTTCTTTTCCAGCACAGTGGGGAAGTAGTAAAGACTTTCTGGAGAAAAAGGCTACCAAGGAGACAAAGGCTGGCCTACATATCCAAAGTCAATGACTGAGGAGAAAAAAAGAAATCTCAAGAACCAGGGGAAAACAGCAGCTGCACAATATGCTTAAGAAAGGAGACAGAAGAGAACCAGGTGGTTTGGCAGGCATCCAAAAATAGGATGTTTAGAGACAAGAGATATGAAGTAACTTTTAACTTTGAACCATGAAGGTGAACAGCTAGGAAAAAAAAACAAGAGACAGATGGAAAGGATATCAAAGGAAGAGCAAAGCCAGCTATTCAGATGCAATCCGAACATTGACTGGTTATACTAACTACACCTCAGGCTTCCTCTGAACTATGCTACACAGAATTTTTTTGAAAAACATTCACCACCTTTTCTAAGGCTAATGAAAACTTTGGTGAAAACTTAATGCTTAAATAGAAGAACTAAACACACTGAAATCCACTTTACAAAAAAATACTGGACTGAAGCTCAAAAACCTGTATAGTTACATTACTGAAGCACATGCTCAGACCGCACATAGGAAGTGAAAGCCCAGAAACTCTTCTTTTGTACCAGACAAGCCAGACAGGAGTGCCTTACTCAGGCTGAACTACATTAAACAGAAGTTTCACTATAGTTTTATGCACTTAAGACTTCAAAAGGTACCTCTAATCAAGGAAATCCATATGGGAGTGTAATAAAAGGCATTGTTCTCCTGAAAGGTCAGTAGATTCAACAGCTTGTTTAAGGGTCAAAAGGGCACATCTCACTCTTACACAGATAAAGCTACCAGTTAGTTTACTGCTACAAATTACTCAAAAGAGAAGCCCTTCCAAAAGGGTCACCTATATTCAAAGCTTCCCCAAACCACAGCCACAGCAGATAGATGTACTTATATGCTTGCATTTTGATTAGATGCAAATCTTTCTTTGCTCTGAAACAAGAACTGGACCCCTTCAATTCTATGATACCAAGTACCTGACAGCTGTTCATGAATGCAATTTTGCAGTCAACACAGGGATACTGATGGACACACTGGAGAACGCACACTGAGTGAATACTGTGAAACTAGAATCAGCAAACCAATATGATGAATTTTCTATGGATGAAAGTGGTGGGAAGACTTTTGCCAAAAAAAAAAAAAAAAAAAAAAAGCAACTGCCGATTAGCATGGCTTTACAGAGTCTTAAGCTTCAGCCCATCTTCTTTTTCTCCCAATCTGGAAACCATCAAGCCATTTTGAAGTCGTGTCTCAGAAGGGAAGTTTCCAAGAAGTGCAAAGGTAACTTTAGTGTATGAGGCTTTAGAACCAAAGTCAGCAGTACACATTAATACAGATGAAAACTTAATTAAGCAAATCAAACTACAGACACATCAGTCTAGTCTGTTTATGAACTGCATCAGTCTTCTAAAAATTCTCTCCCTTCATAAACTTCTTATGACCATGTCAAGTGAGAATAAATGATCTAGAAATACAAATACTCCTTGCACTGGCTTTCAATGAGTTGTGTATTTTCAATAAGGCTTTAAAAACATATTTTGAAATGAACAGGATGGGATTCTGATCGTACTTTACATCAGAGCTTTGTCAACTGTTTATGATCCCTTAACTAACTAGGGTAGATGCGAGTGTAATTTGTGTACGAACAAAAGTAGAAACACTAGGAAAGCAAACTCAGAAGGGAAGAGGCTGACAGCCTTATCCTTTAAAACAGTACGTGACTCTGCATTTCATCAGGTAGAATGATCAATCAGGGGGATGTGTGTAAACGGGAAACACTGAATATCGGTTTAGTTAAAATAAAGAGTCAAGAATCTCAAACACATTACATCATTTGGCTTCTAGAACATCCCCAATTTACATATTCCTGCTGCCAGCGTGCTGAGTCACAAGCCGTCGCTGCTGTGTGCGCTAGAAGATGACTCACGCCATCGATCCCCGGCGTTCACCTGCTGCCTTCCCCGCTCGGAGCAGCAGCCGGGCCGGGCCAGCAGGGCTCCTCGGCCCGCGGGGAGCGCTCCGTGCCGGCTCCAGCGCTCTCCCGCCCGGCCCCGGCCCCGGCCCGGCCCTTCCCCCGGCGGGGCCGGCACGGGCAGCCGCCACCGCGCTCCCCTCCGCACACACAGCCGAGCTCAGGAGCGATTTTGAAAAATAAAGTGACACAGCAGTGGGAGTCCCTCGCCTCCCGCGCCGGGGGTGGGTGGGTGTGGGCCGCCCCCGGGACCGCCCGCCCGCCCTCCCGCGCTGACCTGATGGGGCTGATGCACAGCTGCTCCTCCCGCAGCCCCCGCCAGGCTCCCGGCAAGAACTCCTTGCACCACAGGTACGCGCGGCGCCGCGTCCGGGGGTCGAGCGGCGGCGGCTCCTCCTCGGGCGGCGGCGGCAGCGCCGGGGGCGGGGTCGCGGCGCCACCGCCTCTCCCCGCCGCGGCGGGGTCCTTCCCCTCGGGGTCGGGATGAGCCAGCGGCGAGGGCGGCTGCCCGGCCTCGGCGGACCCGCGGCCGAGGAGAAGCCCGAGCGGGGACGGGTCGGCGCTGCCGTTGCAGAACTTGGTTTTCATGGCGCGGCGCGGGGGGGGCGCGGCGGCCGTTGGGGCGGCAGCTCGCGCGCGTCTCTCCGCCGTGAGCGCCGGCGGCGAGTGAGCCCCGCGCTCGTGCCCGGCCCCCTGTTTTATAGGGCGGCGCGGCACGCGGGCCCGCTCGCGCCTCACGCTTCGCTCGCTCTTGCTCCTGATTGGCTGGAGCTGGCCCTTGGCTCCGCCCCCAGAGAGGGCAGGGGCGGGAGGGGACGGGGCAGGGGGGTGCGCGCGCCCGGCTCGCGGCTCCCGCAGGCGGCTGTGATTGGCTGCGCGCGCGAGGGGAGCACGAGGCGCCCGCCCACCCGCTCGCGGTGTGGGGGGGGCTGAGCTGAGGGGAGAGGAGGGAGCGGAGGGAAGGGGAGGGCCAGGGCCAGGTCCCGGTCCCGATCCTCATCCCCATCCTAATCCTCGTCCCCATGCCCATCCCCATGGAGCCGGCCCCCCCGGCGGCGGGCCGAGGCTGCTGCACAGCGTGCCGGTGCCGCTCGCTCCGTGCCGCGCCACCGAAATGCGTGGGAAAGGCCCGCGCGGTGCGAAGCGGACTGCGGCGATGAACACGCTTGTCTAAAAGCTGCTCCGTCCTGAGAGTTACCCGATCAGTCACCATGTGCGAGCGCTCGTTCGTGCCCGCCTCGTAAGGCGGTCTCGTGGCTCGGGGGAAAACCCCGAACAAAAGGGCAAAGCCGCAGGCACCAGAAATAGCGTCCTCAGGGAGTGCCGCCCAGCCTGTGGTGATCACTGCTAAAGCTGGGCATTGCTGGGCTGCTCCCCATAAACCCCTTCCCTCATCCCTCCACAAACTGCTTCACTGCACTTCGTTTTGTCTTCGCGCTTCATTTTGGCACTCGAGTGCTGGGAAACCCCCAAGGAGCCCAGAGGTTTTTCTGAGAAGTGGCAGGAAACCTCCAGAACTGGTTTCAGAACGGGCCTTGTGCTGGCAAAGCAGCTTCAGCACAAGCGAAGCTGTTTTGGCTGAGGCATACCAGACTCTAGAGGAGGAGCAATGTGTGAGTTAGGGATGAAACTGGGACAGAAGAGACAGATTTTCTCTTCTCCTTATGCTTCAGTTCTTAATTTATTAAATAAAAGCCTTTAACCCAGGCACAGATTAGGATGCTGGAGAGGAGACAGGCAGTGACTGCTGGAGATGGCAACACAGGGCTGCAGCAAAGCCCTTTCTTTTTCAGGTCCCTGCTGAAGTACCTGACAACATCACTGATGTTGTATAGCTAAATACCAAAAAACAGTTCTATAGATGGAAAGCTTCTTCTGCAACAAATGCTGATGTCTCTGTGTGTGGGAAGAAGTGGTGAAAATACCCAAAAAAGTTTGCCTTTCACACACGCCCTTCTATTTCCAAGTGCTTGAGCTTCACACTACTTTGTCATGATAGCATGAGTAACAGGACTTTTTAATTTTTTCCTGATTAGAGTTATATGACTGATTTGTTTTCTAGATTGCTATCAGTGTGGAAAGAGAAGGCAGAAAAATCAGAGAAATTAAATATTTGTTTTTCTTGGGTGTAGAGGATTCTATCCACTTTTACTAGACAAGAAAACCCCAACTCGTTGTTCCTGGCCATTTCACTGAAAGCTGTTCATACCAAGTCATAAGCTTTGCTTCAAAACGCCCAATAATCTCTTTCAAAGTAGCAGAGAATTTAAAAGGAGAAAGGGAAATTATGACCTATTTATTATATCCTTTTTATTATAATGCACCCTTTCTTAGTGTGAGCTTAGCTTGGGTTTCAGTCCTTTAATGACTTCGGTTTTGATAAGTATTCTGGATCGATATGAAAGCCACGTGCATATTTCCTCTAGACGTTGGTTCTCCTCATTACACCCTTTATTGTTTTAACACTTCATTAGCAATTCGTTGTAATTTATTGTTGATTTTACAAAAAGGGGGTAAGTAATTTGAAAACAGTTCACTGTGTTTTACAACAAACATGGTCTATCTTCTGGGGAGCCACAAACATACAGAGTGCAATAAAGGCAAGAACAAAGTATTCGTGGTAGAATTCATGATTACACATATAGTGAGCAATTGTAAGGGACTGGAGGCTTAGTTGATATGGAGACAAATCGATATGTTATTTGCCAAAATTATTTTTCTTTCATAATGCCCAAAAGTAAATGTTGGTTAGGGAATTCATTATTGCTTAAGATGACTCCCATGTTTAAATTGTGGGCAGTAGTTCTTTCAGCCACGTTACCCTGCCATTGTGCATTTCAAGTGTGGTTGGTTTGAGTGGGCAGGAAGCAGTGTGGTAGCAGTGGCATGAGCTCACTGTTATCGAAAGCCTGGGCAGCAGTGCCAACAAGGAATGGTCTGGAGGTATGATGGAAACCCCAGCAGAGTATGTGGAAAGACAGCTACTGATTTCACCAAACAGGAAAGTAAATAATTTTATACTCTTATTCAAGAATGCCTGTGGTTTGGATCAAAGCATTCAGGAGGAGCAATTAATGAGAAATTTATACTGCTCTTCTTCATGCAGTATTCATTAAATGGATAAAGAGTGAGAGATTCTGCTTAGAAACCTACTAAGATGTACTTGTCCTAAGTTTTAAGTCAATGTTTAAATAAAACAAAAAAATAGGAAAAAAAGAAAAGAAAACCATTACTTCTATTTATATACGTAATATTTTTCTACCCCTAGAGAGGAATCAATTACGCTTATGTAATGCATATAGTCAAATTCAACAGAACTAAGGCTTCTACTAACATCAGAATATACTGAAACCTAAAAGGCATGAGATAAAAAAAAAAAAAAGATAATTAAGTGCTGAATTTTTAGCTCAAAAGCTCCAAGACTGACTGACTAATTAAAATGCTGGACTCAGGTTTGAGAAGCCTGATTATGTTCTCAGCAGCAACTGACACCTGTTTCCATTTAGAAGCACCTTGTTGTTAGGTACCAATGCAATATCCTACCCCATGGATTAGTTGATCAACCAGCCATCTTCGTTGGTAAGAGAAAAAGGCAAACATGTCTTCATGTTCCTTATGTCAAATTTTACACCATAGCAACCAAGCTGCAATATATTGCACACTTTTTTTTTTCTAGTGAGCACACGTGGGTTCTGTATCTATGCTCAGTTTCTGACTCCATCTAGTAGGTTAATTTGCTGCAGCATCTAATAAATGAAACCAATTAAGAGAATAATTCTGTATCCTGTATCCCCTGGCTAACCTAGCTTTAAAGCCCGTGAAGGAAGTAACTGAGATAAGTAAGGTTAGGTCACAGACAAACACATAGTGACTAATTCTGCTGTAAGCAAAGTACAATCTGGACTAAGCTCCCTTCTTCTGGTGTGAGCAGAGCCTTGAGACTTTGTATGACCTCTGCTGTCAGTATGGAGACACACAAAATTACTCATCACAGAAATATCCTTCCCCTCAGACAGTAAACCCCCATTTTTTTTCCTCTGTAACTTTCTTTGCCCTCAACTCCATACCATGACCATGTAATCAATGGCTGAACAGAATATAATGGTCAGTGAGTCCACTACTTTCTTTGAAGTAATGGAGGCAATTCTGCAAGTCTTGATGGAAATTTCTACTTTTCTCTGGTTCTGAATGCAGTCTTAATTATATACTCAATCAGGAAATAGTAATTTCTCTTTTCTATGATAGTATAACATGAAACTTTTGTTAATTTATTAATTTGTGTGATTTAGTAAAGCTTACTGGAGTTTTTTTGCCAGTTTTCTGTAATGTATGTCTTCAGCAAAGGGAATTACAGTTGGATTGATGCATGATTTTATTCACACCAATTGCATTGTTGCAGCAGAAATTGCATATTGCTCACAAAAGAGCTAAGTCTAGAATTCTGACTCATAAAGCACTTAACTTTCTTTCACGAGTCTTTCTTGCTATTATACTAAGCAGCAGCAGATTTTACTGGTGAGATCAAATGCCATCTAAGACCGGATCTGCCACGTGACACAGAGAGAATGATAGGGTACAGATACTTATTTTAGCTGAAAAACTTGTAGATGTCATAATAGCAGGTGTTGATACGTTTTTGATTCTTTATGAATCAGTAGCAGGTTGATGTTGAGTTTGTGAATCCCCTTTCTGAAATTAGTCTGGGGCTGGAGACTTTGATGTGGGAAATGTGCAGTTGTTGCAAGTGTGGGTGAGAATGCAAGGTTGTCCTTGAGTCCCTCAGAGCCTCATGGCTCACCACCTCAGCGCACTGCTCACAAGGGAGCATTTTGTCATAGCAAAATACCCCCAGCCTAGTCCTGCATTCAAGTTGCACTTGGAGCAGGGAGTGTGCTTTTGTTTTTTTGACTCCTTGTTTCTACATCTGGTAAGATTCTTGATGAATTTTAAATAAATATGAAGGCTGCTCTTTCTTATTCCCTGCATCAGGGGCCAAAAAATGCTCCTCTGAAAGACAGGGAATAGGAAGGTTTGCAGTTGTGTTAGCCACCCAGGTGAGATACAGCTGCAAGAGAAAGGCTGCACAGCTGCCCCCTCTTCCTCTTCCTCAGTGATAGGAAGGGTAGTGGGATCATGGCAGACAATGTTCTCCTAGATTCATGTATCCAGCAAAAATACCACATGGAAGAATAGACAGTAAGCAGCCTAGGGAGAACAGGGTAGCATAATATTTCACCCAAAGCCCCTTTTGCTCATTCATTATCAAGAACATTTGCATCTTCTGTGCTTTGACACTGAAAGAGAGAAAATTTCAGGACTAAATTCAAGATGATCATAGGTTTCTTTATTTTCCTGCTGTGTTCAATTTCCAGCACCAAATACTAGCAACAAAATGAGGTGCAACTTTGTCCCTTGAAGTATACCTGC
This sequence comes from Xenops minutus, assembly GCA_035221455.1. NCBI lineage: Eukaryota > Metazoa > Chordata > Aves > Passeriformes > Furnariidae > Xenops > Xenops minutus. The sequence goes on from JAWWEE010000158.1 coordinate 17,938,338, forward strand.
CAGAGCACACAGGGTTAAGGAGGGTTAAAGCAGAGGGATTTATCCTAGGCACTAGCTGGTACTTGTGCCTCCTGTGAATGCAAGGGGTGTGTTACACCAGAGAGCAGCCCTACTGAAGAGATAATACACTCATTCATTTGCTGTGTTGGTCTAAGGCAACCACAAAGACCTAGAGCTTGTACAGTGCCAGGTACTCCAAGCAGTATGCTAAGATAACATTACCTGGCCCTAATCCCAGAGAATGACTTTTCCCAGAGTCAAACTGACCAAGTCTTTGTTATATTACAAGCTATTTAATTTCTTATTCTCCATCAATTTGGTCTCATTGAAGAAACTCATCTGGGAAACTTTCTTAGGACCTCAGATTTAAAAATCCAGTAGGGATTAGCTAAATATTCTCTTACATCTTTTACCTTAAAACTCTTGGTTGTGTCAGGTACTGAGGTATAGTACCAGCTTCAGGTGTAGGTGCAACCTGCAAAACAATACACCATGATGCATCACTTTCAATACAGGCCCAGATAATTTAGTATTCTCTTCCATGAGTTCAGGCACTTCAACATCTGCTTTACTTTTGGATGAAGAGTCAAACTTTACTACAACCCTATCCCAGCGCCCCCACCTCCCGCCCCAATCCCGAGCAGAGTTCAAGAGTGCAGCCATGCAATCTTTGTCAAACGAGATTCTTTATGCAACCTCCCCCTCCAGTCTGCGCAGAAATCCCCTTACAAGGGAGTCCTCCCAGCCTATGCTCAAAGAAGAAAACAGTTGCTATAGTAACCAGTTCTTTACCTGCACTGAATTTGCTCTCTCTTCCCTCTTAATCTTTGGTTTTATGAGTTCTGGGCGAAAAGCAGCTCGTCAAGTTAGGGCTGTGCTTGGTTCTGCAGGCTGGAGGAATGTGTGGAAGGCAACGAAGGGGGGTCCTCACCCATCAGGTCATCCTTGCTTGCTCACTTTGCACCACTGTCCTTTTGTAACAGTCACCCAAGCCGCAGAGGGACAGACTCTTTGCTTCCCCTTTCTGCCCCCAGCTTCTATTGGGGTCCTACTACAGTCCTGTCCAAGAGCCGACCTGCCACCTGCCCTCTGTAGCTTTCCTTGCACATCCTTTGCAGCCTCACTGGAATAGATTTCAGACTGCCAGTAGAAAAAGAAACTGGATACAGTGTCTTTTCTTTGACAGCATATTTTGTAACTCCTCCTAGGGTTAAAAATGACTACAAAAATACTGAAAACACTCATTCTAAATTGTGCCTTTTCCTACTGTAGCCAGGCATTGGACTAATAGTTTTCTGCATTATGGATTCCACTGTGGAAGTGTATAGCTAAGAGCCAAACAAAACTGCTGCAAGGAAAAACATGCCAGAGCCACCTCTAGCTGTTTCAAGTGTGCAACACAGACAAATTGCCTGCACAAGGTGGGGCATGTTCCCCTGAAAGCATGAGGTACGTATGATGTGGTGACTAGGAGGCGGAAAAAAAAAGCCACAGAATTAATTACCATGGATGTCATAATGGTCACTAACAAAAGGCTGCAGAGAATCACATAGGACAAAGCAGGTGGTGCACTATAACAAGGTAGCAGGCACTGTCAGCGTTTGTGTTAAATGCTCAGAGCCTGTGTGCTGTGAAGAACCCAAGAGCATTCATTGGACACTGGCATGGACAGAGCAGGTGTAAGCCAACTACACAACTTCCTTCTTCTGTTCATATAGCTGCCATTAACATGATAGTAAATGCTCTGTATTTAAGTAAAACACAATGAAAAGATTCCAGGGCATACCCACATGAATATGTTGCTTGAACAACAGCCAGCAGTAAAACAAAAATGTGTGTACATTTCTAAAACATTTAAAAATCTGTTATTTACCCAAATAATGAGGTAGGTTACAGACTAATCTTAAAATTACTTGGACTTCTAAAATATCTTTTTCCCCACTCTGTTTTTGCTTGTTATGCAGCAATTTGCTATGCTAAGCACGCGTAGCAATGGACTAATAGTAAGCTGAAATGACTGATTTGTGATGGAACTTGCAACTCCAGTACTGCTGGTTATTCAAGCATGGTGCAGTTTTTTCCGATGTTAGGATGTAAAAAAGTGGATACCAGATATAGATTCCAGACACCATAGTCTTGACTTGAGTGCTGATTATTCTTAAGCAGTTGGCATAGTTCTTTAAGACATCCTGGTAGAGTTTCCCATTTAAGCCAAAGAATGGTTTCTAGCTGGTTATTTCCTCATGGGCCATTAAACCTCTATCATGGGCATACCCAGAGTAAGGAGGTGACAGAGAAGTTTTGGACTCTTTGGGGAGCCAAGCATGCAGCAATGGCAGCAATGGAACTCTACTGGCACAACCTGGGGCAAGGTACTTGTTCTAGGCAAGAGCTTCAGCTATTCACCTCACTCAGACACATTTGTTCCTTCCCAGTGATAATAAGGAGCAGCCTGAGGTTACAGAATGGTCTTTAAGTTAGAAAATTATTCCAAGTCTGCCCCAGAGTGATTATACATGTTGAACTGACTGCCAAAGAAGTGGTCATTGGACTTAGAGCACACACGTGGAGGGCAGACAGGGTAAATATAGGAGGATCATGAGAACAAAGGAGTTAGAGGACTTCAGGGGCCATCTGTGTTCTTACACACACACAAACATGTTGATTTTCAAATGTTCTAGCCTGAAACCTAGAAAGCTGTAGGTCTTGTCTGTTTTACACAGACACTGAGAATTTCTTAGCCTATCTGAAGAGATTTAAGTCACCATTGCTATTTATAAGGGGAAACATATTACTTTGAATTTCCCATGCTCATTTATTTTATATTAAAAAAAATCTCTTCCAAAAGATGAAATAACATTTTCAAAGTAAGTCCTGTGACCTAGTATCTTTGATTAACAATATCTGCTTATTTAGACCTTCACTAATCTTTTTATTGGCATAAAATGAGTGGAGTGGGTTTTTGTGTGTCACCCCGACAAATGGCCTTCATTCAGAAACAATCACTGATAATGCCTGGGAGGTGAGGGTAACTTTACATACAGTGGCAGTGGTTTTGTGATATACCTAAACTTCACAGCTGTGGGCTGGTTTTTGACCTCAGAATTAAGCTCACTCTTAATCGTTACCAGAATAGTGCTGCACACCAGTTTTTTAATGTGCCATTTTGTAAGTAACTAATTTAATCCTAATTTACTTCCATTTTGACAAAGATGAATAACACAATTACTCATGACAACTAGAAAATGGTCACCAAGAAATTAATCCAAATTAGAATCCCTCTGAAAACAGAATGAAACCAATTGCCTCTCTAACCAGAGCACATAGTACTCAGTTACAGGTATTTAACAGATTTATGAATTAAATACAACATGATATAATTAGTTTCCCGTTTTCATTCTGATGATAACATGTGTCAACTGAATTTACAAATCTGGTTTGTTATGTATTAACCAGTCATCTGGGAATCTGATTGAGTAACACAGCAGTTGTTGCAAGACCAAGACTCCCATATAAATCATGCCCAAGTCCTAAGTAAATATTGGTTCAAATATTGATTCACATGAGAGATAGGGTTGCAGTTTAAGAGGTTACAGGTGCCGACTGAAGTACTTTAGAAAGGACCGCTCCCTCTGTGTTCATTTGAAATTCACATCAAAGTGCTCACTTCACTTTGAATTCATGAAAACAGAGCACTTGCCTTCACTTTTGACACTGACACTCTCTATATCAGTCCCTATTTTTGATGCACTAAAATCAAAGGTATCACATTGAGTATAAGTACTAAGTTATTCAGTTATTTACACTCCAGAGAGATGTAACATCTGGGAAGACGAGAGTGAGACACAAGAATTTATTTTTAGGGAGCATTAAAAGCAGGAGGGGAGACATGCAATTTTTTTTCCTGTTTATAGATGCTATAACAACTGCTACACAAACAAACAAGCAAACATGGAAAAAAAGAATGTGAAGTGAAGGAAACATCCAACAACAAAATGAAAAATTATCTTTCCCACTTTGGAAAATTGAAGGAGCCTCTCATTAATGGGAGGAAGCTCAAGGGAAAAGGAGGCCCCATCCCGTTTGTTTTTACACTAACAAGATGTTAGTGTAGGGAGTCACATCTACACTAGCAATCTGCTCTTCCATTCCAATATAGCTATCTCCTTTACTTAGCTTTGAATCCCAATTGTTCTCCTGTATAGGACAAGCGCGAATCCTTCTGGATACATTTCAGTTAGAGATCTAAACAAGAATGAGTTTCCCCGAAGTCTCCCAGGCACTTCTGTCTTAGTAAGTCCTAAGCCAGCAACCAGAGAAAAGAGCAAGTATCCTCTGCTCCAGACAGTCTGAATAACTGGACTGTGAATAACACAAGCCAGCTGCTCTAAATCTTCGAGTCTTGTAGATATTCACTTTTAAGAGCGGTTCTGTAATTGCTATATTGACTAAATTGTTTAAAAAAATGGTTTACACCTCAGAAATGTAGTTCCTGTTTTGAGCAATTTCAGATAAATACATTTACATAAAAAGAGCTCAGCCTGGCATACCTTTATCTCTTAGAATAGCTCATTGCTTTTATTTTTTAAAGGCACAGAAAATAAATCTGTGCATTGTCTTAGCTTTCAGAATAACAGTTTTCTTAATAATATTTGTCACAACTCTGTTGGAATCAAAGTCTAGAGCATCACACCACATGGTACAAATCATAACAGTTTGGAAGTGAATAACCAATACCTAGTCACTGAATTCAGAGTAATTAGAATCGTAGAACATCCTGAGCTGGAAGGCGCCCTTGAGGATTGTTGAGTTCAGCTTCTGACTGCATGTAAACATAAAAACCCAGTTAAACCATCTGAGAGCATTGTCCAAACACTTCTTGAACAGTGACAGGCTTGGTGCCATGACCACTTCCCTGAGGAGCTTGTTCCAGTGCTTGCCCACCCTTTCAGAGAAGAACTTTTTCCTAATAACCTGTTAGCCCAAAAAAACATTCTCTAGGTGACACCTTCACTATGATATATTTTCCACAATGTTGTGGCACATGCAGAAAGTTGTTCTTTGAACTCTGTGCAGACTCTCCTTGCCATGGACACATCCCATGCATGCTCAGCTGAATACTTTTGGTCTGCAGTGTCTGCTGTGGTTGAGCCTCCCTATGCTCCATAGAATGAAGAACAGAGAAAATCCAGTTATCTCTCCATTCTTTCTAATTGCACATAGCTGTGAGAAAAAAATCTCCACATGTATCATTCCTTTGCATGTTGTGCAATTTTAAACCCTTTCCTTACAAATGTAGTTACCATATTCCTCTGAATTGTGCAAGAAATTCTTTTGTCCACTGGTTGACAAACTAGTTAGTGTTAAGGATACTTTTTGCTATTGCAAATTAGATGCTGCAGCTTAAACAAACTTCTGGTGGTTCTCAGCTGGTCTGTAGCCATACTTTTTTTCCCTACAGAAGCTACCTTATCTGTCACAGAATTCAGTTTGCCAGTCCTCTTCACAATGAGCCTTCTTTTTGGGACAGGATTTGGCCAGACAGAGGTCTGCCTCAGCTTCTCCCCAGACACTGACATGGATGGTGGGTGAATCCACCCACCCAGAAAGAGCACTGGATCTCCAGCAGCAGCATATGAGACCTCTATGATTTGACTTCCCATGAGACACCAGGGGTATCAGTTATGCATCTCACCAAAACGTGTTATGCCTCACAGCCAGATGTCAGAAAATGCACGCAGTGACTCATTGCTGCATCTGGGCAGGAGGATGAGGGTGACCACAACACTCATTCCTCCACATATTATTCTGGGATCTGTGCCCCAGCCATCCGGGAAAGCTTGTGCTGCCATTTGGAGAAATGCCAGCAGCAAATTCAGCAGCAGCCAACATCAGCTTGGGGAACCAAAGCTGTGTGGTACCCAGAAGAATTGCAGCTACAATAGATATGCTGAAGCAACTAATCTAGGAACTAACTTCAAGAAATGCTGCTCTGGACCCAACATGCACCTTTTCTGCTCAGACAGAAGATCTCCTCAGCCACTTTGCAGTTCTCAGTGCAACACTGGAGCAGAGAAAGTACTGTAATCAAGGTGTGATCGATTACTACAGTGTTCCCTCCCAGCCCTTCTCTAGTGCTGGGTTCAGGGAAAGGGGGCAATTTTGTACCAGTGTCACAGCCTTTACTATATTTAGAAGACTTTCTCCCAGCTCTTAAACAATAGCACTTAAGAGTTAAGATGTGTACTTTCTCGGCATGCTTGAGATGGAAAAGTATCAAAATACATCTGTAACTCAGTAATTGGCTATGCTATGAGAAATAATTCTAGCTCACCAACCATGTAACCCAAATAATATTTAATTACAGGGTTCCTCAGGAACAGGAAAAAAATCTATCTTACTTTTGATTCCAAGCACAATATCTGTAAGATTACTGTCCCTCTGAAGTTTCAGGAGACTGTATTACAGAGTATTCAAACAAGAATAAGGTCTTCCCGACACAAGTCCTTAATTTGTTTTCTTATTCCTGCATCACAGATTTTTCCAAACATTATTTTGCAACAGTCTTTGAAACAAGCATTTATGCTAAGTGAGGAGCTAGTGGACAAGAATTTTTTTCCTTGGGGAATGGGTGAAAAAGCCTACTTAAACCTTTGTAAGAGGTTTCCTTCTTTCATGTGTGCATGCCAAGGCTATGGCTGCCAAGGCTATTGCTAAAAACTGTTTGATTCAAGGATGGATAACTTGCTTAGCACACTGAAAGACTGTGCAGGATCTTGGGAAGATGCTCCCCATGCAGAAGTTTTGAAGGGAGCAGTTTGTAATCTTGTGACTTACCATTCCCTTCCTCCTGGAGATCCACGGTCACGGATATGACAGACAAAACCACAAACAATTAGTGTGTCAACAGAGGAGCAGAACCAGGCCACTTCTTCCCTGTCATTAGCCTGTTTGGCTTAGGGCTTCATGTATTTCTCTTTAGAGAACACCAGTGTCCCCTTATCTGCCTGGCAGTTGGTGTTCCCTGTCACAGCCCCAGCAGTCCTGTTATCCCAAGGAGGTGGGAGGCAGAGACGGAGCAGCGATGGCTCCAGCCTGGGTCAGGCCATTCTGGCACTTGTGCATGACCAGTCTGCCAGTGCAGTCTGAGGGACGCTGCCAATCCTGCCTCTTACTGCCTTTCAAAACCCCTCCTCGTGGCTGCATGGCTACATGCCACAGAAAGACACTGCTCAGTTAAAGTTCAAACCAAATTTGTAGCCAAAAAAAACAACTCCTGGTCCCTTCCAGTCCTGAATTAGAATGACTTCAAAACAAATAGAGTGACCTCAAAAACCCAAAAATAGAAGTACTACTCAATCACCACCTGCCTTTCTAGAAAATCCTATTTTCATCCTTTGCATCCACGGGCAAGCCCCACAAGGAGCTTCCTATCGGTGTCCTGAGGCTACACAGTCTGGCAAGATAGCCCTGAAAGGGATGATTTGCTGTTTGTAGTGTTTTGTCCCCCTTATTGAAGTGTACAGGGCTTTGTTACACCTATTTTTCCCTATTCAAAGACCATCCATCTTTGTGTTAACTTGGTAGAGTCACAACCTTAACAGAACTTTCTTGTTCTTAATAGATTGTTCATTCCTGTGTTCCACATCTTTCTTTCATAGTGCAGATGACTCGGGTTCCAGAATCTCCTCCAAGATTTTATTACACCAAGGGTGAGATTTCACCACAGACATCTGCATCTCAGCTCAGACCAAACTCCTCTCACCAGCACCAAGGCCAAGGTTCACACAACCCTGAAAATCCTTCAAACAATTGCCAATTTCTCTCCTTTGGCTATTAAAGGAACCCAGACTGGGGAGCTTGGGTATACACAGCTACTTTGCAGATACCTAGAATGAAGATGAACACCATCCAAAGTGACTCTGAGTTCTGTCTGTCCTCCTAATTACTTTCTCACTATTCACACAAATGAAGGGAAAGCTAAGCCATGCACTATCAGCATGCCAGAAGCATGCTTTTTTTCCAGTAGGAGGGCCAGACTTTTAGTTTGTAACCTTTGCAGCAGGGCCTCTTTCCTTTAAAGCACGCCACGAACAAATGAGACCAGATCCACCAAAATTCAGTGTAGTCCTCAACACCTTGGGTTAGACAGTCTCTGTTACTTCCTTAAAGAGCATCTCCACTGCAGAAAGATGCAAAGTGCCTGCACAAGAATCAATCCTTACATTTTCCCCGATCTGACCCTTATGGGGGCTTTTTGGTCAGACACACATTTATCTTCTATGGTTTTGAACTTGGCAAATTGTTTGTGATAGGGCCCCCATGAAAAGACAGGAGACTGCCATGCACACACAGAGGAAAAAGAGGTAGCAACTGCTAGAGGCAGCAACAGGGAGCTGTGAAGATGCCTACCATGCCTTAGTGGCAAAAGTGAGCTTGGACAGAAGGGAGGTGTTGCAGATGTACACTGGGAGGGTGGGAGAGCTTCAGCCTGCTGGGAAGAGGACAGGGTGCCTGTTCTTACATGATGGCCAGAACCAGGTAGGCCAGATTATTTGGGATGGGATGAAGATTTCTGTGTCCCCTTGTCTCTTCAGGAAAGATCTAGAGAAGTAGAAGATTCAGCACACATGCTGAAAAGGCAGAAGGGATATTTTCTGGTTTAGTCTAGCTGTTGCTTTTGGCTGATAACCAGCAAAAATAAAGCTTTACTGTTATTATTATCACATTTGAGGAATCAGTGTGAAGGACAACCCTGTCACCAGACAGAGAGTAAAACAGGGGAGGATCTAATAGCTCCTTCCTATTCTTTTCTCTTAGACTGCTAAAATGATAACACTTGCCTTATCTGCAAACAGCATAGGAAAGTTAAACAAGCCTTGAGTCAAGGGGATGTAGACATTACCCCTATGCACTGACCACATACTCTTCTAGGGGGGAAAAAAAAGACAACCTGCAAAAAGAGTAAGTTTTGAGGTGTTACTGATCTAAAACTACAGTCCCATGGTTCATCATGTTACACCTACAAATATCTCCCTCAAGTTCTGAGCACAGGCTAGCAAGATCACAAATACAGTGTTTTTGCTTTTAGATCAGAATGTAGCACCTGTCAATTGCAGATAATACTCTAACAGTGGATTTCATCCATGCAACAACAAAAATAGGAAAGAAATCCTGACATGGAGCCAGTCGTCAATAGACAGGCACTGCATGGTGACTGAACTAACGTGCCCGCAGGAACTGTACTGCTGTGGAAAGGTTTGTTGCACATGACAGGGAAGGGAAGAAGTAAATTGGGAAAGTTCTGCTCTTTTGCGTTCAGATCCAGGTTGTTTGCAGCTGAATGGTAAATTCTCTTAAAGCACTTCTAAAATGCTTGTAAAGACAGAAATGCAGTTTGGAGCATGTAGTTTCCTTGCTAGAGCTTCATTAACTCTGGATAACTCCTGCACTGCATCTTGCTAAGCAGAATAGGATTCATCTACTTCTTAAAAAGTTTTTGTCCTACTAGTTACTGAAATCCCAGGCAATATGATTTGCATGATACTTGCATGATTCTCCTCCCATGCTACATCAATTTAATTAAAATATTACAGACTTCTGAGGAGGGATTTGTTTGTTGCAATATAGTTTTTTTTAAATGTTCTTAGCTTTCTTCTCAGCAAGGTGTGTTCTTCCACACCCACCCTTTGGCCTTGAGAAGGCCAGTCCCTCAACAAACAACTCCATGCTCTGTTTGTTTTAGTAATTCTTACCCAAGGTCTTTATCTTAGAATCCTGTTTGTGCAGCTTTGGACAAGATTCAGTACTTGGTGGGGAGGGTGAGTTAGGTGGGAAGGATTTCTTAGTGCCTTTAGTATTTAATATGTTATCTTACCTGTGACTATTAAGTAGATGATTTACAAGCTTGTTGACACTGAGATGGTGTGAATTTCTGCCCCTTACAGTAGGTGCAAACACAGCTTGACACAGCAGCTATAGGAGGGATAAGGGCTACATAGAACTAGAGTTTCTGGACTGTGCACAAAGCACCCAGGAAACCTTCAGAAAAACACCGTGGTGGGTAGCCCACTGCAAGCCCTACCACCTGCTTCTAGCAGGTCTCTTCACAATGACAATACACTAAAATCATATCCATCTTCTCTTGCAGCTGCAGCTGCAAATTCACGGCTCGCAGTGCTACTCCACACAGTAAATTTGCTAACGGGAGCAGTGTGTCTCAGAGTCCCCGACCGAGAGACACTTGCCAAGGGCAGGCTGCTGCAGCCTGAACAGCATGAGCTGCTGCTGTGTGAGCTTAGCAGCACAGTGCAGGAATGCCTGGAATGTTTCAGTCAGCAGGTACTTCAGAGATCCCACTCTAGAAAATGTCTGCACTTCTCAGAGAAATAGTTCCCCTGCTCATTGCCCCTCCACTACCGTAACAGTGATCTCTCTCTTCTGCCCTCTAAGCCCCACGCAAATCAAAATCTCTCCAGCTCCAGTCTTAACCCCAGCTCCCCTTTGTGAGGCAAAATCACCATGAGAAATGAAAATTCCACAAATCAGCAACATACCAGTGTCTTTCTAAACATGCTGTGGGTCTGGGTATGACTTCGGAGGGCAAGCTGCTTTTAGAAGATGGTTCTCTCCATAGCAATGGGGCCAAATGCTTTCAGCCCACCAATTCAACAGCTTCCAACAGCCACAAAAACAAGTTGTTGATCTGCCAGTTTGAGAAAAGTGGATCTCTCACAGTTTAAAGGCCATCTTTTTGTAGTAAACTTCCCTATGCTGTCCTCATCTTCTTCCACATCCCCAACACTGAAATATTGTGCAGACTTCATGAGTAAAATTTTCTGACAACTGCTTCTCTGATGTCTTTTAAACTTCCCACCTCTGCAAATCAGTGCTTGGTAAGAGAAGTTTGTCCCTACCACACCAATCACCAGCCCTGTACACCAAGGACTTATTCTTCAGTGTCTCGGGCTATTCTAGGATAGAAGGAGATACAGTATGGAGACCTCTTTAATACATCCTAATGGGAATCTTTGCAAGATTCCCAAACTATTCTAAGTGTGAAATACCTCTGTCCATTGGATTAATTCTTATCACTTCTGGACAGTTAAAATGACTGTTGGGAAACATATTTTGCTCATTTATAATTGGTTAAGAAACTTCACTTCTGGAAGGGAAGAATGTAAATCACTGTAGCTGGCACTTAAATTGACATGAAGGGTAGATGAGTCAATGGGAGGGGAAGTGAAAGCAGGGCTAGTTGCCAACTCAGCAGTGTAAACCTCTGGAAAGACACCAGTCAATAACATCTTCTTTCTTGTCTCTGTGTTCACTTGTGTCACTTGAAACAAGATGCCACTAACCAAGCCAAAAACTTCCAAGTTCAATAGACACTGCCTGCCCTGTTTGTGAGATCTGTGTTAGGACCACAGTACCAGGAACAACCAAACCAGCTATTCTGAAATACTTCATAGTCACCCCATGCAAATAGAGGTTTCCTAAGCAAGATATAGGTACATATCTTGTACACAGGCAGGATAAGCAGAACTTTCTGAAATAAGAATTAAAGCAAACTCCAATGTTTCTTGTACAGTGGCAGGCACAGGTAATTGACTTTCTGAATATAAAATATTAATTCAAAATATAAATATGAGAGGAAGAAAGACATAAATTCACTTAATGCCAATTTTCTTTATGTTGGTGATCTACTAAAATCTAATCATCTCAGTGGTCAAAGGAGAGATTCCTCCAATGTTTAACCCATTCATCCTCACTGTTGATCTGTGGTACTGGCGATGTCCAGCTCAGTCCATCCCAGGTGTGTAGAGCACAGAAAAGCTTGTTGGATAGGATTCCTCCATTCCAATATGAGGAACCCCATCCTAAGATAAGCTGCTGCTGCTTGTGGCTCAGCAGAAAAGGGGCTCTGACAAAGCAATTGTATCAGGGATCTTCAGCTATGGCAGTGTTAGCTGCACAGACAAAGCTGCAGTCTTGAGCCAAGGAGCCTGTGTACCAAAGCTGCAGCCCCAGCAACAGTGAGAGTGGGATGTTACTTCCAGCTGGAACATCTAGGACAGTAGCATGCCAAGCAAACTACCTTGGCCAGGTTTCTCAAATGCTGAGTACCCAGAGACACACTGTACAGAGCATGCCCTACACAGAGAACACTACAGTAGTGCAGGAGATATTCCTCTGGGACTCAAGGTCACACAGAAATCCTCAGCAAATGGAGAAATTTGTCTGCCAAAGCGACACCCAAAGAAACTCTGAACTACTGCAGGATCGGCAGCAGCCAGTCCAGGTGCTTTGTGTTCCTTTTGTACCGCTGTGGGCAAGATAATCCATCCTCAACTTTCCCCCAAAAACAAAGCTGAGTAATGGGACCCTTCCTAGAATGCTAGAGGAAGATAGGGTCTCTCTTCCCTGTGCACTGGAGTGAACTTGAGGAAAAAGGTAAGAAGCAGCTACCTGAGCTTTTGCATGCCACTTCTAGGGCCCAAGACAGTTACATCAGCAAAATTAAGGCAGCTTCAAGGTTTTATTAACTCAAAAGTGCAGTGCCATCCAGCCTATAGTCTTCTGTGAACCTGCTAAGCGTGTGGTAGACTTGAGAGAACAGATTTTACTCAGTCCCTCAGTGAGTCTGGTCTGCCACTAACTGGAACTTCAAAACAGATGAGAAGTCTTACCTGCTCAGACTAGCTTGCATGGATGGTGACAAGCTTCAGGTGAGAGGTAAATCTGGCATGTCTCAACTCATATAGAGAGAGGAATTTCCTTTAAATCATTATTGCTCTACCAGCCATAAAACCTCAAATTTCTATTTGTGCACGGCACTTCTCCAAACAAAGCCATTATACTGCATGTGTAGTTAAAATCCACACTTCAGGGAACAGCAAAACTGAACATGCCTTCCAGAGAAGTAGCTTCTAGAAGAAAATTCAACAGCTCTACACAAAGGACAAAATTTTGCACAAAATTGGGAGAGAAAACAGAAAAATCCTTTACCCTTGTATTTCTGTTTTCTAACACATGGTGCATATGTTTATCTCTTTCACTGCATGAGAAAATGGTTGCACAGCTGCCTGTAAATCTCAGTGCAAGGTCCCTCCTCCTCAGTACAGCTTAGTCCTGTTAATCTCTCCAAGGTCTCCCCTTTCCACTGTCTGTTACACTTCCCTCTTCTGGGCCATCACTGTCTGTTATACTCTCCTGTCAAGGTCACTCTTACCTCTGTTCTTGTCTTGTTTTTTTTTACCTCCCCTCTTCTCCTCTTACTATCTTTCATGCAAGTGCCACTCAGCCTCTCTGTTGTCTCTCTTGCTAACTCGTCTACTCTTGATCCATTTTCAAAGCAGCTGAAAGGCAGGAAATTGGTAGAAATAGGAGAAACTACAGCTTTCAATCCTGGCTACAGGACCAATGTTTATGTTGTCCTTTTGTCAAGAGACTCTGTGCCCTTCTGCTCTGAGAGAAAATGTGTTCTCACATAGTGCCTCAGTTTATAACAAAAAGGTTTGTGCATGGTGACTATAATAGCAGAGGAGGGGCAGAGTCGAATGGTTTGGGAGGTGATATTCAGCCTGGACTGCAACAAATAGTATTTCCAGCTGAGAATAAGGGTAGTCCATAGTGTCAGCTGCTCTCTTATTGACCCACAACTCAAGAGACCTGTGTTTTCCACAACCCTGTGTTCAGCAGGTAGCATGGCACATGCACTTGTGCAAATTCCAAAGCAGACAAGTGATGCTCATTCACTGGCAGTGCTCTGGCCATTGGTATTCCTCAATTAGGTATTCAGCTCCATCCCTGCACCCCGAGTCCAGCAGCTTAAAGCACTATCACCACTCTTGCTGCATAGTTTGCTTTCAGAGCATGAATGACAGAGGGTGTCCTCTCAGTGCCCCAGAAGCAGGACAATAGCACAGGATTTACAGAGCCTGAGGGAATGATTTGCTGGAGCATACAATGTTGGCCTAGTGCCACTACCATGGAGGTCAGGGACGAATCAGCCATTGGCTTATACAGCAGCTGGTACTATTGAAAAATGCCACCCTTGGGCTCTCTGAACTTAGGTTGTGTTCTCTATCCCACAGCAGAACTGAAAACATCTTTCATCCACAGTCCCATAGAGAGGATGGAAAGTAGAGAACACCTATCCAGACAAATGTCTTTTTCTTCCTAACAACACCTTGAGATCTGTCCTTTAACCAGATTACTCCACAAATGGACAAAATCACAATCCTTTAAATGGGAACTTCTCTACACAGATTTGTATGCAAGTAGAAGTGCGAGGGCCTACCAGCTGTCAGAATCCATCTAAGGCCACATCCAAAACTTCAGCTGAATTTAGCTTCTTGCAACAGCTTATTCTATTTGGTAGTTTTTCTCTTTGTTTAAACAGATGCCCAGACCCAACCAAAAAGCAACCAATTAAAAATCTTGGGAGACCTACTATGAATGATTATCACAGTTTAAGCATCACTGTTGGGCTTTCAGATACAGTCATATCCAACCAGTGCAGTGGTAGTAGGTAGAAGGACCATCTGAAAACAATTGTGAAACTTAAGGCACACAATTGAAGTAATGAAACATGGAAGCAAAGAGCTAGAAAGACGCTAAAATGAAGCCTAAATAGACTTGACAATGTCAACTGACAAAATCTGCTGCACACCCAGCCTTAACAGGAAGCAGGAATTCTTTGCCTAGACATGTCCTCTGAACAGAAAGTCCTGGAGATTATAAACTCTCTGAGGGCATTGTCCTTTTGATGGCTCCAGCCCACAGGTCTGTGGTGAGATGGCAAAATGCATTCCTTTGGAATAATGCATGCTCTTATCTCAGAGCACATTATAAAACTCAGGTGGAGATGGCACTTTTATTGAAGTTCATCGTGCTTTTTTTTTCAGTGGAAATTTTGTGGTCCTTTAGTGATTCTTCAACTGTGGAGGTCCAGAGTCTAAGGTCAGACCTTCATAAATGTGAATTTACTCATGCTCAGCTGACTCTGATGTTGCCCTTTGAATGGACACATCAACGATATGAGTTAAACTGCCTCACCCATTTCCACTAACCTCATTCCTTTTTTATACCATTTTGTCTACGCAAACTGGAAGCCGAGATGACAACTTGGACCTGCAAGAGTGAACTTTGGCTGCTGTGTGAACTGTTTACCCTGACCACTGCCTAGTGTCACCCACTAGACTCCAAAATCAACATGAACTACATGATCTGATGGGCTTAGATAACACTCACCAACAGCAGACAGGGCAACACCGTAGCAATGAACTGTCATACTCCAACTACTGCCTCATGAATTGCAACACTGCTCAGGTCTAATATACTGCTTCAGCCAAAGAGAGGACACACATAGCTTATAGCTCAAATCCCACTGAGCTCATGTACACAAAAGGGGACATAAGCATGGGCCTAGATCCTGTGAAATTGTGGTTTAGGGGGCTGCTCATAACACAAGCTTTTTGCAGTACTTCATCATGCCTACTTGTACTGACCTAAAAGAAGCTATACCCTTAAAAGTTTTTACCCCCTTTCAGGCTATGGCTCTACACAGTAGTCTCCTAGGAATGCTGCTAGCACTGATACCTTGCACTGTCCTCAATCTGTCCTTCAGAACTCTGCCCGATGCTCCCTGGAAAATTTCCCAGAGTGGTTCAGCTGACAGTAGCATTAAAAATCACAGCATGTGTCTGTAGTCGTCTTTGTATCAGACGTTCAGAGATAGCACACTGCAGAGATACAATGGTTGCAGCTATGTGCTCTTAAAAGACTGCTTCTGTCTCCGGGAATGTCCTTACCACAGATGACCATCTCCAAGCAGACAGCTGCATATCTCAGCCAAAGAAAATAGTTTATCCCCTAGCAGCTCTATAGCTTCAGGTTTTCGCTGCAAAATCCACCACACAAGTTTTGCCCTTAATTTGAGGGTCATCCATACACAAAACCTCTTAAAGCTTTCCACTGGCACACTAAGATTAACACTATTATTCATGCCAGTCACTGCTGTGACAGCCTCCCTGCCACACTGGTTTCCCAGAACTCCTGTTGAACAAATACCTTGTGCTGTCCTTCTCATCTCGTCCTTGAGAATTCCTCCCATTATTCCTTGGAAGTTTTCCCAGACTGGTTCAGCTTACAGCAGCCCTAAGAATCACAGCACATGTCAGTAGATGCTTTTGTATCAGCTGTACTGGGATACAATGCGCTATCCAGATAGAATTATCACAAAGTTAACTCTGTTTATATCTCCTCTTGGGAAAGAAAGAAAGGAGGAAGAGAGAAAGAGGGAAAGAGAAAAAAGAAAGAAAAAGAAAGACAAAGTAAGTCAACAAGAAACCACAATCCCTTCCTTAAGCAGTAACCAGGCTACTGTGCTTTGGAGCTTTTCCTAATATAACAAAAGACACTATGAAGGCTGGAACTTTGGCAGCAGTGGTTTTGAACTCCACAACCCCCAACTTTCCTCTGGTTTTCTCTACATATGCCACTGGAAACATAATCGACTGCTAGGGAGACAGTCAACCTCTAAATGGATAACCAAGCAACAGCAAGCTTCTGGAAGTTACTATTACTAGAACTGAAAGGAGATTTTCAGCCAAGCAGCCCCAAATTCCTGAGTTAACTGATGCCCTGTTTTGCCTGACGACTGTCACCACAGTGACTGCTGGAGCCACTGCCCTGCGGCTCGGCCAGAGGCGAGGGGGACGCTGTGCTGGGAATGGAGTGACTCAGGGCCCAGAGATGGAGCTGTGGGACAGGGTGCTGAAGGCAGCCTTGAGGTGCACTCTGGTGGGAGAAGCAGCTTAAAGAGCAAAGAGGTGCAAGTACCTTCCCTGAACGCCAACCTCGAAGAGCCAGCACCATCAAAGCTGCTGCAATGCTATGAGAGGAGTCAGAAGGTGAAGGAAAAGGATGAGGAGCATGAGGAAAGAAAGCGTTCACAGCAACGTAGCAAACACAGTTTAGCTGGAGCTAAAACAAGCTGATTCATTCCTCTTGACATCATTTGTGTGGACTGCTCCCCCTCCCGGGGAAAACTTGAAAAAAAAAATCAAATAATAAAAAATGCACCCACAGAGCTCATGGGCAGACAGATGCCATGCCTCCAGGTTCAAGAGAGCAGGGTGCAAGACCCGCGTGTTGCCCTTCCCAGAGTGTGGGTCTGCCCTGTCTAGAGGAGCCCCACGTGGTCAAACTGTCTGTAACCTCCAGCTCCTGGTGCACAGCCAAGCACTGCTCCAACCTGCACAGACAACAGCAACACTGTCCTCTCCCTGCTGTGGTGCTGCTGCCAAGCACCACCCAGACCATCCTCCACTCTCAAACCAGTGGAGTTATCCAGTGGCACAACAGGCAAGGATCAGGGAAGCAGTGCTTGTGAGTGCTTTTCAGAGTGAATGCTGGAGTACAAATTCCTCTTTGATGGGAACTGGACAGAAATAATCAGTTCCAGTCTTTACTACTGGTAAGGACTGACAATTTTAGCCACAGAAATAAATTTCAGAGTCTGTGAGTGAGAAAAAGGAAGGACAATCTTGAAATACTCTCGTGATGAGAAATATCACTTGGTCTCTTCAGCCTGGAGGAGACTGAGGGGAGACTTCATTGAAGTTACAACTTCCTTGTGAGGGGAAGAGGAGGGGCAGGCACTGATCTCTGTGGTGACCAGTGACAGGACCCGAGGGAATGGTCTGAAGTTGTGTCAGGGAAGGTTTAGGTTGGATATTAGAAAAAGATTCTTCACCCAGTGGGTGGTTGGGCACTTTAACAGGCTCCCCAGGGCAGTGCTCACAGCACCAAGCCTGACAGAGTTCAAGAAGTGTAGTTCAAGAAGTGTTTGGATGGCACTCTCAGGCACACGGTGTGACTCTCGGGGTGCATACTGTGCAGACCCAGGAGTTGGACTCAATATTCCTTGTAGATTCCTTCCAGTTTGGCATAGTCTGTCATTCTGTACCTGATCTTTACTCCTTTAGTGTTCCAAAGCACAGTTAAAATCTTTGCAATGAAGCTAGCTCTGAAGGTCTTACAATAAGATTAGAACCAGATGGTGAAAAATGGCATGCTACAGCAGCCAGTAAATATTCACAAGAACCAGCCCTGGAGTGGTGAAAGGCTCTGCTGAGCTTAACAGCTCATGAGCATATACTATACAGTCTGGTACTGGAGTATGACTAATGCCTTCTTCCTTCTAAATCCTTGCCCATTTGATGATCTCTTCTGTGGAAAAGATATGACCTAAATGCACAAAATTAAAAATGATAGAATAATTATTTTCATTTTAGAGAGGGAAAAGGGGGACAGGTTTGCCTGTAAGTAGGAGGCAATGACAGGGCTAAAAAACCCCAACCAAACTAATACTTTCCAAATCCCTGGAATTTGACCAAAGTCATCCACCTTGTACATTAGCAAGTGCTATGACAGCTTTGTGAAAACTTTCATCCTGGTGATGCAAGGACAAAAAAAAAGCCTTGCTTGATTCTTAATAGTTTATGAGAGTCATCATATGATACCACGTCAGGCAATCACGCAATCAGCAAAGGTCACAAGACACAGAGCCTTTCCTCTTGGCTTTATAGCCGCTTTCCACAGCCAAGACTCCTCCTTCCTACACCATTTTGCAGTGAAGTGCAGCAGCACTCATGCCTGCCAAGCACGGGGAATCCCTACCATAAGTCAGGTCCTGTAAGAGGGACATAAATCTTTAGCATCTGCAGGTGCCAACAAGAGAACCGTAATGGATTTGCAGCATCCAATTAGTCTAAATAGATTCTTACTGACTGCAGCTGCTCGGCAACATAAAAGGAGTGCAAGTCTCACCTGTACAGATATGCTGGGTTGGGGGAGAAGCTTTTCCAAAGGATAAAAAATAGTATAGGAAAGTCACAGCTGTCCTACATCTTCTACAAGCTAAGAGGAAAGAGGGCTTCTAATAATTCTTTTGTTCTAATGATGTAGTTACAGCTACCTAATTCAAGACTCATACTACATATGTACAAGTTTGGATAACTAGGAAAAGTCCTTGTCCTGAGGAGCTTATAACTTTATTAGACTTACAGGCTTTACTAGGTGACAGGTAGTATCATCTCTGTCTTGCAGACAGAACACAGATCAGGAGCCAGACTTCAAACGCATCAGCGATGTGTAAGGCAAGTCAGAAGGATACAAAGGAACAGGAAAAGTAATAAATACAAGGTGGAAAAGTTCATGGCTATAAAAATAATATCCATTGCAAGCTTCCCTGGGCAATGCAGTCAAGCAGTCTGAATCCCAGGCACACAAACAAACTGCTCTTCTCTCCCAGAAACTGCCCCTCTGCTGCTGGAACTGTAGCATGGGAGGGCAGCCAGTGCCTCCGACTCCAGAGTGCAGGCCCTGTGCTTGTCACCAACCCATCTTTACCACAGATTGTGTTTGCAAACTGTAGTGGTGGGGGGGCAAGTTCCCTTCTGCCTCCCTTGGCCTGCTGCTTCTGGCAGAGGCATTTCTCAGTAAGCTGTGGAAAAGCTCAGTTCTCAGGGCCCTTAACCCACTGATAACTGTGACTTCTCACTCACTGATTAAAAGCATTTACATATGCTTTAGATTTAGTAAAGCCTCCTATCTCCCCACCTTTCTTTCTGTGAGTCAGTTTGAATTTCTGGAGCATCCTGCCTAAGCCAGACTTTCAGAGCAGATCAGCATGTGGGTAATTCTTCTTTTTCTAAAGAAGTAAAATTTGGGTTATGGGACCTAGTTCAAGGGCACACAATCAGCTTGTAACAACCAACCAAGATTTCCTGCACCTCAGACCACTGTCATCCCACTGGACATCCCATTCTTAAACCTGCACAGAAGGTGATGCATCCAGTCTTTTCTCTGCACTTTAACCAGTGTTTAGGAGATCAGTGCTATTTCAGAGTGTCACTTCTGTCACTGCCGGGTTCCCTTATGGAAGCCAGTTCATGATTTTGTTCCCTAGTACCTCCATCACTTTTTGGTAATTCTTGATCCAAAGAAGGCGTAGACAAAAGTAAGAATCTGGAAACTTAACCCCATGGCTTCTGTGAGAGCAGCAAGACAGGACTGCACAACAAAGAGAAAGGGCTGCATGGCCTGGACTGAAGGAAGGCCATGCAGAGTTCAGCTACACCTTTCACTATTTGCATTTGTCCATAATTTTCATTAAGACTTCATAGAAATTGATCTACCAGGTCTGTTTATATAATAAATACCTCCCAGTGTGGAGGACAATGGCATGTAACCCAAACATAAGAGTTCAGTGCTCTAGAAGGGTTGCATACATGATCAGAATCTTCCTACTGCTGATAGCACATAGCATGGAGGTGCGACCCCGTAGCAAATCCTAAATTAAAACTACTGCGTAGCAACAGGACAGGCAGCAGCCAACTTGTTCTCACTTGATTTTGGGAGCTGTAAGACCAGCCAAACACCCCTCCCCCTCAAGAATGCATACAGCATTCCTGAGGCAAGTGTTAATGCTGGATCTCAACCAAGAAAGAATTCCTATGGACCCAGGGGATGAGAGGAGGATGTTACACTGCTTGCTTCTTTCCACTCTTTCCCCCTCGTGCCCCATTCCTCCTGTGCTTGTGCTGCCCCTTGCATAAGAACCTTTAAGAGGGCAGGATGGGAGAGCAGCATCACACACTGCCTGCCTGCCCTTGGCAGGGCTTGTTCTGACTAATGGAAACAGCAGAAACTCGAGAGACAGGCATGGATAAGGCTGGAAAGTGCTGAAGGGGGGGGGGGGGGCGGGAACACCAGGTGGAATGCAAAAGGATTAAAAGCAGCAAGAGCACAGCAGCATTCAGCATCAAGTGAGTTCCCGATTGCCCTTGCCGAGCATGGCCGGTTGTTTTCTTCCCCCCAGGTAACACTGATGCCCTCCTGGGACACTTCACAGTACAAAACAATAAATGACCGAAGAGCTCGTAACTAATACTGGTCTCCAATTGGCAGGGAGGCTGCAGGACTAACAAATCCCTCTCTTGGAATCCGAGTGCCACCTTGTGCTAGGAATGGTAACAGTCAATGGATAAAACCCAGCTCGTCCAGAAAAGCAAAGGAGAGAAGGGGGACTAGAGGCCGTCGTTGGAACAAAGCTGCACTGGGCGTTTTGGCTTTTGGGGATTTTTCCCTGGTACCAACCATGGTTTAAGTTCCATCTGGTCAAATTATATGCTGAAGATGAACTTCTGGAAACGCCTGCTTCTCTACACTGCTTAGCATAGTCAGCCGCATGGAAATGTTTTATTTGTTAGTTTGTTCAAAAATAGGAGGCTGTTACTGTGTGAAAATATACTTCAAAGTCAGCCTAAAAAATTTTGCACTGCTGCGAGTCAATTTAGGTTTAATCTTTTTAGGACTTAGAACATTTTTGCAAGCTGGCTAGAAGACTGGAGACAGTATTGCTTTGAGTTTTACTCATTTCAGGGTTTCTTCACAAAGTTATGTGGAAAAAAACAATGCCATCAAACAATGCAGCTTTTGGAAAACATTTCTGTAGCAAGGTAGGAATTCCCTTGCAAGCACCTTGGAAAGGAACAGGGTGGGAGTATCCTTTCATGAAAACTGCTCACAATCAGGATTCAGTAACATGAATTTTGAGGTCAAGACTATAGCTAGGTACTCTTAAGAACTAAAATGCCACAAGGACAACGCTGTTTTCTCTTAAAAAAAAGAAGGATAAACCTAGGAAATTCAGAATTCAAGTTACTTTCAAAAGAAACCTGACTGTGTCACAGGAATGCAATTAGAGTGCACAGCTCATATCCCAATGGGTCTCACACAAAGCACAATTGCAAAGCTACACATCTAAGCAGTGTCTCTGCCCCCAGCAAGACCATAGCTGTAGATAAAGGCTGCCCTCTAGGTACATCCGCACAAGGCACAGTCAGACAGATGATTTTTACCATCAGTGATTAATCACCCCAACTGCGTGTGGGTGGGGGACACATCTCGGCCTTCCACCAGAACATAACACCACATCCTAAGGGGCAGGGAACACCATCACCAGAAACTTCAGAGTACTGAGGACAGAGAGACCACCACCAGGGCAGAACTTCATCTTCCATGTCCCTCTCCCAGACGCCTGCCCCCTTTGGCATTTGCAGCGCACAAGTTCTGATGTCACAGGGCAGAGGAACATCATTAGTGATGGCACCCAGTTCAGCACCAAGGCAGCCCAGCAGGGCTGGTGTTGGTTGCCAGCAGCAGGGCCACTCTTGGCTGCTTTGGTGCAGCTCCTGCTGGGAGCACCACTCTGGGTTCTCACTGAGCTCTACAGCTGCAGCATGAGCTGTGAAGTGTTTTTTTCCAGTCTCCAGACACCTCTGTCCTCCCTTTGTAGAAGCACCACTTCTGGGGCATCAGCTGCATCTGGTGTGCAGGTCAGCTGGATGGGATGGAAGTGTGACACTGCAAAAGCCCTTGAAGGAAAGAACTGAAGATGGGGTAAAACATTAAACTCCCAGATGGAAGGAGAAAGCAGGAGGATTGTGTGACCCAAATATTTCCCATCAGGGAAGTGTACCATTTAACTAGATGCTTGATGCCATTGAAATGGTATCCATGTGCTGTGCCTGACAGTGCTATGAGAAGAGGCATGTACATATGAACCAATTACTGATTAGTCTAATAACACTATGCATAATGTTGCACTGTAACGCTTGTACTGACAGCATCACTACTGCCCAGCCTAATAGAGAAGTGTTACACACGAGCAGGTATAAGAGAATGATCAGCTCATCCCTTATCTAACCTGTGTGTTCTCACTAGCCAACAGCAATCACTTTTTCCTCAACCCTACCAAACACTCCCCATAGCTCTTT
Organism: Xenops minutus; assembly: GCA_035221455.1. Lineage (NCBI taxonomy): Eukaryota > Metazoa > Chordata > Aves > Passeriformes > Furnariidae > Xenops > Xenops minutus. The sequence continues at coordinate 17,961,188 of JAWWEE010000158.1, forward strand.
CCTCTTGGTGTTTCCTCCTTTTCAAGTCTCTTAAAGTCCTGTAGGTCCTGCTCATTCTGACAGACCTTGTCTTTAGAGCAAAGCTGTAATGGCTCACACCAAAACAGGTCCTGGCATCAGCAGGGTCAGACAGGACAGTTTCTTTAACAATACATTGAGGGCACACCCACGGCCGGATCCCCAAAGCTTGCTGTTACTTCTTAAGTTGGAAGGTGTTGTCTGCTGAAGCACCAGCAGTTCGGCATTACGGGAAGGTGATCCCTCCTGGACTGTTGCCTACTATGACTGGATGGGCCATGGCTCATCTTGGCTCTAGGACATTTTGCACTGGAGCTACAGGAGAGGACTTAATCTCTGGATCTGTACTATTCAGTACTATTCAAGAGATTTTGGTAACCCAGCAGTTCTGTTCTAATGCTACACACGGTTTATGCAAATGTGAGTACAATCATCTTCTGTCCATCACATTTCTATGACTGTCATTCTCTACCTCAGATTAGAGAATCACTGAGTGGTTTGGGTTGAAGGGACCTTGAAGATCATCTCATTTCAATCCCCCTTCCATGGGCAGAGGCACCTTCCACTAGACCAGGTTACTCCAAACCCCATCCAGCCTGGCCTCGAACACTTCCAGGGATGAGGCACCCACAATTTCCCCGGGGAACCTGTTCTAGTGTTTCACCACCCTTACACTAAATGATTTCTTCCTAATATTTAATCTAAACCTACTCTTTCAGTTTGAAGCCATTCCCCCTTGTCCTATCCCTGCATGCCCTTGTGAAAAGTCCCTCTTGATCCTTCCTGTAGGCCCCCTTTCAGTGCAGAACGGTGCTCCAAGGTCTCCCTGGAGCCTTCTCTTCTCCAGGCTGAACAACTCCAGCTCTCTCAGTCTCCAGCCTCAAGGGACAGAGGGTGCTCCAGCTTTCTGATCATCTTTGTGCCCTCCTCTGGACCAGCTCCACAGAGTTGGCTGTGTCTCAGCTCCATGTCTTACCTGTGCTGAGCACTCCAGACCTTGACACAGCATTCCAGGTGGGGTCTCATGAATCACCTCCCATGGCCTGCTAGCCACACTTCTTTTGATCTACCAGTTTACCACCAATTCTGTTGTAAAATGTTGCAGCCAAACATTGTAATTACACAGAATATTCTGTTGGGAGGGACCCCCACAAGGATCATAGAGTCCCAACTCTTCAGTGAATGCAGATTGAGGCAAAAAAGACCACAAATCTAATTATGACACAGAACTGACTTCTGATGAGCATCATAAAGTATCAGTGGAAAAATCTAGTTTGTTGGATCCATTGATAGCTTCACACTTGACTGAAACTCACTACCACAACCAGAAATCTTCACTAGTTAAGCTAAAACGATTCCTGGCCAACAGTTTATCTGGCCCTGTACCTGTTTCACCACTGAGATACCTATACCTATAACAAGGAGTCCTCCAATACCTCAGCTTCTGTTTCTGTGGCAGAACCATTCTGATCAAACTTCATGCAAGGATGAATCCAAATAAAATTATAGTTAAATCAAATGGGAAGAAGTCATGTATTTCCTTTGTCTGTGGGGAGAAGGAAACAACCTGTATACCTTGCAACAATAAACATTTTTGTAAATAACGTATGTGAACTCAAGCATGACTGCCACAGAAGTTCCTTTGCTGGGCAAAAAGCAGGAGCTGTAACAGGCAAAAAAGAACAAAGACATAGTTACTGTTGCTGCCATGAAGTGATGCTGAACAACATTCCACCCTAACCTCGTTATCTTGTGAAATCAAGAGTTTAGGAAGGGGCAACTGAGATAATGCAAGGCCATGCCATAGATTTCCTTAAGACCCAGCCCAAACAAGAGAATAGTCATGGGGGAAGGGGATTTAGGAATTATACTACCAGATAAACGCAAACTTCAGTGATTTTGCTTTTACTTTTCAGTGAGTCTTGTTCTGCACAGCTCCCAAACCTTCACCTTTCATTCTAAAAAGGGCAACCTACAATACAATTATGGGCAGCAAAGGAATTCTGTTTCTGAGCATATTTTAAAGAAGGTGCACTGGCAGCACAAAGCAAAAGGGACAAAAACCCCCAGAAAAACAGAAGCCAAAAGCAGATAGGAATACATACCTTGGGTACACATAACACATGGTGGCCAGCAGCAGTGTTACTGAATAAAGGCAACAGGGTGAACAACAGGGTAATCCTGAATGACTGAGCTTCAGGCAAGGCAACACCTGAGCATTGAAGGCGTGTACAGCAACAACACCTAATGCCCAACAGGTACACCCAAGAGAGTGGAGAAGAGAACAACAAAACGAAAACTGGGTATTTGAAACACAGGAGAAAAGAAAGAGAGTCTTGGGACATTCACATTAATCTCATGGAGAATCCACAGCAGTTCTGTCAGACACAATTTTTTCAAGTCTGAAACTCCCTCCTTGCACACTACAGCTGCAGTTACAGATGGGGCAGAGAAGGCCTTGATTGGTGCAGAGAGGGGACACATTTCATACAATATTGCAATAGCATCCAACAATCACACGTTTCTGCTGTTTGCAGAAACATTCTTGGTACAAGCACTTCTTCAGAAATTCCACAATGTCCAGGAAAACATCCCTGTACGTATGAAGCATGAAAGGCTTTATTCATATTCAGCTACATCCAATCAAATCACCCCTCCTCAAATAAGTATAGAATACCTTTCTATATCACTCTACAGACACAGGGAAAGGTTAGACTGCCTTATGCAAGGCAGACAGAAACACATGGGAGTAATCTTTTCTGTCACTCTGGGATCAACATCAGTATCCACTAGGATCAAACTGCACGCAATGTATTTTGCAGCAATTTTACTGTACAGTGTCTACACAAGCTTCTAGTGGAACAGAGCGCTCAGGAGTGCTCCCTCTCTCTTGTGCTCACTGTATTTTATGAACACTCACAATTCCATAACACTACTTCGTAATCAAACTGTATCTGTTTTTGTCTTATAAAGAATCAACACCTTGCCCCAACCCTAGTAACTCACCACATCACAGTTTCAAGTCAGCAGTTACACCTGCTACCCAAAAAAGCTCACATTAAATCTACCCTCAATTTTGTATTAGTTTAGCATGCCCTGCCACGATGCTCCCAAATCTGCAGCCAACATGCCATTTTCATGGTGGCTGTGATGTTTCCTTTATAGCCCAACAACATGTTACACATAACAGAAAATTTGCTGGCAAAGCCCATCTATAACACACTTCCTCCAGTGTTCCAATCTGTTAAAAGGTGTGCTGTGGTCATCCCAAACTTACTCAGCTGTGGCATCTTTCTTACCAGTATCCTGGAAAACGAGACAGGTCCCTGACAGTCAAATCACTATTAACTCCACAGTGCTTTGCAATCTGGACAGCAAGAAACACATCCAGGTTTTCAGGTTCTCATACAGGTGACAAAAAGCATTCATGTTCCCCTGCACTAAGGTCAGGGAAACATCAAGATCTGCTAATTAACATATAGATGATGAAAGAAAAATGCCTACTTCCAGAGGCGAGTAAGGACAAAAGAGACTGGGGTTGTGGAAGCCCTTCCTATTTGACGAACTTGGAGGAACACCTTCCATTGTCTTCAAGGTATCTGTAACACAAACATCTGTGCAGCAGGACACAGCTATGGACTTGCCTACCGTGGGAATGACTTAGGAGCTTTTGTTGAAGACTCTCTGAGAGTTGTTCAGTGAACACCACCAATCCAGAGCTCCTGGTGGCCAAAGAGCTCCCTGTACTTATTTTCACAGCAGAGAAAAAGGAAAGCAGATCTCATTAGGGGACTGGTTGAACTATGAGTTAGGAATCCAGTAAAATGGCTTCTACATCTAAGGGCAGGATTCACTTGCAATTTCTTCCCCACCTGTTTTCTGATCTGCTCTCATTGCTTGATGCTGGTTTAGCAAGCCCTAAACTTGCTTTCAAGCACACTGGTCAGTAAACACAGACACTGGTGGGCAATGTTTACTTGCCACATCAACCCCTTTCCCACATCCCCAGGTGAAATACATTTCTGCAGACCTATCACCCCCCAAGTACAGCCACCAATGCTGCCAGATGAATCTGCAAGCATGAGCAGCGTGGAGACAGAAGGGCTGCAAGTGAGACTGGCTGTGGATGGAGCAGGGGAACTGGTATCCCAGAGCATATTGCAGCAATAACCTATGAGGCAACAACGGGAAAATGTGCAGATGCTCTGTTCAGCTCCTCACAGCTCTCGCTGACACAGCCACATGCTTGCAGGGCACAGCAAAACCACCTGGGAATTCTTGAGGAAAGAGCTGTACTACTGTCATTTGTCATCAACTGTTCCTTGGTAAACATCCTACTACAAAGAAAGCCCTGAATAACACAGCTATCTTTCCTTTAACCCAAGTTAATAACCCATTTTATATGATACAGAACAATTAAAGATCCCACAAGACTATCCACCACAGTTGTCAGCATACTCACCTAATTCTTGGTGTGGTCTTTGCTGAACTGAAGGCCCAGGTCTGTCAGGAGAGGCCATGCACTGCAGACAGACAGACCCACTCATGTTTTAAACGGTACACACCCTGTGCATGAGACACAGCAGCCTTTAGCACAGGCCATAAGAAAGTTACAAGTGATGGGTTTAACTCTACACTTAATTCTCTCCACTAATGTTCCCTATTTCACCCCTGGTAATATAGTGGCCATGTAACTCAAGCTCTTCCTCTTTAGGGAAGAGGGTCAGACTTTACATGAAAATCCTGTGCAGCCAACATCAGATTCAGCCGATCCAATAGCATCTGTTTAAGGATGAAACTTCTGTTTCGACACCCCTAAATACAAAAACTCCAAACCTTAATCCATGGCTGAGCAGAAACACAGATGCCACAGACCAAAGCAATACACAGTTGTCAGCTATGACATTTTAGACCTATCGCAAAGAAATGGCTTATGAATGAGCTGATTTACACATACAAACAAGTCCATTGTGCCCAGAGGTTTCCTAACATTCTTTTATTAAAAACCAAAGAGCCAAAGATCGCCCTGATGCTCTTCATTGTTATAAAGCAGACTCTGAAGTATTAAGTGAACTATGTATGAGCAAAGAACTCCAACTGATGCAGAGTTTAAAACTAGGTTTACAGTTTCCTATTTTATTGGCATGGATGTATTTCTAAACTTAAAAACCCTTCTGGCAAGTTATTTCAATTTCTTATGACAAAATTTCTCACAACACACAAATATTTACAACATATACATATTTTTTCAGTCTTTTACAACTGGTTCTTAAAAGACAAACAATTCATAGGTTACCACAGAACAAAAGCTGTGACTTAGTTGTTTTTAATTTGATAAAACTATCATAAGTTAAAGTGAATAGATTTTCTTTAAATTCCTTGTAGCATTTTACAAGTGCAACAGAAAAATATGAAGAACCAATTTAGGATAGCTGCAGTTCATTGGATAAATGTTGCCCATCGTAATCACATTATTTCACAGCAAATTCTTGAAAAAATAAGCACCAATCATTCTTGCAAAGAACAATTTTATCTAAAAGTATTGAAAAGTGTTAAATACAAGGTGTTTAATTTACGTAACAAGCAATAAATACACCATATCCAAACTTTTATTCTGCATACTGCTACCCTTGTACATATAATGTACTAAAAAGTCAGCAAATTGTCAACACCTTTTCATATTTTTTTCTCTTTTAAAGAAATCAATTTGACTTCCAACCAACGGTTTGCTACTATAACAAAGGCCACAAACAGTACGTCTGGGACAGCATACAGTGTTAGAACTGACAAACTCCAAGGGGGAAAAAAACCATCTAGCAAATAAATCGGAAAGCTGTAGATCATTGCTGGTGATATTAACATATACTAGAAAACCTTAATATGCTGCTACTATGATTTTGTAAATTGTTTAGTCAAATAGTGTAAGAGCAAACTAACGCTCTTACTGATCAAAAATAATTCTGTAGCCACACTGTATTCTCATTGTCCTGCATGGAAAGATCTGATGCAATTTCGTAACTTTGCTTGAGCCTTTATTTTACAACAGAGCATTACCTCTAACTCGGAATTGCACATAAGAAGGCTATTAAAAAGTACAATAAAAATCTGCACAAATCAGACTTAAGAAGAGTCAGGATGCTGTACACTTTCTACAATATTACGTTGATAGGTGAATAAAGAAGTGCTGCCACTAAGTTTTTCAGAAAGTTCTTTAGTTGAGGAATAATCAAATGGAATTTTTGTTGGTTTTTTTTAATTATTATTATTTTTTATTTTCTTTTTTTATATATTTTTTTAAAAATGACATCTAGGTCAGTTTAAGACCTATAAGCTTATGCATTGAGCCTTAAAGACTGATCTTCTCTCCTCCTGGAAGAAATATCAATATCTATTGAATCCTTGCCAACAATAAGCCTTAATCTCTTCGCTGGGGGAAGAGGAATAAAGTCATCAAATTCATCATCATAGTCATCTTCCTCTTCATCATCTTCTTCTGATGAAGATTCATCTGCTGTTTCCTCTTCATAGTGACCATAATCATCTACTTCCATTCTCGACTCCAAAAGGGAGAGAGTTTCACTACAACACATACCATTTTCATGAAGGTCCTCAGGGTATGTCCCTCTGTTTTCTTCCTCTCGTTTTAGCTGTATTTTTAATTTTGTTGAACTATTGCCTGATCCTGAGTTAAACCCATTATTTAGCTTTGCTACATATAAGTTATTATCTTTTTCATGGTCTTTACTTAATTTGATGCTTATTTTTGAAGAATTCATTCCATCACTTTCTTGATCATTTGCCTTGCTACTGCTATCATGACGCCTACGAAGAGTCAGTTTAGGAATCCCAGAGCTATTTTCAAGGATAAGTTGTGCATCATACCTCGTGATTCGTCTTTTCTTTTTACTTTTTGCAGTTCTAAAGCTGTCTTTTGCTTTAAAATTGTCAGTTGTTACAGAGCAGCCACCAGATCCAGGCATGCAGTCTTTAAAGCCAACAGGTGCATCCACCACATTATTCCTCTCTTCAAGTTCTGAATGAGAACTAATCAAATCTGGTACTTCGTCTTTCACAGATGTATTGTGCATAGTATCAGTTTCCTCTGTTTTTGAAGACGTTTTTACAAGCTTTCCTTGTCGAGATTTCTTTTTTGATGTGCCTGCATCATTTTTCTGGCACCTGCCCTCCCCTTTATGTGATGGTCCATGAGCCACATCATTTTCGCTTCCCGCACGAGACTGCTGCTCCACAATGTCCGATTGTGTTCCAGTCAAATTATTCTTATAGCTATCCAACGTATTTGGTTCAAGCTTTGTGTCAGAGGTCTCCTTCGAACTCATCCTTGTTCTCATCGACCTCCTTGTTATGTATGTGCAGGGTGGAATATCACCATGCTCATGAGCACCTTTCACAGAATTCAGTTTATGTTCTCTCGCCGCATGCCTCGTTAAGCATCCACTAGAGACTGCAACTTTGACTGGTCCCTCCAATTCTTTATCCTTTTTAATGGGCAAGTTTTTATACAAAACTACTTTAGGCTCTTTGAGAACTAAGTTTCCCATTTCAAGCTTTCTAGAAGCATTCTTTTGCTCTGGCCTTTTGCACTGATTTCTCAACTTTATCTTCGAAAGTAAAGGCTTTGCAGGCTTTTTCAGTCTCTTTGGTACCCTGGAATTATTTATATGAGTTAGTTTAGATGAGGTAGAATTTGATGATGCTGGAATTCTTGATATAGACTGTCTGGTTAACGTTCTATTTTTGCTGTTCTTTTTCACACCAATTGAAGATTTTCTGTTAGCTGCAAAAGAAAAGAGCAGTTTTGTTATGACACTGCTTTATCCTGCATTTCCCACTCCCAAATACTGTGGTTATTTCATTTATTTGAAACACTTCAACAAAATCCATGAAAGAGGATAGACAGTATGCAGTAAAGAATAAGACTGCTTAACTTGCAACTCAAGACATGAAAGGAATTGCTGAACAAACCATTGACACTCCAGGTCAACTTGCCCTCATTACCCCCGATATACCAAGTTTGGTTTTTACTGAATTTCTTCTAGTACCGATTTAAAAAAAAAAAGTCTACTGAGTATTATTTCAGCAGAATCTGAGGATCAGTATGCTCCAGTATTAACTGCAGCATTTTTCTCCTGGAGAGTGAGGAAAAAATCCAAACACCTTAACTAATGTAATCATTTGAGTTTCAAGTATCACTTACTGTGATAAGCAAAGACCTTTTGTCTGTCAACAGAGGTTCAACTCTAAATCCTAGTAATTAGAGACCATAAAACGTTTTGGGGAAATATTTTTGGGTGGGGTGTGTGTGTGTGTGTGTGTGTGTGTGCTTGCTTGCTTGCTTCTGTTTTGCTTTAGTATCACAACAACAAAGAGAAAAATAATGGAATCATAATATTTTATGTGGTCCCAAACTTCATCAGTCAAGTCAAAATTTAAATTATTTATATTTTGCCCATAGTGAGAGTGGTGAGGGTGGGGAAGGGGGAAAAGCAAGTAAATGATACTCACTACTCCATGAAGAGAAGTCTTGCAGGAACATTACAAACAAACAAAAATCCCTTCCAGTTTCTTCTGAAATTACTAACTGCGCACTTTCACTTCAGAACAGCTACCTAAACTATCAATTTCAAATGTGGAGAGGGAAGAGCTGCCCACATTAAACAATCTCTAAAGCAAATGACTATTTCTTTAATAATCTCTACTAAGATGATTTATTTAAAACTTGTTTTCCTAGAGAACATAGATAATTCAAACTATGTTAAGTTTTCTTTCCTAAACCATACTACTGCCTGTGGTAGTTATTTTGAAATACAGACATTATTGACAGGATGTTAAGTGTTTATAAATGTTTGCTTTTGATATAAATAAAAGAAAACAAAACAATAACATACCATCTATTGTTCCTGAAACACCTGTGGAAAACCATGAATTTGCTATTTAAACTGCCTTCAGATTCCAGAACGGATTACAGTTTTAATGACCAGTATCTGATAACATCTCAACACTAAGAGAGGAATTCCATGACAGTGAAAGTTTTCCATGTTTTTATAAAACCTTTAATGGCTTCAAGCTTTTCACCTTACTTACTTGCATTACCTTTTTCCTGAGTGGTATCTGCATCAGTGTTAGAGCTGACAGACTGGCTGTCTGAATTCTTGCTGCTGTCACCCAACTTTTTAAGCCTGTTCAATCGTTTATCTGTTTCTCTCAGTCCATATTTACTATTAATCACAGGAGTAGGTGCTGGCAATCCCACTCTTGATTTAAAAGCACCAGTTCCACGTCTACAAAGAAAAGAGGACACAAAGTATTAATAATTCTTAATGTAAGCTTTGAGCTTTGAGTCACTCTAATAGAGCAGTTTGAATCCCAGGAATATCTGGACTGAATTGGTTAGCAGTTTGTAAGTTGTTTTGTCTTTTGACATGCCATCTTTGTCGCTTACATGTCTCTTTTGGCCAGCATGAACAGCAGGCTCACCTAGAAAGAGCACATGGACATATGCAGAACATAAATCTTCCGGGTGATGACTTTTGGAGACTTGAAAAAAACTGTACACCATGAAATTTCCCACTGCTCCAAACATACACAGTTTTTTAGAAGTCTAGCATTTTAACATTACAAATTAACATCCTTTACGGCACAGTCAAAACTGAGTCACTTAAATATGACTTTTTTTGGTGGTGTACAAAGTGACAGTTACCTCATCTGTCTTGAACAAGGAAAAATAAGTCCTTACTAACTTCCCTAAAATAAAACCATATTCGATTGCTGTAACACAGCCTTGTGACTGAAAAGCAAATTCCTAAAGTTAGAATTATCCAAACATTCGTTGTAATAAATGTTTCCATGTACTTAAAATACAAAAATGACAAGTTAATGAAAATGTTTGTCCTCAAAAAGAAAGCCTGTCTGTAATACACTGAAATCAACAGTCAAAGGAACTTGAGGAAAAAAACCTACATCACTCCACATAACAAGGAAAGACCAATGATGGTACCTATTTATTCAACACTGAACAGTTCCCAGGACTGAAGCACATTTTTACTAGCAACTCTTGAGATAAGGTCTGAGATTGTACCCTTCACTGGGAATGATGTACCAACATCACATGAACTTGGAGGTCCTTACCAGAAAGTTTTCTCTTGAACTGCAAGATTTATTAGTGACCAAACTAGCCAGTAAAAATGAAAGTAGGATTATTAAACTATTTATATGTAGGTGCACTACACTATTCTCAATATAAGCAATATTTTGTACTTTACATAGAGGTTTTCTTCCTACAGTTAGATCCAATGGTAACTGAACTGTTACAAGTTCTGTGCAGTTCCTCTTGGAACTGGGTGAAGCTCTCTCAAATGATGCTGAGCCCATCTGCTCAAAGTGGGCAGAAGTCTCAACATGGCAAAAACCAACTATGAAATTCTTTCAACTGATTTTGTGAAAAAGCAGATTGTGACAGCACAGGTGAAAACCAAATATAACAAATTTGCTACTATTGTGTGATGGACAGATATAGGCAAATACTGTCCAAAACAGCAGATCTTGACAAATATGCAAACTCCCAAGTTCTAATAACATTGGGTGAAAAACTACTTTGGCCATTCCCAGCAGAAGAGAAATTGAAGTCAACATATATTAGTGAAATTTGCTTTTTCTAGTGCAAAAAGGAGCAAAAGTTGGGGATCAGTTGACAATGGTCTCGTAGAGGTTGTAACTGTTTTTCCTGTGAATTCTACTCTGTTTAGTACAAATATTTGTAAGAATCTACACTTCTGTTTTGTTCTGCTTTGTCTCATTTTCAGTTATCTCCAGATCAGAGAATCAAAAGAGAAACAGAATGCTGAGTTCTCAGGAATCATGACCATTCTGTAACCACATAGAAAAATCACCACAGCAAATACCTAGGAAGCAATTAGTCTATCCAAAATTAGTCTATCCAAAAATCTGAGTACTCATAATCAAGGACTTTCAGTTTCACAAAATACATCATGAATATGCCCAACTCGATCTGAAACCTGTTCACATCACTGCATACCTTTCACAGGTGTAACACTCGCAGTATTCATTATTTTCTCCAAAAAACCCATCTCCATAGTAACAAGAGATTTCTTCTCCAGGTTCAATATCTCTTAGAGCTTTCACACATGCTGTATCTCTGCCCGTTGATACAAACTGGGGAAGGAGATGACAGAAAGGAAAAGCATAAAATAGGGTTAATCATTAAGGCTGAATAGTATCTGAGTAAGAAATGAAAGTAAAACAGTTGGGGAAGAAAAGTTGTGGGGACAAAGGGGAAAAAAAAAAAAAAGCAGGGTACTTTATACTTATTTACTTTTAATTTCTTGCTTACCTTACAGTTAGGTCTGCAATCTGAAAAAGGTCCAAAAGATAAAGTCAATTAACTGTGGATAAGACCTGAAACATGAATAGTTGTAGATATCTAAAGTAAGGATTCACTCTGACTTCAATAACTGTAGAATCTCAACTAAATACTGGGAGTTAAGTCAGTATTGCACAACGCCATACATCAAAAGATACCTGTTTTGATATAGTTGAGTTTCTGAGCTCATCCCTACTCTATCACAGATGTTCAGTTTCCCTCCTCTTTAGGGTAAACAGATTTATCTTAAGTCCTACCTGCTCTTCCTTGAATCAGCTAAACTTCTGTGTAAAAGGTTAAAGAGGCATAAGAAGTTCACCTAAGAAAGATGTTACTGTTGGCTAAGTTCACAAAGAACCCAATGTAACCCACAACAGGCTCCACTAATTTAGCTGTCAGTTCTAAAATCTCTTTCACACAAGAAGGCATCACCTCCTAGAGCCTTTTGTGAGGTTCCCAATTCACAGCCAATCAGCTCTGGCTGGGAAAATCCCAACAAGATTTTGTCCTACAGTTCTTGTGTTATTCAGCTCACATATAATAACACTTCTGAGCAGAATTGCTTATGCCCTTTAACATGCTTCCCATACTTAGTACTCACCATGATTGATAAATGCAGCAGGACCAAGCCAGAGTTGTGCACAGTTTTTTCGTGTGGAATACATGACGCTGAAATCATTTTCCCCATGTCTCAGCAGCATGTTTTCTTCCATTTCTGATAGTTCAGCAATGCAGCCCACAAGTAATTCTATTTTATCATTTCGTTTCCTTTAATGTAAAGAGTATCAGAAATAAGGATACGTGTCAAAATTACAATAACAAGAAGTGTTTTGTAAATCATTCCACAACCCCTATAAAGCCTCACATTTTAATTCAGTGAGAGACAGGATATTACTCTAAGTAACTTTTTTCCAGGCACGAAGTAGATGTTTTTATGCTACCATATAGAATCAATTAATCAAATCCAACGTCAGAAACAATTATTGCCATTGTTTCTACAATTTCCTGAGACTGCAGGCAAGAAATTGCAAGAGTTGATTACTTCAGCTTCTACAGTTATTAAACCCAAAAAGCAAGAGCTTTTCATTTGTGTACACTCCTTCCCCATCAGCACTTAAGATGTTTTCACTTCCTCCAGCTGCTCTTGCTTGTGTTTCCTATGCTTCTTCCTGTGGCCAGGAAAACCTAGCATAATGAAAATGCTTACAACTCCATGGCTTCTTGAATGAGGCCCAGTATTGACTCGAATAAAGGCCAGAAGTCAAGTAAGATGTTTTCCTCTCTCATGAGTAGTTCGTCAGGATGAAGCTGGTTGTTCAAACAGACCAAGGAGGGGGAAGGACACACACCAACAAAAATCAACTAAACCAGGAAGCCTTGGCGTACAGACAACCAATCTGCTGTCACGATCAGGGCAGAGCAGAGGCACTGAATGCTCGGCCTGGGAAGAAGCACGCCATTTCCATTACCCTGCACGGCCATTGTCTACTCTGCTCTTCAGAGTAGCCATTCCATATTTGGGCCAGATTACTCTGACACAGATAAATATGGAGATATTAAACATACATGAAGGACACACACTGGAAGCCAAGTCTTTTTAAGTGCAAAATTCTCCTCTGACAGAGAGTGTAAAGAACTCTATCAGGTTTGAGTCTCGGTAGTTTTCCAGGTATCAGAAGGGTTAAGAAGCAGCCTTCCTATCTTTTTCGCTCTCAGGCCACTCAAAATTTTGAGCATGGAAAATTAATTAATGTTCAACATACCTACATACAAAGCTTCAAGAATCCACCAAGGGGTGAATTCAAATAAAAAACCACTGATTGGTATTTTTGTGTTGTATGACTGTGGAGCTTTCAGCTATGGTCACAAAGAGCTGGAAACTGGCCTCGGCCTACTTCAAGATTACACCATCTGGAAGCTGTGTTGCTGCCAGCCCAATGTCCAGCTACTTAAACCTATCCCACACACAATACCATTTTGTCACCTCAGATGTGCTGGTGTGAATGTGTACTGCCACAAAGCAAAACTAACGTAATTTGTATGTGTGAGAATTTATTTTGAAAGCTGAATTAACCTGGAATCTGCTGTGCTGCCATGCATATGGTTATAATGAAACTCAGATGTGCCAAAATGAGATGCAGAAATACAATGGGATTTCAACTCTGTGTTTCCAGGAGAGATTTATCTTGCACAATCAAAATATGCAAAACCACCCATTTAACAAAAAAAACTAATTTCCCCCACAATAATTTGCTGTGTAGCAAATCTGCCCTAATGCCATGTTTCTCACAACTCATGACTACAGAAAAACAGTTATATGACTGAAAACAAGATTAAAAGAACCTTGTATAATGAACACTATATGGATATGCCCAAATATACAAAGGAATGTCTTCCAGAGGCATGTATTCTGTGTTAAGTACTTGGCAAAAATAGACACGGAATTCAACTTGCAAGTAACAATACAAAACTGTACCTCGTAAGTTGTGGTTTTAGTTCTAAATCACACTTTTTAATATCTTTTTTAGAGTCTTTCAAAATAGTTGACAGAAACAGAATTCAACAGTAAACTACATTTCTTACCATTCTTTTGTTGCAACAATTTTGGCTCCATTTTGCTCAGAAGAATACCGATTGCAAGGCAGGATCTCAAACCCACTGTCAGTTGCAAACATTCGTAAATAAATAAATACCTGCAATGAAAAAAACAGTACTTAACTGTTACAAGCAAAACAAAAGCAGCAAGGAACTTATTTAAATAATGAAAGTCAATGAACTGCAGAAAGCCACACAAAATGGGATATTGTTTACTGAAATGCGTCTCCCTACATTTTAGTCATACACATTAAGTTGATCTTATTTCTTCACAGTGACTTGCAGGAATCCCCACATGGGTAATGTGACTATCCAAAGAGTTTAAGGAAATTAAAGATGCCTAGAATGGTACAAAAATGGCTCAACCAATGCAAATGCGTAATGTTTTTCTTAAAAGTCACTGAATAGTTGCATTCAAGTAATCTTCTCAGATCTTTAAGAACCACTGAGATCTAACCAACTACAGGAATGCTAGACTCATTCCTGAAAAAGTTTCTTTTTAAGTAAAAAACCATGATGATTTTCTTGCTTTGAACTTTGAGAATCAACAACTTTTATGCTTCATACAAAACGGATTTGGGGTATGGGAAGTGAAGGAAGAGGAATAACACTCCCACATAAAGCCCCTATACCAAAAACAACGGAGGTATCTTGAGGTAACAAGGCTCCTCCCTTTTCCTTTACCTTTCTTTATCACCCAATTTGATTTTTAGTATTTGTAAGTAAAAAACCCCAACACGCACCCAAAAAAAGCCCCTAAAATATAAAAAAACCCCAACAAACAAACACTCCCCCCCCCAAAAAAAACCCAAACCACGACAGCACAACCAAATCACAAAAAAAAAATAGTAATGGGAAAAAAACCCCTTCCATTTTACATGTCTATTAATAACAGCTACGGTAAGTTAATGAAAAAAAAAGCGTGGGTGTGTCTAGTTGGCTCTAAAAAACAAAGGAAGTTTCTGTTAAAAAACAATCAAACAACACATAATGGAGCAATCAATTGCTTTACTACTGCTACATTCTTTAGAACTTTTTATGTTTTCTTAGCCTTTCAACCATCTGAAAAAGCACATTAATTACAAATACACCTACATGTTCCTTGAACAACCTTTCCTGCATTTTGTTCTTGTTAAGAAAATAGTGCCGGGCCCAGTCACCTGACGTCAAGGACTTGAAGGCTTTTTCTAAGTGCTCATCTTTCTTAAAACGTTCAATCACCTCTTTTAGCTCTTCTTGCCTTCCTTTAATAGGTCGAAATCTGAAATAAAGAATAAAGCAATTCCAGTCCACTGTCAATCATTCTCAATTCTTCCTCACAGTTACTCACAGCACAGAGTTCTTTTGCTAGCCATATAAATATTTAACTCCCAGCATAAAGAAACTGACCATTAGGTACTCAAATCACAGGTCCTCATTTCCTAAAGTAGGGGCAGAGGTAAGGCAAAGCCAAGAATACTACCTGGAACCTTTAAACTCCTCTATTCTGCCAACGAGTGTGATTTATTTACAAAAAAAATCTCTGATGAGGTTCACCAATGCAGAATAATAGTTGCCTGTTTTCAGTACCTGTTATTTGGAACAAAGCAGCTAAAGAACTATGATAATAAAAGTGTTACTGTCCTTACTTTCAGAATAAATTTACTATCATTTTAAGTCCATGTGCAAAAAAATTCTGAAAATAAACTGGATACTGTTAAGTTTCCTAGTTAACACTGGTATTAAAGAGATCTATGCACAGTACTTGCTTATGTAACTGGGTTGTATGTATGTAGATATATGTAATTTTAAATTAAAGCCTTCTCCAACATCACATGATATATGAAATTTTTTTAAATAGGAAGCAAACAATTAAACAATGCAACCAAAAAGACTGAGTAAGCAATCTCAAAATAGAAAAAATGCACAACTATCTGGAAAAGTAACTTCAAGTCAACTTCTGCCAAACCCAAAGCCTTATTATATTGACAAATTCTCTATATGGGTTTGTGTGTATTGTAAACTTAACATGTGCATTCATATAAAACACACTTCTAAAGGACTACAGAAGTAATATCTATAAATGGTAACACACAGCAGAGCTACTTCAGCTATGGAAGATTAAGGTTCCACAAATTAGTGCAATCATAAGAATTTTTCCCCCAAAACACTGGCTACAGGAAACAGGTAACTGAAAATCACGGGCAGGTGAAATACGAAAATAAACCCCTGTACATTAGCAGAGAACTTCACCTTCTTCCCAAAGCTTGAGGTTTAAGAGAAACTACCTTTCATATATTCAACACTAAAAAACCAGGTAACAGAAAAAACCCTGCATGACTGCCAGAAGCAAAAGCTCCATTTTGAGCTGCAAAACCATCAAGAGAAAGCAGCACTTTACTTAGAG
Source organism: Xenops minutus (assembly GCA_035221455.1). Classification (NCBI taxonomy): domain Eukaryota; kingdom Metazoa; phylum Chordata; class Aves; order Passeriformes; family Furnariidae; genus Xenops; species Xenops minutus. The sequence goes on from JAWWEE010000158.1 coordinate 17,977,588, forward strand.
ATTATGTCAATCTCTATAAATTGCCTTGGACTGAGCATATACCCATATATGCTCTGTTTTGGGGAAGGAGGTTGGGTGTGTGTACTTTTAAGTGAACGACACACCCCAGGGGACTCTCAACAAAGATAAAAATTTTCTAGGGTCATGAGAAACGTTTTACAATTCATATGTTTTGCCTACACAACCTATGACAGAAGTACTAAATGAACTCACGGTTTTGAATAAATCCGCAAGACTAAGTCCTATTACTTGTTGCTTGACATGCATTAACACATTGATTTTATTTCCTCTTACTTACCAAAGGAAGTCGGTATTTGACAACAAAAGTAAACAAGGGGAAATAAATTCCTGAAGTTGGTGGAAGGAAACCTCACCAACTTCCTCACTGATACCCTGTTTTTTTAAATTACCATATTAATTGGCTTACTCTCATCTTAGAGTGCTGAGTGTTGCAAATAACTTCTTTAGAAATGACCAAGGAAGATTTGCTTCTTCCATGTAACTTGTGAGAAGGAAACAAAATACTTTAACTGTTTACTATCCATTTATTTCACCTTGCAAGATACTAAGAGTCTAATCAGAAATAACTAACAATGACGAGGATTCCGTTTCCTTCATTAGAAGGAAAATGCTGTATTTATTCTCCTGATACAATATAGACAGATCTCCTAAAACAGCAGCATCACTTCCAATAGGTTATCAGTGTTCCATGCTACTGCTTTTATACATCTTCCCTGCATTCGCCACCTGAAAAACATCCTTGTAATATAATGACTAAGCAACATTTGAGACACTTTTGAACACAGCAAAATTTATCAGCATTAACCTGCGAGCTTTCAGAGAACATGGCACAGTAAGGAGTTCTGAGCAGACATCAGATGAATTTTCTTCTGGCTTGGATATAACATCTAACAAGATAGCAGGAGTCAGTTAAGAAACAGATGCCCACTTAGAACTGTAGCACGCAACATGTCAAGAAGCTTCCAATCAAGTTATTTACTAAAGAATATACTTATCCCATCCCCCCAAGAAGGCTAAGAGCCTAACAAGCTGCTGAGACCTTACCATGGAAGAAAGCACTCTTCAGACTACAGATGACATGATCATCATTGGTTTTGTTCTGCAGCACCCCGAAGTCTCCCTCAACTTGCTAGTCAAACAGAGGAATATCTCTGTTCTCTCAATACCAGAAAGACTTCTCCCAGATTTGATCATCCTAACTCACAGAGCTTCCTCATACATTAAGGCAATTTAAAGGCACATTACCTGAACTGAACCTGACTAGTTTCAGAATAGGACTTGCTATCATTTTTAGTTTTAATCAGAAACAGTTTTTCCAGCAAGGATCCAACAGTACTTACACCAGGAGAAGTAGAAAGCACACCAATATGCACAAACATGAGAGGTTAATATTTTGCTTACACCTTTATCTGCAAACATTATATGAGGAAAAAACCAACAAAATTTACAGCTAAAATTGGTCTTCAGCTCCGTCTGTTCTTGCTGGGCTACAATGACTGCCCTCTCCCTTCCATTAAATATTACATATTGAAATGCACCACTTTTTTAGCTAAGTAACCTGCAGGGGGCAAAGAGTGGTGGAAAAGCCACCACATTAAAAATTGCATTAGCACCTGAGACAGGCAATGTATGTGCTGATAGACATAATCATACTTGTTTATCATCAAGAAGCTTGGTCTAGGCTAGCTAAAGAAAAGAGAACCACAACTCAATCACAAGTGTGAAAGAAAATTATTCCAGCTGAACAACCACTGGGAAAAAAAAAAAAAAAGGAAAATAAAAGCAGGGTGGATGCCAAGCTTGACAGTGGCTCTCAAGACCTACAGAAAAAGATGAACACTATGTTTTCTAGCAATTAGAAGCACATCTTACAGCCACAAAGTGATGCTCATATTTCAGGTTTCTCACAACCTACAATTCTCAGAGTCTGACTTGATGTCTACATGACCAGCTACCTTAGGTAGCTCAGAATCTGGTCCCAACCCTTGAAAAGTCACATGCATACCTTTATGGATCACATTCAGCAGGTTCTATGGGTTCTTGTCTCAAGCATTCCACACTGCTGGTGGAATTCCTTTAAATGATTAGCAGAAACTCAAGAAACACCATTTCTAAGAAGCAGAATAGTTAAGTGTATGCCCAGATCTTGAAAAGGCCAAAAAGACAGCTGGAAACAAGAAGGGGGTAAAGAGACTGTAAAAACCCCAAAACACTATAAGGTCAGATCAATGTTGCCCTGTATGTCAGGCATATCAAACAGGTTTTTTAAAGAACATGACTCTGCACCCAAGGGTTCAAAAATTAATAGCAAGGGCCTTCTGCAGCATCTCTTGTAGTTATATGGTGACAAGACAGAGATAATAAGGAGGAATCCAAACAAGCAAGAAGTGTCCACAAATACATGGGAAGATCCTGGAAAACAACACGATGTACAACATTTCACTTCAAAGGTTCCCAAATCAGTGAAGCAGAATGACATTGTGCACCCCAAGTCTGAGTTAGTGAGCTGTTCACAGACTCAAAAGCACATATAAACTGCACTGAGAGCATATAAAGTTTATGAGAAAATTCAGAATACTGCAGTCTAGACTCCTCATGAAAACTTCAGTCTTTCACAGGTGTATCTCTGTATGTACTTTAAAAGGTACCTTCTGATTTGAGACACTGAAGAAGCCAAGAAAGCCTAGGAATCCAGTGTTCCTTAAGAATTGGAGGGTCTGCTCAGAGATATTTCACTTCCCCCAGGAGCATAATTTTTTATCTATATTATATATAGACTGTATAACTACTTAACCATAGTTTATTTGTTAGTCCTTTGCAACCAAAAAGCCAACTGGTTTTGAGAAGCAACCTTATATACTACCATTTTGGTGTTACAGGGCTTCCACATTTACATATGACAAAAAAACCCCCAAAACCTACAAACCTGTGGAAGAATCTACATGGCTGTTTTTGAGCTCCACCATGAAGAGAGCCTGAAAAGGCCCCATAGGAAAATGTATACATACAAAATGAGCCAAACAAACTGGCTTTTAAGCATCAGTAAAACAGGAGACTGGATCAAAGAAGAGAAATAGAGAGATAGAAAGAGCACAAGGAAACCAACAGAAAAAACCAGCTAACCCAGTCTCTAAACAAAGAGACAATTAAAATAAGAATTGTTTATGCAGCCTTCTGCCTTGCTCCTGTGAACAGTACCTTTAATAAATTCCATCATGGAAACTGAACAAGACACTTTGGTGTTTGAATCTGCTCACATGCACAGACTCTTTGAGCCACCCTACAAACAGCTTCAGGGGTCAGGTCTCAGGAAACATGAAATCTGCTGCAAACCAGTATGTTAAAAGTCAGCTAAGAATGAAAAACTCAACTATGACAGTATCTTTAAAGAAATAATAATATCCCTTCTTCACAAGCTGCAGAACAGGAACTTTTCACACTTCCCTAGAAAATATTTACTTTTCCCTAGTCAAAAAGATCCAACAAAACTGTGGCTACTGCAATTTCAGAAACAGATAGAAGATGATTTTATCCCAACTAAGGGCAAACTGATGTGGTCTCAATAAGGAAGATGTAAAAAATGGCTTGGGGAAGCAAAGCTCTTTCTCTCTCAAGTTTCTCTTACCTCGGGAGTACTTAAAGACTCTTGAAACTCCAAGGTATAAAGCCAAAGGTCAGTGAGATGCTTGCCTATAAAGGAAGTTAAAGGAGAGTTTCTGGTAAGTTCAGAAGCACAGCACCTTGCTCAGTCTCAGTCACTGAGAGCAGTGAGTTTGAACAAAAAGGATAAATTGATCCTGCAGGAGATCCAGAATGGAGCCCCACATACCATAGGAGTGCACGATAAAGAGTTACACGTCCAAACTTGTTTCCTAATTTCTGACTAGGGAACATCAGGAAGAGTGAATTTATCAAAACATATCATCCAATTAGCCTCCTAACAACAGGCATCTTGTCTGGATGATATTTCTTTAAAGACCAAATTTCAAAACAGCATTCTTAATGACGGAAGTAATCTACGATACTTAAATTTCTTGATCTCTAAACACACACCAGTCTGGTCAAAACTCCAATACAGCCTAGAGTAGAAGTAAAGAAGGTTCTTTACATAATTTAAGCCTCCTTAATATGGTTAACAAAGCAGTATTTTTTAAAAATAAATTTAGGTGACACAACCGCCCCTCCCCCAACACACTCCTCCATTCCTATTCTGACACTCCCCATGGTGAATTTAAGTCAGCAGTTACCAAGTCTACTGGATGAAAGCCAGTCCATCTTTTGGAGATGTAATAACTTTTATTGAAGCTAGAATACAACTCAAAAAAACCTGTAAAAGTAAGGTGATGGGTGATGGTTTGAGGGGCAGGGCATCATTTGGTTGTTTAGAGTGTGGGGGAAATATTGGTTGCCACAAAACAGTTGGTTCCAACATAATTACTGTGTGAGTGCACACATTGAGGAAGACAATGAGGAGCAAGGTAAAGAACTTTACCAAATTAAGTTACCAGCAAAAATAATCTGGAAAAAAAAAAAATAGAGGAAGAAGATTTTACACAAAAGTAAAAAAAAAATTTGGAAAGTACACAGACACTGAGGTCTGAAAAATGCAAAAGCTTCAGTGTGAAATGGGCTGTCACTACCTAAGAGCTGTGTACCTCTAATCCAGCACCTCCATTACACAATACTGAAGCTGAACTACATAACCTTATTAAGCAGAAGTTTTCAACCTGCAAATCCCATTCAAGATGAATACTGAACTCTTTAATTACTATATTGAAATGAGCTGAAGAACACAGAAGAGATTAAGTACGAACCCAAAAATGCAAGTGATATGGAATTGCTTTGTCTTTTTTGTCTTTGTTACTCAGTGGTGACTCTAAGGGACAAAAAGTAATGTGCCCTGTCAAGTTCAGGAATGACTGTTTACACCAAAGTCAGAGACTACTCTTGATGCAGTGTGAGAGACAGCTATTTCCTGTATGTCATCCCCGATCACTTCATGTTTGCCATGGAAAACATAGAAATTCTTAAAACTTGGTCCTTTAGTCCCATGTTATCAGACAAACCCACCTACAACAACCATCAGTTTGTAACTTTGCAAAAAGCAGCAATAAAGAGGTAGAAAACACCTTTAGATTCTCCTGAAAGAGACCACAATGTATCTGACTTCCTAAATCACTTGCAAAGTTAGAAATACATTGGAATTGATCTCAGTATTCCCTCTCATGATGCTGGTGCTTTAGGGAACCAGGAAACAACACTGACTAATAACAGCAGCAGTATGATTAGGAGTCTGGCTTAAGGTTTAAATACTAACACTTCATATGAGACACTCATATGGCATGCAATTTCAAGACTCAGTGCTCAGCCTAGGGAAAAGCATCTGAAAATAAGAGATGGTAAGATAGGCAATTCACTTGGTTTTTTACAAGTGTCAATTTTAATCTCTAGTGTTTGACAAACTTCAACCCAGGAAGTATAGATAACAGAAGTAGTTTTGTTTTTAACACAATAAACCCAAACAAACAAGGGCTGATATAACAGGATTTGTACAAGAAGGAACAAAACCTCTTAGAACAGCTATACTTGACAAGAACACACTTCCTAAGATACAGGGTTTCTTTTATTAACTGCTAACCTGCTATTCTGTTAAGAGCTACCAATGGGATATAAAAATGACAACTCAGCCTGGAAAGAGGACTGGAAGTGCTGAAAACAACCCAATCCCCTTCAGAAATCCAAGATGATGAAAAAGACTACTTTTGGGTAAAGCCACTGAAGACATTCCCAGTGGTACATGTTACGCTGTCCATCAAATCCCTGGGGACAAGATGACATTTCAGTGGAACACAGGACAAACACTTTGGGGGATTCAATTGTAATCTTTTAAGAACTAGTCTTCAGCTCTTTCAGACATTCCTGACTTGACAGCTTACAGAGCTCACAGCCCAGTTCCCAAGATGGAGGGTGTTCAGGAACTGCAAGACTTTATTTTTATGCCCCCCCAGAAAAAAAACCTGGAAAATTCCCCAGAACAACAAATAAAATAACTCTCAAGTTCTTATCACCATTCTACCAGGTCACTAACTCAGTATAAAGAAAATAAAAAACAAAAGACATTTCAACAACAACGTAGGTATTTTACTATGAGATTTTTTTTCCTCTAATAAATATACTCTGGACAAATCAAGTTCACAAATTCTTCAACTAGAAGAATGAATGAAGTAGAAAAAGTGCTTAGAGAGAAGACACTCATGGAGACAAAAATGTAGACTTGGTTTGCAGAGGCAAAGTGAAGTACAACTTCAGTAAGTGGTCAACTTACACTTGGCTGCCAGCTACAAAAATACAAACCTCTCATGTGTTTCCAACAGCACAGCAGAATGGTAGCACAGGCACTTTCACAGTGCATCTTCAAACAAATCAGAGTAAGAGAACACAAAATATGTGCTTGCCACCATAAACGGCTGTTTTATTTTAAGCACACCTCAATACAAAAACTATGTAACTAATAAGACTCCATGCCACTGAAACACAAGATGCCCAAATATAAACTGTAAATATTTTTGCTATATTGTAGTATTTGGGTACTGAGATCTGGCATTTTGGAAACAGTCTAGCTTTCTCACACTTGCTTCTTCCCATCTTCCCTCAAAGCCATAAAAACAACAATAAATCTCAGCTGTGGAAAGACTACAGTTCACTAGATGGAAGGAAGACAATCTAAGCATCACAGCTACTGTAACAAGCAGATGTCATCACTGCACAAAAAAGATAAACAAGAACTATGCTGATGCCCATATTTTAACTCACTGCGACAGAGACTCTCTCAATAGCACAATATGAAAGAGGCAAGTAGATGTGCTTCTGGTAGGAGTTGTAAGCCTCACCTAAGTACTTCCCATAGCGCTCCAAGATTACTAACTACTCTCCTTGAAAACTGCCTGTAACTGCTCTCCAAGTCTGAGACAGGAAGAAAGGCCACATGATGATGGCCTTTGCTTGGCCCTTTGGTTCAAAAAAGTAACTAAAGAAGTAGCTGTTGACAACATATCAACATGAAGCAACATTTATGAAAGTAACTTCTCCAACTATTAAACAATGAATACATAATTTCCATAGCAAAAAGCACAAGAATTAACTACCTGTGCATAACCTGTAGACTATCATATATGCAAAACCCCAAAAAAGTCCTTTGAACATACGTATTTAGCTTAACTGATAAAAATACAAAGACACCTCACACTGAACTGTAGGAATATCCACCTGGATACTGGGCACAATGTGATACTGTAACCAACAGCACGGAGGGAACAGGAAGAACTCAAACATTCCTCTGAAAGGTAGATGTTGCACTCTCCATAGAAAAAGAAAAATCTCTTTGGAGCTATTAGGACCACACCGCTGCAATTTCATGTGCAACTCATGCTGTTAGATTATACCAGAAAGCATTTATGTAACACGACAACACCAATGAATCTAGCAATCACTTCTGAAGCAATCAGTTCATTGCATACATACATACAAAAAAATCTGCTTAATTGACACTGGTTATGTGACCATGCTGTACAGGCAAACTGTCCTCTTTAAAAGCAGTCACAGCAACAGTCTGAATTGTTGAGCACTCAGTTTCCCATGATGTGCTGCCCTGAAACCCTAGCTCTTACTACTGCACAGTAATAAGCATGCAATTCCTGTCCTTAGAAACTAATAATATATATAGCTTCTCCATGAAGCTATCAATGCAGATTTTGTATGTAAACAAAAGCTTAGTTGAGATCTACAGAATATACTTATAATCAGCAGTACATCTGTAAAAGAGGGAGAAGCATGAACAACTAAACCCTGAGACCATGACACTGAATTTACACCAGAAGGATTCAGACAGATGTGTAACTGCAAAACTATGTGCAATTCTGGTAACCAAGTTTCCAGCTGGCACATTAACTTATCTTACATATTAAAGACATGCCTGAGTAGCAATTCCTTTAGCAAGAACTTCAGACCAAATGGTACCAGCATTGAAGTGTCAGGAGCTACATCTTTCCTGTGATGTTGTAGAAGTTAGAGTAAGAAGGCGGGGGGAGGGGGAAGAAAAAGCATCCAGGCACATGAAATAAACAGAGAATTCACTAAACACTGGCTTTTGTCTTTGAAACATTTCAAATGACTACTGGTTTAAAACTTAAGATGAATCGACTGTTTAAGATAGGAAACAACGTAGTAATAACCTTTTCTACAGCACAGATACATGAGGCTAATGGAAGGACCTGTGATGGAGCTCTGTGAGAGTGTGCATTTGTAGCACTGAGTTCCAGCCTTACATGTAACACCATGTTAAAGGCAGAAGCTACTCACAAATTGGCATTTTTTCGCTTTTTTAATCATGCAGGGAATTCCACGTTTTTGCTCTGATTTACGTCAACTAAGAAGATGAATTCTTTTCTAGAAAAATAAAGACAAGTTACCTAGTATTCATTTTGTGTGTCTGAAAACCTAAATAGGGATCAAGAACCAAACTAGTTGCTAGGTCATCATTTTCACAGAGTTCCTTGGCAGACATTCCAGAGGAAGGCACATAACGACTTTGACCCTCAAATCCTGAAGCACCGCTACCTGCAAATAAGAGAGCATAAATTAGATATCCTTTAAGGCTACATTTGGGGATAGACAGTCATAGGTTGGGGGCAAAAAATATAGAATCATCAAGGAGGATGATATAAAAACAGAGGCATAGTTAACTTTTCCTTCTTGCTTTTGTTCATTTATGGAGTAGCCAATGAAGAAAGTATTTTAGAATGTTATTTTAGGGTTAATGAACTTTGGGTTCCTTTGGGCAAGGAACTTTGGGTTCCTTCTCTCTTCCCTTCCCCAACTACAAGCATCTTTCCAGACTACACAGTTAAGTCATGTCTACCTCTAAAATTTCTGATCTATAAACATGACAAAGCCATGAAACTTCAAACCTGACTTTCCCAAGATCTGAATAAAGGACTCAGGACTTTGAATTTGCATTTAGTCCTTTATGCCAGACCAACAACAAAAATTAAAATCCATATTCCTTAAAACCATTTCATAGTGACTATCGATATATGTGATTAAAAAATGGGGTTTACGTCTACAAGCATGTTTACTAAAAGTTGGGCTAGTACTTCAAATTACATTACCTACTTCAAATCATACTTGTTTTCTCTTAGTGCCAATCATGTGTTTTATCATAATATGAGCCCAAATTAATTTGCACCCAGTTACTCTTACTTTTTAAACTGAAGAGATTTATATACCTGAAGGGAGTTAACAAATCCAAAAAATACGAACATAATGAATACTTCTCATGTTAGCTCCGTGCTGACTGTGGACCTCCCCCATGAACTAAGATAAGACAGAAGCCTGACTTGCAAACTGATTAATTTATCTCATACAGCACTAAGCAGAGCACAAACATGTACATACATCTGCTTGATCTTCTCTCAGCTCCGTTTTTGCCTGTCTTTGGATTCTCCTTTCCTGCATGCTGCAATTTGGTCTGCGTGTGGTCATTAGACGACTTGCTTCCACTTCTCCTGCCATTCACCACCATGTTCTTGGATTCTCCCAGCCACTTCATAACCACAGACAAGCTGACTCAGTTGCATTTAGTCACTTTTCAAAAGGCTTGGAGAAGTGGATGAATAAATTCAGTTCCAATTCCTACTGGAAATAAAACATAAACATGATTAGAACTTCCTGAGAAATTGTTTCCTAGACACAGATTCTATAATATCTCCCACCAAACAAACAAAAAAATGGGGAAAGGGAGAAGAAAAGAGCAATCTGCATTTGCATTAGGAAGCAAAAAAAGCAGGTGAAGTATTGTCCTACATCTTACAACAACATCTGGAAGTCGAGACTGAATTCTAAAGCTGATAAATTGCTAATGACAACTCATTTTTAAGAGCTGGACTGTACAAATGTATATACCTGTACAAGCATACATACACACGGATAAACACACAGAACTATGTGACTCCAAACCCAGAGTATTTTCAAATACTTATCCAATTAAGATTAATTCTCCTAATAAATAAACCCCATAATCTATTAAGAGTTCTCCAGCAAAGAATGACATTTTACAAGCATCCTTCAAGAACTAAAGATAAACACAGTTTAGAAAAAGGGGGAAAACCAAATCAGGAAACAGATATTTTTGGAATAGGGGAGGGGAATTATGTTAAACCTTTATTTAAAAATCAGAGTTCAAAAAACCCTCAATGATGACCTCGAGGACCCAGGCTACTATTTTTACTGTTTCATGTAACAAAAAATACAGTCACAACACACCAGCCTCAAGGTGACAGTATTAAGTGAGGTCACAACTAGAACTGAAATTTTACAGTACACAAATGTCTAGCAAAGCACATGCTAGCTTTTGTGTGCAGTCTCAGTGTCTTCTGCATAAGTAATTATAAGAAAACTAATCATGTTTTTGTACACAGTTGTGTCTCACTCTACAACTTGCAGAAAAAACCCCACACTGATTTACACAATTATTTTGCAATTTCATTTACACATTAGTAATTAATTCACTTGATTTTAATTCACCCTCCTCCTCACTGCTTCCTCACAGAGAAATAAATTGTGCCTTTTCACTTTACTGTAATTATCAAAAGAACATCAGTACTCTGCTCACAGCAGGTAACAGGTATATTGTTACAGGCATTTCAAACTGGTGGAAGAAAGTCACAACAAACTAACAGATGTTTGAAATACTGACTTTTGTAGAAATTCTGCTTTTAATCAGGTAAGAGTAGTAAACTACTAGATTTCTGTTAGACACTTAAGCGATCCAGCTACTGAAAGCTACAGAAACGTTTATGGCCAGATGATTGGTAACTAAGTCACAAAAATTCAGAAGATTAAGGTAATTAGAGATAAACAGTAGAGACAAGTGCATCATATAATAACAGATGCACTGGCTCCAACATCTTACTAGAACATATGACCCAGAAAGCTACTGGTCTTAGAACCTTTTACAAATTGTCACAGACAGACAGTAGAGCCTATCAACAAAGTGTGAGAGAATCACTGAGGAAAAGCTAGCTCAACTACTACTTCAGTATAAGGAAAAAGAATTTACCAAACAAGCAATTTTCCTGCTGCCAGTGATAGAAAGGATTTGCTTTAACCTCAAGATTAAAAAACACAACAAAAAAACAACAAAAAACAAAAAAGGAGACGGAGACAGATGGAGAAGGAAGAGAGAGAGGTTTAAATGTCTATGTTACTGAATCAGCAAGCTTTAACACAGCTCTTTAAGATGATTGTAACTGAACAACTGGACTACCTGAATGCAAAAGTTGCTCTGCACATTGACAAAATTCTTTAGGAAGTTATCAGATAAAGCCTAAAACAAACCAGAAACTTACAATTCGCTACAGAAACTCTATTCCTTGTATTCAGCTATATGCAGAATCAGGCATTTTCACATAGGATCTCCAAAAAAATACTTGGACAGGCTTAATTTGTTTTTCTTTTCTTTACAGAGCTTGCCTGAAAACATACATATAACAAAAACAACCAAACAATCCTGCAAACTTTCCTGTTACGCATCCCACCCGAACATCTCTCAGACCAAACCTGTGAAGATCTGCCACTGACTGCCTATCGTAGAAACACTTAATGACAAATTCACTCTCAAATTTTCTTTTTCCCACTTCTCAATCTATTTTACAGGACTACATACTTTAATTAAACCCCCCTCCCTGTTTTCGTAATGGTGGTCACGAAGAGCATTAAAGCAGAAACTATATTAAAGACTTCCACTAAATTCAGTCTTGGTCTCTTTGTAAACCAGGACTGAACTCTACCTTGTGATGTGCTACAGCTCAAGAGCAGTACATACGAATGAAGTCTACCATGAAGTGCGACTGTAGAGTACTGTACTCTATCTGAGAATCTGGGGGGAAATGTTCAACAGGGTACTGTTCCTGACAACTAACAGATACAGTGCCTACACTTTTGGCTGAAGGAAAGGCATTTCTGCACAGAGAAGGAAACCCATCTTTCACAAGTCCACTTGGGGAGGGTGAGTACTATCTGTGCCAACGCACTTCTGCTCAACAAATAACAGTAATGACAAGGAAGGTACAGTAGCAAAGGTAAGAAGCAATGTGGCCATGGAAGAATACTAAAACTACACTAAACATTAGGAAAAACACTTCCTTATGCTCAAAAATAGATTGATATAGACAGCAACATAAGTCCTCCTCAAACAAAATCAAGAAATTTAGTAAAGCCTAGCAAAATCCTTGTGAAACATCATTATTTGTTTGAGCCCTGCAGCCTAATAAGCAGGAAAACCTTTGTCTCCATCTACTGCTGCCTTTTATTTTCTAATATCAGCCAAATGACAAACTTGAAGACTGCAAGTGTGCTTCACCACCCTCTTTTCAATAAGACAAGAGGCAAAGGGCAGAAACTGTTGCTCAGAAAATTCCACCTGAATATGAGAAAGAACTTCTTTACTGTGCAGGTGACTCACTGGAACAGGTTGCCCAGAGAGGGTGTGGAGTCTCCCTCACTGGAGATATTCAAGAACTACCTGGACAAAATCCTGTGCCATGTGTTCCAGGATGACCCTGCTTGAGCAGGGAGACTGGACCAGATGACCTACTGTGGTCCCTTCCAGTCTGACCCACTCTGTGAGTCCTCCCAATACACAAACACTACCTTCAAGACATTGTATCAAAAGTTAGAACCAACAGGTAGGATTCCTTTCCCCATGAATATCACAGTTTCTAATGCCAACAAAAAACCTAAAAGGGAGCAGGAGATGCTCCACTCATCACCACCATGTGATCTTTAATACGTCTTCCGATGTGATTTGCTATCACTACCTTCTACATCAGACTCATGCTGACAAGTCCTTTAGGAACTGAGGGAGAAAAGCAAGTGATGAAAACTATCTTTCTATTGAAGAAAAAACTCAAATATACTTACACCACCAAATAATTAAAAATGCTTGCTACAGGGCTCTGCCATCAAAAATATATCACCACACACGGAGCACTTATGACTCTGGGTTTATCTACATTAAGTTCACCAGCAGTCAGAGCTTCCAAGAGGCCTCTTCTATTTCAATGTAAATGTCCACACTGTGTTTTTAACCCTTTATTAATAACACTACTATGCCTTATAATTACACTGGCTTTTATAATTCTATTACAGTAGTTTTACAGGCACATTTCCTCAAAAGTCAAAATATAGCTCAATTGCATTTGGCACCTCTCACTGAAGTATCTGGCATTTAACAGTACTCTCAAAAATGAAAACTGAAGTTTCATTTACTTGTATTTATTAAACCCATCAACACACTTTCCGAGCATTATTTTTCAGTAATATTCAGGAGCACCAATCAACAACTGAAGCACAAACACGACTGATGCTGCCATCACCCAAGATACTCACAAAGCCAGAGTTACCCAGAAGTGTTTACCAGACTGATTAAACAGTACCATTCAGATTTATATTAAATTTGGAAAGCCTTAGTCCTTTTATACGGGGAAGTTTAGAAAATCCCTGCAAATCTGAGTGAAGAAATTCTATGGCTGTTAAAATGGATCTCAAAAGCTGTCTGAGCCTCCTGGATTTTGGGCTGTCATTTGTGAAATCTATCAATTCAGGAAAGTCTTGCTGTGAGGGGGGGAAAAAAGGTTGCGCAAAACCAAATCAGTAAAACTCTAAACGACCAAAAGACATTAGTTATTATAAAAAATTCAAGTGTCAGTTATTTTAGTCTTCCATAACACAGTTTTTTACATATAAATATTTATTACTTAAAGGACAGGAACAGTTTCTAACAGAGGCAGTGGATTTTGTTCATCCTTCACCAGGACACAGGCAAACACACACAGGACCAGGAGGTTTTACTAACAGGCAGGGTCATCTTCCCATTTCTCATAGTCTCCAGGATACAGGCAGGGAAAGGACCTCCTCCTAAAATATGGTTTCTTGGCAGTTTTTTAAAGGACTCAAACATCTAAATTTTGTGGTTTTTTTTTTTGGTTTTTTTTTTTTTTTTTTTATAATTAACTCTAGCTGCAAAAAAGTCTTCCTCAATGAGACAGTGGCCTAAAGCAAATATAAGACACATACACAAAAAATAACCCCAAAAACAAAAACCACAGAAAAGACACAATGGTGACAGCCTCAACTCTTCTGGACAAACCAGTGGTATCAAAAGAAAAGATGTAGGTTTCATTACTGATAGTTCTACAAAAAGCAACAGACCTTTGAATTTGAGCAAAACTATGCAACGAATTTTCCTATAGGATCACCAGAATAAAAAAGACTGATCAAAATCAAAGCTGAATGAAAACTTGCACAGCTTTAAGGAGTTATTCAAAACAGCCTCAAATCTTATATTGTTTACTGCCCTTGGGATAAACTGGTTCAGTAAACTGAACCCACAGGAAAAAAAAATGGGTTTTGAGTGTTTGTTTTCAGCTAGTTCGTTCTGAGAATATGCTCTGTGCAGAACTGGAGATGGATTAATAGTGGCATAGGGGAGGCTGTAAAATTTTGAACTGACCTGAGTCAGTTTTGACACACAGTTGTAGAACGGCAGCTCCAGGATGCAGGTTTGTGAGAGCACAGTGAATCCAAAACTGACCTAAAGTCAGGCTTCAGTCTCCCATGATAGCTCAGTCTGTACATTTCCCCCTTTCTCTTGTGCCAGTTCTTTTGCGGCCATGTGATTTTTGTGTGTCAATTTGGATACTAATCCAAGCACAATGCAGGCACAGAAGCCATCCAGTACCAGCACGACTGAGTGGCAGAGAGAGAATTACACACACAGAAGTGCTTCAGCAGCTCCTGCCCCTGCTCCTCTGCTCCCCCCATGTCCTCCACTGGGTGCCCTACCAGGCTGAAGCCGAGTAGTGCCCTATAAGGGTGAAGTGGCTGAGCAAAGCTCCCTGAATGAAGCCTGTTGGATCCCCCAACTCACTGCAACAACTCCAGAGTCCAGCAGACATTCATAGAGACAATCCAAAAGTTCGCTGCTTCCAGAAGAGGGAGAACCTCCGTCCTCCCCGCTGTCAATTCACACAAACATTTCCACCAATTCTGGAGCTCAGACTTCCACCCAATTTAACCCTGTGTGTGTAGCTTTGTGACTTAGACAGGTTCAGGTTCACTTTAGGGCAGTCCCAACAGGGCTGGATCAAACAGTTCAAAGAAGACTCTAAAATCAGCACTGAGAGCAAAAACAGCCCTGCTGCCCCCTCACCTTCTGTGCCCACTTCCATACCATCCTCCCTCTGTGCCAGCAAAACAAATACAGAGCCAAGAGACTCGAATGATTCGGTAACTTAATGGGGGGAGTCACCAGACAAGTCTGAACCTTGCTGGCTTGAACTGTGGCACAAGAGGATGCTACAGGGCAGGAGGAACACACAAGGTCAGGGAAGTGGTCAGAACCACTTAAGCTGGGACTTCTCCCAAATGCTTGGCATTCGCAAGCCACAGCTCTGGATTCACTGTTTAGCAGAGAAGTATTCCACCTCACATTTACTATGTTAATTTAATTGTTGCCTGTTGCTTTAAAGCACGGCGCTGTTTGAAGCGAAGAGCATACTGGGAATTGTAGTCCTGGAATGGGATAGAGCTAACAGAGCATTCAAGTATTCAGGAGCCCTGTTACTGAGTATACAAGGATACATCATCCCACTCGTTCATTTAATATGCAATACATTTAGCAACTGCTTTAAATAAATCTGATTTTCCAGTTTGTGAGCTCCAATGGGTATAAAGCAGAGATGTCTGCATCTACCTGGTCTTAATAACAAAATACCCTAATAATAAACCTCAATAAAATTCCACTTTTCAATCAAGTAAGCCTTGATTTCTTTACACGTTGTTACTTGCAAGGAAGAAAGCTCAGAGAATTCAAGAGAAAAGATCAGTTTTAATGAAAACTGAAGCGGATGCATCCACAGCTGTAGTGGTCAGATTATGGAAACAAGGCATGGCTCCCTGTGAACTTGCAATACATTTTAACTTCACTGATTAAAATCTCACACTATGTTCTTTATGGTTACGCTATTAAACGTTTTGATCAGATTGCCATCTCATAACACAGAATCACAAAATCAATTAGCTTGGAAAAGACCCCTGAGATCACTGAATACAGCCTACGACCAAATACCACCTTGTCAGCCAGACCATGGCACTAAGTGCCACATTCAGTCTTTAAACACCTTGGAGGTGCTTCCTCCACCTCCCTGAGCAGTCCGATCCAGTGTCTAATCACCGTTTCTGTGAAGCAATTCCTCCTGACATCCAATCTAAACCTCCCCAGTGCAGCTCCACACCATGCCCTCCTGTCCTGAGACATGTGTTGCCTGAATTCAACCCACCAGAAAACTCCACCAAGTTCTGCGCTCCAGGTTCTCACACCGCCTGTCACACACCCCAACAAAACACCACCCCTCTCCCCTCGGCCCCCGCCTTCAGTCTGAAGCCAGAGCGCCGTCCTGAAGGCAACGCGACTTTAAAGTTTCAGATGCAGATGCTGGACAAAGACGCGCCTTACCCCCCTTCTTGAAAGCACGTATTCCCCGAAGAAAAACGGCACGCACACGAAAATAAATAATAACAAAAATAAAATAAATAAAAACAAAGACACTGTGAGACGTGGGGCCGTTCGCCCGCACTGAGGCACGATGGGGAGGGTCTCTCCAGCCGGCGCTGAGGGCGGGCAGGGCAGGGCAGGGCAGGGCAGGGCGGGGGCCGGGCCGGGGCCGTGTCCGGGCCGGGCGGCAC
>JAWWEE010000158.1:17995259-18066968 GCA_035221455.1 Xenops minutus
GGGGGCAGGCGGTCCGGGCCGGCCCGCACGGCCCTGTCTGTGTGTGTGTGTTGAGGCCCGGCGCGGATCCCTCCGCGCGGAGCTGCCCTTTAAACGCGGGGGTCTCCCAGCCGCGGGCCGAGCGCCGGGCCCGCCGGTGCCGCCGCCAGCAGCGGCTCCCCGGGCTCCGTGGGGCGGCAGCGAGCCCTGCCCCGCCCTACCCGAGGGGGCAGCGCGGGCCGCGCCCTCAGCGCCTCCGCCACCTGCTCCCCGGCGCCCGGGCCTGACAGAGGCATTTAAAAATGGCCCCCGCGGGCCGGAGCGGCCGGGACCGCACCGCCCGGCCTGCCTGCCCTCCCTGCCCTGCCGGGGCAGCCCGGGCCGGGCCCCCTCAGGGCTCCCTGAGGGCTCCCTCCGCGGCCGGGCCCCCAACAAAGGGCGGGCCGCGCCGCTGTCGCGCCTGTCGCGCCTGTCGCGATAGTGGGGCGGGGAGGGGCGGCGGCGAAACCGCCCCGGAGCAGGAGCGGGCCGAGCTAAAGGCGCCGGACGGGAATGAGGGGCTTTTCGGTTCGGTGGCTGCTGGGCGGTTCTGCGCCTTCAGGGGCTGTAAAGCTCGGGAGTGTTGCCGCTGTAGGCTGGGGAATTGTGCGGTGTGGCCCGTGTGCCCTCCCTGTGTCCTGCGGGCCGTGGGCGCAGAGCGGTGCGGACTGCCCGCAAACACCGCGTCCGTGAGTTCCCCGAAGCCTTTGGGTTGTAACTGCGCTCGTTCTAAGGTAACCAGAAGCGCCTGTGGAAGAGGAAACGATATGACCTCTCCTGTCAACAGCAATTCACCAGGAATACCAAGTCCTTAGTTTTGATCGTAGAAGGATGCTAAAGATTTCAATAAAATACAATTTTGCATATGATGTTTAATTTTGCTCTAATAGCACAAGCGAGATGATGCCTGGAAAGGTCACGTGTCTTAACAAGCTAAATTGCTACATAAATTGGTTTTACTGTAATTTCATAAGAAGAAATTGCCTCTGAAGCTGAGATTTTGCGTGTGCAGTTGTTAAACCAGATTAACACAAACTTCTACAAATAAATTATAAACCTCTGAAAGATTTAATTCAGGCTGGAATGGACTATTGGTAGCATCACAAGGAGTGATGCTGGGATAATGTCAGTAACAGCTTGTGTATATTTTTTTTTATAGTGCACCAGGTTGGTCTACATATTTATGGGAATGGCTACAGTCATCCTGAAAGGTTAGATATTGCTAGGTTGGATGATGCTGACTTCAGTCCTTACAGCAGGGAGAGTTTTCCATAACTCCAGCAATGGCTGGTGAGTCTTCATATAGTCTTCTGCATGAAGCAGCATGCAGAAAAAACCCTTATCTACATCCCTTCCATAGACTCCAGCAGGTGACCTGGTGGCAAAGCCCTGGCTACATCTGAAAGGATTTTTTCAGAATTTATTCATTCATCTAAGACTGATTCCCACTGCTATGCTGGTAACCATTACAAAGTTAAATAAAACCCCCCGAAACACAAGCATTTTTTCTAGTTCAATTACCGTTGGGTTTGTTATTTCTTCTCCATTATAGCGCTTTGCCATTGTAGGTTTTTAATTCAATAAAGCAAAATACTGTTTTTGAAAATAAGAAAGTTGGGTGGTCAAACCATGGTCAAATAGGATGGTTCAAGAATAAATTTAGTATGTTAAACATATGCCCATTTTTTTTTTTTTTAAACCAGCAGATACATGACAACTTATTTCCACCTAAATGTAATTTGGAAATGTATTATATTTCTTTATAATGAAAGGCCCTTAGTTTCAACATTAGTTTCACTTTCTAAGTTAATTCTACTCTATCAGCCTAAACCCTCACTGTAACACAAACAATTTCAGATAATAAACTTCTATTGTTTTCTACTTAGTTATCCAAAGATGGTGATGATGGCATTATTTGTTAAAGGTGTAAAAATTCCACTCAGTCACATGTTACTCAAGATATCTATAGTGATTCTGTGACTTCTGCTGAAGAAATTTTTTCTGGTACTATTGGACCAAAAGATTTTGAGCATGCACCAGACAATGTATTGCATTAGCAAGAATCAGTAGTCTTTATGCCCAAAGTAGTTTCCCTAAATTGTTACAGTTACAAAAAAATGCTTTTTGCAGATTTTGTAGATGTTCCCACTTTGGGAATAGTTCTTATGGTTTCAACATCCCATATATGCTATGATACTACAGTCCTAATGTGGCAAATATTTTTGGTCATTCAGTTGTTACTGAAAAACTGTAGTTACTAAAATATTTATGTGATGAGTGGTTTTGTACAAACCATGTCTTTTAAGAAGCAAAAGGTGAACTTTAGACTTGAGTGACATGTAGAACTTGCTGGTCTGAACCAGCCTCTGGGGCTTTGTGTCAGTCCAGACTCCTGCCCACAGCTGCAGGGCCAGAATCCAGCCTGAAGCCTCCCTATTCCAGACCACCCCTGCAACAAAACCTTTCCATTGATATGAAGCCAAATCCAGCTTAAGCTGAAAAAGATACAGCCCTAGCTGAGCAAATGTTTTGTGCCTGTGTGTCCACTCTTACTTTATTTGCAAATCTCAGCTAAATACTGTGAGTAATTTGGAGAATTACAAACATATAACTGCAATAGAAAAGTCCCATCACCTGCCTGACAGTTGTACTCAGCCATTTGGGTTTTTTTGCTTACTTTTATTCTGCAATGCCTTTACACAGATCCATCGTAAGTAGTTCTGAAACAGATATCTGGGAGTGTTTCTGTGCCAATGTCAGAGCAGAGTTGTCATATATGTTCTGGCTCTTTAGCAGGCCTGCCAAGGGCACCTTCATGCCATAGAACTTTAAAGCACACTGTGACTTTTGTAGAACTTATGCTGGGATTTTAAACTGGAAATACTGTGCCCAAATCCTTACTGTCAGTTCTGCGGATTTTACGAGCCCAGCAATATCACCGAGCAAAGTATGAGGAAACAAATACAAGAAAGGAGCCCACTTAAATTGTCAGGTATGGTGAGCTTTATCTTACATTTATGGTGATGTTTTATCTTCTGTGCACAGCAAGGAGATGCTCTGTAGCCCTTATTTTCACTCTTGGGAAGAAATGATATGCAAATAGGTAACAAGTTTCACATTGTGAACAACACTTTCCTGTTGGCATGGCCACGCTGAGAATTTGTTTCCTCTCTTTGCTGGGTGAGAAAATACCTTCCTGTGACACCTTTGAGAGGATTGTACCCTTTGCTCTGTGCAGGAGCAGGGCCTAAAGCACCAGCCACTATACCTCACTAAAGATGCTGTGGGGTAGACCATGGCCATCAAAGTGTAATCACCTCTGGCTGATGTAAAAAGTTGGCTTCAGTTACAAACCCAAAGTTGAACATCCCAAATTAATATATGTAGGAATAAAATTAAAGATGTTTCCCACCAAAATCTTAATAATTTATCAAAAATGTACATATTCTTAGTAGCAGATGGTCAATAATATATGATGAATGGCTGGCTCTGTGTAAATTAATGGCTGTAATTCACTTGAGGGGATCTGCTGATGTCATAAGCTGCCAGAGTGCAGCTCGAGTGATTTATTAACAGCTGCAGAAATCCTAGCCTGAATTATGTCCTTGTATTCATTTATGGTTTGCAGATTTTTATTTATAAAATTGTGTAGGTTTTTAGTTCTTGATTATTGTAGAGATCTCTTCTGTGATTCTAACACAGGGGCACAGTGAAGAAATGCTGACTATTAAAGCTCAGCAGCCTGCCTGCAATAAAGGCAGATTTTCTCCACTGATGCATATCAACAGCAACCCTTTCCCTTACTTTTGAAACAATCTAATCAATATCTGCAGAGGTTTGCATAAGCCCTGTTTTAGGTTTTGTTTCCCCCCACCATCAAATATAAATAATGGCAGAATTGTGGGATCCAGGAACCTCTGTCACTCAATGTCTTAGTCAGTGCCTCTGTGCACACTGGGCTGTGTCCAGCACAAAAAGATAGAAGAGGGTTGAGAGCTAAACAGGAATAAGTGATCTCTCTAATAATAACAACTGGATGTTTCTGTTTAGGAAGAAGGCAATAGATGCAGAAGGCTAGAAAAGGTGCCTGGAAACCCAAATTCTTTGTGTCCAGGGAAGAGTCTATTCCTGTTCAGGGAGAAAGCTCTTGCTTTTCTCCATAGAATTCCTGCATGGTGAAAATAAAAATTTTCTGAATATGGATCCCAGGCTTATCACACCCTTCTAATATGTGAGTATATGCAAGCAAATGAAAGAATATTGATTTCCATTCCTTTTTTTCTCCTCCCCCCAAATTAGGAGCTGATTAGGATGATATTAAATCCTGTTTCTCCAATAAAGGGTACATTTCTAAAATGTAGTGCAAGTTCTAGAGGAAGAGGAAAAAGGAGATGAGAATAAATTAGGAGTTGGATGGCAGGAAGTAAAGTCATAATTCATTTGCAAATAAGTATGCACATTATATTTGCTAAAGAGGCAGAATTTCTTGACAGAATTCACAGCAAATGTTTGGATGTCAGTGGAAACCCTTCCAGCCTTCTCTCTTCTTTCTCTCTTCTCTGTGATTAGTTTTGTTTGTTGATAGATTTTACTGGTCCTTGGAAGAGCACTGCAATTATCATCCTCAGCAAGGAATGCTGCTTTGCTACCAAACAAACACTGCTTTACTCCTGCTTTCCTTCACCAATGTCTGGCTGGCTGGCCTGTCTCTGTGCAAGAGGTACAAATAGCAGGAAGGAGATATTTGTGCAGAAAACAAAGGTTAGAATTTGAAGAAAAACAGGCTCCAGGAATTGTTCCCTGCCTTGAGGCAAAGCCCTTTCAATTCATTATGAGTTTACTGATTTCAGTAAGCCTGATATTGATCCTACAGTGCCACGGACAAAGCCGCATCGCATCAGGATTCTGCTATGTTAGATATACAATGCACAGAAAGGTATCAAAAAGGTATTAAAAAAATGACTATTTTTTTCTCTCTCTTCCCTGCCCCCTCTGCTTTCTGGAATGAAATGCTCACCTCTGGATGCTTTTAACATTGCTTATGGTTTTATAGCAGCATATATCCAAAGGTTTGACTCTCCTGGCTTACTTTTAGCTGTGTAGGAACTATACATACATAAGGTGACCACCTGGACCACAGTTTGCCTATGATTTGCAACTTCCAGGTCTGTTCTAAAACAGAGTCTTTAATTTTCTCTCAAAATGTATCTGAATGTATCTCTTTCCTTTTCAAACTCAAGTCGGGTTGGTTGGGGTTTTTTTCACCTTGTCTCTATGTGTCCACTTGCTTACTTTGGACCCAGTTTGTGTGAAGGCTGCTATGCAAAAACATGGAGAGCTTGGCAAGTCTCTCTCGTAATTTGTATTGATCTCTGTGATTTTCAAGCTTTGGAGGGAGGAGTCGTTACTGTCTTCCCAAAGCTCCATTCTTTCTCAGAGATTCGTTGGGTTGGCAAGGTTTTTTCATTTTCCTTTGCCATACCAACAAGGAAGGCTGCTAGTTCCGTGTTTATAGCCAGCCTCTTCCTCCCTGTAGGTAGTTCTTACAGCTGACATAATCCTGAATGTACTGGAAGAAACAATGTACTGTTTATTATCTACTGGTCCATGGTAAATAGTCCCGGACCAGGCTGTGCTTCTGTTGGGGTTGCCTAAACCACACCTGTTACAAGGGAGGAAGGAATTTTGTTCATCCATTACAGATTTCTGAGTCCAAAGCGATGGTATTTGAAGCTCTTATACTGAACCAAGTCATGTGAACAGCAGTGGGAGCCTGTTTCAAGTGGCAGAGCAAAACCATGGTTTTTCATCTTGCACATAAAAAAATTGGGTTTGTTTGTGGGTTTTTTTGGGAGGGGGGTGAGGGTTTTGGGGCTTTTATTTGTTTGTTTGGGAATTTTAGTTTTTTTTTTGTGGGGGTTGTTTTTGTTATTTTTTTTCTAATTTTTTTTTTCTTTGTTGTTTTGATTTGGCTTGTCTTTTAAAATACAGGATCATGGAAAATTTCTGATGGGTACTGATCTGATTCCAACTGAGCATGCTGATCAAAGTGTTATTTGTCCCTCTATATTACTAGTATTAATTATCTCATACCTCAAAAAAATAGTATCTGTTTCTAAAATTATACAGAGAGCAGAAAAAGGACAAAAATGGACCCAGAAATGTGCTTGTTTCATAGTCTCCTTTGCAGATTTTCATGCACTGACATTGGTCTGCCATTATTTGGTTATAGAACCTAGTAGTAATTTCTTCTCATACATGCTTTTGGATTTGTTGGAGAGTTATGTGAGTATTCATCTTTCTTCCTCTCTTACCGAGCCTGTCAGGCCTTTGATTTTCTCCTGATGGAGGGTGGTTCTCAGGTGTTTGTTAGGTTGGGGCTTTTTTGCCCCCCCCTTTTTTTTTTTTTTTTTTTTTTTTTTTAATTCACGGGATGCTCAGTCCTTTTGTGCTCCATCAGCACTAAAGAGTTACCTCAGTGAGCATTGGATCCACATGCAAATCGTGTATCCCTTCTGACATAAACCACACAGGCACTTTGCCAAGAGTAAATCCCATGAGAAGGGCATTAAATCAAGCACGATGTTCTGTTTTCCCTGTGGATACTTCAAGCCCCAGCTATTATTTCCAGAGAGCCTGCCTTACCCAGAAATGGTGTAGTGACATGGATAATTTGTGCACTTGTAATTTTGACTTCATGTCCCAGGGCTGGCATAAGAATTTTTTCTCTCCTGGAAAAAAAAAATAGAGGAAAATCAAACAAACAAAAAAATAGAGCTTTTCTGTCAAGTGGCAAAAAAATAAGTTGAATGCATCTCTGCAGAATTTTCATCAAGTAAAATGGAGTATACTGTGTTCATTGCTTGCTCAGAAAGGGAAAAATCGTCTTCTATCATGTAATAACACATTTTGAAAGCATGCAAGAAGTTAATTTAGGGAAAGAAATTGTGAGGAATTAAAAAAAAAAATTGTTCTTTCTGCTTCTTCTTCTTTTGGGGAACAATAGAAAGTATGAGCTGAAGGAAGTTTGGACTAGATGATACACCAACACTTGCAGCAGTGGAAAATGTTTCAGGATTTCATATATGCAACTGTTGAGCATCTTTTTTCCTTGCGTTTCTGTTACATCGGAAGCTTGTGTCTTATGGAGGTAGCTTTGAGACAGGTTGGAAGGAGGCCAGAAAAAAATCTCTTTCAAAGCCAGCCAATTTTTGTTAGGCATTTAGATGCAACATCAGATATCAGTTATTTGGGCAAAACCCACTTTGGTTTTATTTGAGATTGCAAGACGTACAGGAATCTTGGTGTTTCTCTGTTGCTACAACTCTAGAGTGCAAAGCATCTGCTTTGCTGTACCACCCTTACAATTCTGCAGATGGGAGTGTCACACCATTTTACTGGATGTTGTCCCTAAAAGAGTTCTTGATCAGTGTCAGGAGAAGTTCACAAAGGTCCAAGGCAAATTCACTCTGTAGAGGTGGAATTTTCTGTGACTTCGCTTTGGTTTGTCAGCATCACTATCTGTATCCTAAACCAAACTTGGGCTGGTTGAGCGAGGTTGTTGCTCTGCTTTTTTTGGTAATCAGAGATCATGGTAAAATGTCACAAAGTGGACACTCTGTCTCTATATGCTTTTCCAAAAATTTGGTCATAATGCCCAGCTGGCTACTTTGTGCTGTGGTGAGTTCTGCTGAAGTCTCTGTGATAGATCATTTGTTTACTCAGAGGGAAAGAAAAGTAGGTCATTTGTCTGTGCTTACTTTTGAGGCTTTCACTCAGTGTGCCTGTGATAAGTATGTATATCTCAGTGCAATGGAATTAACAGCTTTGATAAGATGTCTTCCATTAATATGATAGAAAGTCTTGCTGGACTCCAAAGAGCAATGCAATAAATCTGTCTCAGTTATTATCACTTCACGAACTGTGGTAATTGACCTGCCTCCTTGTGACTGTAAAACACACTGAAATATGTCAGTGGAAAAGGCCTTTTCACTCTCCTTTCAGCTCTGTCTAGAACTGAAGTTTGGGAAAAAATCTCTGGTTACTGCCATGGATGTATATGGAGGTGGCTTGAGGCCTCTGTTCTTAAGCTATGGAAAGGCTGTGTTATTCATCACAGAATGGAAGGCAAGAGATTGAAATTTTTCCTGTACTCATTTTTCCATACAGGCAAGTGCAAAGTTACCAACACACGTGGACTGGGCTTTGCCTTGGCAACAAGGGGTTTTTTTGGCTTGAAAGGATTTGGTTTGGGTTTTTTTTTGTTTCTCTCTCCTGCCCCCCCCTTTTTTTTTCTACTCATTTATGGGCTTCATCCTGATGACTTTGGCAACTGTGTGAAACTGCAAAATGGTAGATCTAAGAGGCAGAATTGCAAGCTCTGATCTTGGTAAGTGGGGTAATGCTTTTAAATAACAGAAGGATAGAATCAGACAAACTCAAAAAAAAAAAAAAAAAAAAGGGAATATTCTAGGTATACCTGCCTTTTCTTCTGACTTTGTGTTTCTGCAGAAGACACCTTCTTTTTGGTCAATCTCAAAAGCTGTCTGTCTGCTTTTCCACTTATTTGTAATACCTTGCTAGCAGTTTACTGAGGAAACTTTATGAAAACACAAAATCCTCCTGCTGAAAATGGTGCCATTAGAGGTTATGGAAGAACTGGATTGACAGGTGCCTCAATGCTGTTCTAGCTTTGCATGTGAAACATTTCACTAATCTCCTGTCTCCCTCTGTCAGTTTAGTGTCTTTCTAGTCTTCTTGTTTATACCCTGTCAATAAGTTAATGAAGTCTACCCCAAAGGTTTGCTATGTACTCCAGAGTGTTTAAAAAGCGCATTGCAGTGAAGTAAAAGTTCTTCCTGAATTTCAGCCTTTCACAATCTTCTTTCCCTTTAGAGGAATAATGAACTTGCAGCCAGGTTTCTAGATAAGCTGGAAAAAAAAGTTCTTTAGTATTATTAGAAGACAAAAACTGTCATTCTTGTTCAGACTGTCTAGAAGGAAAATTATCAAAGCCATAGTCTGCAGAGTATTGCTCTCCAATTGCAAATGCAAATTGTACCCACATATGTTGTTCAATCTGCTGTAACTTTCTGATGTTCCTTCTTAGTCTCCTGACAGAAGTAGCCATGGTCATGGCAGTGCAGTGATAGGTCTTGCAAGATGAAGCCTGATTTGGCAGTTTCAGCTTTCTTGAAATTTCTGTGTGTTTTGAAGAGCTGGATCAGCATTATAGGAGGGTATAGTTTTACCAGCAGCAGAAAGGAGGCCCCAGTGTGCAGATACTTTGTTAAGGAAGCGTTGACAAAGCAGCAGCCTGTGCTCCAAGGCTGGGGGCAGGTCTGGCTGACGTGATTCAGGGCTCTGAGTCTGTAGCTGAAGGCCAGCCACTTAAATGCCAAACCCACTTTAGTTCTTTGAAGAACTCCAAGATGCCTCTGAGGGGAGGTGGAGAGGAACAGAGAAACTTGCTCAGTGATGCACCAGGATAAACAAGGAGTCTCCATGTTCAGGGTTAGTGAGAACGTGGATGGAGTGATCAAAGTAGATGTTTGCTCACACGTCTACATCTAGAAAGCAAAGGAATTTTGCTTCTTCTGCTTTACTGTCTTTTCTCATTCCCATTACCTGAATGCAAAAGTGTACCTGCTAACAGGGGAAAATTTTCTTGAATCTTCTGAATATTGATAGGAAGCACCTTTTTCTTTTAAGGAGCCCTGATTTTCCAGTCTGTTTTTTCACATGAAGAGGAATGTGAAGTGCACTGTACCATTGTTCAGAAAGCTGCTTCTCTAACAGATGTCTGCCAGCATGAAAGGTCATATCTTCCTGACCTGCAATGAGCAGAGAGGGACTGTTCTTTCTCAAGGAGTCAGAGCCCAGTCTATCAATGCAGCCTTCTTCACATCCCAATTACCCTGGAAAAAACAACTACTTGCTGGCTGCCAGGCAGCTAGTAAATGCTTAGCCCCAGAAAAAGGCTACTAGGTTCAAATCTGCAGGCTACATGGCTGGGAACAGCCATCTAGGTGGCTGCAGGATGCATACAGCTTGTGATTTAGGGAAAGTTGAAGGCACTGCGAAGGCTCTGTATTTGCTGAGAACCTTGAGGGTAAGAGCAATGTCTTATTAAATGTCTAATTAATCTGATAGATTCTGCCTTATGTACCCACAACAGAATTCCAGGCTTGAGATCGGGCATTAAGGACTGCCTTGTGTTCCTGTGCATAAAGAACACTATGTGTAAGGCCCAGCTGCCAAAGATGTTGCTGCATGTGCAGTGTTGTGCTGAATGCAAAGAGATTAGTGCACCTTGACAGCAAACCCTGAAGGTTTTCCTCAGCTGCCTCAAGAAATACAGTGAGTTTATTCTTCACTTTGAAATATCTTCTGTGCTAAAACAGAGAAACACAGAAGAATAACCTTTTTTGTTTGGTTGGTTGTTTTTTCCCCCCCCTAGTCCAGCTTTGCTTTTGGTAGTGTGTTCCCCTCCTCAAGAAAGCCATAGAGCTGGTATGTAAGAGCAATGCCTTTAAAGGACTGCACAACTGAAAACAGAACTTGTTCTCTATTATTTTATCTCTGTGAAAAGTCTTGGCCTTCTTTCCATTATGCTTAAATAATATAAATTTTCTTTAATTTTTTCATAGTAACACCTAAATATCTGATTCAGGTATGCTCTTGGCTTCTGCCAAGACAGTGTTGGCCAGTCTCATGCCTCCTTGCCCCAAAGAGGCCACTTCACACTGATGCCCCCTCCCCCAGCCATTGTCTTGTCAGAGCTGCTCTGGCCATCTGGTGATGCTCGGGTTGTGTGATAGATACTCCTTGTAAGGCTGTTGTGTCTTTGAACCCAAGCTCCGTGTGT
Source organism: Xenops minutus (assembly GCA_035221455.1). NCBI lineage: Eukaryota > Metazoa > Chordata > Aves > Passeriformes > Furnariidae > Xenops > Xenops minutus. The sequence continues at coordinate 18,006,145 of JAWWEE010000158.1, forward strand.
GGATTTCATGCGACACCTTCTGCATTCACACAGAAACGCAGACACTTCTTTTGCATTCTTCTTCCAACTACTTTATGTTGGGGATGGAACTTTAGGTTACTGCCATATTTGACAAGCAGTGGTCTAGTTATAATCCCTGTAAGCTCTCAAAAGCCAAATGGCCCCTCCTAATTAAGGACTCGTAAGTCTAGAAGCAATGTATTTGTTACTTAAACTAGACATAAAAAGGGGAAAAAAATCCCCAAATCAACAAACCTCTCAGCTGTAAATTTTTTCCTCATACATTTGTTTACTCAAGGCAGAAAACTATGTTTGGTTAGAGTACAAGTAGGTGCTATTTGCAGGACTAGCAGGAGTGGTTCTACTTGTGGTGTATTTTCCAGCAGTGTTTTGTAGCTAGTACCTAAGTGCTGTACTGCTGAGTTGTTCTGCTAGAGCATGTTCTAGCCCATATTCCTCTCTGCTATGTAAGGGAATGGAAACTCCACAAGTTATAAGCCAGTAATTTAGTGATTCATGATATCAGACAGGTACTACAGAGCAGGCATTTTGCAAAGTCCTACTGCCTTGGTCTAGCTGTTCCTCTACCTGTTTCTTGTTGTGGAGAGTTTTGTCATATCTTATGGGTCAGATGATCTGATTTTTTTATTGCAATTTTCAGTTACTTTTTAAGTAAAAGGTTTTCTTAAGTGGAATTTTGAAGGGGGAATCTGTTCATGGACTGTGTATCTGTAACACCTTGTGGTGAGACATTAGGTACACAGGACAGACTGACGATGCCCTTTTCTGTGGGAGGGAGGGCAGCACACAGTAGAGCTTGCTTTCCAACAAGGGACTACTAGATTCTTGTTTGCTCTTTTGCTGTTTGCAATCTTATTTATGAGCCTACTCATAATCCTCCTATTTTAGGAGAGGATTGTGAAGAAAGGTGATTCATCCCTCAGGATGCCTGACACCCTCTGACTCTGTGGAGTGTGGATAAATTGTGTACCCTGTACAAAGTTGGGTGATTGCATAAGTTTTTTGGCTTCCTGTGGTCAATAGCTGATCCTTTTGGGTCATTTTTCTCCGATTCTCTTGACTGTGGAAATTCTGACATACATGTCCTTTGGTGACCTTACTTTTTGGCAAAAGACATTGGTAAGCTTTGCTTACCTGTTTTGACTCCATCATCTTCTTGTATTATCTCAAAGTGAATTGGGAATTGTAAGTTTTCTGTCAGCCCCTCAGTGCTAGAGCCATTTCAGGTTAACCATGAGACCATGGAGGGCATGCCCTCTGGAAGGTGGTGAATTTCTTGCTTTGCTTTGTTTGGTGAGTTATGCATTGTCCTGCTGGCAGCAGAGCCTGGATGCAGGTAGGGTCACCATCACTGTCAGGAATGAAGTTGGGTTAGGAATCTGGAGAAAATGGTAGTCCATGCTTGCATCACCTGAAGAATGTCAAATGAACTCTGTCTTCTTCATACTGCTTGTGCCTTAGGACTAGGCATGAGCTTCAGCAGTCAGTGGGCAGAGTGTTTTCCTCAGGAAACAATCACCTTTGCTGTGCAATGTTTGCTGCCTTCTGGCTTATCAGATGAAATGTGATGCCTGATGTCCTAAATGGGTTGATTCCCAGTTACCTGGAGAAGAGACTGATGCTGCAGCTTACAAGACCATCTGAGGTGTCTGGGCCAATAGAGTCTTCAGGCACAAGACTGTTGCCAGAGAAGGATCTAGGACCTTTCTTGAAAATGAATTTTTGATGAAAAATGTTTCCCCCATCAGATTGGTACTCTAATTCATTGACTTTCAGTTCATATTTTGAATTTATACTTGTTTTCCTGAATCCTTAAATCTGCCTGTGTGCATGTTTTTGTCCAAAGCTTGCTAATGCTCTGAAGTGTGGGGACTTGGACATACTGCCTTCTGTGGAAAGCTGGTCTTGATAATACATTCAAAACTGTATTCTGTAGCTGCTTAATATTCACTGATATTTAATAGGAACATCCTGTTATCCACCACAGGCTATGCACTCAGAAAACTGAGAACTAAGTAGAGACCAGGGACTGTCCCAATATTGACCTTCTGACTGCCCATTTCTTTCTCAATGCCCCAACTTATTTCTTTTCTATAGCAGAACAACATGACCATCTTACTTGCTCTCTGTGATTTTAGAAATATAAAAAATTATCAGGATATTTTAAATTAGGCTGTTAATAAAGCCTTTCTGATTTATTGCAGGCTCCTCTGGAAAGTTAAGCCTTCCATAAAGCCCTCTAGCAGATTTGGAAATTTAATTATGTTTTTGCTTCAGAGGTTATGAAAAAAAATTTCTTTGTGAGGGAGATTTTTTGAAATCAGTCTCCTGCACTGAGGAAGACCAGCTAGAGCTAGGTTCATGAATAAAACTTGTTTTTAAGAAGCAAATTTCAAAGCAATGGCAAAGGCAAACTGTAACTGAGAGCCAGCATTCAAAGAAGCTTTTGAGGCCAAAATCAGCAAAACCTTTGGTTTACTACCACAGCCCAGGCACAGTTACACTGTTGCAAAATAATCGAGCCAAAAGAATATCACCATTTACCTTCGTTATAAATGCTAATGTTAGTGTACACGATTGCCCTCTCTGGGTACCTGTGAGGATGATGATGCACAGACAGGACATGCCATCATCTCTATGTAGACCCGTGAAAATCCCTCACCACGGAATATTAGCATGGAGGAGTTGCTGATACTGCTTTCAGAAGGAAGGAAAAGTGTCAGGGCTTTGATCTGACAGCTTTTAAACCAGATCTTTGCCCTTTTCACTCTTTCTATGCCATTCAGTGTCTTTTAAAAGCTTTATGCTAGCCTTACATATTTACCTACAACCACACATCGAAATCAATGCATTGTGTTTAAAATTCATTTGATGCATTTCAGTACTGAAGAGAATTTCCAGTGGGAACACTGAAAAATTGGACTTTAGTTACCGAGAAAATATCTGAGGTCTGGTGCCAGAAGGCTATTCTAGTTTCATAAGGACAATTTAACAATTTTTGCCTATATGTATGTCAAATTAATAACTGAATGATTTTGCCTTGTGATTCTAAGGAAATTTGACTGGGATTGCTTTCTCTTCTTTCTTTCAGTGGTAGCTTCTGGATTGATAACACAGTTGTGGAAAAACTCAGTCTAATCAGGCTACACAAGACCAAATGCATCCTCCATCTTGGTCCCCTGGGTCATCAGAGCTCTTCTCTGCATTGTTCCTCCTGATGCTCAATCTAACCTGCTGTGCAAAGGAGGCTGCTCTAATTGTGTTTGCTCCCTACATAAATTCGCGTGGTAAACAAAGATTTTGCCATATTTTTCATTATGCTAGAAATCTTAACAAAACACTTTCTCAACTGATGGCTTTTTCTCCCCAACAATTTGGGTCCAGCTGTTCATTTAAAAAGCAATGGTGTTGCTCTTTTCTTTTAGCACCCTCTAATAAACTAAGAGTAAATTACTGACTGACCTACTTACTGGGATTGCTTAAATAATCCTCAATATGGCAGTATAATTTGATGCCTTAAAATACAAGGCATACAAGTTGCAATTTATAAGAAGAAATATTGAATGTTAACAAAAACACAAGTGGGTAACATAATAGCCTGAGGGATATTATGTTTCATATGTAACATTCCCCTCCTTTCGCATCCCCCCCCACCCCCCCACTTCAGCAGCAGCATTTTGTTCTCTCCTCTTGTAGATGAACTAATTCCTGAATCTCTAAAATAATGTTTCTCCCATCTCTGAATGGGTGAAATACTAATGATCTGGAGCTAAAATAGGATGTGTGCTTTCTATCTTTAATAGGTAGTATGTTTTAAAGGGAGGGCAAAATGCATGCTTGCATTGCACCATTTCTTTCTTTGTGCATTCCTTGTGTGTTGCTGAGCAATTCCCAGTGATGGTCTCATTTAAAAAAGAAGAAAAGTATTTCAGGAGTAGGGGGAAACACTAAGATCCTAAGTTTACTTTTTTAAAAAGACAATGGAAGTGGTTCAAAGTCAACAGTCAGGCAATTGTCTTCCCAATTTAGCAAAGCGTTTTACTTAACTCTACATAATAAGCATTTCAATGACATAAATTCATATTCATATTTGTCTGTTTGGGACCACTTCACAGAATCACAGGATGGGTCAAATTGGAAGGTACCACAGCAGGTCATTTGGACAATTTCCCAGTTCCATCAGGGTTATCCTAGAGCCCAGTGCACAGGATTGTGTCCTGACAGTTCTTGAATATCTCCAGTATGATTATTCCATAATCTTTCTGGGCAATTTGTTCCATTGCTTGGTTCCCTGCACAGTAAAGAAGTTTTTCCTTATGTTCAAGTGAAATTTCCTGAGCATCAGTTTCTGTCTGTTGCCTCTTGTCTTATTTCTTGGCAGCACAGAGCAGAGCCTGGCTGAATCCTCTTGACACCCTCCCTTCAGATGCTCATAAACATTGATGAGGTCTCCTCTCAGTCATCTCTTCTTGAGGATGAACAGCCCCAGCTCCCTCAGCCTTTCCTTGTAAGAGAGATGTTCCAGGCCCTTACTCATGTTTCTTGTGCTCTGTTGGACCTCCTCCAGGAGCTCCATCTCTCTCTTTTACTGAGGAGCCCAGAACAGCCATTTATTACACAACTAGGAATCTCTTTACCTGGCTCTGTTGGACTTCTGATCTCACAAGAACAAGTGCCAGTTATTAAAAAAAATAACATCTGATCCTATATACTCTGCCAAAGGAAGGACCTTACTGAATGAGGAAGACCTAAACAGGAAACTGAGAGAAAATAGAGCAACTTGGCTTGGTTAGAAAAATGTCTTAAATCTACTGTAGCAACTTTCAACACAGAGCTGGGAGCATCTGTATTAAAATTAAATGGTTGGTCACTTCAGTGTCTGTGGAACAAGACTAAAAATTACCTAGTGACAGTGCTCAGCTTCTGGTTCTAACCAGGAATCGTGTTTACATTCAAACAAGACAATGAGGAAAAAAGGACTCAATGAAGAAAAGCTTGGCTATACTACAGAGATTTGATAACTATCTGGTGGTAGCTGAAATACACAAAGTGAAAAGTTGTGCAGCCAGGTTTGTTCACAGGATGTCTTTACAGAGGAATTAGAATACAGCTTCTCTTGCTTAATTTTAGGACCTATGTACAGCTGTCACACTGACTAGGGGACTGATGAATTATTTCATAAAGTGATGAAAGCTTTTTTTATGAGACATGTAAGAATGGACTGGTAAAGCAGTAGATAATAGTACAGAAGCAATTGGCGATTGACACTAAATGGGGAAGGACTTAGTGAATTCAGCAATCTTTATTTCCCTAGTGGAGATTAAAGAGAAGAGAAAAGGAGAAATGAATAAAATGCATGTGATGCCACTCAGCTGCATTTCTCCATCTGCTCAGGGTAACAACTGTTTAGCCAGCATTACTGACAGAGACTTTCTGTAACACCTAGCTCTTCGTTCAGTGGGAAGCATTAGAACAGTTGTTAAATGTAAGTGCCAAAACTGTGGAAAAATCAGAGGAAAGAATAAAATTCAAAACCTCCTTTGCCTTGACAACACTTCTTGCCTTCTCTTTCCAATCAGTTTATTCTGCAATAATGATCATGGAAAGACCGTTGTCCTTACAGCAAACATTGTGATGTATGTTAAGAATAGGCATTCTTTCTCTTATTGTTTGTCTTCAGAGAAATTCCATAGATATGGAGATACTCAAAGTAACTGCAGAATAGAAGGTGTAAGTTAGTCCATATAAATCTTTATGCTGCTTATGCTTTATGGTTTTCAGAGCTAGCTCTTTTAATACTCTATGCTATGATGACATTGGATGCCCATGAGTTTTCAATCTCTGTTTTGCTCTAAGTGAGATTTTCCTACAGCATGATCAGTTTGCAGCTCTGGGTGTTCAATGGTGAATGTGTGTTATTTGTTTTAGTATCATGAAGTTCTGGAAAGAGACTTCAGAAATCTTTCATTACATCACCCTTTCTTGTGCAGCAGGGTATGTCTAAACTTAATGGACATGTCAAATGAGAATTGTTACTTCAATTTGAGAAGGATTGAAAGAAAAGAGAAGGAGGAAGAGGAGAGAATTTTCTCAGCAGTAACAGGAACAGGGTTTCTCCTAACACTTGCATGGTCTACTGAGACAGGCTCCTTCTTAATTTCCATGCCAGAGGTCAACAGGTGGAAGATCATGTCTCTTGGTAGGAAAACCTGCTCTGAGACACTTCTTCCAAATGGTTTGAAAGGGTGTGGCTGTATGTGCAAGTCCCAGCAAGTGCCAGTTGCACTTCTTTACTTGACTGGGAATAGTCTTGAAGTAGTAAGGCAATGCCCTATCTGAGAGGAAACAGGCAGAGAAGACAATATTTAAAGCTTCTTTGGGTGTATGGACAAGATAAATTAATGCACTGGGAACCAGAGAAGGAATACAAGGAAAAAAGAATCACAATTTAAGCAGTCAAGAGACTAGGGTTCCATGTTTAGGCTGGAAACTGATTAGGATGTCCTGTGGGCTCATGGCTGTGGACTTCAGTGGTGTTTCCCATTATATCACACTACAGTTCTTCGAAATGGATAGTGTATATAATCCTCAGGATATTTTAGGGGACCTGAACCTGTACTTTGTGTGTCTTTTGTTTTTCCTTTGGGCAGGCTTCATGAATAAATTGTGAGAAGAGATGACTCCTTCTGAGACACCTGTTTTGTACTTGTGAGAGAAGGCAGCCTCCTTTACTGCTCAACAAGGGAGTGCTCTGCAGTGAAGTGTGTGTCTTGACAAAGAAGAAATATGCTCTGCCAAGGAATTCATTCTATGAGTTGGGTGTAGTGGCCCATAAAAAAATACATGTGTTGTGAAGAAATTCCCACTGCCACATGGACAATGGGGCATAATTGCAACTGAAGTCAATGACTGCATAAGGATGTTTGAAAGAGCAGTATTCCCCAGGTGAACATAGGAGGAAAACTTGGATTGTGCAAAATAGTCCTCATTTTGTCCAACAGATAAAGCCCTAAAATGTTATTGGAGCATCTGGGAAAGGATAGTACTCTCTAAAGTCAGGAGAGATAAAAGAGTTTTTCCAACCCACGGTAAAGCAAAATCTTTTCTGACCCATGCTTGTTTTCCTAAAGTAGTCAGTCTGAAGCCTTGTGCATGTGACTTCTAAAAGCCCTGGAAACTCAGTGTCTGCTAGTCTGAGGAGATAAAACAGAGCACTAATTTGGTAGCCCGTAAGAGTCTGGCATGGTGTCAAATATGATCTTCTGTGGGCTATGAGGGAAAATTTGTGTTCGCTGTGATCTAATCTCTTGCACTCAACAGTCCAGTGAAGTCATTTAACAGATGAGTGGAAATGAAGAGTGTTTGGTCTTTGTGCTGGTTTTGTCTGGGAAGAGTTAATTTTCTTCACAGTAGCTGGCGTGGGGGGTGTTTTGGATTTGTGCTGGAAACAGCATTGCAAATTCTGAGCTGTTCTTATGCAGAGTCAAGGCCTTTACTTCTTCTCTCACCACCCCATCACTGAGGAGGCTGGGGGTGAAGGAGTTGGTAGGGGATGTAGCTGGGAGAGCTGACCCCAACTATAACCAAAGGAATATTCCAGACCATATGGCATCATGCTCAGCACATAAAGCTGGGGGAAGAATAAGGAAAGGGTGGATGTTTGGAGTGTTGCTGTTTATCTTCCCAAGTCACCGTTGCGTGTAATGTAGTCCTGGTGTCCTGAGCACGGTTGAACACCTGCCCATGGGAAGTGAATTAATTCCTTGTTTTGCTTTGCTCGCAAGCATGACTTTTGCTTTCCCTATTAAACTGTCTTTATCTCAACCCACAAGTTTTCTCACTTTTGCCCTTCTGATTCTTGACCCCATCCTGCTGTGGGGGATCAAGTGAGTGACTTTGTCTGACTGAGTTGCCAGCTGGGGTTAAACCATGACAGTCTCACATACACAAAGGTATTTACTGTAAGAACTGGGGGGGCCAGCCACAAGGTCCAAAAATGTTGTGTATGGGTTGTGTTCTATTCCAGTTGTCAAAAGGACATAATTTTACATCTTGACAGTTTGAGATTTTCTAATCTCCTCCAAAAATCCTTGCTGCAGTATTGTATCCATTTGTACCTCTTGAATGTTCCCTGTTGATGTTTCATGTGAGTAGAAAAATGGTCTTTGGAGAAAGTAGAAGCATCTGGATATGGAACACTATTAAATATATACTATTGAAGAAGCTTGACACTCTTCATTTATTTTCAGTGCCTCTGCATTTCATTTGAGACCATGTACTTAGCTGAGTCTGGAAATCTGTTTTCTGTGGGCTGCACAAGCTCCTGTTCTGAATGCCTGCTGAACTGCTGTTTTTCTGTCTAAACAAAATGTTGGAGAGAAACAGGGAGGGAAGGGACTAATTTCAGAGAGCTACAGAGCTGGGCAAGTCTGATCCTTACTCCAGTGCTTTGCCAACTCGACCACGCTTCTTCCTCGAACCATGCAGGGAGCAGGGCAATTACCAGCCTCTGTCAGGGTACATATGATGCAGTTGCATGCAGAAGTGCAACAAGTCAGGCAGCAGGCAGGACAGAGGGTGAAAACAACACTGTTTAATTTGAGCTGACAACATTTGATGCAACACATGAGAAGCTATAAAGAGACAGGAGGCATTTCTCTTTAGCTGGATTGCTGATGTCAACTTGGATAGCAGATGTTCCAGCTAGATCATAAAGGCAGGATAGAAAAGGCCTCACTTTCTCACAATATTTAACTAAATGCTAGTTTTACTGTTTTCCTTTAGCTTTGTCTGGTTTCTTTTACATTACACTGAGACCTCTATGATTTTCATATGGAAAAAGTGAAAACATTCAGTCCTACTTCTGCATCCCTTTTCTTACAGTGAGATAGGATGGGAAGAAAAATGATGATTAAACATTTGCACTTTCTCCCTTTCCATTTATTTCACGAATCAGCATACACTTTCACACATGCATGTGGTTGAAAGCCAAAGCTGGATGTCTGGTACTCAAGATTCATACCATCCTTTAATAGTGCATTGTGCAGTCAGATCATATTCAATTGTATGATGCATAAAATGGCAGATAGAAACATTCTATGGGGACTAGCACATAGTAGTGGCAATCCTATCCCACGCATAGTTTGCAGCCCTGCATAAACCTGGAGTCTCACAGGAATCTAAATCTGACCTGCACAGAGTAAGGAATTGCCACACTAAATAAACTGAGGCAACTGGAGAAGGTTCAGGTGTTGACCTTCCTCTATGTTGGACCCCATCTGCCCCAACTCAAGGAATTCTATTCTGAGCCTGCCAATTGATATATATTCATACTGTTTATTGAATGAGACAATGCCCTGGCTGATGGGTTTGATGTTGTTGCTGCAGATGTTAAGCAAAATGTGTAATTTTTACTTTCTTTTCACTTTGTTGTCTTGGAAGCTGTTTTAGCATGTTCACGTTGCTTTTAGTATCATGAGTTGCCTAATCTCTGTACATTACTATTATTACAGTACAGCCTGGAGGAAAACTTGGGGTTAGGGTGCCAAATAGAAGGCACTCTCTATACCTATTATCTGCTTCTTTGCAGTGCTTTGTTCTTGCAAACTTGTTCTTGCAAAACACATCACAGAGAATGACAGAAGAAAGTGAGACCAAGAAGTCACTTGCCCTAATTACCCCCACCAGCAGAGCCAGACACAAAGTCAGGATTCTAGACCCAGACCTTAGCTGGTTGGAGTGGGAAGTCCCTGGATGCCAAAAGATTCCATGTGGCCATTCTGCAGGTGTGTCCGCGCTTGTGGATTTGAATTATCTGCCAGTTATGGTGTACAAGATGGATAAGGGAAATATGTGATGGTGATGTAATTCAGCAGCAGAGAGAAATTCCTTGTGTCATGTCCCAAATACCTCGGGAACTCCAATTCTGAGAGAAGACAGACCTTTTACTTGTCCCACCCTAGCAAAAAACCAAACAAAACCAAACCCACAACAACTCCTTGCTGACTCAGCCTATGGTTTGCTTGTGAATAAACAGAGTTGTGGAAATTAATTACTGATCAACTAGGGGTTTTTTTCCTGTTCTTGATGTCTTGTACGTCTGTTGCTTTGGGGTTTTTCAGTTCGGGATGACTGTAGTAAATGAGTGAGGCTGTTCCTTTGTTTATGCTCTCTTTGCATCCGTATGTGGCTATTGGTATGAAACCCCTCCGTTCCCTGAGCATCCCGGCCGAATGAAACACCTTGGGAGCGAAGCGCTTAGAAACGGCAGAAAAGAAACGCGACCTTTGGGGTGGGAATGCGTGTGCTAACACTGGGGTTTAATTTACACTGGCATTTCTTCGACCACTTAGAAAAGAGTTAAACGACAGAATCATCTGGCCCTCTTTTCACCTTCTTAGAATAAGAAAGACTTTCCTGCCCGCCTTTGAAACAACCAACTTCAAAACCCCGAGTGGGGCTGGGATGGCATCCCGCTCGGCACGGCCCGGATTCCGCAGGACCGAGGTGCAGCCAGCATCAGCAAGACAAAGGCAGAGATAATGAAAACGGGAACTAACCCAAAGAATTAAGGGAACCGAGCAGCATCTGATGAGAGCTGAAAGGAAAACCCGGCTGGTGTTTCGGAGCGCTGCAAAGTCTCCACTGCAAGGGATCCATTCCCTCGCAGGATGCCAGGAGGTGAGGATGGGGCGAGCAGGTCCCTCCTCAGCAGGTCTTGTATCAGTCACAGCACAACGTGCCTCTGGTCAGCTACAGGAGGGCAAGCGACATAAATGGAGCTTTCTCTTCCTTCTCCGGCAGAATTTTGCAGAGAGATGGGAAGTGGAGGGAAGGAGTTAACCTGTGTGCAGTCGGATTGTGCCTCCTCCCCGCTGTTTCGTCGCCGACTCCTCTGTTGTTGCTGTACTGGAGTGCTCGGGCTGAGCTGCCCATGGAGCAGCTCCCTCAATGCACTGTCCAGGCGCAAACACCGCCTTCTCCAAAACTCGGGCGATTTACCTTTTTATAATTGAAAGAAAAATCAAAATCACAAAAGGGTTTGTTTAACATATGCTATCAGTTTGCTTTCCCTTTCTCTTGGCATTCAGCTTTGAAGTCTCTGTGGCAAAGCCTCAGCCATTGCTTTCTTGAAAACATTCCCAGCCACCTTGTAATTCTGCTTCTTATGTGCATTCCTAAGCAACAGCCGCCACCACTGTCAGCTCTGCCATGAGTATCATCCTGCCTTCCCACTACTTCTTTTATAAGCTCTGCTGCTGTCAGAGTTCCGTGTGATTGTTCCCATGGGGCTAATGCAGAAAGGCAGAGTCACAAACTTAAATCAGAAAGGATCACTGTTATTGCCTGGCTCCACCCTTCCCATCTAACAGTGGGCACAAAGCTTCTTTCTGTAAGTCTTGAGCTGGTTCTTGTGGCTTTTGGCTGAAGTAGAGAATTACCTAGGTACTTGTTTCCACGAAGTGAGAATAGCAGAGCAAATTCTGGATCAGATCAGTAGTTTGTTTACCCTGGAATCATATTTTCTTAGGTGCTAAAATAATTAACACTTCAAAGGCAAATGATACAACATTTTACTTGCAAAATTCTAGGTAGGGTGTTGACCCTAATACTTTTGGATTCTGACATTAGCTATTTCTTGACAAGAAAAAGGAATAGTACTGCATGAAGTAAGATCTCAGCATGGAAAGCTGGAAATGGCCAAAGTCCATCATGCCAGTGTACACATTATTATCTATCCTTACTTTGTGAAGGCTTATCCACAGCATCTGACCTAATAGTAACCCCTCACTCCCTTGAAAGGTGCAGGTAGGATGTTTTTGTCCATTTTCACATCTAGGGTATTGTGCACCTGGAACTCCATATTTTCCAGCATGACCATGGATGTGCACACCAGTCTGTGCAATGCTTTTCATGTAACAAAGGCAGCTCCTCACCACTTGGCCCTGTGTTGGTGATAAGGTCTGACTTTATTTTAAGATTTAAACTGGAAAAGCATCATTCTTTTCAAGAATCCCTGAACATCCGCAATTCTAAACTTTGCTTAGGCTTTCTTATGACATGTCTTGATTGCCATGTAGTCTTTTGGAGTTTGTTTCAGAAGTGTGTGCAAGTTCAAAGTCTTTCCAAGTACAAGCATGTGCAGTCTCATTTGGCATGAGGGATATCTGACATGCCTCCAGGGTAAATTACTGAACTCAGTTTGGCCCAGAGGTATCAGCCAGCCTTCTGCTTCCCATGCATAGTATCAGAAATACAATCACGTAGCCCTGTTTCTAGAAGACTCCCAGACTACACAAGCTCTGCCAATAGGATCCCAGTTTTAAATGAACTGTGAAACAAAAGAGCTGTTGACTGACAGAATGTGGTGATAGCACTAGAACCTTGTAGAAGCCTTATTGACTTTTCTCTGCTTAATTTTATTTTCAATTACAGAATCAATATAATCTGGAAAAACTACAGGAAAATAGTCTCTTCATTGACAAAATCAAAGCTCTGACTAGCATAATTTAAATTTTATGGCTAGCAATAAACTTCTCCATTTAACACTGGATTTAGTTTTACCCTGAGAAAACCAACCATACTAGTCTCTTGCTTTTCACAAGGAGCTCAACATGGCATGACCCAAAGCTTGAGCCTTCTTTATAGAAGAAAAATTAAAATTTTTAAGAGGGAAGAGTATTTTTTTTGTGACTGCTCAAAGTCATATCACATCATCTTGCAAAGCTTGATGGGAAGGGATGTGTGACTCCCTCCCTTTTTTCAGGGCCTTCAGACACAAAATATTCATTTTACAATGCCCTTTGCAAAGAGATGTTCCTTACTAAGGGATTGATAAAGTTGATAATATAAACTCCCCTTATATGTCATAACTTATGGGAATGCTACAGGTTGTACCAAAGCTCAGTGAATTTGGTGACCTTTGGGGTGAGCTGGGAAATATGTGCTTTCTTCAGCACTCATTGAAACACAGCCCATCTCTGTAGCCTCAAGGAGTTGTAGAGGACTGGGTGGAAAGTGAGCTACCCATTGACAGGCAGCATGAAGGTCATAACAGGTGCTCATAGTTGTCCTCATTGATGGAGAGAGGAGGGGACACTGAACCCTCACAACCTGAATAAGAGCCCCAGTCAGGGCTAGGAAGAGGCTGACAAGCTGCTCTTGAGCAGTTTATGTTGGACTGTACCAACATCCAACATGTGACTGGGGCTTCTGCTCAGGTTCAGGGGAGGTGGCACAAGCTCTGCCCCCACACAGTGGCATGGATTGTTCCTGAGCTGACAAGTTGTTGAGTTTCCATGGCAGTTTAAGGCATGCTCAGATTTCCACTGAAGTCTTAAAATCTTAGCCTTAAAAAACTTTGAATTTGAAGCCATGGATTGGCTCTGTCACTTCTCATCATTAACAGAAAGACAGAAGAATCACAGACTCATTTTCCCTAGCCCAGAAGGCTGCCAAAAGAAGTCTGTCAGGGAACAGGAGACAACCTGAATCATAGCGCTTCATGGCCACAGACTCAGAATTTCCAGCAGGCAAGTTGGAAGTCAAGGTGGAAAAGCAGATTGATATAGTTTGATCCCTTTTTGCTCTCAAGTGAGGGGTGTGCACTAACAGGAGCAATTAATGTGTGCTTTGGGCTCCATTTTACATCAATGATCTCCACCAGTAACACAAACCTTATCATTAGGTATGTGTAGCTTATTGTCCCTCCTCCCTGTTCTGCTGCTGCTGGTAGTTGAGTCTTCCTCATTAATGAAACCTTTACATTTTTGAAATTTTGTCCCCAAAATTCCATCCAGAAGGACTGCAGCATGTTTGGTTCTATGGTAGTCTCATTGCACTTTTATTGCACTGACTCACTGGCTGGGGAAAGGAGGTGGGGGAATGGGTGATTTGCACTTGTTTCTGCAGAGCTGCTAAAATTCTTAACAACATTATTAAGCTAAGACCTAATTCAGTTTGCACATGGTATCTAAAGGAAAGGCATTTAGGGTATTTCCAAATATTAAGACTGTAAATTTTACCACTGAACACAGTAACATGGGAGCAAGGGAGAGAATAAAGACAGGGCTGCTGCTCGGTTGCTTTTGTTGATGTTTTCATCTGGACACAACCACCAGCATGCTGTTGATTCTTTCCTTTGAGCTGTGAATGAGGAGTGGCATGTATTTGTGTGCCAGGCAGTATATGGCAGTTTAGAGATAAGGAAAACCATGGCACAGGGATGCAGGGCAACTGGGCTTAAGCCACAGAGATGTCAGTGCACAAGTCTAGCTGTCTAATTTTCTGATATCAGACAGATTATTAATACTGCCTGGTGAAAAGCCCACTGCCCTGAAGGATAGCTATTGGGAGTGCTATTGGATCACAAAACAATCTGGTGCCCAGAATAACCCTGCTATTAGAGTAGCTCCAGGGTCTGATCTGGGCCCATCTTGGATGTCCCACATGAGGTTCTGACCCATGTTTTCCCACACAAGTTTCAGATGGCACTAACTCTGAACATATGGCTGCTGGATGGGACTGTCCATTGCCCAAAATGCAGGCAAAGGGGTGTATACCTGCCCTTTGTCCATAGTCCAACCTTTCAGCTTCAGTTACTCGTAAAGGGGAGTTTGAACTTATGCATTAGTTCATGAACTGGAGCACCTGGCAACTTTTCCCCTTCTGCCAACTGTGTTGCAAGGTCTGTGACTGCCCCAACAGGGCTAGCAGAAACCTAAGAGTGGTGGTATCTCAAGCTGCCCCAGGAAAAACTCATGAAGTTTGTCCACTGGAGTCCATAAACTTGCCTCTATAAAATTGCTTCATGCAGTTTCAACGAATACCTGCAAATTAGGCTGTGGAAACTCACTCTTGTAGATATAGCTCACACCTCTGTGTTCTGCAGTGTATTAGAAAGGGAAGATGCCCCTTTATCTTACCTCGGAAGGACATCCTTATTACTGGGAGATAGTCTGAGGATGTACTTGTGCATATACATATGTGTATATATATAGGCAGAGTTAATTTTAGACCTTATTTGCCACAGACTGATCTACAAGCACTTCAGAAACTGGAAGTGCTTCACCCCACCCCTTCACCCCCCCTCCTCCTAAACAAATATTTACACGTGCCTTGGCACTGGAGTTCTTTGGACCCTCATTGTTACACATGAGCTTGTAGATGGGGAACTGAAACTGTCAGAAGAGGTGAAACAGCAGGAAGCAGAAGCCAACATCTAGAGTGGCACTCATCATATCACAGGGACAGCCTTCTCCACTGGGAAGGGTGGCATGACATCTCCAGTAACCCCACATCGTCCAGTCCAGCTCTGATAAAAGATGGCCCTCAGTATTGTTTAACTTGGTGGCATTTGGTTTGAAACCAGATGGAGAGTGAAGTTCACAGGGAAGGGAAACACAGGCTGAGCCAAAAAAATAACCAGTTGCCACAAACCCCCTCTGGCCTGTCAGCAGTTGAGTTTTGTGTAGGCTAGCACCCCAGAGCTGACCCTCCTGAGGATACAGGGTTCTGTGTGATGTGATCATCACCGGTGGCAGCACGGCTGCAGGCCAGGAAGGAGGGAAGGAAGGCTAGTTCTTCAGGTCTGAGCTTTGTTGACAACGGCTTGTATTTTACCATGATTGGTGTTTGGATGCTTATATGCTAAAGGAGAGGCAGAGCTGGTTTGACAGATCCATGCTTGTGTTACAATGAAATTCCTGGAGCAGTGAAAATTTTCAGCCATGTGGAAACCTTTTCATGTTTCAAACTGTGTTCAGAATGGCAGCAATTCTTCTCAGAGCCTTTAGCCATGAGCATGTGGATATCAACTCTAAGCAGAGACAGGATGGCATTGGATGAAGGTTTTGTTCATGGGATAGTCTGCCACACTAACCTATTGGTTACAACAAAGGTAGAGAAAAGTCCTGAACCTGAAATAACTTTTTTCTTCTCTGTTGTCTATATGAGTTACATAGTCAATAAGTGTCACTAAGTGAAAGCAGATTTCTATCAAGAAGATGAACTGGCCGAGTGCAATATTGCAAAGGCCAGTGCTGATAGTTGATCTGAAAAGATAGAATTGCAGTAATTTAATGATAACAGTTTCTTGCACTGTGAGCTATCAATTCAGAACTTCATTATCAAGTGCTGTTGAAAAATACGTATGTTTATATTTGGTTATACAGCAATCTGGAGCTACATGAGGACAGCAGAATTAAGGTGGCATATACATTATGAACTCTCAAATGTTGCTTCATTACTGGAAATCTCAAATGTCGCACTAGTCTGGATTACTGTGCTTTAACTTAAATCCTTTAAGATTCAGCTTAGAATTCAGCTTTGGGGGTCAAACTGGGGTGAATCCAAGCAAAAATTTCAAATTATTCATTATTTCCACCTGAACTCACCTCACTCCGGTCAAGCTTCATCCACAAGCTTCAAAAAGTGAGCAGGTTTCAGATAATCTAGAGAAGCTGTGGGTTTGCACTGAAACCTAAAACTTAATGAGATCCACACATTTGATGAAAAGTTGTGCAGAGATCCAGTTGTGGCATACAGGCAGGCTTCACCAAGTGTGTCTCTCAGCACACCAGGCTGCTAAATGTCAAATAAAAGAGCACAGTGACAGTGTATGATGATAGTATCCTTCTAGGGAAGAGCAGATTTAAAAATACCCAAATCTTATTCCATGCATAGTTTTCATTTGTCATGAAAGATTTATCATGAAACCTGTCTCACTCATCAAGAAAACAGCAGTACAAAATGTGAGAGACCTGGAAAGAAAAGTATATTTGAAAGCTTCTCCTGAGCTTAAGCAGTCTTGAGAATCCTGGGACACATGAAAAACATGTGGAAATGTCAAATGGAAATTAAAAGTTACTGGCACAAGGAAACTGGAGGAATAGAAAAGACTCCATCTGATGGAGTGGCAGGGCATTTTGTGGAAGGCTGGAACTGCTAAAGTATTCTTGCAAAAACAAGGTCATTTACTTAGGAAGGGCTCGAGGTGATGGCAATGGGAAAACAGTACAGAGATTTGTTCAGGACTAAGAGTTTATTTCTATCAGTAAAGGATATTAAAAAGTTTACTGACCAGATAGATGCTGGATGGATAGTTGTTTCTCCAGCAGATGTCAGGGTAGTTAAAATCCCCCACAAGAACCAGTGTCTGTGACTTTGAGGCTGTTTCAAGCTGCCTGTAGAAAGCCTCATCCACTTGCTCCCACAATGGTGTCAGTCTTACTAGTCTGCCCTTTTATCCTAACCCATGAGCTCTCAACTTGCTCATCATCCACCCCAAGACAGAGCTCCATGCATTCCATGTGTTGCCTCATGTAGAGGGCAACTCCACCACTCTGCCTTCCTGGTCTGTCTTTCCTAAAGATGAAGGTGCTGAAAGGATCGCTCAGTGCTCATAGTTATGAAAAATTAACAGAATGAATTTTGGGGGAGGGCAGAAATATGTCAAGGAGAAAACAGTATCAGTGGTGTGTCAATCTGCACAAATGATGCAAGAAATATGTAGAGCAGACCAAGGAAACTGTTAAAACATTTACAAAATGCAGGAAAATTGCACAGTGAGCAAGGAAAGGGATTCCTTCTGTCATAAAAAGGAGATGTTTTGAGGATTGTAACACAATACACCAAAATGAAAAGGATTTTTCAATTTAGAATTGCAAACCATCAATTGCTGGCAGTAGCACGGTCAGTGTAAGGTGTATGTCAAAATGGAAGGGTTAGAAACATATCTGCAATGAACTGCTCTTTGGAAGAACAGTGACTGAGCTGGGAGAGCACACCCTGACAAAGGGAAAAGGTTAGAAGGTTAAAATATCAGTCTTTTTGGGGGGAGTTAAATATGTATGTCTCTCAGTGTGATCAAGAGGCTACATACCACTGTGCTTCAGAAGGACAGTCTAGAGCCACACATATGGGTCTTAAACAGACTATACAGAAAGATCCCCACAGCACCCAACAGCACATCCAGTGTTTGCAGGGTGTGCTGCATGACAGTTTCTGCAATTTTTTAGAAGAGGCTAGAAGGCAAGTTGCACAACATGATGAAGAATAAAAAAAACAATAGACTGGTTTGACTTCATAGTGATCAGGAAAGAGCACACAGAGGACTTTTCGTGAACTCAAAGGAGTTAAAAGAAAAAACAAATGAAAGGAAATGCTTTCACTTGTTCATAAGAAATAAAATAAATTCTGAGATGGCATGAGCCAAATTCCTAATAAATTGAATACAATAGCAGGATTTTAACAGAAATTGGAACACAACATGCTCCAAGATCTCCACTTTGAGAACAGCATTTGGCAGATATTTTTAAATGGATTTTTTGAATATGTGCAGCACAGTTCCTCTGGCTGCAGTATAGTGGGCCTGAGTGCTATGTCTAGCAGAAAAGAAAATCTACGTTGATACCCAACAGACTGGGCATCAGGGACCCTTACCTCAAGAATGGTAGAGAACAGAACTGGAAATTGTGAGAGCTCAGTACACTTAAACCTAAAAAGGCTGAACATCAATTTCAAAGATGAAATCACTTCATTTGCAGGGTGAGGCTGTTCTCAAAAGCAAATTTGGTTGAGGATGAAAAGACTCAAGCACTACTGAAGATACAATCTGAAGCAGTCTGAAAAAAAATCTGAAACTGTTATTCGTGTTCAGTTATGTCAGTAAATTCATGCACTGAGAATCATACACAGGGCTGCTTCTTCACAAGGTCACCCACAGTGCACATCACACATGAACGAACTGAAATATATCAAGGATGTTCTGACATGAACATCACCTCTGGAATTATTCTGACCCATGGAAAGACACAAAGCTATCCATGGAGGCTGTCCATAGATAGCAAAGGGAAAACAAAGAAAAGTACAGTTGTAGTGCCAGGGAACAGATCGTCACTCTCACACGCGCAGTAGTTGCAGACAAGATAAGCAAAAAAATTGAAAAAGAAATGCAAAGTCTTGCATATGGATGCAGATGTCTTCACAAATTTTCTGTATGACCTTATTTTCAAAACAGAGACATATGAAAGACAAGAAAACAGAACAGAGGACAGCAGGGCACAAAAAATGGACTTGGAGAAGTATGGCCAAAGATACATCCAAACCCAATAAATACTTTGGATTCCAGCAACGCAATACAGATCCTTCTTGGTAATGATAACTATGCATGGCAGTACGTGCTCCATCTGCCAATACATGATCCAGTTGTCTGGATCAGACATTTCACAGGCATGATAAGGCCACTGTACCTCTCTTCCTCTGAGCATATGTGCCTGGAGCGTGAATCAGGTAGGAAAAAAAGGCTGCAGACTTACTACAGGTTAAAGAAGGAGGCAAAGCTTCATCCCTTAATCTACCATTTTTCTACTGTAAAAATAAGCTCTTACTGAAAGGCTTTTGACAGGTGCACAAACCCTCGAGGAAGGCCAAGGGGCACTGACCATGCTATCCCCATTCGTGTTAATAGTCTATTCCTGTGGCTAATTGTTGGGATTGAGCACAACACTAAATTGGCTGGCAAAATATCCTTTGACAGCCCTGATTTGTTTGATCATATGATGAGAAATTACTGGCCTAAACAGCAGAAGAGCAATGACTGTATCCAGAAGGAAGAGACAGAGAAGGTGAGTTTTGTACATAGATCAGTGAAGGCACAACACAAATGCAAGAGAAGCAGTCAAGCATGGACCAGCCAAGAAGAACAGAGATTGTCCAGAGAAAGGTCTGAAATGCATCTGTGAACAATTGTCAGCTTCAGGGGGAAAGTTAGGATGTGGCCAACCTGTGGCTGTGTGATGTGAGAGGCCATTAGATGGGACCGGGGTGGATGACGTTGGGCTATATGAATACTTGACTGATGGATGAGATTTGCCAGCAGAAGATGTTGAGATAGATATCACCAGCTCAGCAAGGAGTAGCTTGTAAGAACCTATCTTTCTGAGACAACCTGAGTTGCCACATGTGCCCACCCTATCCCTACCAGTCACCTCCAATACTGAAAATGATAGATACTGCCAACAGACATACAGATATCAGCTGACTGGTGTGGCTCCTTGCATCTTGCTCACAGTCATAAAAACAGGTGAAAAAATGAACTCTCCACAATTCTGACTGCATGCCTAGGACGAGGAAATTGAGAACAGATTCTGTGAAAATTATTCACAGAATTATTTTGTTGTTAGTTCTGAAGCTGAACAATGTGTTGCTAGTATGGACTTATCTAAAAAAGTTGCATAACAGCAGATCAGTAAGATTGGCTGAAGTCCCTGAAACTGACTGTGCCATATTTACCATAATTTTCAAGCAACCTGAAGGCTTATGGTATTTTGTCTGTAATGGGTTGCTATGTTTACAGGTTTTGAAGTAAGAAAGGAAATTTGAAGTGGGTTCGAAAAAGTGGTAGGGTTTGATATAGAACAGCAGTTCTTAATCTGTTGTCTATGAGACATCAGGAGGCAGGCTGCAAAGCATTATCAGTTTATTTTCTCTAAAACCCACGCACACATATTCCCCCGTAGTCAGACTGAGAAAATTACCTCAAATTTAGTAGCATCCTACAACATACCTCAAGAACTCGTTTATTTAAAAAGAAAGTACTGTGCCTATAATAGCCCATTCAACTATTTTTGTAACTATTTCACCCACTGTACTTAAAATTACTGTTTTCATATGACCTGGCACAATGACAAAAACAATGACACATGAGCACGATTGCAAGTGCTTGTCCCAAGAACCTCAAGTATTATGTTATACACTTAAGGGGTGGGTGGGGAATCTGATTCAAGGGGGAAAGTTTTGCATGCTGACAGGACAGTGTGGGTTTGAAAATCTGGTAAAACCTGATTGCTGGCAAGGGAAGACTGGAGAAGTACAGAACATATTCCAGGTTTCAAATACAAAATAGGTGGAAGTTTTTGTTAGTTTGTTTTGCACATAATTTCCATTTTTAGCTAAAGCTTCATCTGGAGATCAGTCTTGTCTGTCAAGCAAACACCACTTACGACTTGTCATCATCACAATGTTGGGGTCTGTGCACTAGGAAATACAGTGCTAGTGGCTCAAAAAGAGCCTGGCAGGACTCACTTGGCTCTCTGTGGTCAAATTCTCTGCATTTCTGCATTTTTTTTGTCCTCTGCCTGGTAAGTTATCCCACTGAACATTTGCATGATGTCAGATTTTCTGTCTAGGACTTTACCTTTGCAGAGCTTTATGTCCTCATGGCTGTAACACAGCAAGCTGTAGAAAAAGAATGTTTCTCATACAAGGAGCTGAATTAAGAGTCCTCTAACTTGTGACTCTCGAGTTGCTGGATGATTTTTGATTATATCTTGATAGCTTGTGAGCAGCAGAGTAGAATAACTGCAGGATGACATTAACATGCTTTCTGGTTCTCAGAGGAGCTACAGAGTGACGCTCCCTTCACTACTGCTGGTAAAGCTTGCAGAGATTTGTGCCTGCAAAGAATTGCAGCAGCAGGAGCAACGTGGCCATTACGTACATATTTTGCATTGTTCAGAAAAGAACCAGGGGGCTCATGTAGTAAATAAGAGAACTTAATTATAATGTATCAGTAGTAAAGACTTATAGATAAAGACTTGGTGATGTAAATGGGGTAGGTTTGAATTTCTGTGCAGATGAGATTGCTGTAAGGAACTTATGGTAGGTGCCTAAATTAGAATCCTTTAGGCCTATCTCCTCTTGGATCAGTGAGCCATAAGCCTGCTCAACAGTGTGTCTTCCTCTGTCTGCTCTGTGCATCTCTGTGTGGCTCTAAGACAAGAGCATTTTACTGTTTTTCGGCCAAAGCTTGGAGCTCTGTTCAATTAGCAGTACCAGATGTGGGTCACTTACCTGTCTAAAGACAGCAGGAGCTACAGGAAAGAGTTGAGAGAGGTTTGGGGGGCAGGAATCCATACTGGACACAAGAAGTGTCTTGTCTAGTGCTTTGTTACAGAATAAAACTCTGCCCTGAGAGATGTATGGGTGGAGTTGCAAGCCCTTCCTCTACTGGAAACAGTGTCTGGTTTTATGTCCAACACACCCTTCCTCCTGCCCCTGGTGCCCAGCAGTGTGGGGACACGACAGGGATGCTGCTGGAGGAGAGATCAGTCCTCTGTATAGTGCATCTGTAGAGAGGTCTCCCTCAAAGGGAAGCCGTGCTTGGCTTTGATGGGTGTCGGGGACTTCTTGGTATGGACTTACTAAACATGAGAGTGTGGTTCGGTTCTGCCAGGACAGGAAGAGTTGCTCAGGACTGTGTCAGGAAGATGAATTGCCTGCTAACAGCAGTCAGGGATTCCTGCAGTTTTCCCTGGACCCTCTGGGCCTGGCCTGGGTGGAGAGGAGGCTAAGGGCAGAGGAGGGGAGGTGCCATGTGCTTAGCTGAGTCGCTCTTGAGTTGACAATCCCTACTGTTCCTGCTTAAACTGGCATGCTCTAGAAATTGCAGTGCTGTTATCTAGCCTGTGCATCACCTAAAGGGCAAGCAGACTTGACAGCAAATGGAACCAAGGAGTAAATGAACTTGTACTGTTTGACTTCATAGGTCAACAGGACAGGGAGGGGAGGAAAGGTGGAAGAGAAAAAACTCACACCAACTTACAGCTTCATTTCAGACCTACTTCTCTCTCTGCTTCAGTGAAACAGGTTCCTGCTTAAATCAGGCCTCTCCATTTTTCATTCTGAATGAATCACTGTAATTCTGAAACAGAAACAATAAAGTAGGGTATGTCTATGCCACCCAAATCACTACAACAGCACATCTGTGACTAGTGATTACCAGTGGCCATTTGCCTTTTGCCCAGCTAGGAATCTTTATCTGCCTCTGTAGGATGTGCTGTAATTCATTTTCTTTACAGATGAATACATCCCAGTCCCTAGTGTAAGGTGAGGAGAGTGCTTCTTGATCCCTGAGCAGTTATTTCTAAAGATGCAGGAAAGAAAGCACTACACATAGTTCTGTATTTGCCAGAACTGTGGCAGACACTCAGCCATCACACTGCTCTCTCAGAGCACTTGTTTTGCTGGGGAGGGAGGGATAGGACACAAGTATCAAATTGTCAATAATCACTTTCAACTTGTCTTGCACAACTGCAGAGACATCTATTTCTGTCTGCAAAGAGGGTAACACTGCTCAGAAGCCATGGAAAATGGGCATGATGAGTGTGTGTGTTTGGTTATGGGATGTGAATACTCAAATCCTGTGACCAGTTCTGGGCCACTCACTACAAGAAAGACATTGAGGTGCTGGAGCGTGTCCAGAGAAGGGCAATGGAGTTGGTGAAGGATCTGGAGGAAAAGTCTTCAGAGGAGTGGCTGAGGGAGCTGGGGTTGTCTAGTCTGGAGAAAAGGAGCGTCAGGGCTGACCTTATCACTCTCTACAGCTGCCTTAAAGGGGGATGGTCTCTTGAGCCAAGTTATAAGCAATAGGATGAGAGGAAATGGCCTCAAGTTGCACCAGGGGAAGTTTAGCTTAGACAGTAGGAAAAATCTCTTCACTGGAAGGGTGATCAGGCATTGGAACAGGCTGGCCAGGGAAATGGTGGAGACACTGTCCCTGGAGGTGATTAGAAGACGTGTAGGTGTGGCATTTACGGACATGGCTTAGCGCTGAACTCAGCAGCGTTAGATTTATGGTTGTACTTGATAATCTTAAAGGTCTTTTGCAATCTAAATTATTCTATGATTCTATAACTGTGAGACAACATAGTGTTACAGTTTTGAGGGAATCCATTACGGATGACAGATGAAGGCAGAGTTAATGCCACTACATAAACACTGCTGAAATTGCATCAGCGATACTGTATACTGTTGGAGGCACCCCCCACTCCACTTCCCCTTCCAGGAAGGATTAATTCAGGCTGTAATGAGTATGCACAAGAAAAGGTTATTAAGATGATAAAGGAATGAAGGTTCTATCTTAAGCAAAGGAATCAGAAAGGCTGTGGCTGTTCAGCCAGGTATTCTGGAATGGAGGAGGAAAGATGATTCCTGTCTGTAAATCCTGCATCTGTGCAAATATTGGCTGAGAGGAGAGAAAGTTAAAGCCATGACACATGCTGGCACAAAACCTAACAAGTTTAATTGGGATATACAGGAGTATATATAAATTTATGCAAGAAGTTAGAAGGCTTTTAGCTATTCCAGGGATGTCTCAGCTGCTGGGCAGTGGCTTATAGAATAGAAGTCTTTGCTGTTTCTTTCCAAAGTCTACAATAAAGGCATTATTTGTCTTTCCCTGAGGAAGGAGAGCACATGTCCCGAAACATTTCCAGCAAACACATGCACTGGAGCAATTTGTGTTCCCTTGTATTTCCACGAGGTTTCATCTTAGACTGACACAACAATTTCTTAAATGAAGAAACTGGTTTTCAATCTAGTTTGTTTTCTTCTTGCTCTTTTTTCACCCAGACTCTCTGTTTATATACAAGTGTTACAGCTCTCTTGAGTTTGCAGAGGTGGATAGTGATTTCTGCCCCAAATTGCAGTGGCATCAAACAAAGCAGAGGGAAGGAGAGCAGATGAGCTTTTCTGCAGCATCCCTATAATATCTGCTCAGTCATATCACAGGCAGTGTAGTTTTATGAACTACAGAAACATCCTTTGTGAATGTAGCATTTCTCTGCTTTTGCCTAGTCCAAATGAAGTCTGACGGGAGTACAGATAGGTGTGATGCGTTTACCTGTGAAAACTGGGGACAGTGCTTGCAAGCCTGAGCAGTGTTTTCTGTTCTTATGTCCCTTTTCATTCAGAGCTGAACAAACTGATATGTGAAGAAAGCACTGTCCTGCTTTTTGGATGTTTGTCAAATAGGGGTAAAGCTAGCAGCTGAAATGCAGCCACACACAGATAAAGGCACATTTGCCAAGGAGTGGAAGCTCTCTGAAATTTTTTTACCCTGAAGACCACAATCATGACATAGATTTCAAAATCATCTGACCCAGTGTACAGCCCACCTGCCCTGCAAGAGCAGTGCCCACAAGAGACCTCCTGCATGGTCCCAGCTGTCATCCACAGGCAGATCTCAGCAGTGTGGCACATGGGGAGCAGACTCTTGGGCACAGAAATGTCTCGAGTGGACCTGCCCAATCTGCCTTGGATGTGACTCTGTCCCAACATACTTGGTGAGGTGCTGGTTTATGGTGAAGTACTTCACTCACAGGGGCAATGCTTTTGTACCCAGCTCCTTCAGAGAGCTGACAACGTCTGGTAAATTTTGCTCAGGTTACTGTTCCTAATTTTTCAACAGCTAAGAGGCAGAAAAGCTCAGGCTATTGTTTGTTTGTTTTTTTTAAACAATTATTTTTAGAAGAAAGGAAGGTTGTAAAGGGAAATTATTTGGTTTTAACCAGGTCTAAAAACATTCATGATGATGATGACCTACTGACAGCTCAGCTGTAAGTAACAGCTATAGTATTTGTTAGCAAGGTCGAATTTTATGAGGAATGGCCAAGGGAGCTGAGGATGTTCAGCCTGGAGAAAAGGAGGCTGGCGGGGGGAATTGCTGCTCTCTACAATCACATGGAATGAGGTTCTAGCGAGGGGAGTGTTGGTCTCTTGAGTCAAGTAACAAGTGATAGCATGAGAGTAAAGCAAGCCTTGAATAGTGACAGGGGTGGTTTAGATTGGTTATTAGGAACAAATACTTTGCTGAAGGGGTTATCAAGCTTTAGAGTAGGCCGCCAGGGAAGTTGCAGAGTTACTATCCCTGAATATATTTCAAAGACACCTAGACATGGCATTTAGGGACATAGTCTAGTAGTGAACTTGGCAGTGTTAGGTTTGAACTTGATCTTAAGGATTTTTTTCCAACCTAAATGATTCAATGATTCTATGTTTACTGAGATTTAAAATTAAACAGGAGACATCTCTCACAAGGTTGTTAAAGCCTACGACAACTTTCAGGAAACAGAGAAGTTCCATTTCTGGCATTTCCTCTTTCTAAAATTTATTTTCTTTTTCTGGGAGCTTTATTCTTTATTGCCAGGGTGGTACTGGCTTAAGTACTCTACTTTCCCCCTACTTCTAACTTTGCCCCCTCCCTCCCCACCTCAGCATCATGGCACTTCGTTGTATTGAAATGTCCCCTTATCCACTTCTGGTGTCACATTCTGTCACGTGAATGGGCTGCTGTGCTACTGCCAAAAATAAATGCTGTGCTGGCCTTTCCTAAATGTGTACAGACTCAGCTGGGTCTCCAGGACTTTTTATAGCCCTCCAGCACAGTCCTATCTTTGGTAGCATCAGCATTTCCATGGCAACCAACTGTGATGTCAAAGTAACATGCTTTTTTGGTGAAAACAGGCAGGAAGCAATAAACTCTTCATAAGCAAAGATCCAATTTTAATGCAAATGCCTCTCATAATGTCTGCCACCACTGCTGTTTATGGTTCTAATCCTAATTATCTCACTGTTACCTTGCGGTCCCCCATCTGTCATACCCACCTGTTGCATGATCTTTAGTGTGCCCTTACAGGAGTATGTGTGCATTGTTGAGGAGAAAGGTGTGCTCTGTCCAAAGGAAGGAGAAGCACTAACAGGAGCAGGAGAGATATAGCAGTAACATACAGACATAAACACTTTTTTGGTTTTTTTTCTAAGCTAATGTCATTGGTCAACACCAGCCTTCTCCAAACTTTTCCAGTGGATGTATTTCCAGTGAATGAGTAGGTTGTAGCCATGTGAACTGAGCCTGCTGACTATACTTTCCAGGACCTCTTCCAGACAGGATCTCCAGGGGAAAGAATTGTGGATGGATGTATTACGCTCACAGCTG
Source organism: Xenops minutus (assembly GCA_035221455.1). Lineage (NCBI taxonomy): Eukaryota > Metazoa > Chordata > Aves > Passeriformes > Furnariidae > Xenops > Xenops minutus. Next base: position 18,032,942 of record JAWWEE010000158.1, read on the forward strand.
AGAAGGGAGCAAAGGTAACAAATGAGCTTGTCCCAAAGGCTGCTTACTAACCCTATCTTAAATAAGCCCTCAAGACCACAGATTGTGCCTCAGCCTTGTCCACCTGCAGTACTGCCTCTATGCATGCCCTCTAACCAGAGGACAGCAATGAACAGTGGGGGATTTAACTTTTAATAGGATCTATCTGCCTTTATCTGCAGTACTGCATATTCCTTGGACCAAAACACTCACGTGATGAAGACTGCTTTGTGGCATTAAGGATTAAGCCTGTAAGAATTTTGATTTGTAGGGCAGACTTCCCCCCTGCTGAGGGTGGGAGAAGCAACACACTGTGACTTAATGCTGCACAGAGTAGAATTTATCTACTCAGCACTCTCCTAGATGTCATCTGTTTTGTTGGACTGATGGTGTTTTTACAGTTTAAGTGAAGATATAAGGGTGATTTCTCTATTCACAACAGTGAATGGGGTTTACCCGATTCTAATTTGGGCAATGAAGAGTCAATGTACTCCTCCCTGCCCAACCTGAATCAACAAAAAAATGAGTTTACCTCCTCTTTAATTACAGGTAAGTCACTGGCTCATTGGCAGCAGAAAATGCTCTGTGGTTTCTCCTGCTTTTAATTCTCTAACATTATAAAATAAGCACATACATATAAAACAGATCTGAGAGAGAAAAAATGAACAGCTTACTCTCTGGCCTGCAGTGGAAACAAGTTCACACAAAACCTTGTCTGCATTTACTACATGGGAAGACACGGGCAGATCTCTTACTCATTGATAAATTGCCTTGAAGACTTGTTTCTCTGCCACTTCAGGAGCCCTGGCTGGTCCTCTGCATCCTCTGGTGTCATGGTGTGACCACGGGAGCGCTGCATGTGGAGCTCCCTTGCCCAGACGAGGCACATTGCAGCCCTACACAGAGACAGGGACATCTCAGTGTCCCAAGGGCAGAAGCCTCTTGTACACCCTCTGTACCGATTGCAGGGTGACAAGAACATTCCCATCTCACCCCTGCCTGAAGTGCAGCCGAGCTGTTTGCTGTGCTGAGCTGGCTGCTGGCTCAAGCAACATGCAAGACACTTCTGCACAAAGCAAGGGATCCTGCACAGTCTAAGCTAACAACCCCAGCCTCCGCTCACCTTGGTGCAGCCATTAATCCTGAAGCCTAACGATGGCCACAAACCTGGCAATTACTCCATTAATAATTTAAAAATAAGCAGATATAAACTCTGTGTCATGACAGTTTCTCCCATAATATAGCCATCACTGTGTTTATGATTTGCAAAATGCTGCTGCTACAGTTGTTTATTACAGACATACTACAATTTACTTCAGTTTTGTCACCATTTTGCAAAAATTCTATCTGTTGGAAATTTTTTTGACCAGTATGATGTCAATAATCATTATTTTAGGACAAATCAAAGAAGTTAAAACAACAAATACATACTAACACAGGTTCTATGACAAAAACTCCTAACAGAATACAGATAGATAGAACATAACAATATAGATGATATAGAATAACAAATCTTGCAAGCTAGTTCTTAAATTTTATGGCAAATTGATGGTTACACCAAGAAAACTTTGTAAGAATTCTACTTCCTAGCTGTTACATGCATGATCTTTCATTTTTATTGACAAAACTTTTAAAAATCTGCTGAGAAAATGGGTGTTTCTGTGATGTGAGCACTTGCACACATTTCTGATCAGTGTTAAACACCTCTAGTACAGATGCAATCTAAAGAATCCATTGCAAGGTGTACAGAGAAGTGAGGGGCATCACAGTACCAGAACAAGATGTATCTCTTCATTATTGTAAGGGAGGCCAATACAATGCTCCATGCTAATGAATTTGTGTTACTGAATTCCTTAATCACTAATCTTGGAGCGTGTACCCTAAACAGACAGCTGAGCTGTCGGTGATGGGTTCACACAACAGCACTGTGCCTTGCTGGTTAGCTGCCACCTGTGACTATGGCTTTAAAAACTGTGCTGATGAGGTCTTGAGACCCTGCTGCCCACCCATTTCCATGCTGAGAGAGCTGAACGAGTGCTTACTGTTTCTCAAATAACACCCAAATGCACTCATCCTAGTGCATGTCTTTTATTTTATTTTTTTTTTCTTTTTCATGGCTGTAATGCTTCATAGAAGCTAAACCACAAAGGCCAATCAGATCAGCCAGCCAGTGTTTCCTCAGGGAAGATAACCAGGTAGCCCCTCAGTGAGATTTAGAAAAGGAAACACCTGTCAGCATTCAAGAAGCCATTATCAAACTCCAACCACCTTGGTCTCATCCACTATGCAAATCTCCTTCACCTGCAACATTATCTACAAGATGAGCCAAACCAGTGTCTGAGAAACCCTGCTTTCTGCCTCTCTCTAGGTTTTGCTTTTCTGTACTAGCAAGATTAGAAAGTTTTGTTGGTTTTGTTTTCGTTTGTTTCTTTTTTCTGTCATAGTAATGTGATTTCATGTGCTTTCACAGCCCACTTATTTTTATGAACTACGTGCAGAAAGTGGTCTTTAGCAGCCCCTCCACGTTTTGCCCTTTCAGTTAAAACCTTTGACTTAAAGATCGACAGTGTTCTGCGTCTGTGTCAAGCAATGAGGAAAAGTTAAAAGCTACAAAAGTAACCGAGAGGTAAGCAAAATCACCTGCTTTTTGGGTCACACTGTGATTTTTACAACTGCTCTGCAGTATCATTTTCTGCATAGAGTTTCCTTAGCAACCATGTTAACAATTGGCCCAGGGCTAGACCTTAACATTAACTCATGTTTGGTTCACATGCAGTGCCAAAAAAGGGGGAAAGTAATCTGCTTATTTGTAATCCGAGATAAAAGAATGTTGAGATTTAAAATGACTAAACTTCATAGCAGATCTTCTGCAAGAATCAGTTGTAGTTGACCAATGCTACCTGGGGAAGAACCTCCTGTTTTTATCATGCTCTGAGCATAATATGGGATTGTAGCATGACCTCCATCTGGCTAATCAGAAGCTGGTTGCTGGTTGTTTTGTGACAAGCCACAAATAATCCTGACCTCATATATTTGTCGAGATATTGGAATTTAATGAATTTGCTAAGCAAAATTTTATTTGCTTAGTTAGGAAAACTGATTACAGTCATAGGATTTGATGGTTGTACTAGCTAAAGGCTCAAAGCAAAGCTTTAGCTCTGAATCTTTGGAAGTCTGGAAAGAAAAGGCAGGAAACAGAAATTTGAAAAACGATGCTACCTCTGAGACCACTTCCATGTGAAAAGAAAGATGGTTTTTTCTTCTACTGGCAGCAGGAGGGCCAGCTGCAAAGGTAATATAGGTAAAAGAAGAAAGCTGGTAGTGCCCTGGAGGCTACTAGCAAAGAAGATATCCGTGGCTGTTATACTTGTTACATGAAGCTGAGTAGGAGAAGGGGGGACTTGGTAAAAATGCCTCCAACATCTTCATTTCACGTTACTTGGTATCATGTCCTTTTCTCAGCTTGTGCCTAAGTGCCTGTATAGTACAGAACCTGGATATCATTCTTCTATCCTTTCCCAGGGCTTTGCTGACAGTTGTTCCAGAGAAGCGGTGTAACCAGCACATCTCCCTCTGCATAACACATGCATCAGGAGGGGAACCAAAGCAGACTGTCTGTGTGGGATGTGACTGACACCTGACTCCTGCGTGGTGTCAATCCTGCAGCCACATTTTCATGCTGTGAGCTCACAGGCAGTAACTCAAGTTGTTTTGGTATACAAGTGTAGTGGTACTTTGGTGTCTTTCTTGAGCTGGGGGAAAAAAAGAGAAAGAGTTGGCACTAGCCTTGTGATTTCCCACCCAGTTTGCTCTTCACAAGGTGGTGTGGACCTTCTCAGACCCTGCTGAGGTGATGGACAGGGAAGAGAACAGGGCAATTGAGAAGCTGAGTTTGCATATGTGCAAGGTGAAGGAGGAAGATGATGTGCCTCTCCTCTTGTTCCTAATCTATGAGGGTCCTGCCTTGGTAAGACTTTTTTTTTTTTGGCACGTGAGGCATTTTATAAAGCCTCCTCTGAGAAATTTCTCTGGCCATCTGTGAGGGGACAGCTTCTGCCTTGCAGTGAGGAATGAGGTGATTTGGTTATAAAGAGGCTGATGTGTGATATTGAAGTGTTTATATGCTGCTCATGAAGCAAGTAAGGTTTAACTGCACTTGGAGCTACTTCATTGCCTTTAGATTTTTGTTTCCCTAAAATAAGAGACAGTAGGGGAGGACAGACTGTACTTGGCCTGCAACTCACTTCCAGGTGCTGGGATGGCACAAGGAGCTGCGACACCCAAGAGAACAGGTACTTCCAGCAAGTTGGGAGAAAAGCATCTTCCTACTGATCTGAACTGTTAGCATTCAGAAGCTGGTCCTATCTTTCTGCAAGCTCTTTGTGCATATGCTGTGGGAAGGACTTTCTCTGCTCCCTTACATCTTATAATCCCCAGGGTTTGTTAATAAAAAGAAGCCACAGGACAGGGCAGGCAGCTGTTGTGGTGAGACTCTGCAAAAAACTTCCCCAAAATATTTTTCTCGGGCAATAAGGAAGAGCAATGTCCTTTTGCAGAGCCATCAGCTTTGCACCTTTCCATTTTCTAGACTTATTTCCAAGCTGCAAAAGCCAGTGTGACCTGTCACTGTTTGCTTAGGGGACCGTTTTGCTTTCCAGCAGAAATGCCAGATGTTTCTAATTCTCTTTTACTGCTAAAGAGATTACTCTGCTTGAGGAAAGCCTGATACTGAAGGCCCTGAGAGTCTTCTGTATGTCTGATGAGCTTCCTCTACACATCTGTGTGGACACATCATCCTCCTCCTTCCCTTGTTTCCTTCTGTGCCCAGAGTCTGTTTTACATCCCAAAGAACAATGGGATGTCACCAATAGATAGGACATTACCATAAAGATGTGCTATCCTCATAAACCCCCTCCTGACCATTCTTAGTTCAGGTTGCACTGCTAAGCTGACCATGGTCTTGCTCTGACCTCTCTGCGGGAATAGCACTGGGGCTGACAGGTTCTGGGGTGGGTTTTCCCCATCTTTTCTGAAATAATCCAGTGGTTATGAAGAAAGACAGCAGAATGGCAGTGATGGCAAGGCTGATTACACTGGTCTGGATACAAACGCAAACTGGCACTCCAGCCAAAGGATTGGGACAGAAAGACATGATGGCTGTGAATTTGAGCACCATCTTTGTGTTGTCCATCTTTATTACGGTAATGCACGCAGGGTTCAACCATTTTTCTTGAAGTGGAGCCAAGTAAGGAACCCCATCAGTTCCTTCTGGAGCAGTTTAGAGAGGTTTCTCCTCAGCAATACATCCTTGGCCAACGGCTGCTCTATGAAAGCTGGAACAAGCCTGGCTTTCATCTCTTTTTTGTGCCAAGGCCCTCTTAGAATAAAGACAGTTGCTGCATTTTCTAGCCCCTAAAGGCATTCTCTATATGGGGGAACAAGGGAGGAATCTACCAGCCTGCATCCACATGGCTGGGCAAAGGGAGGCATGACACCTTTTCTTGTGGTCCACTGAATGGGAAGGAAAAACCCAGGGAAAATATCTTTCAGCTGCTTTTGCTCACTTGTTTCTTTTAAGCAAGACATGTTTCTCCTTAGGGCATGAGGGAGGTTGAGTATATTCTCCTCAGAGTTCAAACTCGCAGCAATCACAAGGAAGGTATTTCCCAATACTGTCTCCCTCTTCACAGCTGAATTAAAGGGCAGGACCAGTCCTTCTCTGTAGCCTCTGAGGAAGTGGCAGGCTGCCTGCCCAGTAAGACACATAGTCTCAGGCTGGCTGTCCCTGCTCCAAGCCCTGCAGAGCTGCTGACATCCCTGCCTTTCAGATTTTGGATTGAATAGCTCCAATCCGCAGATTGTGAATGACTCAAATGCTCTTCATCAGCAGTTGTTGAATCTTCCCCTTTCACTTTCCAGGAAGGGGGAAGAGACTGATTTATTCACTCTGCTGGGGTGGCAGGGGACAGAAGCAAACTGTAAAAAGGAACAGCATATTCTAACATTATTCAAATCCTGAGGCCTAATGCATGCAATCTGCCCTTTCAGGATTTCAGCCCTCTCATGAGTGATATCTTAATTTGTATCCAATTACAAATAAAGTGTGCATCATTTAACTTTCTAAGGGAGCTCTGACAAGCTGACATGTGAGATGCTTCTTGTAGATTAATGATAAACTTGTTGCAGAAAGCTACTGCAACTATGTGTGGTTGTATCATTGCTTTTCAGAGAGCTCAGACTCTTCATCTTTGTCATATGTGCCATGCTGCAAACTTCCTGGGGAGATTTTTGTTTTGCTGAAGAGTCTTAGAAGGGGAAAGGAGAGAGTGAGAAGTCCATTTTTTGAAAGTAGTATCGTGCAAATCCCCCTTCCTGTGGTGCTGAAGTCCTGAGCAAAGGATGAGCTTTATTACTAGTATTTCCTTTTACTATGATGGTGATTAGAGGTATCAACGTTTTTACTAGGCATGGTGCAATCATAATAAATTGCCTCTCCCTGCTTCTCAAATTGCCAATAATCTAACACTCTGATGTCAGCAACTCTGAAACCATCAAGTGGCTGGCAGTTTATTACCCTAGAGAGCAAGATGCACATCAGTGGTCACCTCCCCATCACGTGCTCAAGCCTTTAACTCAGTTCCCTATGCAGTGACATCTTTTTCCTTTAAAAAAGCATAGCAAAGCAAAGGTCTATGCCATGACCTAGGATTCTGTAGGTCCTGCTACTCTTGGTAGGGAGCATAGACTGGTCTGTGGAAGACTTGCAGCAAATGGCATTTTGCAGTCAGGCAGCCTTCATTCCTGAGTGGGTTCGTTTCCCTATCCAGAGCTGTGTGTCCTGCTAGCCCAGACTTTTCAAAGCCTTTACTAAACAAATTCCAAGGGGATACTGCCAGGACACCACATTCAACACTGTTAAGATTTTTATTGTTTTAAGGGTATTTTCTGTTTCTGCTATTATTTTTGCTGAGAAGTGGTGACAGTCACAGAGTGATGCATTTGTAAACATGCACAGTTCACTCTTGACTAACCCTTTCCTTATCTCAGGCAGCTGTCGAATTAATGGTGATGTCAGTCAACGGACTCTTGACTTTCTTGATTCTTCTCCAGCTCAGTCACCAGCCTCCAAGTAGGATATGGTGTTCAAATTGGTCATGCAGCCAAAACCTTTTCCAAAATTTTAGTGTCATGTTGATATGATTCATTTGCACAATCAGCCAGTTTCACAATCCTCCAGTAATGCTGCCCCGCCCCCCCCCCCCCATAAGTCTCAGTTCTTTCCCAGCCTAAGATAATCCAAATTTTAGCCTCTAGGAAGCTGGTAGACCCATATTCTGGGGCAAATGCTAATTAAGTAGCTGTATTTCAGCAACAGCTGTATGAGAGTTTTTCCATTTCAGTGCTGAAGTTGGTGAGCTGAGCAAAACTCTGTGAATCCCCATTCCCTCCTTGTGCAGGTGGTTTGCACAGTGCAGATTATCACATGGGCCTTGGGTTTTGACCATGTTAGAGCATAACAAGCAAGGTGGACTGCAGCTGCCTTTCTGACAAGCTAGAAAAGGAGCATCATCCTCAAGTAACTCTATGCCCTTCCTGAGAGGTCAGTTCCCCACAAAAGAAAAACAAACAAACAAAAAAACACCAAACCAAAACAAAAAAAGGCACCAAATCTGATGGTGCATTTCCAGAGCCTTCTGGAGACCCTTTGCTCTCCTCCTTTTATAAAGGGAATGTGCTCTCTTGGGTGATAGGGAAGGCTTAAAACTGTTGAGAAAAGGAGGTCTGAAATATTTTTTTTTTTTTTTTTAAATGAGAAATGAAGTAATTTTTCCTCAGCTTGTTTTTTTTCAGTACAGATATATGGAAAATGGAGGAGGGTGGTCAGACACTGTAACAGGCTGCCAGGTAAGCATTGGAATCACCATCCCTGGAAGTCTTCAAAAGTCATGTGAATGTGGCAAGTGGCGATATAGTTTAGTGGAGAACATGGCAGATGTCATGTTGGACTTTACAATCTTAGAGGTCTTCTCCAACCTTAATGATTCTATGTCCTTCAGGTCCTGAGAGAGACCTGCACTGAGCAACTGAAAAAGTTGTGAATGTCTTGGGTACAGTGAGATCCTTGAAGGCATCTTGCTTCCTCTTTCATGTCTGGCAGTGGGCAATTGCAGACACATGGAGAGCCTAAGAACAGAGCAAGCCCAGAGTCAAACTTGTGAGGGTTTTCACAGATGAGTGAAAACAGCAGAGTTACCTTTGTTAATTTCTTCCATGCCATCTCAACTACTGATTTCATGTCAATGGGCACAGAATGGCTGAAGGCTGCAAACTCTGTGTGCTCCAACACGTCAGCAAACATGCAGTAGATTGGTAGCAGACTTTGTGTCTTCTCTCTGCCTCTGAATGAGCTGATTAAAGTAACTTTATGTCATGGAGGGAAAGAGATGGAGGTATCCAGGCAAATGCTTCTCTCTAGTCTTGCAACTGCTAGACTGTTTCAGACAAAAGAATACTACCAGCAGTGTGAAAAACCATGGCCTCTCTTGCCTTATCCTGGTCTGGCTGGTTGGCAGGCCAGCTAGGCAGATGAAATCCCATTGCATCTCATTCTTGCTGTGAACTAATGTTGAAAAATGCACTTTTTCTGTCCATGGTTTTATCTGCCACCCATCTCCTGAGCCACCCTGTGGAAATTCAGTTTGAGACAGGCAGTGACATTCAGTTGTGCTTTTATCTCCTCCACAAAGAGGAGTATTTCTTTAGATGCGTGGGTTTTTTTTAAAGTCAGGGCCTCAGGAAAACAATGCCACCTCTCCCTAACACACTGGGAGATACAAGCACTGAGACCTTAGCCTCAGTGTTAAATGTCACTAGAATAAGCTGCACCTCTCTGCTTTCTGTCCAATTGCTATTTCTTCCAATTCTACCCTTCAACTCTGAATGTGTTCCTGGAAATGATTCCTTTGGACATTCAGTCCCCAGCAGCTTAGAGGATACTACTGCCTGCACAAGAGCAGCTGGATCTCCTCTGCATGCCTGCAAGGCTAGAACACTCTGATTATTTCATGGGAGAAGATGGACGGGGAGAGACCTAGATAGCTGGAGCAGAATGGCTTAACCCCTACACTGCTGGATCTCCTACCCCACTGGCAGAATGTGTGTAGGTTGGGACATATTCAGGTTCTGCCTGAATGTCCTCACTTTTGGAAGAATGGTTGCTAGAAGGAAGAGAGGTGAGGTGGTACCAGACAGCAGGGAAAGAAACACAGCATCAAAATAACACAGCACCTGCAAGTTTTGAGGAGAGACAACAGAGAGGAGCTGGAAGATGCTGAGGGGAAGCAACACCAGGCCTGGGTACCCTTTCTGAAACAGTCATATTGTAGTCACGCTGGGGTTTTTTCTCACCTGGAGTCATCCTCTACTTTCAGAGGCAGCAACATCATTGTTCCTAAAAGGGTCAGGCTGGTATTGAGTGCCAGCCAAAGAAACCATTCTTTGAGAATGGCCCCTTTGTGCCCTGCAAATGGTGAGGACCTCCAGTAGCTTGCAGTGGGTGAGGTGAAGTGGGAAGGTGGGGACACAGTTCCTTAGAAGAAAGCCCCTCTGTTCTCTTCCCAAAGCCTCCTCCAGCAGCTAGAACCTTTGGTCCTCTCCAGAGCTTTGCCTGATCCCAAAGACTTTGCCTTGCTTTGGTGAGCTGAGCAGGAAAATCCCTCAGAAGAATTTGCTCTTTTACTGCTTCAGCTTGTCTGTCTGTTGGGCTTTACTCCACCCTCCGCCCCAGCCCCTGGGTGTAGCTCCAGGTTGGACCCCATCCTTTCCTTCCTCACATCCCCCCCCTTGCAGCACTACCCTCCAGCTGTGCAAGGGCAAGAGTGGGAGTGCAGGCTCTCAAAAACCACCCGCGATGCTTCGCAAGGAGACTCCGGGAGTATTTTCAGTGCACTCCCCCTCCAGATCACTCCAGTTCTTGCTCCCAAATACTGCTGTTTGCTTCTATTCACCAACACTTGAGTGGAACCAGTGTCTTGTGAAATGTGAGGTCTTTGGTGCACCCCAAGTAAGGAAAAGCAGTCGTACATCCTGTTGGCAAATGACGGCTTTCCACGCTGCGCTTCCCTCCCTGCCCAGTGGCAGCCTCACCACTCCTCCCATACACAGAGTGAAGGCTGCTTTGCCGGGCACAGCCGTGTCCCTGCAGGACAGGAGAGGGTGAACTGCAGATCTGTCATCAGCATTCCCTCCTCCTCCCCTGCCTGTAATGCTGGGGAGCCGCATCAGCCTGATGGAGCTTTGAGCCGGGCTGTCACATGAGTGGGGATTGGCAGCGCCAAGGGACTCGCAGCCCGTGTGTATCTGCCTGCCGTCCTGCCTGCTCACTCCTTTCGTGCCCAGGCTGTGGCTCGCTTCCTGCAGCGACTGGCAGGAGTAAGATGGAGACTGAGGGATGCAGAGGCGACAGTGCTCCAGTATGTGACCCAGCATCAAGCAGGCTGGTGTGACCCACACACCAGGAGACTCACAGAGCCCCAGCTACTCCGTGCTGCATGGGCCATGAGCGTGTTTTCGGCAATGGCTGTGGGTTGAAGTGAGCTTGGTTTTGGGGTGTGCATCAGGAGAAATGTGTTCTTGGAATAACACACTACAAGGGATGTTACAACCCCGCCTGCCTCTCCTAGAAGGGATGTTTCAAAAGGTCTTGCTCAGATCTCTGTTTTCCACTTTATCGGGAGTCTGCTGCACTTGGTGGAAACAGTTCAATGAGCTTTGAATTGGATCTGTGTCAGCAGGGAACAGCAAAAGCTGGCAGATGAGGTAGGATCTGCCAGCAAACCAGTGGCGCCCTCTCCTGCCGTACCCCTCCTTTTCGGTCTGCAGCCAAGTCATCGCTGTCTTTACAGGGTTTTGTTGGATAGAAATCCCCTGTCTCTGCCCCGCCCCAGGAAAGCACAACTTAGCGCATCCCCCTGGAGACCTCTTTGCTAATAGCAGTTTGCAAGTCACCACTTCTACGTATGGTGTGGCATTTTTTCTTGTGCCTCTCATTTCTAACAGTCTCTAGAATCATGCAGACTCATTTATTTCCTTTGTCGTGTACTCCTGACAGAGACTTCCCTGCTCCTGGTTTGGCTGAGGTCTGAGCAGATCCTGTGCTCACCTGTCCTGCCTCAGCACTCCTGATGGTGCCAGCTGGACTCCTTCTACCTGCAGCATACCCGAGGCTTTGTTTGCAGCTGCCTGCTATGTCGAGCTGTTCAAATCCATACGGGTGTGCAGTGGAAAGGGGGAGGTCTGATTCATTTGGTGCAAGGCTTGCAATTCCACCAGTGAGGTCCTGCAGCAATGAATCAATCTCAGACTGACACAAATGGATACCTGGCCTGCAAACTCAAGTGTAAGAAGCGAATTTTCTAGGTAATTTTTAATCTATATAAACACAATTTAGGATTTTTTTTATTACTTCACAGTATGTGATCACATTTAAAGGGGAGAGAAGACATTCTGTCATTGGCTGTAGTAGTTATAAAATGAGAATATGATGCAGGTTTGTAGGTCCAGGTTGTTTTCTAGGGGTCAGGGAGTGAACTTTCCACTTAGATCTTATGTGTGAATACAGAACCCTCTGCAGTGAAAAAAACCTGCATGTTACTCTGCTTATGATTGTCCCACAAGGTCCCTCTCTGTTTAGGCAGAGTTTTCCAGCAGTCAGTTGTCCTTCATAACCTGAGCAGCTAATGCTGCAACCAAAGCTGCCCAGAAAGTTGTCTATTATTGCAGCTATTGCCACTAATGAAAACTTCCAGTTTAAGAGGGAGTGTCATTATCTGTAACATGGTACTGAGGGCAGTGGTTCCAGTAGCATATGATGAAATCTAAGAAAGCTCTGCAGGCTCGAGATCACAGGAAATACAGGAATTTCTGACCTTGTATAGTCTGCACATTTTTTTCTGCCAGCTGATGCTAAATCTACATTAGTGGACAGCAAAGAGGGAAGAAAGAGGTTGGCTGGCAAAGGGTGAAGTCAGGATGCCCACTGATCTGCCTGTGTCCTTGCTCTGAAGTTTGACAGTGCTGCTGGGGACCTTCAAGACCTTCTGTTTTCTTTTGGCAGTCACTGCAGTCCAGTCCTGAGGGAGAGACCTTGTTAGCTGATCTGGAATGTGGTTTTATTGCATTGATGCTGACTCAGATGGTTTACAAGGGTGAATTCTGAACCTCACCTACCTGCTAATGTTTCCTGAGATGTTTGGGGAGTCAGAGCATGGGGGCAGACCATCTGTCATCCCCAAATCAAAAGAAATACTTGGAAACAGAAATGTTCATAGGCTAGGAGTCAAATCTGGGACTCCCTTACACTTGAATAACCCCATATGGAATGGTATTGGCAGCAGGCAGCAACCTCGAGGGCATACAGACATGCTGCATTACACATCTGAAGTGCATGGCCATGCATGAAGATTGCCAGAGTCAGGAAGAAACAGCTGCAAAAGAAGGACCAGATTCTGACAAAATATATACTGACTTCCACTGGATCAGAAACAAAACCCATGGGGAGGAGGAAGGCTGTCTGTTCAGGTGACCTGGCTTTCTTTGGTAAAATGGCCCCTTCTCCTGCCAGCCTTCAGCAAAATGATGCCACGTACCTACACCCCAGGGGGCACCCATGGGTTGAAGCAATCCCAGGGGCCACCAGAAGCATCAGGACATGATCTGCAAGGACAGAGGAAAATTTGTAAATCACTGTTGATTTTGGGGCTTTTAGCCCTGCTATGTCACAGTGAGCCCAGGAATTGCCCAAGGAGTGGGGTGGCCAGTGTCTTCTGATACAGTTAATTACAGACTGAATCACTCTACTCTGCTCAACCTTCAAAAGTTGTTGGATACAAACAGAGCACTAAAAGGCTTAGTTCAGTTGTCACTCAATGGTAAAGCAGTGCCAGTGCCCTTTGGCAGTGGTGGTTGGAAGGTGTTTTACTTGCCTGGTGAGAGTCTGGCTGGATAGTCAAGAAGTGGCTTTAAGGTTCGGATACCTCAAGGAAGAGTGAAGCTAGGGGATGGAGAGAGTGATCATAAGCATCATATGCACTAGTTCAGTGTTAAACATCTTGAAATACTATGGGTTTGTTTTCCCATGAAAACATAGCACTCTTCCACGCTACAAGGTACACTTGTTCTTAGGCTTTTTTTCTCTAAACCTAAGGATTATAAATCTGTATTATTGCTAGTGGGTGAAAGCTCAGTTATCTAAATCACTGTTATGAAACTGGAAATACACAGCCCAAAAGCCCTATTGCACAACTGCAAAATAGCCAGAGTTGACAATGCTGCAGATAAGTCAGGCCCAAAGCACTCGAGTTAATTTCCAAAGGTTCCTCTGCTGCAATTCCTCCCCCTAATGGCTCCTGGCTGCTCTGATGAGGGTGATCTTGATTAATAATGCAGAGATTTGTGAGAAGGCAAAATCATCATTAATCCCTAGAGACAGTTCAATAAAGCAACAAATGGTTTTCCCCCGAGGCATGTATTTATCCTGACAGTGCTTTGATGAGACAGATGAAAAGCTAGGTAGGAGGGCTGGTTCTGTTGACTCCTGAAGCAACAAGCATCTCTTATGTCTCCCTTCTGCCTCCTGATGCATACAGGGTTTGTGCCTCCTCTTCCTCAGCTGAAGTGTTGCTGAGGTCCTGCCTCTTTATAGTCTCAGCTCATTGGAACTTGGCAAGAGAAAACATAAGCTTTCTGTCCACAACCCCCAGCTGTTCTGGAGAGCAGGGTTATAAACTTCACTTCATGGGGAAGCCAGAGCAGTAAATATGTAGCTGAGGATTAAAAAGAAGTGCTTGGAATGGGAACCTCCTCTGTGTCAGCTCTGCGGCTGCTTTACCACAGTGGTGCAAGATGCATGGAGATGCCTCTGATTAGCATACATGGTCTAAATGCTCTTACTATGGTAATTTATTTAACAGAAATGATATCCCATGGGATGAAATGATGCCCTGATTACCTCACTCTCCTGTTTTCTATTCACGTTGTTTGTATGTATTTCAGTGCTGGTAGGGATGTAGTAGTACAGTTTCTCAGTGTGAATACAGCGACAGTGCTCCTTTCCTTTCAGAAGATCAGTCCATCTTCTCACCTACAGGTCTAGCCTACAATTCTCCTCTTCCCTCATGTCCTGAACAAGCCCTTGGACCACTGCTGATATAACTGTGTTCTGTCTTCCTGCATCTCACTGGCAGGAGCTGGTCCAACCAGTCAAAGCTCCATTAATGCCTTCCTGACACACTTGTACAGACAGTGCTGCTGCTCTTCTCAGCTCCTCAAAACTCCACTGGGGAGCCCGTGACTCCAGGGCCTTCTGGGCTCTGCCACCAGCTTTAAGATTACAGCCCACCTCCTGGGCTGGGAATAAATGGTATGTGTATGTGTTTGTTAGTACTGGCTATGTGACCTCCAGCAATGCATGTGGGCAAAATGGAAATACGTGAGGAGCAACATTATCAGAATGTCCAGAGGGCCAAGCTCTGATGGCATATATGCACCTCCATACTTAGACAAGTACCCTCAGTGCAGGAGTGACAACCAGCTCAAATGAAACTTACAGTGAACCCAAAAGAAAAAAACAGTTCAACAACACAAACCCTTGGAAAATGAAACCAATTTAAAAGCTCATCGGAAAAAAATATGGCCAAGTAACAACCTTATTCATTAACAAATTCTCATGCGATGAGTAATGTCTCCTGGCACCTAGCAAGCAGTCAACATGAAGCTAGCAGAAGTCAGGAAGGATGTTGAATAATCCTGTGTTTTGCAGATACATCATCAGGAGATCAGTCTGGAGGTATGTGTCTTCCCTGGCTCTTTTAGAAGCTCTAGCCCTTTCAAAGGGAAGGTGGCAAACCGTGGTTGCAATCCATGAATAGGATCTCTGAAATGTAGCTACTTCTTTAAAGGGTACTGGCCCCTCTCTACCAGGAGTTGCGGTGTTTCACTTCCCCTTTGCTCTAATCTATTAAACCATATGTTACTTTAGGTAAGTTTAAAAACTACTAATGATGGTTTGTGATCTACTAAAAATACAGGGAGTTTTTTGTAGCATTTTGGGTAACTGTGAACTGTCTGAAGTGCAGTCTAACTTGCTTGGACTGCTGAAAGTTTGATGTTGCTTGAGCAATGTAGTGAAAAACTGTGGCTGCCTGTAGTAACTAAGGAATGGAGGGACATATATCTCCCTCATTCAGCTCAGATGCCAGCAATGGCAGATTTTTTCAGTGCGTTATGTTGTTGTCCTATGAGTTGTGCTGTTATGTTGTTGTCCAATGAGTTGTGCAACCCCTCAAGGACTGCACCCAGTACCTTATTAATTCAAATAGCCAGCCTTAGAAAAAGGGGAACTATGTACCTCATGCAGTGTCAGGGGGTGGTTTGCATTGTTTTCTATGCCAACAACTGTGAACACCTTCCCCAGACTGGAGTAATAAAACTTCCTCTGACTGGGCTCTTTCTGATGACCAAATGAGCAGAGGAGTGGCATGTGGCCATATTGCTTCATAGTGAGAGAGGACAAAACCCAACAAAAACCTGCAAGTGTATTTGTTTGCTTAAGGGTTTTTCTTTTCTGATGTGATTACACTTTTTAAAAATGTTTTTGCAATATTAGGGATGTAGAATCCTCTCTTATTTCTGACCTATAAACTATCAAAGAGGCGCCTAACACATACGTATGTGACTCATGACTCTAAATTCGATTGCCAGTTGCCAGCCCTGAATAATTCCAGGTTCCTTTTCCTGTGCTCCTCCTATAAACAGCTCTCTAGAGTACACAGATCTTTGATATGAGCTCCCAAGCCACCTGCTCCCTCCTCACCTGCTGTTCTTTCTCTCTTGGCATGAAATGTCTGGCTAAGGTTTCTGTCCCGAAGGATCTAACAGCTGCTGAACTGGGTTATTATCCACAAAGAAAGGAGATAGGGAAACAGAGAGACCAGTAACTTAGCTGTAATTTTTTCTCCTTGAAGCAAGGAACATTCATGAGAGTAGAAGGCAAGAAAAGAAGCTTTGTTTGAATTGTCACTTTGTGTTCTGTCTCCTCTTCCCTCAAGAGTAATCAATATACATGGCTTCTACTAGCCCAAAGCTAATTCTTAGTACTCATCAAAATAGAGATTTTTCCCTCTGCCCCTGTTAACTCACCCCAAAGCTGGTTTTGCTAAGTCTTTTGCAAGGCTCCATATGTCTGTGCTCAGCTTGTGTTTTGTCACATTCATGATGTCCCTGTCCAAGACACAGACAGAGCTTTTCTCTGCTCTATGCCACCTCTTATCAGCTTGGGACAAAACTCTTACTTCTTAGAGTTTGTTCTTCCACATAGTTGCATTAAAAAGTGCTGGGACTGAATTGGCCTATGGCCAAGCAATCTAGCTCATGCCATATGACTGATGATGGTAGATACTCCTCTAGAGCTTCTAAGGAGTTTTGCAGGAGTTAAACCACCTGGAAATACTGTGATACCCTTAGGCACAGCTGTCAGATGGTACAGTGTTGTTGTTATTATCATCATCACCATCCTCCTCCTCTTCCTTCCTCTATCCTCTTTTTTCTTAAAAACCCAAAATTTAGTCTGAGTACTACAATGTACCCATAACACCTGGTGGAATTTGGTCTATTTCTCAGGGACAGCTTTGTGCAGCTCCTGCTTAAATTCTCTTTCCCCTTCCCTAATAGAACACTCTTCCCTTTAGTGTTTTCCCTCTCACCTCTAGCAAAAAACTTTTGAGCAAGCCAGTTTGCACTGCTGAAGAGTGAACCTGAACTGAAGAAGTTTCCACACTTCTGATTTGGGAAATAGAGATTACAAAAGGGGTCAATGCAGATCAACAAGCAGGAAGGTTTAGCTGTTGCCTAGATCAGTGGTCTCCAAAGTGGGGTGCATGCACTCCATGGAGTTTGCAAGACTATTCATCAGGGTGTGGGAAGATAATGCTGTAACTTCAATATGCATGTATATAACGTTTAAATATATATACATATATTGGTGATGTGTGCTCAAATTATTTTTTTACTGATAGTGGTATGCAATCAAAAAAGTTTGGAAACCAGAGACCTACATTTACTACAACATGCCTCCCTTTCCATGCTGTTCTGTCTGGGGAGTAGGTCGTAGCTCTATATTTATGTCCAAGGGGCCATCATGATCAGCCATTGCAAGAGTACTTTAAACTTGTCTGTGAACAGAAAGACCTTAGAGACAGCAGGGCCCCAAGAAAAGGAGATGATCATCATCTCTGATGATCTGGTTTCTGCATATACACAAGATAGGGACCATTATTTGCCCTGTGGAAAAGCAGAACTCCAAGGGCTGGCAGTGAGCCAATGTTTGTCAAGTGGTCATTTTCTGTTTTGAAGGTGATTCTCTCAAGTCCTGAACACGAATGCTGACAGATGTTCATCTCTGGTATAGTGAATGTGGACGTAGGAGTGTTTTCCAGTAAAAGAACATACATTTTAGTACCATTTAGAAAGAAACAGGCTTATAAAGGGCAACAGATATTTTGACCCATTAATATGGACATTTGCATACTTGTAGTTTGCTGTTGTGGTAGGCAGTGCTTTGCATTCCCATTGTCTGTCATCTTAAGAAAATAAAATATGTGAAGCCAAAGAAGGCAAATATCTGTCCACTGATGATTTAGGGACATGGATGTACTTCTGTGTGTATATTTTTGGGGGCATTTCTATTTTTTTTTACCACTATCTAGATGTGTGGTTTCAGGGCAAGAGAATAGTGGTGTATTTTCTGATTTGAGCAGCTGGGTGCCATCTCCAAACAACTGACATTTTAAAGTGATGATCACTAGGTTTCAGTGTTAAATGACCTAGTTGTAAGGATGAAGGCAGTGCATACCACCTGCCAGTTTGAAAGAGGCAGAGGAGACACTGCTAAGACCAGAGACTGTAGTGCAGCTATAAGATCAAGCACTTTGAAGACTATTGAAAAGGACTTTGCTCTGAAAGCATCAATGAAGGCATCACTATGGAGTGATGAGGGGCAGAAGGACATACCAAGCTGAAGGAAAGGTAACAGAACCAGCAGCTGGTGGCAGTCTGTTGTTCTGCACCGCTTGTGTGAATTGGTCCTTAGGAATGTAGGTATCAAAGGAGGCCCATTTTCCATGACACCTGCAGCCTGGGGAACCTCGCAAGCAGCCCAGGTTGCCCTATGAAACTCAGATTGCTTTGGAACTGTTTGCAGAGTGGGGGTGAGATAGGCACAAAACATCCCAGCTTGCTTCAGAAATGTGCAACAGTTGGTGGGGCAATGAGCAGGGCTCCCCTGCCAGCATGCTCCCACATTACGTGTCCCCTTGGACAGCCTCGTGCTTATTAGCACTGCTTTGTCCAGAGATGTAGGAGATGTGGTGCAGTGGGAGGAGATGGCGGTGGTGTGCAGTCCCTCTCTATTCTCTGTACCCCTCACTTCTACCTGCACCCAGTGCATGTCTTCCTGTCTTTGTGCATGTGTGTGTATGCTGGGGAGGCTCAGCCCCAACCTGGAGCACATGGAGTGCGGCAGCTCTACTGCCTGGCTGTGGGACACATTCCCACAGTGGATGCTGGTGGGCACACACTTCTTAGCCAGCTGCCAAGAGTGCTTGTGGAGTGTGGGGTGGCATGTGCAGGAATTGGACATGGATGCTCTGCTTCTGGGACAGGGTCAAGTCCAGATGAGAAATCAAGGAAAGCTTTAAGGGATCTGTCTGAATGCTCGTCTTGGGGCTTTACAGAGTGACTTCAGCTCTATTGCCAAAGTGACATGAGGGTGGGCTTATACCAAAGACATTAATTTTGGCTGACAGGATGGCAATAGGTTAATCAAGCAGAAAAAAGCAGTGAGCAGAAGATGCTTTAAACCTTCTCTGCTTCCTCACAGGCTCTGGAAAGGGGAATCAGTTCTTAAGGCACCCTTAGATATGTGCATGTACCTCCTCATCTAGCTTGCTTTCCAGTCGGTCCAATTCCCCACTGGTGTTCAGACAATCTCCTTCCACCACCCCACTTCTTCTTTGAGGCTTTTGGCAGTCCTGAGGTTTCCTGGGTTGTGGTTGGGAAAGCCCCAGTGTCCTGGGCAGGCTGGAGAGGAAACTGTCATGTGGCACCAGGAGTGCTCAGCTCTCAGCTCAGTAGACAGATTACTATTTAGGAAACTAGGCACCAGAAGGTATACTAATAGTTAACTGTCCTCTCTTGCCCTGTTTGCACCTGATCTCAGGAGGAGATTGGCACCCATGCATTGCTGTCCTTCGGCTTCTGCAAGGACCCCTGTTTAAAAAGATGTAGGTTTTCATGCACATGCTGTATCATTAGAGCAGCTACTCTGCTCTTCCATCAGTGCTTTCACAATTTAGACTGTTTTGTGATTTGTTTGGGTTGATTTTTCTTTTTTCAAAAAAATCTACAAGTACAGACTGTGACAGCCTGGTAATAATACAGTGCCTCTTTGTAAGCAGGGATGCCTCAGAACTTGTCTGAATCCAGTCAAAAAGGCTTTATTTTAAAATAACTATTTTTTTTTTCTTCTGTAGAAAGACAAACCAAAACCACATTTGCTCCACACTGAGTTCATTTGTGCAGGCTCCTGTTCATCTCATGCTTTAATATCGAAGCTATAAACCCTGGAGTGGAAAGGTAATAGTCAGAATGGTGTCCTGCAGAAATGCCAGCAGATGCAAGGCTGACAGCAACACTGCCAGACATTGCTTTAACAATCTTTGTTTCTTTGAGTTATGCAAGTAGCTACAGCCTCTTCCTACTGTGCCTGTCTAAGGTCAAAAGGCTGGTGGCGCAACAGATGCTGCTGTTAGGATGGCAAATAGAGTGAAAACGATGGAAAATTAATTAGCAAATCCATTGCTTGCACACAGACAGGCTGAAAAAAGGCAAAAAAAAGTCAACAGCAACATTTGCAGAGCATTCAGCCAGGTCTGGCTTCAGCTGTACATAATCTTTAGGTGTTCTTGGCACTGGATCAAGGTCCTGGTTTGTGGTGTGAGGAGGGAGGGAGGAGGAGGACTGAAGCAGGAAGTCCTGTATTTAACTTGAATACATTGCACTCAAAATCAGGTGTGGTGCAGTCTGCCATCTATTTAACGGGGAAAGTAGTATTTGAACTTGAATCCTTATTGTGGCTGATCTTTTCAAGCAAGAAAATCCCTGCTTTCAGCATAAAGGATATAGCCTCATGTTCCAGGTTATTATTTTTAAGCACTCCTAATCCCTCAAGTTAAAAATCCTTCTGGCATAGCTCTAGGCAAAGATGGGATTTGGTGACTTCTGTCATTAAATTTTTTTGTTTGTTTTGTGAATGGTGATTCCCTGTTCTCTGCCACCCCATTCAAAACCCCACTTTCCCCTCTGTATGGATTCTTCCTTATTGTTGCTTTTCCAGCATTACTGTCTGAATGGGTTGCCTCTTGTTCTCAAATACATCCTTTGCATCAGCTTGGGCTGCTCTTCAAAAAAAGGAAGCAGCCAGTGCAAAGCATTCTGTCATGAGTCAGAAATCCTTATGGATGAGCTAAACACAGCAGAGCCGAAACCAGGTCAACAGTGGCTCTCATGAGAATTTTTAGCTATATCCCTGGAGTGGCACTTCTGATCTGTCTTTCTCCCAACCCTTTTACTTCCCTGTACGGTCACACCTATGACAGGAATCTTTGTGTGGACAAGGCAGGTTTTATATTGACTAGCCACAGCATGTTTCACTTTCCTTAGGAAAAAATAATCAGTTAATATACTGAAAGTGTTTTTCACCCCCATTAGTAAAGACAAAACCTGTCTGCTCTTCTTCTTCTGGATGGTGTTCTGCCTGTGAGGAACGGCTCTTGTGTGTGTCCCTACAGTAAGTATCAGACAACTTCCACATCTGTTCAACATGAACATTGGAAACCAGAAGCAAAAAATACCATATCCTCCCCCTTGTGGTGATGTTGGAGTCTCTGCATCATGAGAAATCCAAATGCTAGAACAGCCAACAAGCTTGAATTTGGACCTTTGGGAATTGGAATGAATCCATGTTGTAAGCTCCAGTTCTGGATTGTTATATAACCCTGTGGTATATGATGGCACCACTGCCTGCTGAAGTGTGTAACAGGCCACATCAGTGGAGTGTAGCTGCCAACTGCAGCACAGAAACAAACTACAACAGCACTCCCACCAGACTTCACAGGGCACAACATCTGCCATGGATGAAGCATGCATTTGTACTTGGCTAAGAGATTTTCCTGGTTGTAGTGTGTTGGCAGGATAACATGGTGAGGCTGTGGTTAGAAACTTCTCAAGATGTGCTTTCTGCCTTGTGTCATGGCCCAAAAGCAATTTTAACAGCTTTCTGGCACCCCCTTTCTGCCCTACCTCTTGCACAGTTTGTAGCTCTCTTTGATCCCAGATTCCTTCCACTTTCAGTCTGCACTTTCTCTTCCACTGCATCAAGGATAATGAGCCTGGCAAGTAGGCAATGCCAGCCAGTCAGGAGAAAGATAGTTAAGTGCAGGACAGTGCAACATATTTTGCCACGATGTCAGGTAAAATACACTTCTGATAATGCACTGCTAGAAATATCTTTCATGCTGCTTCTGTGAGGAATCAATGCATATTTGACTTGTGCTTCAAAGATTCTAGTGGCTTAAGAGAGAAAAGATTCCTGGCAGAGTATGATATGCATTTTTCATGACAAATCTGCAGTAACATGATGCCAGTGGCACAGCTCTAGGAGTCTGAACATAGCAGGAACATCCTCATGGGTCCTGAGTAATGTTATATCCATAGTTCTAATGTTCTGCAGATGCATAGAGAAGGTATTTTGTAGCTGTTTGCATGTATTTAATGCATTAAATTTGATGGTCTCTTCCTGTGACCAATTCTTTAATTTGAAGGATATTGTTAAAATTCAATTACATGAGAATCTTGGCTTTAAAATAAGTTTAAAAAGAGCTTTTGGAATTTTAATTATGAAATTTGACTTTTAAGTGACTACTGTCAGTGGACTGGAACCCCTCTGCCCAAATATGAGGAGTTAATCTCACTGAGATTAATTTATCTATGTTACCAGTTTTAGGGGCACTTGTTTCACATTTCCAGATGTTTCTTCACAAACACCAAAGCCATTTTAAAATGATAGTCAAGATTTGTAGGCAGTATCTTGATTGAGGAAGCTAGAATGCTCTAAAAAGACTCAAAAATAACAAAAGCTGACCAGACTCATGATTTGGTGGAGTTGAATTCAGGGCTGGGAAAGATGCAGGATCAGAAAGGAACCATAGCCAAATCCCTTCAAGACTGTCATACCAAAGCAAGCCATTGTACAGTTGGCTGCAGGTATTAGTCCTGCTGGAGGACAAGGACTCTCTTTCCCCAACTAATATGTCCTTTGTGTCAATCTAGAATTCCTTGCTAGGAAAACCTGCACTCCTGCAATGTGTGCTGCCTCAGCTCCACAGAGCAATAGTACTTATTCCAGCACTGACATTTTGCAGAGTGTAATTCCCAAGGAATGTATTTCATTATCACACTATTGTCTTTAAAAAAAATAAATTCCAAAGAATAAACACGGATTTTTTTTTCACAATGTGATTTTCATTAGTAATTATTCAGTCTAGCAGATGCCAGCATGAAAACTACGCAAAGAGCAAATCTCTTCCTCTAACTGTAAACATTTACAGATCATATTAAATGGTATTTAGTACTCTGCAAACATATTGTCAACAGTTCTATCCAGATTCTTCCCTAATCACAGCCTGAGAGTTGGCACAGGCATGTCTGCCACGAAAAGATGGCTATCAGAAAAAATAATAGCAGGCTAAATAGGTTCCTGGCTTAATTAAGACTGGAGTTTATACCAGAGGTGAATCTGGCCTACATGAAGGTAAAACCCTCTTATAGCAGCTTGCATGTACCACACACAGAGTTGGAAAGATGATGTTTCCCCAGGGGCACAGCCTTCCCAAGCAGGCTGGGAACATTTCTTGGCACTGGACAAAAAGGGCCATTACAATGCAGGGCAGAGAACTTCAAACTTTCCCGCATTTAAAGGGATGTAGTTACACCTTTTCTTAGACATAACAGGAGATGTATGACTATTCTTTTATCTCCATCAACTGGTTAAATTTGTTTGAATAGTCCAGAAGAGCAAATATTCCCCGTCCAAATCACCATCTGTGCTTAAAATAGAAATGTGTTAATTCTTAAACACAGACTTGCCTTTTAGTCTCCAGCTCAGACAGTGCAGAATCCCTGAACGGGTTAATGCCTGGGACATAGCTTGATTATAGTGAAGCCATTTCTGTTTAAACTAATATCCTAAAATCTCCTTTCCTATACCTCCAGCCCAATCCCCCTTGATAGCATTTCATTATACCCTATAACGTCTGCTGTCCTGACGATCTGGAATAAACACAAACCAACTAAAAGCTCAGTGGTGACTTAGCCCTCATTTATATTCTGTAAAAACCTGCTATTTGCAAGCATGTCTTAGCACCTCAGCTTTTCACACGAGGCATGTAAAGTTGCAAAGATCTCCAAACACTTAAAAATTATGTCCCCTGGGTGTCTGAAATGAAAGAGCCGGACTGACTGACATTCTCCATGGCTGGAATGGAGACAGGTGGGTAAGGGTACATTCATGACATCCCATTCTCTTTGATTACGTGGTCACAACTTTTTTTCAGTGCCTGTACTTTCTCATTCCACATTTGGACTTCTCCATGTGTCTTTTTTTTCTTTTTTTTTTTTTTTCTCTTGAGACTGTTTTTCCAAGAAGTGTACTTGCTTTTCACTACACCGACCCTCAGGGCCATGTGCCCTCCTCCTTTGCTCAACAGCTTCACAGTATTTCCTCCATCGTTGTGCCTGGTCCTGCCAGATAATCTGTTCTACCACAGACAATGCCCCTCCCCCCCCTTTCAACTGTCTCTTCTAATTCCCTTAAATTGCAGAGCTTCCTTCTGCCTTCCTCCTTCTCTGGAAAGGAGGGGAGGGGAGGGAAGATTTCAGTAGATGTCAGTATCCTACATAAATGATGGAATGATGTATCTATACAATGTATACAGACAGACATGCTTTAAATGGAGTACTCAATGTGTAGTGCTGGCCAGCCCTGCATTTTGTCTATTTTTAATTAACTGATGAACTGGGGTTTCAACTCCTCCGCCTCCTCCTTCTCACTGCTCATTTTGAAAAGCAAATTTTTGTGTTCTAAAATTACATTGGGATGTGTGAATGATTTCATCACCACTTTCATCTATGGCCAGATTAGCAGTAGCAGACAAATCCATACAAGATTTGAAGTACCAAGGGTTCTTTCTTCACCTGTTCAATGCCACAGTCACTATGTGAAGCATCTCACAACCTGGACTGTGCCTGTGTGTGCACAAGGCTGGTTTCTGCACCTTTTTTTTGATGACCCTTCTTTCATAGAATTATAGAGTGGTTTGAGTTGGCAGGGACTGTAAGGATAATCTAGATCAATCCCTCTGCCATGGACAGGGACACCTTCCACTAGACCAGGTTGCTCAGAGCCCCATCCAGCCTGGCCTTGAACACTTCCAGGGATGGGGCATCCACAACTTCTCTGGGCAACTTGTTCCAATACTTACCACCTCTACAGCAAAGAATTCCTTCCTAATGTCTAATCTGAATCTCTCTCTTCTTCAAGCAATCTGGAAACAACCCGAAGGAGATGCTCTAAAATGGGCAGTCATGGTTTATTGGGAGTCCTGCATCTGCTGCCATTTTAAGGAGCCAGCTCCACACTTCAGAGTGCAGCTCAGACATATATATTACATATTTGCCTGTATATACATGAACATTACATAGCATATAAAAGATTCAAAGCTCCACTGCTGCTAGGGTTTGCCCCAAGCAGGTGGATGCCCCAAGGAGGCTGTGACTCCATAGAAGTCCCGTGTGGAGCAGCGTCCTGGCAGGGACCTGCTGACCATGGAGAGAGGAGCCCATGCTGGAGTGGGTTTTCCTGGAAGGACCTGTGGCCACACTGGAGCAACGTGTTCCTGAAGGATTGCACCCCACGGAGGGGCGACCCTTCCCGCTGCCCGTGGGATGGACTCGCTGGAGAGGTTTGTGCAGGGCTGTCCCCCGAGAGAAGGGCCGTCCCCCGAGAGAAGGGCCCTGCAGGAAGTCAGGGCTCCTCTCCTGACTAACCCCCATTCCCTATTCCCCTGCCAGGATGCGGGCACGAGGGAGAACTCAGGAGGGGTGGGGGGGAAGACGTTTTTAAGATTTATTTCACTTCTCATTTTCCTGCTCTGAATCTGCTGGCAATACACTCCATTCATATCCCCACTTTCAGTCTGTCTTGCCGGTGATGGCGATCGGTGGGTGATCCCTCCCTGTCCCTCTCTCAACTCACAGCCGCCCTGCTATACACTCTGCCTTGCCTGGTCGCTGTGGGCCATTCAGGGCACCTCACACACAACATTTACACACCCACAGGGCACGGCCCATTCCGGGTATCCGCACACAGTGGTGTTTCACAGACACCGCAGAGGGCACGGCCCGTTCCGGTACCCGCACACAGTGGTGTTTCACAGACACCCCACAGGGCACGGCCCGTTCCGGGTACCCGCACACAATGGGGTTCCACAGACACCGCAGAGGGCACGGCCCGTTCCGGTAGCCGCACACAAAGGGGTTTCACAGACACCCCACAGGGCACGGCCCGTTCCGGGTACCCGCACACAAAGGGGTTTCACAGACACCCCACAGGGCACGGCCCGTTCCGGTCCCCGCCCACAAAGGGAGTCCCCAGACACACCCCCCCGCACAAGGGTCGCACACGCGTCACTTCCGGAGCAGCCCCGCCCTCTGACCCCGCCCTTCCGGGGAGAGACTCAGGGGCGTGGCCTGCGCGTTGGGGGCGGGGCGAGGGGCGGACAGGCCAATGGTGTGCGGCGGGGCGGGGCGGGGGCGGGGCTTGGCCGTGGCATGTGGCGGGGCTGCGGCGCGCCGGGAGGCTGTGCTGGCATTCCCTGTCCTGCCATTCCCTGCCGGTCCCTTCCCTGCCGGTCCCTTCTCTCCCATTCCCTGCCGTTCCCTGCCCTGCCCGCGGGGCCGCGCCGGGCCAGCGCCTGTCCCGCGCCGGGCCGCGTCTGCGCCACGCCGTGATCCGGCTGTCGCTGGGCCTGGGGCAGCGCGGGCGGGGCCGGGCAGAGCAGGAGCTCGGCAGCCGCTCCCTCGGGCGGCCACTGGAGTTGGAGGTACATCCCGTCCCTCGCGGGGGTGTCCCGGGGGTGTCCCCGCGCCGCGGGGAGGGGGCTCGGGCAGGCTGTGCGGGGGGGCATTGACTCAGCAAGGGAGTCCCCGCTCCCCGCCCCGGTGTCACAGCCTGAGGCCCCTGGGCCACCCGGGGTGCGGTGTCCGTGTGCGGGGCAGCGCTCACGTGTAAGTACATCGCGTGTGTCCGGGTGAATAACGCTGAGTGTCCGCAGCTGGGGATATCCCTGTGAGAGGCATCCTCCTTTGCGTGGTATCGCGCTGAAATCTTTTACGTGTTTTCCTACCTTAAGGAAAGGCTTTCAGAGGGTTTGACAGGGCTAGCAAGGTGTCAGCTGGAATGGTAGGAGGAATAAATACTGCTCTTTGACCCAGCTCTCAAATACAGCATCCTGTGGGGGTATCCTGTCGCAGGGGATCTTCTTCTGGTGGATTCAGCAAATGTTTTAACTTTCCTCTCTGTCTCCCAAACTTTGTTTTTTAGGTTTGGCAATGAAAACTCTGTCCTAGGATCCTGTCGAGCAAAGTGCCTTGGTGTCCTACATGTTAGCTGAGTGAATCCCCGCCAGGCTTGGTCATGCAACACCACTCCTGTTTCCTGATAAAGTGAGTTAGCTGACTGCTTGCTGGAGGAACAAACCCAAGAAATACTGATCCTTTCCATCTTAAGCTAAATTGCAATGCAGCCTTGATGAGTGAGGTACACTTGCTGATAGTGAGCATTTGGTGCCCTTTAGACCTCAGAGGGTTTGTGATAGAACAGTAGCTTTGGAAACTAAGCTATACGTGTTGATTCAGTGTTTCTCAAAAGTGTGTGTATTTTTGTATTAATCCAGTCTATCTACTATAATCAACCATTGCTGTATAGGTTAATGCAGTCCATTATATGGTAATGGATAGTTTAGAAGAAATCTCTCCATCTTTTTTAGCTTTCATGTCTGTAGTAGATTAGTGCATGTGCTATGCATGTTTGCTGCTTGGTTGTAGGTTTATTTATATAATGTATGTATACACACATATATTGCTTTAGTACTTTTCTGGGAGAAATTCTAGATTACATACCTCTTAACATGTTGGTGAGGATATCTTTATTTTTTGTTTTAACTGTGAATTCCCTGCTGGATTTATAAACCCATCTGCCAAAAACAGACTGCATCTGATTATTTGCTATGGAAATTCTAATTTGCGCATCCATATAACCTGAAGCCTCTGCCTTCTAAGGGAAGTCTCTTGGCACAGACCTTTTGAAGGCTATTGGAGTAATTTGCAAGCAAAATTTCAAGCTATTGTGGTGTAAAGCATCAATGGTGAAGGCCTGATAATGTATCTAAAATGTCAGGATGCATACCCTGGATTATAGGGTTAGCTAATGTAACTACTTAGAAACATACGAGCAGACTTTTTCAGTTATATGTTACTGACTAAATTTTTAAGGTAAAATATTGCAGGGACATTAAGGAATGGAGATGTTTACTTAAAGCAGTGCATGTTGGAAATGTCCAAAACTTTGCTTGAAGGAGCTGTGAGGAATTGGTTTGTTCAGATAGTTTTCTTGCCTCTTTTTTAAAGGCATGGATAAAAATTTTCTCCATGACGCTTTTCATGTATAGTTCTGCTGATATTTCCCCGTGTTCTGACATGTAGTGTTAACTGAGTATGTGCTCAATGTGCCATCATCCACACTTGAACGCAGTTTTGTAAACTAAAAGCACCATTAAGCAAGTTCAGCAAGAGTTCATGCTAGCATATTTGCAGTGAAAACTTGTGGGGGAACCTAGATGTAGAAGGAAAGAACGTGCTGCTCTGCTGTGTATGCACCAACCAGGTGTGTTGTGTCTGTTTCATCCTGGCAGCTGTGCATGTTCTGAGTGATGCTGGGCTTATGGCTCAGAGCAGTGCCGGGGGTGGCTGGGTGTCATGCACATGCATTTCCTTGAGCCCTCGTCTCCATATGGAGATGTACATTGCCTGTCTGTGTGTGCTGAACAGCCATGCTCAAATCCATCTGCTCTGACCTGTTTCTGCTCTCATCTCTGGACGCCATGTATAAGCATGTTCAGGGACTGCTAATGCAGTATGTTTTAGATTTATCCTTGTTTTTTTAACTGTTGCTTTGTGTTTGATACAAACTTTTAATACCAAAAGCAATTATGCACTGGGAAAGCCAGCAGAAAAAGCAGTCAATTCACGGACACTTGCATGTAGATGCTCAGCTGCTGTGCATTGCTACAACTCCTTGGCAGACCAATGACAATCCACAGCAGCTGGCTATTTGCCCTTTTAAGTGTTTAACTTGGGGTGGGATGCCTTTCTGAAGGAGGTGTTTGTCCCTATGTACACAGCTGATACAAAGTTCATTTGTGTGGTAGATGAGATACCCTTTCTATGCCTTGCCAAACACAGTAATTGTTGGATGAACCTCTGTGGCTTATGCTGCACCAGGAGCTGGACTCGATGATCACTGGATTTTTTTTTTTTGCTTCTGCCCTTAAAAGGACTGTGGGGGCAATAGCCCTGCTGTGTGTGCTGTTGCTGGATTCCATCTGACACTGTGTGCTCCAGCTAGGCAAAGTTGTTTCCCTTCCCAGCTTCCAACATATCCTGCAGGTGTAATCCTTTGTTATAGCCCTCCTGTCAATGATACGCAGTGTGTTTGGGTCTAGAAAGGGCTCCTCCAGAGGGCTATTGACTGGGAAGCCAAGAAGTCCTGTGAAGTAAACTGTTACTGGACCCTTCCGTGCTTGATGGTAGCAAGCATTGAACACGTTCGTTCCTCCGGTCATTTCTTGTTCCCTTTCTACAGCTTAGATTTGGAGCAGTCAGCAGGGCTTGTGAGTTGACAGCTGGGGTCTAAGGATGCTGCTGGCACTGCAGGGACAGTAACAATGCTGAAAATTGGTGGAGGCAGGAGGACCTGGTTGTGCACTTTGGAAATGTTGTTCACAGGTCCTCCAGCTTTTGACTGCTGGCATTCCGAGACAGTCACTGTGCAGGTAAGGTGCCCAGGGTGCCTGGGTACAGCAATTCATTCAGGAATTCATTCACCTTATCTCCAGTATGATATGGGGACCCCCTTCCTGAGGGAATGTCTGCATGGACATTGCTGCAGGTTCCGGTGAACTAATTATCCAACTACTTATCCAGAAAGTGCAAAGAACTGGAGAAGTGGGTTTTAATGCACAGTGGAACCACATGATTTCCTTGCTGGTATGTAGAGTAGCATTTAGCTGAGGGCTCTGCTTTGCTGTTACCTGTGATTTCACTGGAATGAGGTTTCCTCAGGGCAATTTTAAATGTCCATCAGCATAGGTGCAAAACTTCTGACAGTCTTCTGTTGCCTTTGCTGGCTTTCTCTTTGCTGTTCTGGGCACGGCATCAAGGATCACATCTTGGGTTTCAGTGCTGAGAGGTGGGCGTGCTACTGCACTGACACCAAGCTGGTGCTGTGCAGTGTTATCAAACAGGATGGGACTGAAACACTGTCACCACTGGCTGCATTGCCATGGTAGGAAAGGTGGTCTTTAAATGCGCTTGGCAGAATGTGAGATCTCTGGAATGAGAATGTGTGGGTCTGGATTCTCTGTCACATCCTTTCCTCCCATTTCACATGATAGCTTGTCAACCATTTGGAAAGCACACTGGGCACTTGTTTGGTTTTTCTCTTGTGGGACAATGTGGTGTGAAGAAAGGAACAGAGGGCAGAGAGCCAGGGATATGGGTACTTGTTTATTTGCAGCGAGCTGGACTGTCCTCCAGTGCATGTGACAGGTCCCACAGTCCATTTGTACTCTGCTTGAGAAACCAGCTGGTCCTCCATCTGACACTGAGTCAGTGTAGGTTGCAGTTGTGTGCCTGGATTATCCCTGTTTATGGCCACAGCTCCTGTCACCTTTGCTTGGGGAATCTTGGTTGGCCTGTGTCCTCTAAAGGACAACTAAATTACACTCTGCAGGTGTGGCTGTGGAGTGTCCAAGTCCCCACAGCTACCTCTGTTATTCCCTAAGAACACAAAGAGGGAAGGAGAGGTTATCTGTTTACAACAGCCTTTTAGTAATTTATGGAGACATTCAGCAAGTCCTCTTCACAACCATCACTGCTTCTGCTAACAATGACTGTCCAGGAGGGCATTGGGATTGCCTTCTCTGGGCTCCATCTGACTCTTGACTTGGTGCCACGCTTGGAGAATTGCTTGTGCAATAGTCCAGCAAAACACTTGAGCATATACTTCTGATGTGTCCTGGTTTCAGAATTGTTACAAAAAATAAAAGGGGTGGAGGGGAGTGACTTGATAAAATTTGCATTGAATTTTACATGTATATTTATGTTGGATTTATATTTGTTTGGCTTGGGAAGACTCTTCAGCACTTTAACGAAATCTGGTTTCAAATCCACTTAAGTTAAACTCCTAGCACAACTTGTGTGTGGAGACCAGGATGAAATCTCATTAATTTTAATAGGATTAAGCATGTTCTTTTGCTGAATCTTCTCCTCTATCTTTTTTTTTTTTGTTTGGCTTCTCTGTATTAAAGGATAAATCTTTCCACTCTTCCATCTCTTTGTGAAAATGCTTTGACAGTCTCAGAGAAATGTCTCTCTGGTTGCATACAATAATATTTTACACTTTTTTCCTATGCTTTCAGCTGTAATCCTACTGTATCGAGGCTTTTATTGGCTTTTGCTTCCCCTAAAGGCGCAATAATTCCTGACAGCAAGAAAACAGTTACAAGTGTTTGCATGGTAAGTTTCTGCACTCAAAATCATTAGTTTTACTTTTGCTCCCTCTGGATAGATTTGAAACTGCTGTAAACCAAGTCAATTAGTAGAGGGAAACTCTTTAGAAGCCAGCAGGAACTGAGCATGTGCAGAAGGGTAAGGACAAAATTATTCCCTGTTCATGAACCAGGAAAAAAATTGAAGAACAGGAAATAAAAGTAGGAGTGTTATGAATGCAAACTGGTTGAAGGAAAATATTTGAGATCTGTCTAAGATTAAGCAAATCATTAATTGAAGAGATGGCTACTTCATGCCTTTGTGTTACCTCTTAATTTCCTCATTTCTCAATGTACATCATACCCTGAAAATCAGTATTGATTATTTTGATTTGTATGTGATTTATGTTATAGGAACACACTTCTTTCACCTCTCCTTCAGAAAAGACAAACTCTACAGCACATATTTCTGGATGTTCCTGAGATGCTCTTAATGACACAATAAGCATATGCTTTCATCGGGAGAGTGAACTGTCTTACATTTATGTACTAAGCTGGATTTCAAGAGACTTGATTTACATTTCTAGCTCTGACTAGTTCCTATAGTTATACACAAATGACTCAGTCTTCTCACACCTATGAGATAAGGAAGGGCTGGTCTATCTTACCTGTACTCTGCTCTTTTGAACTGATGCCCTGTTGTGCTATGGGCTGGGGATGTTGCAAAGGTTGGGCTGATGTTTTTGGCTTAGCAAAGGTCCTTCATACCATCAGTCATTTTGATGAACTTTACATCATCAGTGTGTTGTCTTGCTGGGAGTAGCAAGTAGATTTAAGTTCCTCTATCTAATTAAAAAAAGGAGAACATAGTGGAGAAAAGCTTTCTATTTCTTTTTCCATACAATAAAGAGGAGATTGGCTTGTTAAGGGGGCTAAAGGAAGGGAGTTTCTGATGGATGAGAAATGCTCAGTGATACCTTGAAATTCTCCATGTCCAAGCAAAGAGTATTTATTCCCTAGATCATAAAATCGTTGAATGGTTGTGTTTGGAAGGGACCTTAAAGATCATCCAGTTTAAAATGCCTCTGCCATGAGCAGGGATGCCACCCAATAGGCCAGGTTGCTCAGGTCCCCATCCAACCTGGCTTTGAATGTTTCCAGGGCTGGGGCACCCACAACTTTTCTGAGCATGTTGTGCCAGTGCCTCACCACCGTCAGAGCAAAGAATTTCTTTATAAAATCTAATCTAAATCTCTCCTTGTCCTGTCACTATCTGCCCTTGTGAAAAGTCACTCTCCCTGTTTTTTTTATAAGCCCCTTTTAAGTACTGAAAGACCACATTGAGGTCTCCCTGGAGCCTTCTCTTCTCCAATCTGAACAACTTCAACTCTTTCAACCTGTCTTCATAGGAGAGGTGCTGGATGCAGTCTGCCAAGTGGGGTCTCACCAGAGCAGAGTGGAGGGGCAGAATCACTTCCCTTGACCAGTTGGCCATGCTGCTTTTGATGCAGCCCAGGACACAGTTGGCTTTCTGGGCTGCAAGTACACATTGCTGAGGCAGGAATTATATGTTCATTTATGATGATGTTTTTTTAAGGGTTTGCCAGCAGCTTATATTTGTGTTGTAGAAATGACAGGATCTATGTGTTCTGGCTGTAGAGGCCATCTCTGAGATGAGTAGGTGTGTACTATGCTGAAATGCATCACTGACAATGTCTGGGGTATACCTGACTCTAGTGGGCACATTTTGGGTGGTGAAGCCAGCAAGGAAATGCAATGTCATGAGCCTGTCAGTGGTTACATAATTCAATTTTATGCAGGTCACAGGTTCCACTAGTTCTTCTAGACTTACTCTCACATATAAAGTTAAACATGTGCTTTGCGTGGTTGAAGAATTACTGCCAAAGACAGATACGCTGATGTGGAGACAGCTGATAATATTCTTCAGGGACACTTGCTGCTTGCATTTGAGAAGCACATGGCCTGGGTTGAGCTGTAGTGCAGGTGGCTTTTGTTACCAGCTGACTTGATAAGCAAAAGCAGGAAGTTGTGGTTTTTTGCTATTTAGCAAACAGCTTTTGACTGAGTCAAAAGCAGACTTGACTGAGTCCCATAGTTCATAGATTCCCGTTTGTTGCTTTTCTGTACATTGCAAAGAGAGCAAGGTTTTCTAGGCTTTGAAAATCTTGTAATGTATAAAAGCTGGATATGTGTTGATGCACTGGAATATGTACATTGAAGTAGCAGCAGTGGATTTCTGGTGCTGATAACCCATCTTCATTCTTCATATTCATCTGAATGAAAGAGTTTTAAAGTAAATTATAAACATAAAATGCTGGTGAGGTGGGGGGGTTGTGGGGTTTGGTAATATTAGTAAGCAGTTCTTTCTGGGTGGTATGTTCTGTGCTTGGTCTTTGACCCCTCTGAAAGTGGAAACAGATGTAATACAAACTGTGGAGTAGGCAAGTTGTCCCTTGGGAACTGACTGAAAACTGCAAACCCTTCTACTGAATGAGCTCTTAAGTTATTGCATGACTTGTGACAAATTTGTTTGAAGTAAATCAGTAAGATTACACCTGCAGAGGTCCCTTCTGGAGTTAAAATACATGCTCTAAAATTGTGATACACAGCTGAACCAAGCATTCACATTTACAATTATTTCTGAGCAAGATATCATGAATGCCATCCAGTGAATGTACAGCTGTAACACTGGATTTCATATGACTCATCTGCATGAAAGATGTCTGGATGAAGGAGAGAATTTGTACATATGTGTAGAAATTTATTTCAGTATTTTGCTCTCATCTCCAGGCAAGTTATTGCCAGAGAGATGATGCCTAAAATCCTGGAAGACAGGCACTCAGACAAAACATTAATGGAGAAAGATGGACAATACCTTTATTGGGAGTTCAGAGGCGCTGGGCCTACAAAACGCGCGTTGTTTCAACAAGGATCTCTGTGTCCAAAAATCCCCGAAGAACCCCGCCCTCAGTGAGGTTACAGTTTTTATA
>JAWWEE010000158.1:18067942-18128041 GCA_035221455.1 Xenops minutus
TAATATGTGAGCAAGAAAACCTATACTTCTAAAACTCTAAAAATCTACAAAATACACACCAAACCTTTAGGCATCAGAGAAATGCTTTAAAACGTGGAGACCGAAATGGTAGGCATGCAGTTTAAATGGCTAGAGATTGCTTGATGTTGTTAGTGTGCATCTAGTAGAGAGTTTTCTGTTTTGGCTTGTAGGTGCTAGAAGATTTGCTAAGCAAGATGTGACATGTAATTCCTCTTCAGATGGCTGTCATAGGAGAAAAAAAAAAAAGGCAAACAAAACCAACTCCAAAACCCCCCAAAACATACTGAGGACACCTGATCCTCACTG
This sequence comes from Xenops minutus, assembly GCA_035221455.1. Classification (NCBI taxonomy): domain Eukaryota; kingdom Metazoa; phylum Chordata; class Aves; order Passeriformes; family Furnariidae; genus Xenops; species Xenops minutus. The sequence goes on from JAWWEE010000158.1 coordinate 18,068,270, forward strand.
CTGTGCTTTCAGGTTGTCTCATGCTTTTGCTAAATACGTCAGTGTTCTATAGGCAAGGGAAACATGTTGTGCAAGTGTTTCATTGATGATACCTAAAGGTATCAATAAGCTTTAGTTGCAGGCTAATCATGCTAGATAACAAGACATGTAGCTCAGTCAGAGCTTCTGCTCTCAGAGGGGCACTGTCACAGTGTCCTGGTTGAAGTTGATTCTTCTGTAAAGTGGTATGGCAAATCTTTTCTTCATTCAAAGTAAATGAACCATTTTTGTAGTACTGAGACAGGTTTTATAAAACTTAATCCTTGCTAAATTGACTTTCTGTATCAAGCTCAGAAAGGTTCAGAAGAACCTGCTGCTGCCTGTGCAGTCCCTCTCCCACGAATGAAAGGCTCTTTGGTACAAAGACATTTGTATGGGAAAAACTTTGAGGAGCTCAAACCAAGCCTATTTTACTTTGACTTATTAATCAGTTTTTGGGCATCAAGGCTCAAAACTTAAATGAGTTCCTCTGAAAGTGAAAAGAGGGAACCTACAATGAAGCAGGAGAACATAGCTGCTGCCCTGCCCCAAGAGCTGGGCTGAAGCACTTCTGCAGATGCTGCTGTGGCAGCCATGGACATCCACAGCAGTAAGGAGAGGGAAGGATATTTTTCCTCTAGGTACTGATAACCCATAGCTTTAAATTCAGGTTGGTGAAGACTTACTGGCTGTGAAGAACCCGCCACAGGGAAGGCCATCAAGCATTAGGAAAGCTGCTACTGCATTTGATTCTTTCTTTGTTTAGAAAAAATAGACTTGGCTATGCTTCCCCACCCACTCTGCCCTGTGATTTCCACGCTTTTCATGCTGTTGAAATCACAAAGCAGGCTGGCATGTGCCAACAAACTTTATTTGGTATCACTATAAATGTGTTCCTGGCTTAAAGACTTTAGGAAGAATCTGTTGATTGATGCTGTGTATTTCTGATTTATGTATGGTGAAAAGCTCCCCAGTATCATACTATATTATGTCTTTTTGCTGCATCTTACCTGGGAGATCTCCCTTATGAAGCTGTCTTTGTTTTTTAACTTGAGTTGTTCACTTAAAAAGAAGAAACTTCCTGTAATCTAGGAGCCTTCAGGTTGTTTTGCTTGTGAGGATAAGGGGAGGTGGAGGCACATCTCTTTTTGATTTTTTTTTTGTTATTTTTTTTTTTTTAATTGTATTTATTCTTCGTATTCCAGGATATGCACAAAGATCTTACTTCTTGCAGAGAGAAGAAATACCCAAAAATGCTTTATTTTCTTCCAGTTCTTTTAGTGTTGAGCAGGAGTTCCCTTCCAGTCATTGCACTGGGACCATGTTTTGGCTGAACTTTGTTTTCAGTGTCTGAGCTCCCCACAGTATTGCCTGATGCTTTTGTAACATAAGGTGCCTGCTGAAAACCATGCACATGCTTAAATTCCTGAGCAAAGTTGCAGAACCTTGTGTTCTGGATGGAGATGCGCCCTCTGCTTCTATGGGCCTAAAATTAGTGTTACAGCTACATGAACCTATAGTGGAACATAATGATTTCTCAGAAATATCTGGCGTGAAGGATGGCATTTCAGTGAAATTTAACTTTATCTGTCTTGCCAGGAATTTGCTGACTGTGGTTAAATTCTGCAGGGCTGGATGTGGGTGGGTGACCAAACTTCAACACATTGACAGTTTTACTTGCTCCAAAAGTAATACTTGGTTACTTGTACCTTCAGGCTGAGGCCACTGCTTGTTTAAGTGTCTGTTAGCTGCAGACTTGACAATTTTGAATTTAATAGCACCTCAGGCACAATTTATTCCTGTGCATGTGTACTGTGCTGGTTCTAGCTTCTAATGCCATCTGTCAGCAAGCATAAACCACCCTTGCTGCAGAGTGCCTCATTCTGCAGGCACTTAAAGAAACCAAAATCACGAGTTTGCCTTTTACCCTTCTTGATCATCGTTGCTCTGTGTTAGCTCAATGGCTGCAGACTTCATGTGGGAGCCACTGGATGATTCCTTTGAGGGTCTTGTTGAAAGCCATTTCATTTGAAACACATGGTATGAAATGCCCTGCGTTTGATCTCCGGTTCCCATGAGACAACACCATGTCTGAAAGTTTGCTATCTGTTTCAGGTTCAGATCAGACTGGGGAAGGTTGCAGTTGAGCCATAGTACATGTTTTTATTGCTTGGAGGTATTTTTGTTGACAGATTTATTGCTCACTCACAGCTTTATGCAGTTAGTCTTTGGCAGTTCACTTTTCTGTATATTAAAACTAGATTGTTTCAGATATTTCAAAACAAGGCACAGTTTCATAAATCAAATAGTTGTCTGATCATTTTTCACAGGAAAAGGGTCCTGCTGAGTAGTATTTCTCAGCATTGGGGCAGCAGCACATGGCACTAATATGGGTGAGAAAGGATTGATGGATGGTTGATGCTGGTTTTGGGGTTTTAGGCTTTAACATATGTTTCCTCAGAGGCAAAGTGTGGTGGCCATGAAGCCTCAATGGTGGTAGCGTGGGCTGTCCTCAGCTGTATAATCTCTCTACCTTGTATCCTGAGAGAGGAATGCAGGTGGGGGAGTGAGGCAAAGAAAGACAGAAATGGGTAAAGATGGTAATATTTGAAACAAAACTAACCAAAAAAAAGCACCCATAAACCCCAGTGCACATAAACGTGCCTGTTGTGGTTTAACTCCAGCTGGCAAATCAGCCTCACAGAGCTACTTTCTCAATCCCACATGGTGGAATGGGGGAGATAATTGGAAGAGTAAAAATGAGAAAACTCTTGGGCTGAGATAGAGTTCAGTAGGAAACGCAGAAGCCGCGTGTGCGAGCCAAGCAAACCAAGGAATTCGTTCCCCACTTTCCATGGGTAGGTGTGTGTTCAGCCATCCCCAGGAAAGCAAGGCTACATCATGTATAGCGGTGGCTTGGGAAGACAGGCACCACTGCTCCCTTCCTTCTTCTTCCCCCAGCTTTACATGCTGACTGTGATGCCATATAGTCTGGAATATCCCTTTGGTCAGTTGGGGTCAGATGTCCTGGGTGTATCCCCTCTGACTTCGTGTGCACCCCCAGCCTCCCTGCTAGTGGGATGGGGTGAAAAGCAGGCTCATTCCATGAAGCTTGTAGATGCTGCTCTAGGCATTGCAGTCACCTTTCTGTGGGGAGTGTGTCATGCAGATTGATGGGAGATTCAACCATAGGTGGAGACTACACTACAAACTGAAGGAGGTGGTTTATATTTAGGAGAGGAGAAGATGTATAACTTTATTGCTGCCTAATTAAAGTGATTTTGCTTATTGGGCTGTTGTTCTCAGTGGATTGTAGTGTGATGCAATCTGTGTAGCCTTTTTGACTTTGTAGGATTTTTTTAAATCTTTTTTTTTGTGGACATGTATTGGCAGAAACATCAGAAAAGGCAGAAGCAGGCCAAACCTATGTCCATCCAATACCCTATTCTGCCTGCTGCAGTGAGGAATGTGCTGCTAATATGGAGGGATGTGCCAGCTCTTGTGTAATACATGGACAGCTTTGCAGTGTTAAGCTCTGAAGATTTGTGTAGGAGGAGGAGTATAAGTGATGTACCTCTGGACCTGAGCTGGCAATGTTATTTATCTGAATTGCATTTCAGAGCAGGTATAACTTGCATCCTACTGTTGCAGCAGATCAGCCTCTAATGCTTTGCTGCCCTCATGTCAGCCTCAGGTGTTTATCAGATCCAGTTGACTTGTCAGCATTCTAGTCTGGCCAATGAATCCATGAGATAAGACTCAGGATTTCCAGACACATTTTCCTTCAGAACTCTCTCTGAAAGTATGGAACTGTGCCCTTTCCACCTCAATTATCTTTTTACAGGAGCATTTTGTTAATATTGGGAATGGTAGGGGCACAGAGAGCCAGAATTGGGGCGAAAAATGGACCTTTGACTTGTATCCTGGTTGTATCCTGAGGAAATGGGAATGCTTCACATTGTGCAGGTATCTTGGGAAGTCAAAGGAACTGTATCCAGACCAGGGACCTAGCAATGCATTTCCTCCTCTGTAATCTGTAATGCTTCTCTCTTCACAATCTGTTCATTCTTCATTATTGATAGCAAGTGTCATGTTGTAGAAGCAGCTTGTCAATAACTTTCATGGGAAGTCAAAGGAACTTAATGGCTCTAAAGTTGCTGTTCAGAGATTCATATAACTTCTGGTCATGCTCAGCTGACATTGGGTCAGCCTCATGTGCCTTGGTGCTGCCCCTTCTGTCTCCAGACCTACATGCATGTGCATCTTCAACCTTGGAGAGAAGATTGGGAAGTGAAATGCTAATCAAGATTGCAGTGCAGATTCCTGTCTCCCATCTTCTTGCGTTGCTTTACAAAATGAGGTGTACTCGCCTTCCCTTAGCAAAATCTAGTTGAATTCTGTTTTTCTAAAGAGCAAAATAGAGCACTTGTTTAAAGAGCTGACAACACATCAAGTGTGTAGCAGTAAAGGCAAGTGGGAAACAGGCCTTACCTCTTTTCAGTTTGATGGGAAGGTAGCATTGTTGCCTGCAAAAGGTGTTCCACCCTTGTTTTCCCTGCTCTGTTATAACTGAAGCTAGAATATTTCTTTACTGCTCTTTGACCTTATTTCATACCTAGTCCATGCACACTTCTAAGAATGAATTTTGAGGCAGTATCTGCTGGCTTTTCGATGACAGCTCAAAGGAGTATGTGTTGCCCTAAATGATTTGCTTGCACACTTTGTACCTGTGATCTCTAACACCCACACTCCTTCTTGCCATGGGGTTTTTTTGTCTAGTTCTACATCTCTCTTTTTACCCTGGTGCACTCCCTGCATGCACCTTGCAGCTACTTGATCAGGAACAACTGAGTCTGGCTGGGAGGGCATGGAGGCAAGGGGTTTATCTTTCAAAGGCTTCTCTCTGCTATTGCAACATCACCCCAGTCGTTGTTCTATGAATTAATGCTATGATTTTTTTTTATTTGTACAAATTCCTTGGCTTGAGCACTGCGAGACCAGCAAGAAGGGAGGAACACTTCTGAAACCCAGCAGGCAGTGCCCTCCGGATGTGTGTACATTGCAAAGTCATCAGTCATTCAGTTGTTGACTCAAAGTTTGATTTGACTTTTAATTTCTTTGGGGGCAGTCTACAGGTGAAGAAGGTAGTTCTCAAAGCATGAATTTTGCCCCAATTTTTCAAAATTACTGCTGATGGGCACGGTAGCATTCATCTCTTCCATCATGTTGTCCAGACAAAGGGTAGTTTCTTCTGTGGATCAACGTGATTAGGAGAAGGTTTAGTTAGTGCTGCTCTGGGATGTAGGTTTGTGGGGTGGGTGCTCAGCGTGGTCTCTGAGTACAAGTGGAGCCATATGGGTCTGGCTAGAAGTATGATGGGAAGGCACAAATACAAGTCGTTGCTTTTAATAATAAAAGGCATTTGTTAAGTCAGGAAAAGTGATCTGTGTAATCGTAACTCCTGTTGTTGATGTATGGGATTGGCTAATGTGAAAGAGGCCAAAAAAACCTACCTATGGCTGGAGGTTCTAATATTTAATACAGCATCATAAGTGTCATCTGTACTGCATTAAGGTATGACTGCATATGGTTATCCTGTTGCTGGACTTGGAAATGAGCTATTTTCTTGTCTCATATGGTCTGTGCATTGTGTTTATCTGCTTTACACACTCACTCTGCAATCTGTAAAGAAATTTTTATAATTGGCTAAAAAGCATTGAAAAGCGTTTTAAGCCTGTAATTTTGTATTGAGTGCCTTAGGGAAGATATTACCAATTGGACCCCGTGGAGATCATGTTTAGTGAGAGGCAAAGGAGAGATAAATGTCTTGTATATGAGCTTGGCTAAACCAGTGCTGGCCTAATCCAGAAAAGTTGCCAGGTACTTGGGAAGAGATGAGTCATTTGCTGGGGTTTTGCTTTTCTCTGGAGTTGTTGCAGTCAACTGGAACTGGTCAGCCATGATGGGAAGGACTTCTAGTGAATTAAGGTGATTGAGGATACAAAACATCCCTTTGCATAGGGGACAGATAACTATGTTAATGCAACAGCTTCTAGACACTGAATGTGATCAACATTTGATATTACGAGTACATGTAGTTCTTGTGTTGGTTCAGATTTATTTGTGCTAAAATACTGAGATTTTAACTATTACAATAATTATAGTACTTATTCAGAAATACAGTGCTGCTGTATCTGCAGTTTCAAAATGCAATGGAAGATGTTTATTCTTTGAGGGTGGTTAATATAACTACAGAATTATTAGTAAAGCTAGGAAAAAAACCCCTATAATAAGTGTTTAGTGTTTGTTTTCATTTGTGTTATTCTTTACTAGTTTATTTAAAACAGTATATACATACATTATTTCACAGACAATTCATTCTCAGGGTCACTTTTTAGACCATGAAATAATGTTTCTTATAAACCTTTTACCTTTAAAAGGGACAGCAAACATAAGCTGCACTCTTTAAAATGTAAAATTTACCATTATGTATATTTTTTTTTTTCTGTGGATCAGATATTGCTTTCTGAATATCTGCCTATGACTGGTGAAGTTTACAAAAACTACACTTATTTTGGCACAATGTGGTGGGGGTGCAGGTTGACAAACAGTGCTCTGAGGTGAGGTACTGATAGTGTCTGTGAGGGAACCCAATTCACTTGCTCTAAGTTGAAGTGTTTGGAGCTTAAAGGAAATTTATGCGTTCTGCCAGCAATAAGGATCTGCCTGTTCTAGGAAAATCTCTTGTGGGCACAGTAGTTCTTGTCTTCCCTTGCTTTCCCCCGTGCTCCCAGTCTTGTCAACTGCAGTTTTAAATTGTTCATCTACAGTATATGCTGAGTGACAGCAAGAGCATGCTAAAGGCTAAGGCAAACTTGTAGAAGTGTCTTGCAATTTGGAACAGTGGGAAAAGCAGTGAAGTTACCTTGGCTGAATAACACAAAGTAATACTCCCAATTCCCTGCTTTCCTGAGCAGCCAATGCCAGTGTTGCAAAGGCTGTGTTTGTGTATTGCACAGGTAATATCCTCTCCTGTTTATATTTCAGCTCTTTTAACACAGGGTTATTTTGAAGCTAAAACTGTTGTCCTTTTTCGGGGCTTCAGGATATAGAAGAAGAAGGAAAAATTTCAAACAAAAGTTTCGTGATATGAGGCATCATAATGTTGCAATCTGTGAGTTAAAACTAATAAATGTTAGCTTAGGAGGAGAAAAAGCTCTTAGTCAGATTCTTAAATTCACAAGTGTAGTTGGGACTGGAGTGTGGAGCTCAGGCTGGAACTTCTTGCACGGATGGCTAAATCGGGGCCTTACGCGTGCTACTGATGACTGTTAGATGTTCTTCACTATGATATTTATACCGTTCACACATGCTGCTCATTCTGTGTTGAGAGCTGCCTTTGCAGTCATCACATACATCTCTGAGATGTCACACAAAGTGGAATCTCAACACCCTTTGAAGGCTGTGACATTTCATAACTTCAGGATGAGGACTAAAGCTTGTTTCAGTGATGAGGAAGAGAGTTAACCTTGGCCTGGTTCAGGCTGAACTGTTTAGAAGCTCGTATAAAGCTTTAAAAAGGCTCAGAAACCAGAGGGTAAATCCAGATAGAAGCCTATGATCTGCTCTGATATCAGTGTGAGCTGCTTCAGTGACTTCAAGGATGAAAACCCCTCCACTGGGACAAAGACTCGTGTGCATTGATAAAGAAGGAAAGACATTGTCTATTGTTTTATGTGGGGAAATTAAGGCTTACTTGGGCTGTGGTTGTGAGTCTTCTTCATAACAGGTGATGTGTCTGTGTAATGTCTTGGAAAACCTGAGATGGTGGCTTTTGCTTGTTTTCAATCGAAGATTCCTTTAGCTTTTTGCAATGAGCAGCAAAAAGCAGAAATCAACCTCAGTTGCTTGGTTTTAACTGATTTGGTATAAAGGCAGGGCCAGGACTATAGTTCCTCATATTATCAGTGTACTCAAGACAGTGAAAAGCCTTCTGCTGAGCCTGGGAACAACATTAAGGGTCCCATAATGAGTGAAAAGGCATTATGTCTGTGCTGTCATATGCTCATGGGCTTTGAGATTGACTTTGTACACATGGCTTTTGACTTAAGCTGTTCTCCATTGCAGCCTGAGGGAAGAAGAGCAAAGTACCTCTTCCAAAGAAAGAGCCTCTCTCTGAATTTCTGAATGGTCTTTACTCTTCCTGCCTCTGCGTCCGTGATTGTTTGTGGTGTGTAATGATACTTGCCTACCTTTTGTACATTTTTTTTTTCTATTCCTGCTGATAGGAATATAAAATGTCTTTTTTTTTTTTCATTTTTTTTAATAGGTATATTGCAGTGGATCTGACGTTGATATAAGAAAGAATTGCTACTGGGAAGAGAAGCCTCCCTGTAAGACCAACCCTGAAGATGTGGACTGCCATTGTATTCTTCCTGCTGATTCCCTTCTGTATATGTGAACACAGTTTTTCTGTCCTGAAAGGGAGAGGAGTCCATGTAGTGCAAATAAATGGGCTTACAACTGAAAAGCAGTGCAGACAGGCTTGTCAAAACCCAGGTGCTTCAGGTGAGGTTTTTGTCCCTTAGATGGAATTCCGGTTGCATTTTCTGTTCCTTGAAGCTCTCAACTGCTCCCCTATCAACTTACTTTCCTAATTCCAGTTGTTTACAGGCGTTTGTAGTTATGGCTTCTCTGTGCAGTGCTGTAGTGCTAAGTAACTTTTGACAGCTTTGGCTAAATTGAATCCAGAACAACTGTTTCCCAGGGCCCTTCTGGCTTCTATAAGAAACAGCAGGCACATGCTCTTGGTGTGCACTGATAGCGTGCAAACAGTGTTAGGTCACTTGAATTGAAGAATGATCATTTTGTGCTGCCAGATGTTTGCAAGTAAACAGTGCTGGTGTAGACAACTGCACTAGAACGAGCAGTCTTTGCTCCCTAGTATTTATGTGTGTGTTTTCTGCCTTAGAAGAAGCCAGGTGCATCCTGCAGCCAAGCACAGGGTTAAATAAATCTGGCGAGTTGAAAGCCGCCTGCTTAAAACTTCTGGGATGTTTTTATAAAGCATTAAACTTCTAAATGAGTTTGAGTTGTCCTTATGAAGGTCCCAATCCTATCTAGCCACATGTGAAAGCTTGTAGCTCCTACAAAAAGCTGGTGATGTGGTGAAGATGTGACCCTGGCTCAGGTAGATGAATACCTGACATTCAGTTGTTAGGAACATAATGAAGATGCCTTTTTTACTGCCCAGTGGTTTCAAACATTTAGTTTAAACATGAGACATTCCTTCATAGTGGAAAGTAGTACCTTTATAAATTGTTTTATTTAGGAAATAAAATAAGAGTGAGTTTGTCTCCCAAGGCACCAGAGCTGTGAAAACTCCAGGTTCTGTTTTTTGAAGTGGTAAACCCTAGGCAGATGATATTTTCACACTGACTGTACTGACACTTAGGCCTGTAGCACTCTATGTTTGTCTGTTGCACTGAGAATCTCTAAACACTGTGCACATATCATCTTCACCTTCCAATATCTTGATAAGGGTAGAAAAGGTGTCATCAGCTGCCTTTTCCAGAATAGAAATATAAAGAATTTAGTTAGTCTACAACGAAGGCTGCAGCATGATTTGGCTGCATCGTTGGCCCTGTTGCTGATTTTAACCACTTTGTTGTCTCCTGATATGTTCATACAAAATAGGTCCAGTGTAGTATTAACTTTGTTGAGCAGAGAGGGTTGAGCCTCTAGAATTAGGTGACCCATTCCATCTCAGGAAATCATGCAAAACTAAATCCAAAAGCATAAACTTTTCCAGGCTTTACATTCTGTTTTAAACCTACTGAAGCAATTTAATTCTTATTTGTTACTCGATGGATGGTCTGCTGCACTGTGTGGTGTCAAGGCAGGTGGAAAAGATAGAAACTCTTGACATAAATGTATGTGCAGAGAGATCATCTGGAATGAAAGACTTGAAATGTCTTTTTTAATTATTAGCTTTAGGTTTTATGATGAGCTTTGGCTGTTCTCATTCTCCATTCCCATCTTCCCCAGCAATATTTATTTTTGTGCTTTCTGTCATTACAGACATGAGACCTGAGATGTAGTTGTCAGAATAGTAACACATATGTAACTGCCAGTAAAAAGGCAGTAGATGTTATTTTTTTAAGGTATTGTAGTGTCAGGTTGTAGGCCAAGGTTGCACAGAGATGTCTTTATAGCTACATTGCTTTGGAAAAGTGGAAAAATAACATTCCTAGCTGGTTAGGCACTCTTCTGTAGATGCAATTTTTACCTTTGCTGATATAACATTAGTTACTTAGAGAAGTAGTGCAGTTAGCACAGCAGGAAGGGACCTTTTCAAGTTCTCTGGTCTAAATCCTGGCTGTTTAAGACCTGTTGGAGAGACTTCTCTGGCCCCCAGGCCAGTGTTTGAGTGCCCTTTTAATGGAAACTAACTTTTTGCCTTGATGTTGAGTTTGGATTTCCTGTAAATCATCTGCTTCAGTCTCTCAGACATCTAGTAGTCTCCCTTGGACTCACTCCAGTATTTGAATACCACTCCTGTAACCAAGAGAGCCCCAAACTGGGCAGTGTTTAAATGGCCTTCTCAGCATTTGTTGGAGGAGGTTCATTCCTTCCCTCAGAGCTTGGTTATGTGTATGCAGACATATAGAAAGAAGTTAATGAGTTCAGAGGGATGCCAGGAAAGAGAGTTGTTGCTGTGTTGAGTTTATTTAGATTGTGTTAGGATTTGACTTACTAAAAGACAGTTTTTATGATTGCTCCCATGGCTAATGGTATCATTGTTCAGTGAATGAAGAATAAATTTCTGTGTAACTCCAAGCACTGAGATGAGAGCCATCTCCTATGAGTGATGAAATGGATGTCTACTCAGTTTTGGCTTGTCTGTTTTTTTTAACTCATTAAGACATCTCTATGAATGCTAGCATTTACATGGGAACAAACTGTAGTGCACTTCTTTGTCCTTGCCTGGGCGAGTGAATTGCTCTTGTTAGGAGATGTTGGTACCAGAAGACAAGCAGGTAGGTAGGCTGCAGCTGCTATATTGATTTCATTGGCTTTCCAGTTATTTTTTCCTAAAGGTGAGTTAGGATCCTTTAAGGTCAGACCTTCTAGATATTAGGTGGTTTTGAGTGGGGTGTGTTTTTTTGTTTTGTTTTGTTTTGTTTTTTGGGTTTTTTTGTTTAGTTTTCTTAATTTTTTTTATTTAAAGCTATGTGTTTGGTATATTGTGTGTAGCAATGCATTTTCTCTGCTCTTTTCAGGAAACCATCACTGTAATTGGTCTGTGCCCTACCAGAACCGTTGCATCCTCTTGCAGTGTCAACAACTGAGTGTGTGCCAGAATGCCAGAGAGCAGGACATCAAAGATCTACTTGAAGGTAAAGCCATGTTTCAGGTTCCTGGTGATCCAGGATCCCGGTTCTTTTGTTTTAAATGCCTGTTTAGACCTCGATAGGCTTTCAGCTGAGGCAGAAGGGTTGTGAAATGCCTGCAGGATAATCTGTTGGTACAGTTCACTGGAATAACTACAACCTAAGACTCTGGCACCTGCATATGCAGGATGTGTCTTTGAATAACTTTTGTAACTGTTACTGAACAGTTTATCTCCATGTTGAAGACATCATTCATTCATTCAACCCAACTGCATGCCACACGCTGTCCTTGTGAAAATAAAGTCATAACAGATGTGTTTATATTTTTTTCAAAGAAAGGAAAATGTCTTGGCATTGTTTTTTCTGAGATTGCCAGGATTTTGCTCCAGAGTCAACAGGCTGCTTCTATAATCAGAGCAGCAATTGCTCATGAGTGCCAGGGTATTGAATTTTAATTAAGTGACACAATAACAAAATGGAGCTTATTCATAATTGGGGAATCAACCCTCTAAAGTATGTTTCAAGATGTCACTGTACCCAAGTTTTAAAAAGAGTTTGTTCATGGTTCTCTTGGGTTAGCAAAGTTTTCTCTGCAACATACCCAGCAGTTCTATGATAAGCACGTGGGGTTTATGTCACTATAAATCTAGCTCACTAATTTTGAAGAAAATTATCCTCATGTAGGGAGGTGTAAGTAGAAATTTCTGCTCAGTTTTGAGAGGTGAAAATTACAAATCTAAGCACAAAGGCTTTGTTGATGATGTTGAACTTTGAAAGCATGAGTCTTCTCAGGACCTGATAGTTGTAACGCTGCTCCTGTTGATAATGTGCTTTTGCATTGTAGCTCTCTACTTGGTTACTCCCCTTTTGTAAAATTAATTGCCTGGTTGGGCAAATACTAGAGGTCTGTGGTAAAAAAACCGAACCAAAGCAAAAATCCCTCAAAGGGATTATATACAATAAAGCTGGGGGAGTCTTGAGTTTTCATGTTCTTGCTGACTTCAGGACTGATTTATTCCAGTTGTACTGTGTCTGCTGCAGAATACACGTTCTGGTTTGCATGTTGTGGGGTTGAGGTTAGATTTGAACTTGAGAGTTTTATTCTTACAAAACTCATTGGTTTTGTCTTTTTGAAGAAATTGTCAGCGAGAAATGGAAGACAGTCCTGTTTCCCCGCCAAAGCTATCCACAGGAAAAGGAGAGGATGCTGAAGGCACAGATTGACCGATACAGCGTGGAAAACCTGTTTTCCTCAACTGCTCAGACTCGCAAGGTTCATTTGAGGCATTTGCTTCAGGTTCAGAATGGAGATAACACCACAAATACAGAAAAATCAACTGCAAGCAATGATACCACCCTGACTGCCCCAGCTGCAACAACATACATGACAAATGCACCTGTCTTCGCTAATGCTTATGAAACAACTACCAAAGCCTCAGAGGCCACTGGAGGTTCTTATACTGTTACTAAAGCCATGCCAGCCACTGCCTTTTCTCCCATTTCTAGTAAAATCTCTGCTTCCACTTCCAGCCAAGTTGCCCAGACTGTGGCCACCAGCCAAGTTGCCCAGACTGTGGCCACCAGCCAAAAATCAGGAAATAGTATCTCTGTCTCAGTATTGTCTCCCATTTCTACTTCTGTTCCCCTCACTGTTATTTCTAAAGCAGGTACTCGAACAGATCAATCTAACCCAGCTACCACCACCACCACCACCACTGCTCCCCATTCTAATAGCCCCAGCACTGCTGCACCTGACCTGAAGACACCAACCACAACACTGACTACCCTCACCCCGCAGGATGCAAGAGTACTCTCCACTGCTTCCACTCATGCCATGACACTCATCCCCTCGGAGAATTCTTCCTCTGCAAATCCACTGCATGTGAATACGTTGCCAGATCTAAAGCCAGAAGCAAGTACAACCACAACACCATTGAGAGAATCAACTTCTCTGCTGGCCTCTACAAGAGGTGCCATGGTTTTAACTACAGCCTCTACAGTAGCAACTACGACGGGGCATGGGTTAAAGACAACATCTGACATCTTTTCGACAACCATGGCTCCAGCAGATGCACCCAAAACAACAGCTTCGGGCCTCACAGAAACTCAGGACAAAGACAATGAGTATCTTCTCATTGCTGCTGAGCCCCTGACTCAGTACTTAGTGGATAAAAGTTCGCTTCTTGCAGTGCTTTTAGTTGGTACGTTTTTTTTCATAACTGTTATAGTTCTTTTCCTCATGCAGGCTTATGAGAGCTACAAGAAGAAAGATTACACACAAGTGGATTACCTGATCAATGGAATGTATGTGGACTCAGAGATGTGAAGGGGTGGGGATAATACAGTGGGCAGAGAAATGGAAGGAGATTCTGAGTCTGCCTGACTTGTTTTTCCTTCCTCTTTGCCTGTAACACAAACTGAAAGTGCTTCCAAATTTACTTCTAGTGCAATTGAGGAGAAATGCCATGTACTGTATTAAGGAAAAAAAATAATTTTTTATTCAACTGTGCAACAGGTTGCTATAAAAACATAAAAGAGGAATAATTTTTAACACTTTCATAATGCACAATAGCTTTGGCCATTATCTTTCATTGCAAAACAAATCTGACAAGGGGTAAGCTACCATTCTCTGAAAACATTGTAGCACTTCTTCAACTGTTTACAGTGCAAGTTCCTTGTGTTTCATTTGTTTCACATGTGCTCTTTGGAAAACAGAGCAAAAGATGCTGTCACCTTTTTTGTGAAGTGCTCCCAAACAGCCAGATGAGAAGTGTGGAGTACTGTTGCAACAGGAAACTTTTAATCCAGTGTGTGTCATATTTCAGTATGCTTCTTGCTTGTAAAGAGGTCTGTTTACAAGGTATTGTAAACCCTTTTTACTGCTAACCTAAGATATCTTCTCACCACGGAGTGGATTACTGTGCCTCTGCACTTAAATGATCTTATTTTTGTATTCATTTAATAAATGGGGCCCTGGAAGGGCATGTCTTGTGTTTCTGTTCTCATTCTTGTCCCTGTCAGTTCAGAAGCAAACAAATGGGCTTTGGGGGCTTAAGCAAATTACCTCCACTCCAGTATTTCAATTATGAGAGCTTTGAAGACCTCACTGAAAGCATAGACATGTCCAAGAAGATACTGATCATCTTCCAGAGTACTGCTTCTGTAATTTTAAGACTAGTATGCTCCCAGTCTCCCAGGTATGCAGACCCACTTATTGCTTATTATCTTTAATACTTAGAGCATCAGGCACTGTTTTGGTTTTTCTTTTGCATTTAAGACCAGCACAGATTATTTTGTGAACTTTGTTGCATATGCAGTTGCAACTTTCCTCCCAAGGTCTGCAGGTGAAAGAATGAGTAGAAAACACTTGATTTTTAGGCAAGTATTCTTCAGTGATTAATGCTTCTTATTTGAATGAAACATACATACCAGTAGCAGAATGCTGGATCAAGGTGTGTTCTTGTTTTGGGTGGTTTTTTTTAAACCATATTGATAGCTTCTCTTTCACTTTGAATTAGTTGGCTATTCTTTAATCCTGCTTGCATGTAGTCTTGAGTGAGGGTGATAATAAGTAAACCTCAGAATCTGAGCTGCTGAGTTTTAGTTTATTTATCCAAATTCTTTGGCTGTTTAGAATTTGGAGGGAGTCTTTAACCTGGAAGACATTACTTTGTATATGACTTCATCATCAGCTGGAAGAAAAGAGCTGCAGATAGCACAAGTAGCAGCAGAGCCAAGGGATTATTTGAACAAAATAGGCTGGAGAGTTTCTTGAATCTTACCCAACAGAAAATTTGAGGGCAAAACTTCAGCGAGTATGTTGAGGAAAGAGATTGCTTTGGAAGCAAGATGACTTGGTTGCAGCATTAGGTTGCATTTTGCAGTACTTTTGTAAAGACCATATCTGCATGGCAGTAGATTAGAGCATCTCTCAGGGTAAAAGGTTAGTGTGGTTTTGGGAGTCTCCCTCCTTGGAAAGTTTGAAGTGTAAGCCACAAAATTCACACCGTGTTTCCTGGAGGAGGAAAAAAAATGTTTGAGGGTCTCAATTGTATTTTAAGATTATTATCAGTTGGTTTGCCCTGAGCAGAAGGGAACTGAACCCTGTTTTCTGCCATCTTTCGGGAGCCACAGATGTGTAGGATCTATGCAACACGGTGCTGGGAAAGCTGGAGTTGCACCCTGTTGAGATGCTTGGGACTATTCACCTCTAAGTGCAACTGTTTTGAGCTGGTAGCAGATGTCTGGCAGATGCTGCTCACAACCACAAAGTCCAGAGATTTTTCTTTACATAAGGATCTCAGGTTTCACCTTAATTGCAGGTGAGTCACTAACCACAGACCTAAGCATGTGGTCTGAGCTCTGCTCCAGATAACTAAGATAAGAGCTGTCTCCTCAACTACCTGCCATCTCCCAAGGAAGGAGATGAGCTTACGTCAGATTCAGCTCACTTCTTTTCCTTCTTGTTTAGGAATCTTAGTTAAATGTGTGCATTTTGATAGGGTGAATCCAGGCAATAGGGCTTCTCCTTTGAATTAATACTTGTCAATGTAAGTGAATTCCTGTCTTTAGGAAGTGACTTCCTCTATAAGGGATCAGTGTTGTAATTGTTCTGCTAGTGCTCTGCAGTGTTAATTTTTTTCTAAGTTGTCTGAGCCATTTCCACAAACACAAACTATGATCATCAGACTTGTAGTTGCTTATCCTGAAAATGGGGAAATTTCTGAATGAACTTTGCACTCCCTGTGGCCTTCTTTCTTTTGCTGTCTGTAGATCTGTTCATAGACCCAGTGTTGGACACCAGATTCTGTGGAGTGGAAGTTTGCAAAGTTGCATTGATTTTTATTCTTGTTGAAGAGATATTAGATTCCCGTACTGATTTCTTGGAGAGAGGAGGAAGGGAAGGGAGAGGGAAGTGACATTACTTGAAAAAACTTGTTTTCTTTTCTGAAAACAGATACGTTTGAAGATTGGTTTATTAAAAATAAATAAACCCCTTCAGGGATAATTTAAGTGGGTATGATATAATTACAAGAGTTGGAATGGGGTTACAACTATTTACAAGAGTCTTAGGGAGTTTCTCATGGACACAGTGAGAATATTACAACTACATCATGGCTAAATGAAACCACCTCTATAAAAATCTTTGTGGCTTCTTAGCAGGTTCTTACAGGAAGGTGAGTACTCATCAGAATCTTGAGGCAGTTCCCACAGTCCTGGCATGTTTACATCCAGGTCTCTTCATCAGATACTGGCACAGCCTGTCTTTTTTATTCTTATTTGAGTTACTGCACTTCCAGGTGCGAATTACTTTCTCAGCAGAAACTGAGCTTTTTAGTGTTAGGCTGAGCACCGGAGTGAGTCTTAACTCAGTGCATTTCCACACACAAGTTGGAGATCTTTGTTTGCTATAGAATCATAGAATTTGGGTTTGAAGAGGCCTTTAAAGATCACCTAGTGTAACCCCCCTGCAATAAGCAGGAACATCTTCAACCAGGTCAGGTTGCTCAGAGCCCTATCCAACCTGACCTTGAATGTTTTCAGTGACGGGGCATCTGCCACACACGTTAAAGTGTTTCACCACCCTCATCATAGAAGTCTTCTTCCTTATTTTCAGTCTGGATCTACCATCTGATAGTTTAAATCCATTAGCCTTGTCCTATCTCAATGGTACTCAAAGTGCAGTGCCAGCTGGAGAAATGTGAAGTAGATTTTGCTTTGCATCCCAATGGTGTTGTCTTATAGTAGCTCAGTTTAGGCATCAAAACCTGGGCTGGAGCCTGGCCTTTGAAAGTCAAAGTGCATTTTTTTGGCTTGTACATTGAAACCTAGTTGTAAATATTTGGCAACTTTGCTGGCTCTATTTTGTATCTAGCTACTTGTAAGCACTGAAGGAGAGCAGTGGGACTGTAGAAGGTAGGTTGCATATACAGTTTTCTATAGGTCTCTTCTGTAGTGGTGACTTGGTTCACAAGTCTGAAGCAATTAGGATTTCTTCTCTACTGGCTCTTTGAGGTGAAGGTCACCAGCAGCAAATATACACTTGGTTGTTTCTACCCCCAGCTCATTGTTTCTGTCCAGGGGGCTAAAACCAGCCTCCTGGAATGGCTTGACTTGTTTTGTTTTTGAGGCCTCAAATGACAGTACATCTTCTGCATTTCATGCTGGAGTATTGCAATAGCTAATAATGAGTATGTTAGGGGAGAAAATGCAGTACCTTTGGAATTTTGCTTGCAGAACTAGCAGTACAAGAGGAGACAGGGTCCTACCAAATTCTCTAGAAGACATCTGCCAAGGAACTGCCAAGAGCAACATTCTGCTGCTGTGAAGCATAGTGTATCTGATGCATATAAGGTTTCAACCTGTTGCAGGGCCTCTTTCTCAATAACACAGGAACATCCTGGAATTAAATTTAGATTAGATTATTTCTAAATGCCACCTCCCTCTTATTTAATTACCTGTACTAGAAGTATGTTGGTCTAGACAGAAAAGAAAGGAAATAATGGAATATTAAAACATTTTAAGGAATAGTACGAATGAAGAACTTTCCAACTTCAAATATGAGTTTGCAATATGACATGTGGTGTCCAGAGAATTAAAGAGCATATGCAGAACTCTTAAGCATGACCTTTAAAACAGCTAATGCATGTAGTTGGAAAATGTTCAGGAAAGTCTGGAAATGGAGGTATCACGGAGGTTGTGTTTCTCTGGATTTGTCATTTTTGGCATCACAAAAGGAAACCTGAGCCCTGCTCTACTGAAGCGTTTCTAAGGGGTCTTTCCACTGTGGGTTCTCTGGCGTGCGGGAAAGGCAAGTGTCCTTCTTTCAGCTGGGGAAGTTAACTTTCTTCTTAGTAGCCTCTACAGTGCTGTGTTTTGGATTTAGTATGAGAACAGTGTTGGTAACCCTGATAATTTATTTGCTGCAAGCCAGGGGCTTCTTTGGTTCTTTAGTTGCCATTTGGGGTTAAACTGCAGCAGCAAGTTCATATTGCAACACCTCCCCAGCCAGTACAAGTCCAGTTTTCTCCTTCCCGTGGCCTCTAAATCTCAAGAAACTTAATTTCCTTTGTTGTGCTTGGCTGAAGTTGGGTCATGGGTTCAAAAGCAAATGCTTTCCTCTTGCACAAAGTATCGGCTTGTAAGAGAGTGCTTTTCCGGAAAAAAACAGGCTAAAGAACAGCAAAGCCTGGAGGTGTATTGATTGCTCCCTGCTAGAAGTCCTAAGTAGCTCAGAGTTAGAGATTGCTTTGACTTTTTAGTCTTTCTGGATAGCTGGTTATTGTGGGGAAAGCTGCTCTTTGCTCTACAGTGTTTTGGTTCGATGTCGCTGTAATTTCATGTGCTTGGATCTTGTCTTTCTGTGCTGCTACGCTGAAGGATGGGTTTAGAGCAGTCCTGCCTTGGCTAAGAAATGCCAGCAGGTTGTGCTGCGGGGCTCCAGAAGAGTTTGCCTGCTCAGCCTCCCTCTGGCAGGGAAACCCCAAAGAATCTGGGAAAAAGATTCTCCGCCTGATCTGGGGCTTCCTGGTTAGCCCTGGGTGATGTTCAACTTATGCTTTGGCTCAAGTTATGTTTGAATTACGAAGTATGTCTGAAGGAGAGGTCCATTGCAAGCACGCAGAACTTGCCCAACATCCTGCTGGTCCCAATTAAAAAGACTAAAGCTGTTTGGACTGGATTGTACAGTCTGAAAAAGCAAACAAATAACTTGTCTTCATGAAAAGTGGCTAGACATATTAACCCTTTCACTCTCAGATAGGTAAAATCAATTACACTGGTTTAAGGGTCACAGACTTCTGCAAGTTGTTCCTGTTCTTTACTGTATGCAGATGACATAGCCAAAGCGTGAGAGTGTAAATACTGTTACATCTTCCACATAAGTCTTATAACACTAAGGAATGGACAAGAAAGGAGGAGGGATTTATTCAGCTGGAAAATGATCACATTTAGAAGTGACTATTCATGGCCAGTTTAAAAAAACCCCAAACAATCAAGATTTAAGCAAATTCTAGAGTTAAATTAATAATAAATTCTGCTCTTAGGTCTCGAGATTACAGCAACTGTTGCAGAGTAAAAAGTGAGAATTTTCAAAAGTACCTAAAATCCCAGTATTATGTTGTGATTTCTCTAAGTGCCATACTCACTATAGGCATTTTTCTGAATAGCTTTGCTTGTCCTTGGTCAGTGCAGTTAAGCTAAAGTCAGCAGCTGAATAATGATTAACATAAGCTGTGCCATGGGGCAGAAGTTCCCATGCTCTTGGGAAACTGAGACACCTTTTACTGCAGGACGGGAACAGGGACAGCTGGCTCTGCACCCTTGTGGTATCAGGCAATGGGAAGAATCTGCTATGGTGTGGCACCTTGTCTGATGCCAGTGAGCAGATGAGCCTGTTAAGTGCCAGAAAAGAGAGTTTGCTCAAGGGAGGAAGCCTTGCTGATATTGGTGCACAGGGCAGTACTGTTTAGGGAGCAGCTGAAATCCTTGTTGGTGACTTGTATCAGGACTAGGCAAAGCCTCTTGTATAGTTGTGTGCTAACATGGCCACTCAAGGTGCTCAGGGTAAATGGCAGAGATGCCTCATCTGGGTGAATGTGCTGTGTGCTTCTGACCAGCTCAGATACAAGTACCTATTGCTGGCTGAAGATGGCTTTAAACTGATTCTTCCTGCATGCATCCTGCTGAATATTCCCAACACTGAGAGATCAGCAGAAGTGCTGTGTGCTACAAGCCAGTGTCTACCAGTTTCAGGCAGAGAGACCATCTCATCTGTAGGATAAAAGCCAACAGTCTTATCTCATTCTCCTGATTGCTGGGTCAAGGTGTATTGCAAAGATGTTGTAAGAGCTGAAGGTCAGTTGTTTTTGATGTTTCTTCTGATTTATTGATTTTTACATAGACCTACATGTCTTCAGTATTTAGACTGAAGTAGGATTGGGCTAAAGATCTTCAGAAAACCATGAGCATCCCTGGTAATGGCACCCTGGAGCGGGTCAATTTTCACTGGAACTTTCCCTAAGGCCTGCCCCCTAGCTGGGGTTGAAGTCCCCAGCATCTCACAGAGGGTCAGGCAGGTTTCTGTGGTCCAGAACTGTCTGGGGAATTTCTGTGGAAAGTTTTATGATTTTCATCCTACTTCAGTCTGCAAGGAGAAGTAGAGAGACACTTCTGCAGGAAAGAGCAATCTCATACCCCAGTTTGCAACATGTAGTGAGCATCCCATTTTGAAGGAAATGGTGAGCCTCATGAACATGGTCTCCATGCCTCTCCTGAATCACACGTAGTCTTGGGGTCTGTTTGTAGCCAAACCTAAAACTTTTTCAAAAGATGATCTCACCCACTGAAAATCACATCCATGTGAACCAAAGCAGGAAGGGGAGCAGTGGCTGAAAGGGATGCAAGGTTCCACATGGGCAGCAGATGCACATGGCTTGCACTGGGACAACCCATGTGGTTTTTTCCAGCTGTGAACCTTGGTTCTGCCATCAGCATGTGTGAGGGTTGGTAGAGTGTACTTTTTGTTGAATGTTTGCAGTTTTGTTAGACAGCGGGAAATTCTGGAAAATGTTAGTGAGAGCTGTCAAACTGTGTAATGATCTCCCAAGGGAAGGAATAGCAGCCCTACAGGAGTTCAAATCCTTGCAGGCTGATGTAGTGCAGGAAAAATCCAGGGGATGAACGGGATGACCTGAGAACTCTGCTGTGAAGAAGTAATGAATGATATGAACTGTGTGCATGATAAAAGTAAGGGAAGACAAGGCATTCCCATGAAAAACAGTCCTTCCTTAACTGGAAGTCTTATCTTAGTCTTCGTGATTCTGCACATACAGGATTGCTGACCAGATGAAGGAGAAATACACCTTTGTGTGCATTTGTACAGAACTGTCTGCAGAGGGAATTAAAAGCCAGAATAGAAGCATTCTTTGAGCTATGTGTGTTTATGCTGAAGAGATGTTGTTACCCCACTGACTCAAGTTCCTAGCAGAAAACACTGGGCTTAGCAGATCCATGTAGCAGGGTCATGGAGCGAGTTCCTGGCCACAGGACTGTGTAAAGGTTTGCTACATTGCCATGTCCTTTTCCTAACTTAGCTTTAAAGCTCTTCTGATGCCTCTCACTAAGGAGAGAGCACTGCAGCCGCAAGGGGAGATTGCTTCATGTCCCCAGTGCAGTGTGTGAATGCCCCCTGTGGCTGCTCCTTCTGACCCACAACATGTGTGTATTCATGTGGGCATGTGTTGGTCTAGGAACTGTTGTCCCACACCAGCTTTGAAGTGTGTATACGTCACCCACTGCTCACACAGATGTCACTGCTCTTTCCAAAGGAAAATCCAAGGCCTCTCCTGTAAAAACAGAAAAAGGCATGTGTGAGATTTCTCTTCCACATCTCTGAATCTGGCTCCAGCCCTGAGCTGTGAGGTTTAGTATTCCTTCATGTCTTGCCATTTCCTGCCAAAAATGACCACCAAGGTGCCACAGAGAGGCTAATTCTTATTCTGAGATCTATTACACCATAAATCTCCCTTTAGCACTGCAAATTAAATCTAAGCTCCACTTATCAAATGACCATGTACCTTTTGCAGGGCTGCCATGTGGGATCTGTTTGTTCATTCTCCATGGGTTTTCTGGTCATTCCAGTGAGATGAGGAGATCATAATGTAGATGAGACTAATAACAAACCTGCACTAAAAGCAGCTATGTTGTGGAGGAAGTTTAAACCCCTAAGAAAAGCAGGTAGGCAATGTGCTCTTTAATTGAAACCTGCGCTGGAGCAGAACTGCCTGCCTTGTGATACTGTGTGGGTTGGGTGGGGATGCAGCCTGTGTTGTTCACCTACTACCACAATATTTACAAAGATAATGTTACTCTCTCACAATGAGAATGATTTTTCTGTGCAGCATTTTGGCTTGCGCCACCTATGTACTTTGGGAGAGAGATCACATGAGTGCTGGCATGGGTCCTTCTGCAGGTTTCTCATGCTCCTGACAGGTATCTGTATGAGAGTCACTGGGTAGGAGAAAGAATACCTCTGGGGAAGGTGGATTTTAAATGGTCTCATCTTGGTTTTTTGTTTATTCCCTAGCTATAGCAGGCTTGTTGAAGACATTTTTCAGTGCAGATCCCTCTCATACTGTGTTTATGTAGGCTTCACAAGAGAGCCTTGTCTTTAACAGCTGGCTTTGACTTGCGCTGCTGGAGCTGGGCAAGGGTGTGGGACAGAGGGAGCAACCTGTGCTGCAAGTTGAGGTGGGGCTTAGGTGCCAAGGCAGGGCACTGGAAGGCTGAGACTGCCTCTTTTTTTCTTCTTCCTCCAAGGTTTCCAATATGCTTGGCCAATACATTTTAGCTACAGCTGCCACTTATTGGGGGTGTGCTGCAGCATCACCTATTTGAGCCATCAGAACCTGGAGTAAAAGGGGTGTCTTCATAGAAAGGCTGTGCTAATAAGGTCTCTGAGCTGATTTGCTGAAACAGCTTGGGCAAATGAAGGTTTGGGTGCTGATTCAATTGGGACCTCCTGAAGTGCCTCATTCATTGGATCTGGACCACAAGCTAAAGCAGAAGGTTTCCTGAGCACAGCTGCTGTTCAGCCCCAAGCAAGGGTGGGCAGTGGCTGCCCTAGTCAAGCAGCAGCTGTTTTGTGTTACTGGGGCCTGATAACAACTTCCTCTTCCTTGTGTGTATGCTGGTGACCTGGCACTTGTGGGGCTATAGCTACTGCCTGTTCTTGGTGCTGCTCTCTGGGTGATCTGTGTGTGCAGGCAGCAGAAGGGAGGTCACTGGTTTCCTAGATTTAGTGTCAGGACCTGCTTTCTCCTGTTGGCTCAGAGCAGAAGGGGCTAGGAGAACTGAAAAGGAGCTGAGGGGTGGCTGCTGCTGCTTCTTGCTTTTGGGTGAGGTGTTCTTGCTCTGTGGCTGTCATAGCTGCATTCACCAGAGTCACAGAGGGATGAACACAAGGAAGCATTCAGCAAGATACAAGAAGAAGAGAGCAGGAGGAAGAGCAGACAGGTCCTTGAGCTTTCATAACTAGCACCTTGTCTGTTGAACTTTGGCTGTCTGCTCAGGAAGAGTGGTCCTTGCACGGACAGGCTGATGAAGAGCACCAGGTTCTCACACTTGTGAGACTGGGTGGAGAGCTGGCAAAGCAGCAGCTGTAGGATGGGTGAGAGCATGGAGGGGCAAGTGGCTACACCTTGTTCATCCCAGATACAGCATAGAATGACCAAATACACTAGTGAACCTCCCTTCCTGATGACACATTTGCCAGGATGTGGTGCTTGATGTTGTTGCCAGTCTAGGAGATTTAGCTGTGCCTGAAATTGTCACCAGTAAGGTGTGGCATGACACAGAGAATGTAGACCACTTGAAACCAGATGAGATGACCCCACTGGCTTAGTGGGTTGGAGCCAGGGCCTTAGAATCACCTAGGCTCTTTAGACTTCCAGCATGCTGTGTTAGTGGCACTGACAGTGTTCTCTAGTGCAGGTGCCTGAAAAGGGGTGACAAGTGAATTCAAATGGCAAGAGCCAGCCTTGCTGCTCGTGCTCTGAAACACCTTACAGTGGGAGTCCATTCTCCATCCTACTGGGGCTGTCACTCAAAGGCCAGATGTATTTTAGGTCTGGGGACAAAAGAGTAAGAAATGCTTCCTTAATGTTGTGTTTTCCAGATTAGCTGATACAGGACTGTGCTACAAAGCATTTAGCCTTCAAGCCCATAAAAAGAAAAGCTGACCTGCCCCTCCTATACAATATGAGGTTTATTATTTGATATTTAGTTATTTAAAGTATTTTAGTCATGCTCCTCATTGCATTAGGCTGGAAGCATACATATATTGAGAGGCTGCCCATGGTCCTAAGAGCTTGTGACCTGTAAAGATTAGACATCTTTGGGGTACAAAAGAGAGTGAATGCAGAGAAGTGGCAGCTAACTTTGGGAGGTAGAGGTGAAGAGTGGTGAAGACAAGACGAGTGGCTCGGCTTCTGGTTTCCAGTCTCCTGCTTCCCACCCCATCTCTGACAACATGGCTTCTGTGGTAAGGGGGGACAGAAACAGAAGGTGTTCTGCTCTAGAGGTAGTGTCGGATCTGCTTTGAAGCTTTCCTTGAGGCATCGGCTCATTGTCAGAGATGTCAACTCGAAACAAAACTGTTCAGGATGCTTCCTCAGTGTGCTGCACTGCAGCAGCCCACATTGGCTGCAAAGCTGAGCAGACCACTCAGGATGGTTTGGAAAAGAAAAAAACCTGCCTGCCAGGAAACATGCCTTCACTTATTGCTGGGCCAGGGGAAAATATAAGCATGGTTGCCATTGTTTTACATGGGTATTTCAGATTGCAGGAGAGAAGACATGGTACCAAGGCTCAGCATGCCTTGAAAGGATCAGAGATGGTCTGCTGAGTACAAGGTCCTAAAACACATGGATTTTCATAAAGATTTCTAGCCTTCTCTGGAATATGGGTAGCCATGGCAAAAAAAAGGGGACTTTTCATTGTCTGGTATCATCTGTCTTGCTAAGACAAGAGACTTGTGTTGAGCCTGTGGCTTCATGCTGCTGTTCTGTCAGCTACAGGCCCTGTTTGAGGTGTCACTTCATCGGGTGTTTGTTCCTCAGGGGTTGCTGCATCATCTATTGTGTACTGATTCAGCTATTTCTGCTGCTCTGCTCTGTACTGAACTAAGAGATGACTTATTAGGAGTGGGTCTTGCTTGCTTTTTTGCTTTCTCAAACAATTATCAGGAACAGATTTTTCTCCAGCACCATTTTCCTCTCTTCACATGTTGAATGCAACATTTCCTTTAAGTCACATTCACGCTGGCTCTGAAAAACGTCTTTTGTAGCATTCAAATGCCACCTAATTTGAGATGTGTTTTCACTGGAAATCTAACAAGTGCATGTCTGAGCCAACTTTAAGGTTCTCTTTTCTTTGTAAAGTGCTGGATTGCTCAAGACAAGGTGACAGAATATTTATTTTAACTCTTCAATCATGACAACGGTTGTATTTTCCCCTTCCTAGTCACTGGTTTAAAACTGAAAAGCAGCTGAACCAAACTTTTCAAAAAGTTTTCTGGCAGAAACCAGAAGGGCAAAATTCCACCTGAAAAAGTTGAAGTTGCTTACAGCTGAAAAAAGCCATATGAGAACAGAAATGAGAGCTGTCCACATGTGCTTCTTTTCTAGTATTAATAGTAATAAGAGTAATAAGAGATGGCCAAGGAGTGTTTTATAGATACTTCAGGTACCTAAGAAGATGCCAAAAATCTGTCGTGTTGACAGGTCTTAACAGTATATGGAAGCATTGCACAACAGCTCTTCAGAAGTGGAGAAAACTGGTTCCTGGTGAAAATTGAATTAAGTGAAGGAAACTGTAATTAGTCCAGCTGGAGCATGGCCTGGCCAGCAAGGTTTTTAAAACTTTGCTCACAGTGAGCTGTGTCAAAAGTGGTCTATTCTCCACTATGCATCTTATGCAGAAAAGGAACCTTCTGAGAGCAAAAATTTGCTGGCAGTATGGGAAGGTACAGAGTTTAGCCTGGGAAGAGAATTATCCAGTAAAATTCAAATGCCACCTCTGGCAGCACAAGGTATTTTATTGGCAGCTGTTTATTCAAGTGTTGACTCAACCTAGCTTTTGAGATCTAACAAGACTGAGAGCCCTAAGGGGTTATGGCCATGGGCATTAATAAAGCAATCTAATTAAGAGATAATTAAGTCACACTTATTAAATTCCTAATTAAGCGGCCAACTGTAAGTTTGTTAAATAAGGAATGCTCAGTTGGGATTATTCACTTTCCACACCCTAGCAAAAGGATAAAATGGGTGGGGAATAAAACAACAACAAAAAAATTCCTCCCCCCTTTCTGAAATATGATTTATATTTTAGGTGTGGTGCTTGCGAAGGAAGCAAAGACTAAAGCCTTTGCCCTGCTGAGATGGAGGGAGAGCATTTCCAGAAAGTTACTCTCCTTCTGGGAGAGATTGCGCAATGGGAATGGATGTATCTGCATAGGTGTTGCTCCTTGGGAATAAAAGAAATGCAAATCTGAACATGGGAAGACACCTCTGTTTGTCTTCCTGGTCTTAAGCAGCTTGATTTAAACTCAGCTCTACTGTGAACTCATGGCCTCCAGACCTAACTAAGACCACAACCAGACCTGAACTGCAGGCTACAGTATCTGGCCAGAAAGAAAAGGGATGTGGAAAGAGAAGATATTTTGCTACTTCTGTTTCAGAGAGGAAAAATAGGACCAAAGAGGAACTGATGACATACCTTAGGTAACCTAGGGACACTGTAATTGAAAACTCAATTGAAGGCCTCTGAGCAACCTCCCTTGAACAAGATTGGTTCCCTCTGCACTGCAAAGGCTGGCTTGTCCTCCATATGGGACAGTTCTCTGCTCTTACTTTCCATTAGCTTCAGCTGTTCTTTGCAGAATCCCAGACAGGTCAGTTTTTCTCTGCATGAAGTCAACAACAACAAGTCCAGCTGAATTGGTATTTACTGACTTGGAAACATGGGAATCCAGAAGAAAAATGTGCCAGTATTAACTTGCAGGTTTTAGTTTGATGATGCAGAGAGGAGGATAATGGGAGAGGACTCTGGCAGTGCCCATGAACCTTACACAGAGCTGGCGAAGGTGCAGCGATACCGGTGGGTTTGGCCACACCTACGGGAGTGGATGGTAGGCAGCAGCATTTGGCCCCGGGCTCTAGGGCAGACTTCTAGGTGGAGCCTAATAATCTTTCTTTCCTGCTCCTCCTAGCTACTGACAGTAGTCCTGGAAGCTGTTCTGGGTTACTAATTTGCCTCCCAAACTGTATTTCTTTGCTGTAAACTCTTTTGGACCCTATCACCAAGATAAATGTCTTGCCACAGGGTTTAGTTTCCTTCTCTCGTTTATATTTGAAGGGGTGAACACACCCGTTGCTGTAGACAGCTGCTGTATTTGGGCTGATCATAGGCATCTCTGAGATTTGGTTTCCATTGTTTATCTGTCTGATTCAAGCTCCTCAGTTTTCTAGAAGAAGATGACAAAAGTGCTGGTGGAGTTACAGGAATGGTTAATAGTCCAGGGCACTGGCAGGTGTCCAGGTTTATCAACTGCTAAACTGTGGCTCAGGGCAGTAAATTCCAGTCCAAGCTATTTAAACACCTGGCCTGTCTGAGAGAAATTGTTTCTTTCAGCAGTCTCAGAGCAGCAGTTGGAGTCAGGAATATGAGATTTCCAGATCAAATGAGGATTATTTTCCTTTCATTCACACACCATGGCTGGAGATCATATCCTGGGCTAGCACAGATCAAAATAGTGACTGAGGGATAAAAGTGTTAGGCATGTATGTACACAGCAATAAGCAGTTCATGACTAGTTTGCACTTCTCTTTTGTCCCTTCGGCCTTTCCTGGTGCCTCGGTCTTTGCCTCCTACTGTGCTATGGATTCCTCAGTCTATAACAGGACCTATAGCTTTAATGATATTTTCAGCCAGAGCTGAGTCTGCTTCTTGCTATCCCGTGTCCAATAAACTACAGTCATCGAGTTTCAGGCTTTCTTTGGCTTGCATAATTTTGTGAGGCCCCTTGCTTTTCACAGGCTGGGGTTTAAGGACAGCAATAAGCTCAAGGTGCTCCAAGGCTCTGAAACTCTTCATGGACCACAGAAGAGAGTGTGGATGGGCCTGTATAAAGCAGGCTGAGCTCATCAGCCTGGGACTTCGGACCAAGTTTCCAGTTAGTTTTATGATTTTCAGTGTCTTTTGCCATTTACCATTGTAGAGTGTGTAGGTCAATGGGAGTTGATCATGCTGCTTTGTTTCACCTTGCCTAGCTCAGGCAGCCTCAGGGAAGATCTATTTTACAAGGTGAGTTGTGAAGATGACAGTTGGACTCAATGATTTTAAAGATCTTTTCCAACCTGAACAAGTCTATCATTCTATGATTAAATTCTGTTGATGGTACAGAGATGACATAGTGTGGAACAGTTTATGCCACTTCACAACTTACACCTAGTCCAGCTCTGGAGTCACCTTCAGACCTTTGTTGATGAAAGCAGGTCTGGTCAGATGAGCTGGGTGAGGGACAGAACCTGAATTTAGGGACTGAGAGTATGCATGACAGTTTCTGGAAGACTTTTGTTGGGGGATGGCTGGAGCTGGAGCTGCGTGGTGTCAGGTGTCACCCACTTAGGGTGACAAAGCTTGCACTTAACACATAAAGCTGGATTGTGCTTTAAAGCCCTTTGTTTCAAATAATTTCAGGAGTTAGTATCATTACAAGGTGGAATAATGTAGACAAGGAGGATGTTTCCTTTCATCCTGCCCCTTTTTCCCTCTCAAGTAGCAGGACTATTACTCAGAGCAGTACTTTCTTGAGTATCTTGTATCTCGGGCACATCAGTACCCCTAGTACCTGTTTTCATTTCAGCCAGGCAGGAAAACAGCTAACAGAAAGAGATGAGATTTCAGATCTGACAGATGTTGAGAGTTAGAAACTGTTATTTGCACTTGCAGAAGGTGAGGAATGCTTGTTGCTTTTGTAGATTTATACTCAGAAATACATATTTACAAACACATACTAATAATACATTGCTCTCCCCCCCTCTTTTCTTTTCCTTTTTGTTATCTTTGCTCTCTCCATATGCGTTTTGATTTATAATGATGCTCTTTCTGGTTATTAAGACTCCTTTTCTCTACACCCTTCCTCATGCCTCTTTCCTAGCCTAAACCAGAAATATTTGTCTACCACAAGTGATCAACACCAGATTTGTTGTGTGGGCAGGACTAACAGTGAGGGATAACAAAATAGAGAAAAATTGATGCTTCACTAAAAATAGACCTGCTGCAGAAGGTAGAAACTGTTTCCTCATGTTGAAGCTAGAGGATAATTAATTGAGCAATTGGGATGAATTTGGAAAATTATTCTTGGTGAACCACATCCTTCCTGCGCTCAGTAAGGAGGCAGAGGATGATACAGATTTGAAGCAAGCACAGCAGTGGTGAGAGGGTCGGTGTTTGTGGCTGTTAATGACTAAAGATGCCTGTCCTTTGGCTTTGTTGTAAGCAGCTAGAGCATTATCGTCCAGGGTGGTGCTGGCAGTTCTTAAGATCTTCCTTTCTGAATGAGCAGGAAACTGTGCCAGTCTCAAGTGAAGCAGGCAGACTTTGCAGAGAGAGGAGACATGACAAGATTTCTTTCTTGCTTGTCTATTTTCCTGCTGCACTTTGCCTGTCATACCCACAGTTTGGGGGTCTGTCAAGAACAATGGCATTAGTCAGTGCCAAACACTGATTTTGGTGTTATACTCTAACATAGCAAACACTACTGATTTGATCTAGTGCTGCTGAAAGGAACTTAGACTTAATTCAATGTTTTGCATTCTGGATCAAGCCCTGAGACTTAATACAGCTATTTTGCTTCATATAATTTAATCTATTGTCCTGTAAACCATGCTCTCTGCCACATCTGACTGAAATGATTTTCATAATTTTAATACTTCAGATTAAAGCAGCCAATTCTCAAGGCAGCACCTGCTATTTCATTATAGCTAGTAATTTGTTACCTACAAGCACCATGGTTGCCAACACAAGGAAGAAACCTGTGTCAGAAATGAGCCATTCTTGATGCTGGGAAACTGGAGTGGGCTGGAGGACTGGGAGAATGCCCAGCTGAGTCTGGGGCACTCTTCTTTCAAGGCAATTTGCAGTGAGAGCAAAGGAGAAGTGATATAAAAAGTTCTGGGATAAAGTTAAAAATGTGTGATAATGTTAAAAATGTGACTCCTCTGCTAGTCAGGACACTACATCAGGATATTTCATCCAGCTCTGGGGCCCCCAACATAGGAAGGACCTGCTGGAATGGGTCCAGAAAGGGACCACAAAAATGATCAGAGGACTGGAGCACCTCTCCTATGAGAAAAGGCTGAGAGAGTTGGGGTTGTTCAGCCTGGAGAAGAGAAGGCTTCAGGAAGACTTTAATTGTGGCCTTTCAGTATTAATAGGGGGATTAAGAGAGAGAGGGAAACAGACCATTTAGTAGGGCCTGTTGTAATAAGACAAACGACAATGGTTTTAAGATAAAGAGGGTAGGTTTAGACTAGATATTAGGCAAAACATCTTTAATCTAGGGGGCAGTGAGATACTGAAAGGAGTTGCCCAGAGATGACCTGTCCCTGAAAGTGTTCAAAACCAGGCTGGGTGGGGCTTTGAGCAACCTGACCTAGTGGAAGTTGTCCCTCCACATGACAGGGTTTGGAACTAGGTGATCTTTAAGGTCCTTTCTAACCTAAAGAATTCTATGATTTCAGTATGTGACCACTTGTATGTATTATATCTTTGTCAGCAGTAATGGCAGGCCCTCTGTTTTGAAAAGTACATGCACCTAAACTAGTGTCAAATCACCCCTTAATCTTCCATTCAACAGCTTAGAAGAAAACCATGCCCCACTGAAACCAGGGCATGATCCAGTCACTAATTGAATAGTTTATTTCCTATGATGATTCCAATGATGTCCACTGATGACAAATTAGGCGGAGGACTTGTAATAAGGGCAGTAGCTAAGAGTCTATAAATTCAATGAAACCCCAGAGTAGGCAGAAGTGAGAAGCAAAGATTTGTGCCCCAACTAGGGAGGAGACCAGCAGAACTCAGTTGTGACACTGTCCCAGTATCTGTTGTGCCAAACCACCATGATGTGGGCTGGCCAGCTAGTACATGTGCTAGACAGATGGTCAGCCTACGCACCATTCTTGACTAGCAGCAAAACATTATTTTTTTCCTGGTGGGCAAGAAGCAGGGATGCTGAAGGGTTTCTATCTGTGGAAGCGTCACAGTGAACATTGGACATACATCACTGGAAAAAGAGTTGTATCAATCCTGCTTTTACCGGAGCAACTTATCATAATCAATGCAGATTTCCCTCCTCTCATACTGATGGGTCTTTATCAAATGGGCTGTAACCATTGTTCTGAATATTCTTACAAAGTTGTGGAAATGCCAACTTGGTAAAATGTATCATTTCCTAAGGGCAGCTCTGACTCCCCTTGTGTATTGCCTGGTCTACTTGTTCTTGGCATCTTGAATCCATGGGAGTCCTAGACATGAAGGTTGGAAAAGACCTGATAAAATCATGCAATTCTCCCTGTGAACAGAGGTAACATTAACATACTTAGACTGTCCTGTAGTCTGTGTCTAGAGACTTTGGCAATGATTTATTTATACCTGTTCCTGAAGATCCTACAAGAAGAGGATTCTGTATCAGTTGTCTACTTTAATGCTTGACTAAATTAATAATTACAAAATTTTATTGTAATGATTAACTGAAATCTTGGTTATTATAAATGTAGCCTTTTATATTATTTTCCAGACAGAGAACAGTTTTAAAAGTTTGTATTTAAGGTATTTTGTCATATAGTCCTCATTTTTTCCCTCTGTGAGTAGAAAAAAAAGGTGTGTTTTTCTTACTTTTCTCTTTATCATAATTCCTAAATAATCAATATTGTTCATTTTCCTTTAACTGGATTACATTTTGGGTGAGAGAGATTTGAAGGAGGTTAAAATTCTGTTGAGGTAGAGATCTATAATTGTAGAAAACCACTAAGACAAAACAGTGTCAGGTGCCTCATATGTCCAGTAACAGATAGGGAAAATATAAATACAGGAGCATGCTCTACTTCATAAGGCACACTCATCTTTCAGCCATCAGCGGTTTAAAACTTCCTGAACTGGAGATTACATCTCTATCATCACATTTAATAGACCCTGATGGACTAATTCTATTGACTGAAAAACAGATTAGACAAATTTTATGGTTAATCTTCAAAGCATCTGGTGACACTGAGTTCCTCAATTTATGTGCTATCCACATGAAAAACATATTTCCCACAGCTTGTCTCAGACATATTTGCCTGGCAGTTAAAGCACTGCTCCCGTCCCTTTATCCCCCATTAGCTTCGGTTTCTGAGAAATAGCAAGTGTTGTCCATATCAGTGGCAGTATGTCTGGGTTTTTTCCTAGAACCCAATGTATATACTTCTGAAGTCCTAGAACAAATTTGACCTTCTCTAGACAAATTATGACAATTGGTCAGCACTCGTGGTTCATGTTCAGTTTGTGGTTTAGTCCAAATCCTGACCCCTCCAGTGCCTTGCTAGTCAGTTGTTCCCCTTTTTGAAGTTGTGCTTGATTTATTATTTCTCCTCTGTCACTTTAGGGTAGCCTCTCACACTTTTCTTTTCTGAACTTTACTTTCCATGATGCAGACATTTGTTCTGCTGGTGAAGAGCACTTGAAGCAGCACTGTGAGTCTTCATCAAGTGCAGAGCTCTGTCCCCCAGCACCAAAACTCCATGTCTCACAAGATATATACCAAACAGTTTGCCCTGGAGTTGTCTATTCCTGCTTGGAGTTGTCCTGTATCTTTGTTTGCTGCGACAGAAGCAGCAGCCTGTCTTTACAAAGAATCTAAACTGACTCATTTCATCTATGCCAGGGAATAAGCGCATGGATAGTTACTGCAGATTAGGTGTCACATGGGCCATGAACTTTGAGAAGTTATTGGCTCTGGTAGACCAAGAACCTCTTTCATCCACTTTGACTGGTGGTTCTGCAAGAGAAAGGAAATATTAAATGCTGGTCCCTGGCCAAAGTAGTCTGCCAGTTGTTGAATCATATGTGATATTTCACCTTAACAGTTTCATCCAGTTAAACAAATAAGATGATCACTTAAGGATCAAAGCTCTAATCTGAAAATTTAAGGATGAGTAAATGTTCTGGGAAATGTGACCCCCTAACAACAATTAAAAAAAAAAAAATTGGAAATTTCTGTTTTCTTGAAAGATTAGGGAGGAATTAATGCAGAAATTTGAGTATTGCATTATAAATCAGTTAAATCCTTCTTTGCAAGGACTCATTACCAGGAGCCAGTGACTGCTACCTTGGTACCTGGGCTGTTGGGTTCCAGCAGTTGGCTGTTTGTTAATCTGTCTCCTGGTACCAACCTCAGCCTTGGTGTCCCTGAGCTATGCTGTGCCACCAGAGGAAGGCAGAGAGTGTGTGTCTGTACATGTTAAGCTATAAAGCTAGGTGACCTAAGAGTATTAGAGCGCCAAAAGGCCTGCAACACAGGTTATCACAGTCTCTTTCCTCTCTGCCAAGCATGACCTGAATTAATGGCTTTGGTTGTGACTATATAATCTCTCCCTGTAAGGGGGAGTTCTTACATCTGAACAAAGCAGCATGGCAGTTGTTCAGAGAAGTGTGATGACTTCTTCTCTTTTTCCCCTTTCCTTTCTGAAAATGGTGGGTCTTTCCTATTCTTTCTGCCTGTTTTATCATTCACTCTTACTTGCATAAATTTAATATATACATTTTTCAAAAAAAGCAAAATGTCAAGATGTGGTCCAAATGTTAGCAGGGGTGGCTCTGCAGGGTTGTGTCTTGACTGAAGTGACATGCAGGTTTAACCCTGCTCTGGAGGACTGAACTGTTTACATCATTCCATACCAGGACAAGCTCTGTTTCATAGACTGCTGTTGGAAGAGCACTGTAAGTATACTTTATGGGATTTTTATGAGGTTTTAGAGAAGAAGTTGCACATTTTTAAGTTTTTATGAGACTAATGAAAGATGAAGAAGCATCCTATGATTACAGTTTGAAGTCATCAAACCTATCTTTTATTTTTTGTCTTGAGTATTCCTTGACTCATTCTAAAACTTCCTGCAGAGAAGTGTCCCACATGCTTTCCTCCCAAAACAGAGCACCAGGCACTCTGCTCTTGCCTTTCTGCAACCCCATGAATAGGTACCAAAATAGGTGGTGAGATGCAGCAGTTACCCTCACAAGTTAATGGCAGACTTTTCAGCAGCTGAAGTAATTGCCTGTGAGGAGGGACAGTAATCTGATAAAGGATTTTGCCTCCCTTACCAAGTGTAGCAGAACCCTGCTTGGTGCATGTGCCCAGTGCAGGGAACTCCTGAGGGCTGGGAAGTACAGCTTCACCTGCGCTCTGTAACCTCCGTGGGTTCACAGCATCCTTACACAGGCCTGCTTGCTCATTACTCCTTTCACTGCGGTCACCTTACTGAGGATGCTGTTCTAAACCTTTATTCTGAGCTGTTTATAATCCCTGATCATTCTGTTTCATTAATGTTATAGGTCTGATTCAGTAAAAAAAGAGTTGCTGTACAGATGTCTCTATAAACATCAGGAAAAGGTTTTACTCCTCTTCCTACTTACTCTATTTAACTCATCTCAGGAAAGTTATGGGGAATCGTCCAGGGAGTGCAGCTGGGTGCTGGAGATGTGATACATGCAGGGAGATGTGAAAACCATACAGTAGCCCTGCAACTATATTAAAAGGTAATAAAATTGTGTGTAACACAGGAAATCATAGGCCAAATATTGGCAACCACATCCTATGTAGATTTTGCTGAGATCGGCTTTGATTGCCAACTGGTGGCCAGAAACTGTCTCTGATTCAGTTATTCCCTAAGGCCACCCACCTGGTGGCTCAGAGGCACTGGAGGAGGCAGATTGGTTGTGGCCACAGCAATGCTCTAGCCAGAGGTCAAGTGAGCATCTCCTGCCAACGCAGAATAAGCTGTCCGGATCCTTTCTTATTGGTAGATTCGTATTCGGTAAGAAATTAGGAATGCTCTGTGTACTGCATTACTAAAATGTTGTCTATATTGATATGTATCCTTCTATTAGAAGAGTGCAGGTATCCAGGTTTGACAGTAGTTTGTGGGGGTAGGTAGGAGGAAGTATTTCCAAACCAACCCTCTGGGGACTTCTGCTAACAGACTCATCAACTCATTGCAGTAAATTGGCCAAGGACCTTGTTGGGAGGTGAAATCTGAGGTGCTTGTGGTGTGGCTGGGATTGCCATTCTTAACAAAAGTATAGCTGCAGGTACAAGCCCTGGTAAGTCCCATGAAGGCTGGTGTTTACTACTTACGGCCTCTGGGTACTGCAGTGAGACTGAGCTTCCTGGGATATCCAAGTGATTTTCTGATTGTCTGGAGAAAGGAGGATGTGGCAGGAGAATTATCTCTCTGAGACATATGTTTTGCCTATGTAGCAAAGCAGATGGACTGAGAAGGAGAAAGGAGAGCTCATTCTTTGGCTGTCGGGCTGACAGAAGGCTTGCCTTTCTAAGCCTCAAACATTCCAGTGTTATGAGAATTATTACCTGCAGATAGCCTGAAGGAGGGCAAGCCTTGAGGTGGTAGCTTTAATACAGCCTGGCTATTCAAGAAATAATGTCCTTAATAAAGGTCTGGGGAGAAGAGATTGCTTTCTGATGTTCCTTTGCTTGGCTTTGGTTTCAGACTCTCCCTCACTCATTTGTATAATGTTGGAATAAACTTTGATAACTTAAATTGCTAGTCTGTAGCTCATACACTTGGCAAAAACTGGTCAGCAGGGAAGTACAGTGTTACTGCTTTCCCCTGGCTGGTGATCACTCCTTCCCCCCATCACTGAGGCTGTTGGTAGCTTGGGTTGCCCTCCTTTGCTGGATAGGAAGAGAACTGAGCAGCAAAAAGGCAGACAAGACCTCAGCTTTGCAGGAGCACGTTTTAAAGCTCAGTCTAGACTAAGGACTGAGCACAGCCTATGTAAGAAACCTCTGTAAAAGGTTGCACAGATCTTGCCAAATAAACAGGCCTGTGCACCCCTCACCATTTCCAGACTGCAGTTTGTGGCTGATAGAGTTGGATCATGTGCACGAGAGGCTTCTGCTAATCACCATCACCAGCCTCATCCTTGGCAGTGACTGGCAAGAGCTGGAGGTGAGGAAGAGGAGCAGAATGGTAGTGTGGGTACCAGTTATCATCTATGAAAAGAAAGAGGTTCTAAGGACTCTATTGGATATCCGAGAACCTGTCTGGAAACCCTGTATGGCAGCTGAGGTCTGTGTGAGACTCAAGCTGGTTCATTCAGAGATCACTCTAGTACTTAGGGCCACTTCATTACAACAGCATACGTTGACATGTACTGCTGCTGCCTAAAGTCATCCTGTGTGTCTTGGCTATGTCAGTGGCTTGCATATGGCTATTTTCTCCTCTTGTGAGTAGCAAGAATTACAGATGATCACTCAGTGGACTTCACAGAGTGGTTCAGAACAATATGTGTTGTCCCTGTGTTTCTCAGAGTACAATCTACAAAAATCAATTTAATTGCTTCTGTGCCAGCACAGGCCAAGTTCATGATGTGACTTTCATAGTCAAACTGAAGGGGTAAAATGTTCATTGGTTCACACTGGGCACTAATCCCTTTTCTTTGTATGGAAACCTAAACTGAATTATCTAGACTTCTTCAATTTGCAGAATTGGACCCAAAATATCCAAAGCCCAGACTTTCCCTCTGAATTTTGCCATACTAGTTTCTGGGAAAAAACATCAGAAAACAGAATGCAAAGTAAAACATGAGAGAGGAGAGGTGTTCACCACCTGCCTGTTTTTAGACAGTGGTCCATCTGGTGAGAAGGTCTAGTACAGTTCAAACAGATTCTTGTTGTGCCACAGTGATTTTCCTATCTCTACTTCAAACTACCCTCCGTGGTCTTTTTCTGAGAAGGAAGAATGTGCTACTCTGCTGTACAGAAGCTACTTATAGCAATGTTCATGGTGCTGGAGGGCTGTCAACTTTGCCAAGTGGTGGGGCAGGGGGGAAGCAGGGACTTGAGATAAGAATAGTAAGTGAAATCTTAAATTTGATGGGCCTGTCAAGGAGGAAATTACAGCTTGGAGGAGGAAAAGTGGTTGTGTTTTGAATTTTCTGTAGTAAATATAAAGTCTGGGGGTTTTGGCGGTAAGGAGGCAGTTCCACCAGGAATGTGTAAGGCTTTGTTTTGGACATGCCTGCCACAGCTGTTTTTCATTATAAGAGAGCAAGAGGAGGCCTTGGTGACAAGGAAATCTTGTATACTATGGTAGAACTGGTGTGGAAGATGCAGGAAGGCAGGCAGAGATGAGTGTGAAGAGAGAGAGGATAGAGCCTGGAGGACACTGGAAATCACTTAAAAGCCCAGGTGGTACCTGAATCACTTTGGCATAAGGTTACCCTTTCTTCCCCATCTCCACTGAAACAACAAATTGCTGACCTCACCTGGCAGTAACTGCAATGCAGTTCCCAGCTGTGCCAGGGGCCGGGTGCTTTTCTTTTCACGGTCTGTGTTTAAGAATATGATGCTTGCTTTTAAAATTATATTTTAAATTCTACTCTCAGGCCAGCTTGGACTTGTACTGTGAAAGAAGTGCAAGTATTTATGGCTGCCCTGCTGAGTTTGTAAAGATTTCTGCCAGAGGGAGTGGAGGGTAAAAGGGGAGGTGAGGGATGTGCAGATGAGCGCTGTGAGTCCAATCTACCAACGTGCCAGCACAGGGTCATGGCCCATCACCTCCTGTTCGAAGGAGGCAGAAGGGTGAAATAATGTGTCCATGGCCAGACAACAGGCTGCAGTCAAAGCACAGGCAGTGCAGCCACGTCTCAGTCCTTCCTGTTGGACTCTGCTTCTCTGGATAAGCTGTCCTAGTCATCCCCTGGTCGTCCATGTAGAGAATCAGCTTCTATTTCTGATGGATGTGTTCACGTAAACTGAATGCAATTTGGAATGAAAATAGAAGATAGATGCACCTTCATCCTCTTCTTCCCAACCAGGCTACTGACAAGGTTTGGTGCTGTACTAGTAATAGCACCAGTGATGTGTCAGCAAAGGGAGGGTCTGGTGCACCAAAAATTACAGTACTGCAGTCAGGGTCTCACCTTTGAGGCAATCTCTTGGTGCATTATCCTAGTGTTGGAACAAAGTTATCCAGCAGGGCAGACACTGAGATGCTTTATAACAGTATACTGTACTGTACAGTTTCCCCTGGATGGGACCCCCTCTTGCCAGATCTTGTGCAGCTGCTTCACTGGATTTCAGTTGTGGCCCAGATGTGAGCTGTCCTCACCTCATCAGGCTTGGGCTGCTTAGGCTGTTGGAAGGACCTTCCCTAGGGGAAAATGGGACATTTCCAGACAGTGCATGTGTTAGTGGAGTGGGGTCAGCTACCCTAATGTTGTGAATGCAAAGCAGCTGGCCTTGCATTTCTCAAGCATGTTCCCTAGGACCAGCCTGTCCATATTTAGTGCATTGAGGTGTTTAAGATATTCAGTCCTTTATTTTGATGCTTATTTGACTGCCAATTTAATTTAAATACCTGGTCTCATGAAGTGAATGCTGAAGCACTTCTCAAAGTTGCTTGTTCAACAAGCCACTCTTAGATCACTCTTTAAGTGTGGCTTTCAAGCTGTGGTTTGTAAAAGATCTATCTTGCAGCTGCCTGGGCAGATGAGAAAATGAAGCTGTTCTCTTTTGGATCTTTTACAACTGAAGTCTTCAGTGCCTATAAGAGGGAAGCTCTGTTTTGAAACATTACCTAGATACAGAACTCCCATAATGGATCCTGTATGGATTCTTTGGTGTCTAAGAAGAGGTCAGGTCCTGCCTCTCCCTTCCTCTTTATGGGAATTCTAGTAAGGTTTCTCTTCACTATTAGCCATCTATTTCTATGAAACTTGTGCAAATTTGGTATTGTTGAGCCCTCTATTCGTCTGTCAAGACTGGCAAAGGGTTTTAAGAGTTTTCAGGAGGAAAAAGAAAATGATGGTATAGGTAATTCAAACACACAGTTCTGTTTCTTACCACTTATGGCCATTTAAGAGGGCCATGATGTTCCTTGGATTGTTTATATAAGATATCAGGATGTTTCACTTTCCCCTTCCTAACTGCCCTCCTATTTTAGACAGAAGTGGTGAATGACTTTTGCTTCTTCTTGAAGTAAGACTCTTAGCAGTGATATTGGTGAGCTTGCTCTTCGAATACAAAGCTGTTTGTTCCCACCTCTTCCAGAGTGGATTGTGCCCACAATTTTTAAGCTCTGACAAAGTCCTTTTGGATGCTTTCTTACAGTTACAGAGCAAATATAGGAGATTTCCTAGTGCAGACAGCAGGGAAATAAGAAAATCAGAGCCAAAAGCAGTTCTGCTCCCTGTGGACCCATTGGTGTGATAATGGGAAGCAGAACAGCCAAGGACTAACCCAGCACAGTGCCAGAAAGCCATCCTGATGACCACCTCCCCTACCAGGGGTCTGGTGTTGGATTCTTATGATGCAATCATGGTGCCAAGAGCCTGGGTCAGGGAAGTCATGCAGCCAAAGTAAATATTTAAGCAAAGGCTGATGAGCACAGACTGCCTTTCCAACATCATGGGGTTTTCGGAAATATAAGAGCTAAGATCTTGAACTTTTTTCCTTTCTGCCATAATCAATAAGTCAACTGCTCAGATGACCTTCTTCTTTCCTCTCTCTTTCCCCCCATCCTTTCTAATTCAACCATTTTTTTTTCTTTTTAATTTCCTAGGTCCCAAATCACCTTTATTAATCATTTACATGGGCTAAAAATAAGGGAACATTCAGCTTCAGTTTGGGCTGGAGCACGAGGTAAGCAGTGGGCTTTGTGTCCTCGCTGTTGGCAAAGACAGTGCAGAAAGGATGTACAGCCATAGTGTCACAGAAGGTGGTGATAAGGCACTGCTGAATTTTAGGAGGACATCTTGAGAGTCTGGCTGTTGCTTCTCTAGGTCTCTCTTCCTTTTGGCTCCCTAGACAGTTTGCAATACTCGAGGCCAAGAGTAGGGCTGGCTTCTGCTTCCCAGTCAGCTGAAATGCCACAGGATGTGGCTTCTCTGATTTTCCTCTCTAGTCCTCTGGGGAAAAAAACCTTCATGTTCCAAATACAGGCACTTGAGAGAAGAGGCATTGGCAGATTTCCCCATGCTCACCTCTCTGAGCCAAGTGACTTGTGTTGTCTCCCTTTGACCGAGCAGCACTGCACTTAGTCCTTTTCACAGCTTCTGCTTAACTCCCATAGATTTGCCAATCTCTTGCCTTCTTTTAATTTCAAATTATTCACAGACGAAGGCATACCTTTTAGTTCAAAAACCAGGAGTCCTGATATTTTATAGTAAGTCAACTCATGATCATATTTCAGCCTACAGTTTTTAGAGGTCTGGAAATAACCATATTTTTTGGAGTTTTTTGGAGTTGGAGTTTTTTCTCCAACTCAGGAGGCTTTATAACCTCCTACAGCCTACACCTACTAATGTGCTTGGACACAGAGCTATTGCCCCTTTACAGTTGCTTTTTTCCCTGGCATTCCTTTTTGAGTTTGAGTTTCTTTGGGTTTTTTCAGCCTTGGCAGATAAAGTGCAAGCTCGTATTTTGCAAGTAGCCACTTTCCACTTTGGCTTGTTATTGCCCAATTGCTAAGAATTTTAATTCCTGTTGTGTTTTCTCTTTATTTCTATTTGGTTTTGGGTAGTTCCTGAGTTATGGTGTCTTCTCACAATAACAACAGACGTCAGCATGGCTTCTCTTGTGGCACAGACTGTATAGAGCCAGACAGTGTTTCCCACTGTGCCCATTCATCTGAACTGGCAGTGCATCGTAAAAGTGCTTTAGTGCAGAAGAGGTAAAGATAGACTAATTTTAATATGAGAAATTTTTTGCCTGGCTCACTCATGAACTGATGGGACTAGTGTGTAGCTGTTATGTAGTGTGTTTTACTCATGGCTTGAACGCGTTTCAGAGGAAAGCAAGATTAATTCCCGCCCTTTTATAGGTGGGAAAACCAAAGCATATGTAAGTTATTCAGCAGATCAGGTGCTGAACTGAGAATACAACTGGAATGCAAGTCCCCAGCCTCTCAGACCATGCTCATTACACCTCCTCAGTAAGGAATGCTGTCTCTATTTTCATTCCCTTTCTATCCAAATCTGCCTGCTGGTGTCAGGTCTTCCATTACATGAACATTATGTGGGCTGGCAGGACCTCCCTGGCATTTCCCAGAACAGCCCTCCTGCAAGGCATACTTGGAGGCCTCACTGGTTTAGACATTGACCCAAACTTGCCTCCTGTCCAAGCTGGGAACAAATCCACAGTAAGACGTGTGTGATTCCAGGACAGCATTGGAGACTGTCCTGTTGACGCCATGTTGCCTGTTGGAGAGGGTTTGAA
The DNA here is from genome assembly GCA_035221455.1 of Xenops minutus. Classification (NCBI taxonomy): domain Eukaryota; kingdom Metazoa; phylum Chordata; class Aves; order Passeriformes; family Furnariidae; genus Xenops; species Xenops minutus. The sequence goes on from JAWWEE010000158.1 coordinate 18,109,739, forward strand.
GAGCAGGTGTAGAGGAAGGGGAGGAAGACCTATGGTACAGACAGTGTTCAACTTTGGGAGGTGGAAAGCCTGAAATCACAGGGGAAGAGTATGTGTCATGCCTAGATGGACCTCTTCTCACCTTATGAACACACAGAGCAACACTATCCCTTTGGAGCATGACCCTGTGGCTTCTCTCTCCCGTGCGGAGAGGGTATATGCACAAGCATGATTAAAAATGCCAAAAAGCCATTTCTTGACTGGGTTATTGCCTTCATGACAACTACTGTTGACATCTGCTTATTTTTTTTCTGAAGGCTTACATGACAAATGGGGATAAAATAGAAAAAACTGGAACGTGTTTGCAAAGTTACAACAGTGATGATGGATCAGGGCAACAGTAATATAAGTAAAAATCTTTTTCAAGGAGGTACAAGGCTTAAGAACTGCTCAGATTGGAAAGCATGATGAATTGTTTGAGGTTGCATGAAAAGGTAGGGAGTAGAAGATTTGTCATAGAAAAAGAAATGCTGGGGAGATCTGTGTGACATGGGGAACCCTAGGACAGGCACTGCAAATATTGTTCTCTCTGAGTCATGGACCCATGAGGTAAGAGGAGTCTTGAGCAGGAGGTGGAAAAAGCAGGACCAGATCACTTCTGGCAAGTCCTAGGTCGCTTGGGAGAGGAAAAGGGAGGCACTCTGGTCATGGACTGGGTACCTGCGTTTGGCCATTCTGGGGTGCTTACAACTAAGAAAGAAGTGTTGGACAGATAATTCACAGAAATGGAGGAAATAAACTGGGAAGCTGAAGCTGGGGAGTCTTGTTTTTTCTCATCTTTCCCCTTCTTCCCTTCAATCTTCACTGTCCTCTAAATATAAGAGAGCTTCAGAAACCACTGAAAAATTATCTTTTTTCTTACAGGACTTTTTAAGAGATTGTATTAGCTGTTGATATTGCCCACTTTGAAAATGTTTAGTTGGTTTTTTTTTCTTTTTTTTGGTGATGCCTGATATTAAAAAAGTCAGGCAGTTCAATAACTTTATATACTTTTATCTTAGGGTTTGTTTTTTTCTGGGTGACTATTTTAATATTTTCAATCTGAGCAAGAGAGAGAAACTGGCCAATTTATAGTTCTGTTCAGTGACACCATTTACCTCTTTATACTACTGGGCAGTCTAGAGAACTAAGGTAATTATTTTGTAAAGAACTGTTGAGAATAAGGTAAACAAGGGAGAAAAGAGATCTCAAGAAGTCAGCTGCCACATTTCCCAGCCTCAGGACAGAACTGACTGTACCATTAGTGTGAGAGGTGTTTGTCATGCTTGACCTCTTAAAATCTCTGGCAGGGCTGATTTCTCAATCTCCTTTAGTATCTATTCCAGCAATCTGTAATATTGTAATGTTGTTCCTCATATATAAGCTGGATTCCCATCTTGCTGTGATTTGATCCCTGTACTTCTTGTGCTGTTTACCAAGGGTATACAAAGTAGGTTATTCCTTTTCTCTTTACAGTAGTTGCTACTGGTCCCACCTCTCCTCTCAGTCCTCCTTCCTTTAGGCTGCCAATTCTGGTGAATATTGCAACTACTGATGCAGTTGTGCCATGAATATCACAGCCACTCTGCAATATTTTCATCCAGATCATATTTTTCCTAGTTTTTTTTTTGCCAAAGTCAAGTGAAGCACTGCTAAAGCCCTCACTAAAGTCACTGTATGTGGCTCCTTGTGTTTGCCTTGTCTAAGAGGTCTTTGTCATAAAAACACACTTCATTGGATCTATTTGTGACAGATGTGGGTTGGATTTTTTTACCTGCCTCCTGAATGCTTGGGTAGATGCTCCCACATGTTTTGTTTCTTCTTGGAATTGCAGTTAAATGAAACAATTCATAATTCTGACTCTTCCTTTCTCCTTTTCTAAGATAGACACCCTTTACAACTCTTCTGGAAACATGCTAGTCCTTCACAAGGTGTCAGAGAGCATTGCAGGTGGCTCCAAGGGTTCTTCTAAATTTTCCTGGATTAATTTCATCCAATTAAAATCTATGTAACTTACCTGTTTTCTTCTTTATGAATTCTAGCCTGAGGGTATCCCTGATATTGCTGATATTAACGTTGATTGCCTGATCTGTCGTGTTTTTTCAATAGACACTGAAGCAAAAGAATTCATTAAACACTTCCTGCTTAGTGATGTCTAATAAGACCTTTCAATGCCTCTTAATAGATCTGTTCATCACTTGTTTTCCTTTTGCTAGCATTGCACAAATGCAATCTTTATCGTCTTTTTTTCTCTGTTAGGTGTATTTTACTTCCTGCCATGGCCTCTTTGATTTTTTTTCTCTATACATCTATACCACCATTGCTTGTAATTTTAATTTCTTTTCTCAGAATGTACATGCTTCCTCTTCATGGAGGAGATTGCTAAAGAACCTTAAGATTTATTCTTTTTCTCCATACCGTTTCTACATTAGGACAGTTCGTGACTTAGATTTGCATCTCCTAAGGACTGGAGATTCTGACTGAATCTTTTTCCCCATAGGATCTGAATTCTGTTCATTTAAATCCATGTTCAGCAACTCATTTTGCTCTTCTCACTTTTTCCTCTCCTGAGACCATGAGACTTTACTGTTTTCTCCTTTTCAACCAGTTTCCTTTCTTGCTTTTCTGTTTCAGTGCATTTCACTGCAGTCAGCATGAAATAGGGAGAACTCTGCTCCTCTGAGTGATTTCACAGATTTTGCATCTGCAGCATTTCTCCTTGCATACAGCTGAACAACCTGCGGGCCAGCCTCTGCTCTGAGGCTTTCTTGTCTCAGTTTATCCCTTACTTCTCCTAACAACTACAGGTAAGCATTGTCATATTTCAGTTTGGCTAAAGTTTCATAATTTGGTTCCTAACTTGTTTTCTTATGGCCTGAATTTACCCCAACCATCTCTGCACTCTCTGTCAGATCTTACTCCAATTTACCAGCCACACTGAGGAGTTAAAATGCTTTCTTTACAAAATCCCTCAGGGAAGATAGCAGCAAAGAAAACTCAGAAATGTGGGATGGGTGTGTGGTGGAGGGCGAAAAACAGTGTAGCAAAGCTAACTTCAAGGCTAGCTTTATTCTGAAGTGAAGTCAGTAAACTGGAGACGGAGCTGTTAGAAGTTCCTTGTAAAGACCACATTTTCATCTGGAGTGAAGAAGGTGAAGACATTCACTCAGTCACATCCTCCTTGTCGGCATTCTATTGCATTGGCTGAAACAATTGGTTTCATCTCATAGAATTCCAACAAGTAACGAAACATTCATCCTTCTGTTTCCTAAGCAGAACATCATGTGTTCTCTATTTTAATTGGATTGAGGCTGTGCTGATACTTCATTAGTAAAACTATTAGCCTTACATAAACTCATGTGTAGGTTCTGATCTCCTGAGTGGTGCTTCAGTATCACATTCCTGTGCCTGTGTGTGGCTGCTGTAGCATTCTGTCAAAATTTGTGTCTAATATGTATTTGCGTTGTTCAGAAATTGTATTTTTGGTGCATATACTTAGTATCAGAGGAAGATGGGTGAAAGAAAACTGAAGAGTTCAGAATATGCCAAATATCTGATCATACAATAATTTGGGTTGGAAGGGACCTTTTAAACATCATCCTGTCCAATGCCCCTGCAACAAGTAGGGACATCTTCAACTGGATCAGGTTGCTCAGAGCCAAGTCCAATATGGCCAGAAATAGTGTTGTTGTGTTTGCTTATCACTGTGGATACAGTCCAACTTGATCAGTTCCTCCATGCTGTTTGCAACACAAATTCAACAGCCGCCTGCTGGCACATGAAAGTTTGAAACTCAAATTAACTCTAAAGTGAGAACAGGTTTTATACTTCTGTATGACCAAAAGTCTGTTAACTTTATAATTAATCTTGGCCTCTCTGGAAAAGAAAATGGACATTCTTTAAATAGTTTTGACAGACCAATAGGAGCAATAGGTTTTCCATCACTAGACTCCTAACTTACTGTGAATTATGACTCTTCCAGGAACAGCAGCAATGCTTATTATAGTTAGGTCCTGCCGATCACAGTGAGTCCCTTATCACTGACCAGAGTTCACACGAGCTGCTGACACAGTTCTGATTCGGTTCAGAAAGCTGTTTCTGGCAAGGACTATGTGCTTTATCCAACGGGGACAAGAGAAAAAACTAATTATTTAAAAATCCAAAATCGTAAAAAGTAAATTGATGATGAAGACACCATCGTGTTCCACAATGAAAAGTGCTACAGGAGCTTGCTCCCAGAGTGTCGGTGTGGCTCGGCTGGGCTGCGGTTCCCGGAGTGATGCTCCCTAAGGCTGCCCTCTGCAGGTTCTCACGCTCCGTGCCGGACCTTCAGGCGCACGTCCCGCTGCGGCACAGCCAGGGAAACAACTTCATTCGTCTCCACAGGCAGAGTTTCAGCTTTCTCATGTGCCACATAGCAAACTCAGCATAGGCAATGCGCACTTGCAGCCCAGAAAGCCAGCGTGTCCTGGGCTCCATCCAAAGCAGCGTGGCCAGCAGGGCGAGGGAGGGGATTCTGCCCCTCTACTTTGCTCTGGTGAGATCCCACTTGGAGTGCCGTGTCCACATCTGGGGGTCCCAGCACAGGAGGGACACTGACCTGTGGGAATGAGTCCAGAGGAGGGCCACCAAGATGATTAGATGGATGGAACACCTCTCCGACGAGGGAAGGCTGAGAGAATTTATTTTTTTCCGCCTGGGAAAGAGAAGAATTAGGGGTGACCCAGTTGTGGCCTTCCAGCACCTGAAGGGTCCTACAAGAAAGATGGAGAAGGACTTTTTACAAGAGCATGTAGTGACAGGACAAGGGGGAATGGCTTCAAACTAAAAGAGAGTAGGTTTAGATTAGATACTAGGAAAAAATTCTTTACTGTGAGGGTGGTGAGGCACTGGAACAGGTTGCCCAGGGAAGTTGAGGATGCCCCATCCTTGGAAGTGTTCAAGACCAGGTTGGATGGAGGTCTTAGCAACCTGGTCTAGTGGAAAATGTCCCTGCCTATAGTAGGTGGGTTGAAACTACATGATCTTTAAGGTCCCTTCCAACACAAACCATTCTATGATCCTATACATTCTTATTTGTTGCAAAGTGCAGACCAGGTACTATTCAAGAGAATGTTAAATGCAATAAATTTGTGAATGTATTGATGTCTACTAATACATAAATCTTACAGGAAAATTTATCAGGGCTTTTTTTCCCCCCAGTTACACTGGTCAGCAACTTTCCCCCACAGGTCACTTTCCTTTTTTTCCCCCTCCCTTAAGTTCCTTCTATTTTATTTGGCAGCCACCAGGAGTATACAGTGTAATCCCAGCAAGAACCACTCCCAGTGCTGTCAGCATGCAGACGGCAGGTAGAATTGATGTAACTGCATTCAGGATTGGTTTCGACATCCATCATTTTAATATCTAAATAGTCATGGCACTGAGCCATGTCATAGGGCCTTTCCCACTGCTCACGGAGGAAAGATTCCCATCTTACTGGGACAGAGCAAGTCTTGCCTGGCATCTTAACCACCCACAAAAATTAGTCAGATGGTAACTAGTCCAGTATGGCTTTACCCCTGCTTACAACCTTTTTTCCTGAGCAAATTTCAAAAATAAAAGAAACTTCTAATGAAAATGTCAAAAAAATAACCTCAGTCCGTGATCTTGCTTGCAATCTGTTTAAGGGAGCACCTTACCACAAAGTTGTTCTGATCCTCTTTCTATATGCCCCCATCCCACTTGGTTGTGCTTTTAATGGTGGAAGTGAGCTTTGTCATTTAGCTATGAACAAATATGACAGTCATGTACTACCATTTTACATGTGTGTATCACCTGCAGTTGGTTGGGTATAAAGTGAGGCAGAACTTGGCAGTTATATGAATATAAACACTGTTTATTCTTCCTTCAAAAAAACTCTTGCTGCTCTACTCAGTACTCAGACACCTGTGCAGTGCAGAGGTGTTTGGAGCAGTGCAGGGGCATGTAAAAATGGCACCCTAAATCACAGCATTTTTCCATGACCTATCCAGCATCTGTTCTTGCATCCTCACTATCTCAAGGGTGGTTCTGCCTGATTAATACTGCATTTGCAGAAGGCTTCTTGTGTTCCCCTTTTCCCTGTGTCCTTTAGGTCCCTGTAAGCTATGGAGAAAGGGAAGTGCTTTGTTTTACAAACAAGCCTGCTTTGTTGCGCAGATGTAGCTTAGGCTAGACAATAACCTTGCAGTCTGGGGAAAGAAGAAGGAGGTAGCAGAACATATTTTCTTGTCATGTTCAACTTTTTGTTCTTACTTCTTTATAAGAAAAGTATTTCACGACATCCTTCTCTCCAAATGGGAGAGATACGATTTGATGGGTAGACTTCAGTGGATAAGGGATTGGTTGGATGGTTGCATCCAAAGGGTCAATAGCTCAGTGCCCAGATGGAGATCAGTGGCGAGTGGTGTCCCTCAGGGGTCCATACTGGGATTGGTACTGTCTAATGCCTTCAATAATGACATAGACAAAGGCATCAAGTGCACCCCTCAGCAAGTTTGCAGACAAGACCAACATGAGTGGTGCAGCTGACACACCTGAGGGATGGGATGCCATCCAGAGGGATCAGGACAGGCTTGAGAGATGGACCCATGGGAACTTGGTGAGATTCCACAAAGCCAACTGCAAGGAGCTGCACTTGGATCGTGGCAACCCACGGTATCAATACAGGCTCAGGGATGAAGGGATTGAGAGCAGCCCTGCCAAGAAGGACTTGGAGGTGCTGGTGGATGGAAAACCAGACATGAACACCAGGAGGGCACACTTGCAGTCCAGAGAGAAAAGCATATCCTGGCCTGCACCAAAAGAACTAGTGTGGCCAGCAGTGTCAGGGAGGAGATGCTGCCCTTCTGCTCTGCTCTGGTGAGACCCCTCCTGGAGTGCTGCATCCAGCTTTGGGGTCCCCAGCACAGAAAAGACTGGAACACTCCAGAGGAGGAGCACAAAACCAATCAGAGTGCTGAAGCACCTCTGCTATGAAGAAAGGCTGAGAGAGCTGGGGTTTTTCAGTCTGGAGAAGAGGAGACCTTTTGTGTCTTTTCAGACTAGATATAAGGGTCCTGGTTTCAGCTGGAATAGAGTTAATTTTCTTCCCAGTAGCTGGTACAGTATTGTGTTTTGGATTTAGTGTGAGAACAATGTTGGTAACACTGATATTTCAGTTGTTGCTAAGTAGTGTCTAACTCAATGTCTTTTCAGTTTCCCATGTTCTGCCAGTGAGGAGTAGCACAAGAAGCTGGGAGAGAGCATGGCCAAGACAACTGACCCAAACTAACAAAAGGGATGTTCCATACCACAGATGTTCCACACCATCAGGCTCAGTATAGAAACTGGGGGGAGTTTTCCTGGAGCCACTGCTGGGGTGATGGGCTGGGCATCTGTTAGTAGGTGGTGAGCAACTGTATTGTGCATCACTTGTTTTTCTTGAGGTTTATTCCTCTCTGTCCTTTTCATTACAATTATTGTTACTGTTGTTGTTATTGTTATTATAATTATTTTATTTTAATTAAATTATTAAACTGTTCTTATCTCAACCCATGAGTTTTATTTTTTTCCTGATTCTCCTCCCCACAGGGTGGTGGGAGAGAGTGAGTGAACAGTTGCATGGTACTTAGCTGTAGGCTGGAGTTAAACCATGACAATATGAAGGAAGAAATATTTTACATCAAGGGTGATAAAACACTGGAACAGAGAGTTGGTAGGTGCCGAATCCCTGGACACATTCAAGGTCAGGTTGGACAGGGCTCCAAGCAACCTGATCTAGTTGAAATTGTCCCTGCTCATTGCAGGGGCATTGGGCTTGATGATCTTTAGAAGGTCTCACCAAACTCAAATCATTCTATGAATCACTTAGAGATTTTTTAGTGTTACTTCACTATTTATCTCTGTGATGACTTCTTTAATTTTTGCTACTATTTAGACTGCCACAGAAATATTGATGTTGCTTGTAATAAAAAATGATCCTTCACAACTTTGGTTCACAGGGCAAAGAAGAGGACTTCTACTTTGAGACACTGGAGGGGTAATGTTTTTCCTCCTCTGCAACTGAATTTCCATGCCCCCTTTCCTCCCTTTGATACAGAACTTTGATGACTAATATGTAGATACAAAACGTATCTCCATTGCCAAGAATAGTGAATTTTACAAGCAGCTTTGCAGAGGTATCTGTCATGGAGTCTTTAAAGAAAAACTCTAGCTCATACAGTGCAGAGATATGCGATGACTGCTGTGGTGGTAGCTGTAGCAGGGAGTGTAGTTGTAACCAGAAAAACATTCAGAGTCCAAGAATCAACACTAAAAAAACCTCACTGAACTATTTTTATATTTTCAGCACTTTTTATGGGGACATGTTTCTCAAGCAGTGTCAGCCTCTCTGTTCCTGAGGTTGCTAGCCAGCAGGAGGCTTTGGGAACAGGCTCTTTACACTCACTGTCTCACTTAAACGTTGTTTTAAATTATAGTAGTGGGGCATTTATCATATGTTTTTTTGAAGTTAGTTTTCCTCTTGCAAACCTATGTGAGCCATCTCTCTCCTTAAATTAATTTCTTCCAGGAAGTCTCTGTCCTGTAGCACTCTGATCCCTTGGCTTGCAATGTCTCCAGATTTCCCTGTATTTGAGTTACTGCCATGTGTGTCCTATTTGTCCCTGTTGGAGCAGAAACTGTTGGCAGATGGACAGATGGGTATTGTGGAAAATACCCATCTGGGAAATGCTGAAAGATTGCCATTCTTTGTCTTTTTCTTTGTGTGGTCCCACCTAGTTTACTTGCAGCACTGTCATCCTTTAATATATCCTGTAACTATTTGACAAAACCATTTTTTTTTAATTTTTTTTTTTTTTTTTTTGCAAGCTCCCAGTCCTGTTCGTGACTGCCATAACCAACCTTGCTGGGGTCACTGCACTAGAAATGCTGGGGTTGCAATTTCAGGTGTGGCTTTGGAACCTTGTCTATGCAGGAGAGCACAGCAAAGTTCTCCAGCTTATGTGTAATATAATGTAATGTAATATAATAATGTGCATAATGTTCTCCAGCTATACCTATAATCCACCTGTGCTCTTTTGCATGGCTGCCTAAGCTCTGAAAAGAGTAGCTTTCTTTGATATTTAACCTTAAACCTTCAGTGGGCATCCTAAGATTTTCAGGCCTTTTCAATCCTTAAAGCCTCCCAGTAAGCATAAAGAGTTTTGTATAGAAAATTTCAATGCACCAAACTTTGTTTCCCTTTTCATTGTTTCTTTAAGGACTGTCTTAAAAGTATTTTACAAGCCATGGGCTGAAAGATCACTGATTTTAATTTAAACTGAAAAATCACTTCTTTTGATGTCTGCATGGCAGATTGTGGTGGTTTAACTGTTCAATTTGTAATAGAGTTGTTCTGGGGAAAGGGGAGAAGGAAGGGGAAGAAAACTGCCACACAGAGAAAGTTGGGTTGCTGAGATATTTTGGGAAATAGTCCGAACAAATTAGGCTATTATCTTTGTGCAATGCTAGGGAAACTGCATGATACAAACAAAGGTATTATCTTTCTTACTGTGATCTTCTTTATGGATAAGAAGGAGGTGATTGGAACACTTTCCCACCATTTCAGGTAGCTTAGTGAGTGGCAATACAGTGATTTAGTTTTAAACATAAAGTATTATTTGGCATCTAAGAAACCACCTTTTTCAAAGCAAAGACCTAAAAGCCCCTTGCAGCCTCAGGCCACTATTGGGCTAACTTGTGCTGAGAAGGATGTTCTGAATGGGCAAGGCAGATAAAGGAAGAGTGAAAATAGGCCCTGAACAGGACAAATGTGATCACCTGATATGGGAGAAAAAAACAAATGGTTTCTATAGAGTCTGAGATGGGTGAACCTGGAGGCTAAACCAAGGTTTTCTCAAGCTTGTCCTGGTGAGTCCTTGACCAAACCCATCACTTACCAAGACTAGTTCAGATTTCTCCTCAGAAGGGGTAATGTTAACTACGGCTAGTGTGTCTATATGTTTTCTTAGTGTGTTTATTTTTTTGAGGAGATGAGTGAACCTGTATCCAGGTAACACTTTCTTCTATAATTTTTGACTCATTCTAGATTACCTGTAAACATATTCTCTCATGATACAGGGTGATAAAGAATAGGGGTTCCCACACAGTTCTCCTGCTTTCTAGCTGAAAGCTGGGAGAGTAAGGGTAAAGAAATATATTTGAGACATGGGTAAAGGAAAATTATTTTGTAATATGGCCTTAGCAGTAGAGAAGGAAAATGTTTTGATGGTGTCTTTGTTTCTCACTGTTTGCTTTGCCTTTTGTTTGCAAAACACCAAAGAGCCTCAGCCTATCCAGATCTAGTGACTTCATCTTGACTAAACTGTGCTGCCCCAGAGGAATAAAGATGTGTGTCTTGGTACTGATATTCATTGTGAAATAAACATGGGTGTCAGTTGCAAAACAGTAAATTCACTTTAGGAGCTTTTGCAGTTGTCATTAAATGTTAGCTCAACAGGAGCTCAGACAGCTCTGGCAGCTGGGAGGGAAGGATACTGTAAACTGGGGTAGGAAGAAGAAATCCAGGAGGAGTAAACATGCAGAAAACTTTGGAGCACTTTGGTCAAACCAGGTTTCCCAGCTCTAGTGGGATGGTTACATTATCCTGGAGGACATCTCTAGGTGCTCAGATACAGCCAGGATCTTTGTTTTCCCTCCTATGTCTCTGCATGTCCCTGCTTTGTCTATCAGGGATGGCAGTGGCAGAATGCAAGAACTGTCCTGCTTACCCACTGGCAGGGGAGGGCTAGGCTCCTGGTTTGGATTTCTCTCTTTCCTGCTTCTCACAGAAAGGCTCCAAACTTGCTGCAGTTTCCATCATACTACACACAGAAAGGATGAAAGTTAGGAAAACTATTCCCTCTGCTTTTATTGTAGGAGAAAATGAGGAAATGCTAGACTGTGACTTGCCCAGGACTACACAAGAAATATTAGATGAACTGGGGTATTGGCTTTATTTTTGCAGTCTTACTTCAGCACTGTGAGATACAATAGTATGTAAAGAGATCCCTCTTTCCTCAGTAAGAGGAAGGATAGAACCACATTTTTGGTATGCCAATGAAATGGGATTTTTTGTTTGTTTCATTGTTTTTATTTTGGTTTTTTGTTTTAGTTTTTTGTTTGTTTTAAACTGTTTTTTACTTTCATGCAGAAACGTATACATCAGACATTTCAGGAATATCACAAGTTTGCCTTCCCTGGTTTTGCTGGAGGAATTTTTGCAAGGCTGGAAAACAGGTGGAAGTCAGCTTTCTCAGCACATGCGTAAGACTTCAGAGTTGCACAACTCTGATTTCCTCCAAACTCCCCTGCAACATATTAACTGAATTTAAAATGGCATCTTCTGGAGAAATACAGTGTTCCTAGCTGCTGCTAGTTTTGCTATCACTTTAGATGAAGGTCTTTAGATTAATATATTTTTTTAGCAGAGGTGTTTTGGTCAAAGCCTCAGAGACGTGTTCTGGTGAGATTCTCTTCCCTAGTTGCCTGCCTCCATGGCCTGATCTCTCTTCTCATTTTGTTTTAGCTATGAGTCAGTGTATTACCCAATCTGCTAATTGCTCCCATGCTGCTATCTCTCCCTTTTTGTATAAAATGCTGCCAATCCTAAATTGCCCATGCAGTTTGACAGGGTCAGATAGGGAGATAAACAGCACTTGGATGGAGCAGGGATAGCAGGGATAGCAGCAGCCATACTCCCAGTGTGGTATTTTGGGACCTAAGATACCAAGTGCTGGGAGCAGCTGCTGGCCAAGAGTTGTTGCTCCCCCCCTGCAGCCTTACAGGCAGACTCACATCCCGCATGGCTTGGTGCTGGCACTGGAGCTGTAGGTAACTCATCTCAGCAATTGATCCCTGATCCTGTTAGGGCAAGGGGAAGGAAGGACGAGGAACCCAATTGCCCCGATGGCACAAGGGATTCAGTCGGTGCCCCTGAGGCTGTCACAGGACAGCCCGGCTCTCCGTGCAGGCACACAAACCAGTTTTGTATGTGGCCCCTGAGCTGATGTGGGTTTAAGATGGGGTGTACACACCACAGCTCCCCACTGGCCGCTGCAAGTGCAACTGTTTCATGTGCCCTTTCTCTGACTGTAATTAACCCCAGTTACTGTGATGCCACGACTACGGGGTAATTTCCAGGGTGCAGGCGGTCCGACCCATCAAAAAGTCCAATCGCTGTTTTCAACAAAGAAATCTTTTTTTTCCCAGTTATTTGTCGGGTGGTGGGCAGTTTTTTAAAACAGACCCAAAACAAAACCCTTATTCAGTTGGTGTTCACACAAAGTTTTGCTATTAATGATTTACAGCAGCCTAGATTTGGCCTCCAGTTTAGTACAGACCTATGACGAAAGACCAGCTTCTGCTTTTCCTGTCTTCAAGAAAGTTGAGATTTTTCTAGGTTTTAAATGCCATCTAAGATGAGCCCTCCTTAAAATACATGTTCTTTATACGTTAAGCAGCAGCAAGATACAGAAGAAAACTTTTTTTCTCTTCACAGGTCATCTTTAAGGTCAGCACTATAAGCCTTTTATAACTCCTTGATTTTTTAAACTGCTTTCTTATCTAAGTTGAATACCACTGACTTTAAAACCAAACCAAAACACTAGACCTTTTCCCCTTGCAGGGGACATTTGCAATGGAGTAACCAACAGGACCTAAACCAATTCTTGAATATTTGATCCTGCTGTTTGATTTGAGCAGGGATCCATGGGGCACCAAAAAAAAAATCTCAGCTGCTGCTGTAGCACCTACAGCAAGGCAGATAAATTAGTACTTGGCAACTGGGAAATCTGGAATTCATTCACCCCTGAAATGAAATGAAACTCTTAAATGTAAGATCCATTTGTTAGGTACTTGCTTGTGATTTACAGCTCCTGCTCTGAGACTTGCAAGAATGGTTTAAGGGGATGCCAGGCAGACCCCTGTGGGTTCCATGTCTATAAAAAGCCATCTAGCACCGTTTTTATTATTGTAAAATTCATGTCAGGACAAGGGGAAATGGAGACTCGAATGAAAATCCTCGACTTAGGCTGTTTGTTTAAATCCCTGCGAGGGAGGCGGGGGCAGCACCCGGCCTGTGAGAGGTGCAGGAAGTTTCGGCGTGAGCCGAGCGCTGCTGAGCGCTCTGTACCTGCCCCGGCACTGCAAAGGCCTCGTGTCACAGGGCAGTTTCTGCCTCTGTCCTGGTGCTAATGTGTCTGTAGCAGCAGGTGGCGTGTTTAACGGGGAGGGGGGCAAAGACAACAAAAGATTGTTCTTGAACGCACTTTTCTTTGAAAACGAATGTTTTGTAGAAAAGTGACTTTATGAAACGTTTGTTTTGGTGGGAGGAGAAAGGCAAAAGGGAGCCTCCATTTGGGAAGAAAACAACCACCCTTTTTCCTGGAGACAGAAAAAGGGGCGGGCATTCCCGTTCTCGACTTCCAAACCCACCAGAGGAAGGTTGCTCTTTGAACGCGCAGCGAGCTACCTTCTCCAACCTTCCCCCCTCGTTTTGGAGTAATTGTTCCACAAGGAACGAGTTAAAAAAAAAAAAAAGAAATAAAAAAAAAAGAAGAACCCCCTGGAATCCCACCTCCTTGCCCCGCGGCCAGGTGCACCCACGCGTGGGACGGCGCGCCGCCGCCTACTCCCGGGATGCGGTGCGAGCTGGGATGCTCCATCCCAGCCCCCTCCCTGGCGGCGGCCCCAGGAGGAGCAGGAGCAGCAGGAGGAGGAGGAGGAGGAGGGTCGGGCCGGCTCCAGCGCCTGCCCCCTTCCCCGCCTCCCCCGCTCCTTCCCTGCCTCCCTCCTCGCCGAGCGCAGCGCCCCGAGCATGGAGCCTGCCTGAGCCGCTCCGAGGGCTGCGGCGGCACACCATGGACGGGGCGGCGGCGGCGGCGGCCCCGCGGGCGCTGCTGCTGCGGGCGCTGCTGCTGCGGGTCCTGGCCGCCTGGCTGCTGCGCTGCGGGCCGAGCTCGGCCGCCGGTAAGCGAGCGGGGCGGCGCGGGGCCCGGCCGGCGGCGAGCGGAGCGCCCATGGCCCTTTTGTTGTCGGACTTGGGCAAACTTTGGTCGGCGCTGCGGCGGGAGGGGCGGGAGCGGGAGCGGGGCCGGGCTGCGCTTCGGCGGGCACATGGACGGGACGGGACGGGACTGGGAACGGGGCGGGAGGCTGCCTGCGGCGGGTGCTCCCCCAGCCCCGAACCAGCGCTCCTCGCCCCTCTTTTCTGCAAAAAGGGGGCGCAGGAAGGGGAGGCCTCTCCTCCCCCTCCCCTCGGGACGGATCCCGCTCGGGGGGTGGGCTGCGGAGCGGTGCCCCCACCCGGGCTTGGCCAGGTAAACGCGAACAGTTCCAAAAAGAGAGACAAAAGTCGCCCCCGGCCCCCCCGCCCCCACTGCCGTCCTTCCGCGGTCTCGGGCAGGGATTTCTCTGGAGTTTGGAGGGGTCGGTGTCGGGTGTCGCTCAAACTCTTGGCAGGGCTGGGGAGGGGGTGGGGGGAAGGCGAATTTGGTGTGTGTGTCCTGCGTGTCCCCCCGCCCGCCCCAGCTCCCTTCTGAGGCTTTAGGGCGGGCGACGGGGGGTGGCGCTGCAGCGGGAGGGACCGGCCGGGGGCGGCGGGCGGGGGTCGGGTCCGGCCCGGCCCGGGGTGCGGGTGCCCGGCCCGGGGTGCGGGGGCCCAGCCCGTGCCGGGGCAGCCCCGCGGGCGCTGCCGCAGCTGGAGCCCGGCTGCCCCGGCCCCTCGGCAGCCTGAGCCCCGTCCCGAGCGCGGAGCCTGCCCTTTGCTTTCCCTCGCAATACCGTTTTTGAGTGAGTGTGCTAATCCTTTTAAATGACGAGTAAACGGAGGCGGTGCTCTGCCTGCAGCATCCGTGGGGAGCGGACCGGGGTCCGGTCCTCCTCCGTTTCCCCTGCGCGCTGCTCCGGTCCGACTTTGCCTCTCCCAAGACGGGGAGTTCGGTCACCGTGTGTAAGACTTGTGGTTTTCTGCTGCTGCGTCTGGTCTGCCTGGATACATCATCCCAGTGCTTCAGCAAGCTGAAGCCTAGTTGTTGCGATTTCCTAGGTAGTTTAGAAAACTCGGCACTGTGGCCAAGGCTGTCAGAACATCACCTCAGGGCCTCTTTTTATTAGGCCACCCACCTTTTCAAACCTCCTGTAATTATTAGAACTGTCATTTAGAGCAAGAGAACCGACCATTTTCTGCTGGCATCATCATTCTATATTTTTAGTTGGAGCTCTGTGTGGGTGTGTATTATGTATTACCTATTCTGTCAGGATTGTATGAAAAAGGTGCCCTTTGCATCTCAGGGTGCACCTTCTCCATACACATTGCCACAATCTTTTAAAACTGGTTCAGAAAACCTGAAGTGTGGCTTGTGCCTTTCTGAACACTTACGCTTGTGTAAAGATGTTCATGTTTCTGCTAGACCGTATGAAGCTAATGTAGCTGTAGGGGGAAAAAATCAACTTCTAGGAGTCTTAAATGAAGGCTGATAGTATTCCTTAAGGATTTCCTTACATTTACTTAACAAACTAATAGAAAGAGGTATTTTAAAAAAGGAATAACTTTGTGTTTGGAATTCTTAGGAAAAAAAGAGTTCACGGTAAAACTAAGGATGAAGTTGTAACTTGGGGTTTGGTTTTCATTCACCTGCTTTTAGAGACAGTGATTCTTTTAACACAGTGTATGTTTGGCATGAATAAATAATCCTTAGTTCCTTAACATGCATGGAAGAACTCTTCTACAAATGTACCATTTTTAATAATTAGCTAAAGAGTCTTGGTTATAAATCTTAATGACATTGCCTTTGTTCTGCCTACTTAGTAGGAAGGTATGTGATTCTTTTGTCACGTTGACCTGGACAGTACTTTTATGGACAGCTCATCTATCCTTTTAGAAGGAGCATGGATGTACTATGAGAGGCTCTCCATGATTTTAGTTTCATTTCTGAGAACCCCTACTCTGTAAGCAGATGCCTGACTTTTACCTGTTAAAAGTATTTTGATGTGCTTATCTTACAAATATGTAAATATATCTCTGCACATGGGGGATTTGCTGGAATTTCTGCAAGCTTCTGTGAAGTTTCATGTTATAGTAGATCTTGAATACTTTGGCTATGAAATAATTTTGCTGTAGAGTTAAGTTTTTGCTCTATATATGGTGGTGTCAGGAGTGGTTTTATTTATGTGACTTGAAATAATGACAAACGTTTCAGAAATGGGTTATACTTGACTCTCATTTCACTGTGATAAGGCAAAATGATCATTGCATTTGGTGTTTCCTTGAAGGCTGGAATCTCTTGCTCATGCAAAGTATTTCATGTTTTTGTCTGAAAATATTGTGGATTCTGGATGCTTAATATTGCACAGCAGGTACTTTATGTGGGACTCTTAAAACCTCAAAGTTGAGATAATTCTTCTTTAAGAACCATCTTAAACAGGAATTATTTTTAGTTAAACTCACAATTGCTTGGTTAGGTGTGACTTGTCATGAACTAGAATGTTTGCCAGAATCATGAGATTGTATCTTAGTTTTCTTTAATGGAACTACTATTTGCCTGATACCAAGAAACACAAGATACAAAAAGATGAACGAGTATGTGGGACAGGTTACAAATGTTTGAAACTAGGGATGCATTATGAAATAAAAAATACATTTGAGCACAACCCTATAATGACTTCTAATCCATAGTTTTTCCTGAGATAACACATATCACTATGCTTAAATGCAGAACAGAGCAAGAAAGATCACTTACTAATTTTATGACAGGTAAACGTGAGATGTAGGAGTTCACAACTGCATTTCAGTGCATTTTAGTCAGTCTGTCATTGATTTAGGGGGCTATTTTCCTAGTAACTACTACTAGCATGATGTGAGGATCTGTCACAAATTATGGTCATAAATCCTCTTGAAATAGTGAGGAAATCCTGAAAGTTCAGTGTGACTGAAGTTTAAGTTGATTCTTTCAAAGCACTGAATCTTCTCTCTTCAGACAAAGTTGAATGGCTTTCACTGTCCTTTAAGTATGGTGTGGGAATTCATTTGTTATTGTTTCATTGTCATTTAAATATAAATTAATGTTAAAGCATCCAGCGATGCTTTAAAGTCACTCATACTATCGGTGTGTCTGAAGTACATAGATCAGTATGACATACAAAGTCTACTTTATAAGTGTGAGTGTATTTTATCGATAGCCCAGTATAAATTCCACCATCGCCTCTTGCTGCTTTAACAATTTATTTTTTTTTCTTGTTTATAATGTAGTTGTTAGTAAAATTGACCAGGAGTTTTGTTCCAGCTGTAAATTTTCTCAGTCCTGCATGTTTCTTGAATAGTGCAAGCCAAGGCAACTTGTAGCAAACATAGAAATTGTTTCTGGGAACTTGTTACCCTTTAGTGTTAGGGTAAGGTTTGGCAGCGTACCAACAAACAAAGGTTACAAAACCTCTTCTAGAATATAGACCATGTGACTAATTACAAAAGTGTGTCTACTGTAACTTTGCTTCTAGTTAAAAATTAGCCAGCAGTGTACAGTTAGAAGCAGTTGTTCCTTTTTGTCAAAGCCGAAATAAATTTCACTGTTGGTGGTACTCAGAAACAGCTGTAGTGATGAGGTTTAGTGTCATGTTAGATCAGGATTTCTTGTGAACGTACTGTATTGTATGAAAGCAGTGTTCCATCTTGAGACTGAGGACAATAACTAGGTTTAAATTCCTTCTTAGGATGAAGAGAAATAAAGTTGCCTGCAGTAGCTTCTTTCTAAGAAATTTGCTTATTTTTTGCCTTACATGTTTAACCCAAGGACTATTAAACATTCATAATGTTTGGCATTTGTAAGCGTGGAATTTCTCTTGGGAGTGTATATGGCTGAAAAAAAGCACAGCTGTGAGAACACTTGAAGGAAATAGACATTATTTTCTGCTCAAGACCTTTGTGAAGAATTCAAACAGGTACCAACTGAAGACTCAAGAGTAGAATAAGTATCCCCCCCAATTTGTGGTGTTGCCTAAAAGTAAGGAAAAAGCTTTCAAGACAATGTTAGTGTAGGTGAAGGAGAAAGCAATTGTTTAATGAAAGCTTTCAGGTGCACAAAGTGTATAGGCGTGTGCACAGTATAGGGTTCTTACAAATTTATAACACTGTTTAATTATCATATCTAATGGATACATCCAACCTGAAAATCTTTTGCCCCTCAGAACCACCCTCAGAACTGCCCCGTTGGAGCACCTCCAAGGGTTCTGGGCCTTCTGTGTTGTTTT
>JAWWEE010000158.1:18134640-18282734 GCA_035221455.1 Xenops minutus
AGGGGCAGGCACTGATCTCTTCTCTGTGGTGACCAGTGACAGGACCTGAGGGAATGGCCTGAAGTTGTGTCAGGGGAAGTTTAGGTTGGATATTAGAAAAAGGTTGTTCACCCAGAGGGTGGTCGGACACTGGAACAGGCTCCCCACGGAAGTGGTCACAGCACCAATCCCGACAGAATTCGGGAAGCGTTTGGATGATGCTCTCAGGCACACGGTGTGCTCTCAGGCACTCTTGGGGAGTGTCCTGTGCAGGGCCAGGAGTTGGACGCGGTGGTCCTTGTGGGTCCCTTCCAAATCAGCATATTCTGTGATTCTGTAGTGGTGAAATTTGGAGAAATGCACACACCAGAAAAAACTTAAGTGAGCATTGGATGATATTTGCCATCATCTGCAGCTGTTCTGCAAGACTGCCCATATATGTGTATGTGAGAGCATGTATACAATATGTATCTATGTCCTTACATGCTTACACACTTGGTTAACCAGTTTCTCCTGCTCTATTTTCTTCCTTTCATTCTAAGGGTTGTGTCATTGAATAACCTCCTGTTTCTGGAAAAAAACCCCAAAACCACAACCACAACCATGCTTTTTATGTAGACTTTAACTCCTGATGTTATATGTCAATGCATAACTTTAAGGAGGGGAGTGAAATTCAGTATACCTGGATTTGCTTTTGGTGTTGTTACCGAAACATGTCTTTAAGTCCATGAACTCCCAGCATTTAATCTGAGAAAAGGTGACAGTGATACACAAATGGTCACTCTGATTGCACCTTGGAGGGTTTACACAAGGAGCAGCTCAGAGTAATCTTTTCCAGTACATATACTTTAAAAAAAAACTAGTAGTAAACCTGCTCTGTTTGGCTCCATTGTATTACACTTCAATGACTGGTGTTTCATTAGGGAGAAATGAAGCCTCAGACTAACAGGATGGTAGGTAGAGTATTCATGAAGAGGCAGGGCAATATGCATTTTATTAATCAAATTTGCATGCCTGCTCAGTTTTGTGCACGTAAATATTTGGTCTTGAATAACCACTTTCCATACCTTTTGCAAACGTTATTTTACAATTTCTGCATGTTGTATTGCTCTCCTGTGTTGGTAGCATTTCTTCTTCTCTTGAAAGCTCTTCTAGGCAGGGATCTTACGTATTGTTTTTTAAACTTTTACCTGCTTGCTTTGTGTTACGTTCCTCCCCCCGCCACTCTCTCATGAACCAAGATTGCTAAAGGCTGAAATGTCTGTAGGTGGGTAATTAAAAACAGTGGTCAAGAGAGCTCTTGGAAACTTGTTGGGTTACTTCCCTAAGTAGGATGATGAGGCAGCATCATTGAATGAAAGGCAAAAAAACAAACCCTAAACAAAAAAAAAAACAACCAACCCCAAAGCACCCTCCTATTTCTGGCACTTTGGAAAGGTTGCTCCCTGTCTGTTTAGCAAGTGTCTCCACTAACATTGTCTGCTCATGACAGAATTGGTGAAACTGAGGAAGCTGCAACTTAGTGTTTGAGGAATGCTCCTCTGCACTCAGCCTAGTGCACAGTGGACAGAAGGTGAGCAGGTAGAAGTACTTTACGCTTGTGACCTTTGTTGATATTACTCCTCAACTTGCATGGCCCAAATTGAGGTCTTCATTTTTACTTGCAAGAGATTTAAGTGATCTAGGATTCATTTACCTTGGATGTTACCACATTGACACATCAGGCCCTTCTTCATTTTGCGATAGGAATTACAATTTATGGAAAATAACTCTGGTTGCTGTTCCCTGCGTTGTGGAACTCCTGGCATGTGGAGATAGAGCACATCTGGCGCGGGTCCTGAGAGTCAGGATACAGCCAGCCCAGAGCTTATTGCATGTGGGGAGTGATGCAAGTGACTTGTTTTCTCTGAACAATGGCTATGGGATCTTTGTAAGCATTGGCCTTTCGCCTGGTTTTTTTTCATTTTTTTTTTTTTTTTCCTGAGGAAGTCTGTGTGCAGTGAGGGAGGATGTGGAGTACTGTACGTTCTTGATACAGCTGACTCAGTCCTCCAAGCAATCCTTGCTTCTTGGCAATGGTGCTCTTATATATGCAAAATGCATGTTTAAAAGCAACTATAGAGGGCTCTTGGTAAAGACAGGTAAAGATTCTGGTGTCCTTTTTTTTTTTGTGCTTTTCTCATTCTAGGATTCTGTGGAGTCAGTGTTGCAGGGAGGTAGAAGAAAGTTTTCTTTTTAAAGGAGTTGTGTCACACTGCTCAACTTTGAGGAACTTTCTTGAAGCCTATTGGAATCACCTTCCTTGTACAGTTTATAAGGCTTTTGTAGGGTAAGAAAACTTGCTTTGTTTGAGGTAGAATATGAATTCAAAACCTAACAGCTATTCCACAACTACTTCCCCAGGGGTGCTTGTATTTTGGAGTGGTTTCCCCACAAAGATTAGTTCTGGAATACTTTATTATAGTCCTTTCTCTGTCTTGGTCTTCGAACTCATTTCACACTGTGGGGATTGAGAGTGAGTTACAAGCTCATGTTACTGAATCTGAGCATCTGCTGCTCACGTCTTGATGTAAACTGTTTCATTATTGTGGTTGTTTATAACAGGACACCTCTCCATATGCTTGTTGATAGCGTGTTAGGATCCATTTGTCCACAAGTACTGGTTTCTGAGGGTCCATGAGAACATTTTAGGTCATGTGGCAAGGCTGTGCTTCACACAGGTTTCTGGTCCTTTATTGGCAAAAAGGTGGAGGTAGGTGAGAGGACTTGTCTGAATAGACAACAGGAAAAGTGTTGATTTTCCGGGGAGGCCACAGTGCAGGACAGGTGCATTCAATGAGTGTACTAGTACGGGGTAGGAATTTGTTCTCTTACTTGAAAATTCTGCTGTTCTTTTCTAATGACTGTTACATTCTCCAGGTGTTTAGTTCCCTGACAATTAATTGGGAGGAAGCTGCTTTACACATTTTTTTCCTATGCTCATTTTTAAATGCTAGCAGTGTCTCTTCCCTGCTGCACAATGGTCATTGTTGTTGAAAACCACGGTGCTGACAGGACTCATCACTGGGTCAGTAAAACTTCATAGCAATTGAGAGACGGTATATCAGTGCTAATGAAAAGCCTTTGCATGGCTTCTGGACGCTTGGGCATCAACAGAGGGGTTGATGAGATAAAAATACAACTTGTCAGCTGCTGTGCTGTGAAATACAGCTGCATGTAATGCTTTCTCCTGTGTCACTTGTCTTCCACTTCATTGTGAAGCAGAAGCAGTACACCAAATTCTACAAAAACCTCCCCATTTTCTCCAGGAATTAGTTTTGATAACTCTAGTTTTAAAAAAACCTGAAATGTTTGTATGCAGTAATTCAGCAGTCAAGCACAGTGGGAGATATTTAAGCATTATGTGCACACACTTAAAACTGCAAAAGGAAACTTTAGCACCAGTTTGTTATTATAAAGTCTGAACTAATGTTGGCTGTTTATAAAAGGGAATGGACTTCACAGGGTTATTTTCGTATTTAAACTTCAGCAGGACACTGGGAACAGATTACTGTGAGTATTTGAGTAAGTTGTGTTTGCTTAGTGTGCTTGGCAACATTTCTTTTAATGAAAGTTTAACTTTTAAGCTATTCAAGTTCAATTTCAAAACTTTGGCCTTCACCAGGGAGGTAACATGACTGGGGTGGGGGAGGATTTTTCTTTTTTTGTAATGCAGTTATTGATGTGTATGATGCCAGTTGTCAGATCACTGTTGTGTATGTGGCCAGAAATGGCTGTGTTTTATTATCTCTATTCAGAAAGACTTTGAAACATGGAGTGGTAATTTATTCAAAGTCCTGTCATAAATATTGCTTAATCTCAAGAGGAAAATTTTTGCTGGGATGATCCCAAAACATTAACAAATAAATCAGTCTACAGCAGATAGCATTCTATGCCTTTCTCCCACGTTTGGCTGAGCATGTGCCAAATGTATGATCAGACTCTTTGCTGGATACTACAGATCTCCCAACTTTAACTCCACCTGTTGCACTGGCAAAGCAGTAATGGTTTCAAAATTCTTCCAGTGTCTGAAATGACACGAAACTTTCTAGTTCTGACAGCTGCAAGTTTATGTTAAAAAAGAACTATTCCTGCAACTTGTCTGTTAGCTACCCCAAGGCACATTTTTCTAGATAGCTGTAAAATCACGAACAAAAAAAGCTCTGAATTTGGTTTATCTGGAGTTTATCGTTTAGATTTGAGTTATTTTTTTACTCTTCCCCAGAGGCTGGGGGACACTTAAATGGAGCTCATCAACTGGTTCTCTTGTTGCTTCCTAAATTTTGGAGAAGTGTTTTTGCTGTTTTGGTGTTGTTTTGTGGGTTTTTTTAAATTGTTGTTTCAGTTTTGTTTTATTAGGCACATGAAGTTGCAAGTGTCATGCCATTCAGTGAATTTACCAATTTTTTATATTCTAGAATCTACTGGGAACTTTTTGTTGCATTAAGCCTGAACAAAAAGGAGCTTGTTTGCAACACCTGGCATAGATTAGGAAGAGACTGTTTCAAATGGAGTGTTTTGTCCAGTCGTTTTAGTTGAAGCAGCATCCAGCTTCATACTGTGCTCCATCCAGTGACAGCACAAAAATGTGTGGCCATGGAGTAACTTAGGGCTGGAAGTAACCTCCTTAGTTACCTTTTGTATTGTGGGATGTCTTATCCGTGCTCAATTATTTTTTTTTACTTCCCTCTTGCCTCCCCTTTGCCATTCTCCCCCCTCCGTCAAACATGTTATTAATAAACACCCATGCCAGAGAGGAGAAAGAGAGAAGCCGCTCTATAATAGAGCATAAAATATGATTTAAATCAATTTTTCTCTAGCCTAATAAAACTGTGATATTGAAAGATCAAGGATTTGATGGGTCTAACATATTTGACTTTGAAGGAAGGGTAATGCCACATGTTTCCGTGCAGTTCACATGTTGCACAGCCTGTGATGTGATGATTCTGTGTTGTTTGTTTGTTTGCTTTTAATAAAAAGAAAAATCTAAACTCAATGTGTTATTTTTGCTAGTCTTTAATTGTTTGTGCTGCACCTCATTAGTGACAAGAATAGCATCTTGGAGAATCTTCTGAGCAATGCAGAAACAGAGCATGTGTTCGCATTTATAGTGTGATGTGATGTGAAGGAGGGTTAATTGTATGGATTAACTGTTCTCCAGAGCAGATAGATGTTTTCTTCTTTGATGTTGTGGTGTCCTTGGACAATGACTGCATGAGCTGAAATTTTTGGTTTGAAAGTTTTAGCTTAAGTAGTCTTTAGAAATGTTTGGTGTCATTTGATGTCATCTTGTTACCTCATTAAGTGTGTCTGTATATGTGTGTATGCATGTGTATATATATATACATACACATATACATACTCTGTGTTCTAAGGTTGTATAAAGGAAACAATGCTATAATCAGTGAAGCACATTCTTGAGAAGTTTTAGATGCCCTAACTTCCTCCAAGGTAAACTTAAGATAGTTGATGTTTCTCACATGTTGATAACATAGGGGAAATAAAGCACAGCTTCTCACTTCAGAGCTTCTTGATGAAAAGCAGTGGATAGATGATAGTGACTTCTAGTTACCAGTCCCTCAGTGACTTTCATAAAATAAGATGGGGGTTTTGAATCGCATTCCTGCTGAGATGATAATTTGTATTGCACAGTACTGCTCTACATTGCAGGTATTGGTCACAGCCAAAAGAGAGGAAAACCCCTGAATTGTCCTCAAAAGTGAATTGCTTCCTGTCACCCAAGTGAAGTCTGTTGGTATCAAGGTTGACCCGTATTGCTCATGGTAATTAGTAGAAGATGAGCAGGGAGTTCTGGATTTTAGGTCCCCTTCTTAAAGAAGAAGAAATTTTCATTTTTATTGCATATTTTTTAGTTCATTTCTGCACTAGATGAGCTTAATGAAGGACTTACCTGTTTCCACTTTGCGCTACTCCTATTGTAATATTGCAGTACTTTCTGTATGGAAAACATGAAGGTTGCCCTAACTCTGAGCAACTATTTAGTTACAGCAGCTGCCTTAGTATAAAAGTGAAGGCTTTTGTCATCAAGTTAGTGCTTGTTTGGTGTGGGTTTGGGTGTTTTTGTTGTTCTTAGTTTTGTTGGTAGACACTTTTTTTGGTTGTTTTTGAGGAGAAAGCTGTTTTTTGTAAAAAGCAAGTGCTTTTGTGATCTAGTTTACATATAGTTTTTTAAGAAGGTAGATTTTTCCTCTAGTTTAACAATACTCTGTTTTTTCAGCCTTCTCTTTCAGACAGTGCTTCAAAGGTTAGGTGGATGCAGGCAACAAGTTCCATTTTCTTGTGTTTCATAAATGAAATTTAAGGTGTCTGCTGTTTCTTTTTGAAATCATTCACATAAGGCTTACATTTGGGGCATAATACATTTTCAAGCAAGTCTTCCATCTTTAATATGTAGGAAAAAGAGCCCTCCTTTGCATGTAAATCTGTGGGTTAAATTGGTTTCATAAACCTCTATTGTATTATAGGAGAGTAGATGTCTACTTTTGTATTTAGGCATTGTCATTCATACCTGAAGGGAGTTAGTTAAGTGCACGTGGTCATTTCTTGCATATATTTCATGTTTATTAACAGTCTGCTGTAGGGTCTTGGTTATAAAAAGTTAAAATACAGTTGTTACTTTGCTGACAGTGTACTAGTGTGTGGCATGTTGAATGTGCCATGGTTGTCACATTTCTGCATTGGATATGTGATTTTAGACGGGGGTCATAGTTTTTTTGTATTAACAGTTATATTTTACAGTGCTTTAATAAGTAAAAAATATGGACATTTCATAGAGAGGGCAGGATGCAGGACACGTAAACTCCAAAAGCCTGCAACAGCTGGAAACAGAAGATGTGTAAAAACTGGTTGAAATAAGCTTACTGTGCTTAAAAAGCTTTCACCAGAGAATGGACACATGGCACTGATACTTAGTTGAGCTATGAATGTGTTAAATGCTGGGCAGTGCGTTAGAGTGGTGAGTGTATTAAGTGTATTCTGCCTCAGTCAGACTCCCAGTCTGACTTCTGAAGGATGACAGGATTTATTAATTTTTCTCAACTATTGCATATGGTTCAAATAGTTGTTTGGAATATCATTCATCTGAAATGCCCTGGATGTTTTCCAGACACCAAGAGCAAAAGGTTCCTGCTGTGAAAGTCCTGGGTCATGTCTTCATTGCTGAAATAGGTGTAATTATTACATTGATACTGGAATCTTGATACAAAATTCCTGATAAAGTCAGTACAACTCCATGCAGCTGATGAAATCTCAGGTGAGGAGTGAAATAATGACACTGACTTTTTGCTTGATATAAAAGTTTCCAATTCTCTTCTGGCATTTTTACATTGAAATAGCTATCTCAATGTAATAATTACATCTTTCTTTTAGCAATGAAGGCACAGCCAAATAGTGCAAATGAGGGGCGGAGAAAGGAGATGAAGTGCAGAAAACAAGATGATCAGATCACACATGGCCACACATTGCTTGAGTTAGTTTTGTTCTAGTATAAACAAGTGCACTTTGTTCTGTCTTCCATGATATTGTTTCCTTGTGTACTAATAGGCTTGTGCACTTTCTTCTTCAGCATTTATTTACACTTCTCCGGATGTGTTGTTTATCAGAAGTCCAGTTTCTTACTTGCAGTGCACCTTGTCTGGGCTACCAAAGGAATGGGGAGATTTAGGGTGGCTGAGATTGTTCCTAAGTCATCCATCATAGTAAAATCTATGCAGTTTTTTAAAGAAAATGGTAAGGTAGTAGATAGGATGAAAAAGATGTAAGTTACTCTGTCTGTGAAGAAACACTGGTTATGGTTTTGCTATGGTTTTACTTAGCATACTAGGCTCTTGTCTCGGCTGTGCTGTGGACTGCATGACCTTTAATCCTCTGCAGGCTTCCTTGCATTCTTTGCCTTGTGTTTCTAGACAGCAAGTTTTTCAGCTGTTACAATCCTTCTCAATGTGTCCATATTGAGTCTTTCAGGATGCAAATCTCAATTCTGGCTTGTAGATGTTTCCATAATATGAATGACGACTTTGTGTTGTGTAAAGTTTGTGGTGTTTGTTTCCCTCCCCCCCGCCTGCCCCGTGTAGTTCTTTTGCAGGGAGATTTTGATTTTGGCCCCCTTTTATAATGGACTTAAGGTTTTTTAGACATTAATTTCCTTTCTTGTTTGGGAAAGTGTTGGGTTAAAACAATAATTAGACTTGGCTGTTTATACAGGTGGGGAAACCACATGTAGAAGAAAACAGAGGGATTAAGCCTAGGAGTGAACTGGAAAGAAAGAATAATTGTTTTTATTCTTCAGCTTGCTGTTGAAGTTGAGGTGCACAATACTTTTCTAGTACCTCTCCTACTTTGTGTTTCTGTAATATGAGAGTATTTGACAACATTGTGACAGCTTCTCTTGTGTATGCATTGCAGACAGTTAATTTCTAATACCAGTGGGATGTTATTGTGACTCACATGAAACTTTAAAGAGGTAAATAAGCCTAACTTGGAAAATAAAAGATATCTAATAGTTTGTTGTGGCTCTACATGGAAATATTTCAGTGTCTTAACTTTGGGAATTTGTGCATGGCTAGGTTAATGCTTAAAGCATATGAGTAAAGCAAATCTGTGCATGCCACTGTATTATTCTTTTCAAGCACAAAAGCACTTCTGAAGTTCGTTCCCCTGAGCACTGTGTGTACAAGACACAGCAGTACAGAGACAGTGCTCTGCAGGTCTGCAACTAGACAATATACTGTCTGCAGCTAAGCTGGGCAAAGCAGTTGCTGTAGTGCTTTTTTTAAATCTGTGTGCTTTTTTCAACCAAGATCCTTGTGTCAGAATCAGCTGAAGGAAAGCAACTGTGCATGCAGTCAAACCAGTAGATTTCAGGACACCAAAACATCTGTGATGTAGTAGGAAATGGGGGAATGGAGATGGGCAGGAATGGGCGGCCAATTCAACCACACAGCAGAGCAAAACACATCTGACCCAGCCTGATATGAAGGGCATATTTAAATCAAGATCCCTCCTAAAACAGTGTAGCTGGACTTTGATTTGCAGAGTTTATGGTTTGGTCTGGAATACTGGGCTTGTCAGGAGTGTATGTGCTACGCTCTATTGTTTTTAGCCTCCTTTTTGGGATCTTTGTCCTTGATTACATATCACACCATCACATACATAGGTGTCACACAATTCTGCAAACACCAGAATTCAACAGATACCTAGGAGGGTGACTAGTTAATAATCTTGAGATAATACAGAGCAGTAATTACCTGCAAAAACAATAGAACAAGAAATGTTAAACGGCTCCTATGTAACTTATCTTTTAAGGTCCCAAATTTCCATTGTCTCTCATATTTTCTTTATTTATAAATAATTGTCTAGACTCAAAACCTTTTCCAAAGAGCAGATGGGGCATTCCAGGGCTGAATTCCAAAACTTTTTGCACACATGCACTACCAGCCTATACATTTAGGTACGGAAGAGTGATACAATCTGCTTTCATTTGTATATTATCAACACAGCTCCAAAAGTGGAGACTTTTATTCTGGAGAATTTGAACTGTCAACTGTGTTTTCTGGAAATGGCCTTAAATTCCACGTTATGGAGGGACAAATAACAGATGATTATTTTCTATTTCTTAATCTACACTAGCATTTGTACTTGATTTTTCCTTGCTAGGGACCATTTGCACTTAGATAAGGGAAGGATTTTTGCCAGTTTATAACTAATTTGCAATACTGTAGAATTATGAGCAAGCATCTCCAGTTTAAAGGGACAATAATTTCATGGGGAAAACATCACTCAAGCTCTTTTGTCCAACGATTTCATACTACCAAGTCTTAGTTTGATACTAAGAGTCCTTGGGACTCAGTGTTGAGGTAAATACAGTCTTTGGGAGGACCTTACCAAGAATATTTGGACTCAGGGATAAAAGCGCATCACACTTGTAGATGATGGGTTCCAGATAAATGATAATAGAATGTGATCTACCCTGCAAAGCAGGAATATCATCAGTTAATGAGCAATATTCACTTACCTACATTAGTCAGATCAATTTGAACCAACCATGCGCTTTGCAAGTATGTGAACAGAAGATAATGCTGGCATTAATTTGCATTAACAGCAGAGTGCAGGCATGCCCCGAAGAGCATAGGATCCCATTCCATTGCACTGATCACCAAAGGCACATTAAATGAGTTTATCAAACCAGCTGTATTAGATGACATTGTGACACCTCCTTAATTAGCAGTTCCCTCCAGACCTTGGAAGAGTTGATTCTTCAATCACCAATATACCACGATGGTTTTAACTTAAAAATAAATCAAGTCAGATTATTTTTTTTCTGACACATAGCAACTTGTGTCAAAAAATGGAAGTAAAGTTGGTGGAATCCTGAACATACCCTCTTTTCTAACAAATCCAGTATATTTTAATAGCTGTTTGGAATAAAGCTAAATTATGAGAAGTGCTGTGTCTTTGCCCCCACAACACTGAAAACATATGATAAAAAAATAATAATAATAAAGAACAGAGCATAAAATCTTCCTTTTTGTAGTTTCTGCAGGACAAACACTGACCTTAAAAAGACAAAAGGAGCCATAAGGAATTGATTTAGTTTGATCAATGTTCTTGGCTAAAGCAGAATCGTCTCCTGCAAACAGTGATTTGAAAAGCTTGGAGCAGGTTACTCTGTTTATTTGCTGCATTAGAGGAGGTAAATTAAGTATTATCAGTGATATAAATACAATCACAATGTTCCAGATTTCATTGTCTTAAACAATCCTTTTCGCCTCATCTTCTTTTTGTCCTCCTTCCTAACAAGCTCTCACAAAAAGCTGTCTTGAATATATGACTGAAACATAGTCATGAGACTTGCACAAAAATTAGAAGCCCTGTCTACAATTTGGCACTAAGAACTTCTGTCAGCTCCACACCCTTTAAAGCCCAGTATCATGTGGCAGGTTCCATTTAACAAGATTGTTTTATTTGGGAATATTCTTAAATGTTAGAAGAGAACCATGCCAATTGTGGAACCAGGATTTGAGTCTTCCACATCTGACTCGACTACACTTCTGTTCCAATGAATAACGTTTGCCAGCAGCTGAAGCCAGCACATGCTATTTCTGAGTCTTTTTCTGCAGTTTACAAATACATTACATTTTCAAGGATACACATGGTATGTTTAGTGGAGATAGAAGTAGAATATATTTTTTCAGCTTTCTTAAGATTTGTGTCTTTTGGAGTTAACATCTGGAACTGGACATAAAAATTGGAAACAATTCAGATCAGAAACAAGCATACCTTTGTCAAGCCTGTATTTGTTCAAGTCCTGGAGAAAATTTGCAAGCCAAATTTTCCAAATTATGTAGAACCACTATTTTGTCCATTAAATGTTTGGAACTCTCATTACTGTATAATCTACTATTACTGGCCAGACAGCTGTTTGCCAAACCAAGGAGGAATAGACAAACTGAAAAAGGAAAAAAAAAAAACAAAAACAAAAAGCACAGAAAAAAACCTTGTTCCCATTGACATTCAGATTCTAAAAACGGGACACTGCAAGTTTTTTTCTGTTCATGGATTGACCTGAACTATTATTCACAGAAAAAGTCATGTTTCGATGTTCAAGGAAGTCACCCTTTTGTCTGCATTCTTCTAAACCAATTTATGCAGAAGTAGGACAAATCTTCAGTTTCTTATGCAGTTTTAAAACTCTGCTGAGCTATCATGGAGGTGAGGGGAAATCCATGCCTATTGCATTTAGAATAACAGCAAAATTACTGTCATGTTCTCTGCATCACAGAATGTGAAATATCCAAGTACATTTTTTCCTGTCACATCCCCCAACCCTATTTTTAAGCACTGCCTCTGTACTTACCCATTTTGGCAAAGCCCAACAGCAGTACCACGTAAGAGACTACTTCAGTGCCACTTCTGCTTATACTAAAATCAGAAAATACCAAAAATCTCAATGGACAGGCTGTTTCCAATTTTTGCAGGCACAAGCAGAGTGCTGTTTTAGTCCTCACAAAGAAAACTGCCATGAGTCAGCTGACAGCTCCAGTGTGGGTTGGGTATGGTAAACACTGTTATGGAATTGATGCTAGTGTCCTATGGTATTAGACAAAGTACAGGTTTATCCTTTTAAAGAATCCTTACTGAAAGTGTGAAGTCTTCTCATTGGCAAAGCAGTGCAAATGCTCCGTTTTGCAGAATCAGTGCAAAGAGGAGTAGGGTGGTCTGGTAGAATGAGAATTGAATTCACATTGCCAAATTTATTCCCTGTTCTGCCACCCCATAAACATACATTTCTAACTCAGATCTCTGGGTCCAGTATAGAAACACAATCCAATAAAGAATTCATGCACAATCCACCCACCTCCTCACAAAGAGGGAGTAACAAAGTGGACTTTGCTAACACCATACACAAGAGCATTTACTCATACCCTTTTGAGGCCCTTAATTTTTTAAGTTCCACATTGGAATAGTTTGATGCAAATGCGCTGTGTGAGCAGGCAATAAACAAATTAGTGTTTCAGATAACCAGCCAAGATGTGTAACAGGCTGAGGAGGGAGGTAAAGTGTTTGTTCTTTAGTACCTGAACAAGTATGGGTAGAAGTTTGGGCTTTATTTAGTAAACACTTCCACTAGTGCTGCAGTAGTGATACTAGTATATATTCATAAAAAGGCCATGAACATGCTGTTGACATAAGAGTCTATATTTTTATGATATCTTCTCAGTGAGTTGCTGAGTGACTTGCCTCAGAACATGGTCCTCAGAGACTTCTGAACTGAGCTTCTAGCTGAGAGTCACTAGAGGCTTTTGCATGAGAGTTACTGTAAAGCAATAATCTTCCTGCAGTGTGAGTAATTTGTCATTAAAGATTGCCCATAGAGTTAGTTTTCTGGACTCAGGGTTGCAAATTGTAAGTGATGACAGCACCTTTCACTCTTACAGACAGCACCTTAAAGACCAGAGCCTTTTATAGCTGGAGGAGGTGAGCATCCAGTGCAGTAGTCAGTGATGGATCTGGAGAAGTTGCTCGGTACATCTTGAAACAGCAGTTGGCGTGTGAGATCTGTGACAGCCTTCCTGGTATCACACTGTTCTTGATTTAACACAGGGGAAGTTTGGAGGCTGGCTGTGGTGCTGTCCAGCAGATCACCTGGGCATACGCCATGGGTCTCTGCTATCCAACTCCTTTGTTTTGGCACTGTGTTGGACTCAGACATCCCAGAGCACACCTGTGAAGTATCACAGAATCACTGAATCAGCTAGGTTGGAAAAGACCTCTAAGATGATTGATTCCAACCTATGACCAAACAACTAGACTATGGCTCTGAGTGCCACATCCAGTCTTTTCTCAAACACTTCCAAGGACAGTGACTTCACCATCTCCTTGGGCAGCCCATTCCAATGCCCAATCACTCTTTCTGTGAAGAACTTCTTCCTAATGTCCAACCTAAACCTCCCCTGATGCATCTTAAGACTGTGTCCTCTTGTCATATTGCTAATTGCCTGGGAGAAGAGACTGACCCCACCTGGCTACAACCTCCTTTCATGGAGTTGTAGAGACCGATGAGGTCTCCCCTGAACCTCCTCCAGGCTTAACAATCCCAGCTCCCTCAGCCACTCCTCACAGGACTTGCTCTCCAGTACTTTCACCAGCCTTGTTGCCCTTCTCTGGGCAGCACCTCAATATCCTTTCTAAACTGAGGAGCCCAGAACTGGACACAGTATTCGAGGTGTGGCCTCATTGGTGACAAATACAGGGGCACATCCCTGGTCCTGCTGGCCACACTGTTCCTGATACAGCACTGCTGCCTAGTTGTTCTTAGAGAGCAGAAGTTTTCACCTTCCTTTTGGGGTTTACTGTCTACATTTTTCACTGTACCTTGTGAGGCTTGACTATTATCCCTGAAGTTTAATGGAAGTTGTCAGTTTAAGTTCCCTTGGAGTTCAGTGCAGGTTCTATCTGCAACCAGCATCAGACTCAAAAGTTGACTTGTAAGATTGCAGAATGCTCAGCTTAGCAGCCCTTTTCAAAATAATAGTTTTCAAAAGCTTGCTGTTGATGTCTGTCTGAAGCCAAAATGCCCTAATCCCCAAGGTATATTTGTATTTAAGCTGTCGAATGCATTGTGGTTCTTGAATAGCAAATTGCAGCAGAATCCGCAGAACAGGCAAATTGTTTGAACAGTATTCTGCTTTCGGAAAAAGCCCCTGTGTATTTTAACCTCCGTAAAATGCTCAGGCGAGAACCTAAAGTCAGGAAGAGGTGGGGATTCATGCTGCAGAGATATTATCTGTTCAGCATTAGCTGGTCAGGATTGCACGAGGCTGCAAACTGTTTCTCTGAACACCAGTTGTGCATTGCACAGAGATTGCCAAGAATCAGTTTTGCAATAATGTCTAGAAGTTTCCTCTAACAAAACAGACCAAATGAAAATTGCTCTGTGCTCTAGTGAATCACGTCCTCCTCCAAATAAAACGTTTAAAGTGCTTGCAAGTGTTGTCTGATGAGTATCTCATCATAAGCTGATGTGTCTCCAAATCATGGCTGATACTCTGGATTTTGTTTAGTTTTTCAGCAGATCTCCAAATATGTTCTGTATGTTGCTTGGTGGTCCTTGTAGTGTTGGCGGCTCACATAGACTTGGCTGTTCTCCTTCCAGCAGCTAAAGCTGTTAAAAGAAGATGGAATTTGCTGTTCTATTTAACTAATTTCAGTATTTGCCAAAGCAATATTAAGGGAAGTCTGAGAGAGCCATTGCCTTGTGCACCAGAAGCGTTCGTGTGGTGTCCTTAATGGGTGGTCTGTGGGAAAAAACAGAGGAGTTTGAGGAACCCTCCTTTAAAATAATGTGTCCACAGAAGAATATCTTGAACACATGTAGTTTGCTTCAAGGATATGAAGAGATGGAAGTGCACTGAATTATGCATATTGAATCCAATAATTTGGCTTTTTTTGGTATATGAAAATTATTTTACTTGAAGTAGGTAACATAACTGGAAACAGAGCAGAACAATAATGAATGAGTTCAGACTGTGTTGTTGGGGATTTTAAAAATATTTAATTGCCATCCAGATAAATTGAACAAATCCTAAATTTCCTAATTTGTATAAAGCACCTTTGCTAGACTTCTTGAGAGCATGCTCTTCAGAGAAATACTTTGGCATATTTTGACCGAAGGAAATGAACTAGTTTGTGCCAGTGGAGATGAAATGGTATATAATCAGAGCTGTATTTTGTTGTTACTGCTAACATGATTATTTAAAAACTAGGCAGCCAAACAAAATCAGTGGTCTGAAGTAAATCTCTTGTCTAAAAACCCTGTCATTATTGGGGCGGGGAACCCTGTGCAGGCGAAAAATATAAAAAGATCCTAAAGAGACTTGCTGCTTGTTTATTTAAAAAATAAAATAAAAGGTAGCCAGCAGTTTATTTAACGATATTTTAACATTGCTATTTGATAAAGCTACTAAATTAATCTGTTTCAATAGGGAAAGAGAAAGAGTGATGTAAGTTAATGGAAGAGTTTAAAACTATTTTGGGTAAAACCTGGCATAAACACAAGCACCTCCAGTTCCCCTTAAGGATTGGATTACTTTGCATTGGTGTATGCCTGGTGTGGCCATATAAATAATTTAAATATAGACTGGTAAAGAGTAAAGTTTACAAAAATTGCCTGATGTCTGCTGCACACAATGTGTTTAAATGTATGATATTCTTAGTGGTTTAAAATAACACTCCTGTCTCCCCTGAATTTCTGACTGTGATTCTAACTAAAATCAGATAAAATGGAAATCACTCCTCCTTATTTAATAGCCAGAACACTTTTGGCAGGTGAAGTTCCTATCAAATGGATTGAGCTGGAGGGTTAGAGGAATGGGATGTAATTTGGGGAAGGGGTGTATTTTCCTCATGGAGTAGTACTATAAACCAGCCATTGCGGTCAAGATCAGCTCACAGAGAGAAGTCTTAGCCATGTTAAGAATGAAAAGCTGAGTGCACCATGGAACCTTCTGCTGGAAGATCTTCAAGTGCCTTGCTCAAGCATGAGTAGGCTTCAGTGCAGTGTGTTTTGATAATTAATAGGAGAAGGAAGGGTATGTTTGTAGTGGATGGAATTATTTTTAAAAATCTTTGGGCTGAAGTACTTGCTCAAGTTCTTCACTAAGGGTGAGAGTGAAACCAAAGAGCCCTGATTTTTTTCAGTCTTTTGCCCTACAAACGGCTACCACCTACCTCTGTGTTACATCAAGAATATTCTGTAATTTAGTAATTACACTGGAAATTCACTTTAGGTTCAGTAATGTGTTTTGAGGATGACAACCATAGCCCTCTATTTTCTAGAGGACTCTACCTGGCAAGTTTAAACTCTGGCTGAGTATGTGCAGTTAGTACAGGGAGATCAACATTTAATCTTACCTTTTGAAGTTGATTGTTTCAGATTCTCTGCAGCAGCAGCTGCCAGTAAAAAGTAAATGCAGAGCTTAGAGCATTTCAGAGATAGTATTTTTTTCCCCTGGTAAATATATAGCAGTTACATTATAAGAGTAAAATAAACTTAGGTCTATCTGTGGGATTTTTACGTGCCATATTCCCTTCTTGCCTAGGAAGTTGTCAGACTGGATTTTTTGGTTGTGCTTGATTTTAACAGATAGGTTTGGCTAAACTCTTGATTACTTTCGTCTCTCTTCCATGCCTAATTCTCTCCTTTTTTACATTCTTTCCTGCATCTTTAAGGCTCCAGTAGCTTGTGTCCTCACGTGTGAGTTTCTGGCTGTCAGCAGCTGCTGGCTCTCTCTCTTTGAGCTAAGCCATTAAAGATAACACCAAAAAGGGTGACAACATATGTAAAGCTTCCTTTCCAAAATGTTTGGAAGAAGCCTTATGCTGAATGTTGTGGTTGCCACACCTGAAGGATGGAATGCCGTCCAGAGGGACCTGGACAAGTTTGAGAATTGGACTCATGGGAATCTTGTGAGGTTTAACAAGAGCAAGTGCACAGTGCTGCACCTGGGTGTGGGCAAACCCTGTTATCAATATCGGCTGTGGGATGAACAGATTGAGAGCAGCACTGCTGAGAAGGACTTGAGGGTCCTGGTAGATGAAAAACTTGACATGAGCCAGGAATGTGCACTTGCAGCCCAGAAAGCCAAGTGCATCCTGGGCTGCGTCCAAGGCAGTGGGATCAGCAGGGGAAGGGAGGGGATTCTGCCCCTGTACTCTGCTCTGCTGAGACCCCACCTGGAATGGTGTGTCCAGCTCTGGGGTCCCGAGCACAGGAAGGACATCAACCTGTTAGAATGAGTCCAGAGGAGGCCACCAAGTTGGTCAGATGGATGGAGCACCTCTCCTATGAGAAAAGGCTAAGAAAATGGGGCTTGTTCAGCCTGGAGAAAAGAAGGCATTGAGTTGACATATTTGTACCTGAAGGAGACCTACAAACAGGGTGGAAAAAGACTTTTTACAAGAGCATGTAGTAACAGGACAAGGGGGAATGGCTTTAAATGGGAAGAGAGTAGGTTTAGGTTTGCTATGAGGGTGGCGAGACCTGAAACAGGTTGACCAGAGGAGTTTTGGATGCCCCATACCTGTAAGTGTTCAAGGCCAGGGTGGATGAGGCTTTAATCAGTCTATTGAAAGGTGTCCCTGCCCATGGCAGGTGGGTTAGAACTGAGTGATCTTTAAGGTCCCTTCCAACCCAAACTATTCTTTGATTCTATAACACCCAAGATCTAAGCCTCCTTATTCTCCACAGTCTTAGAGCTGGACAAGAGGGATCATTTTGTGTTGTAGAAGGGAGTTCTCCAATTGATTTATAGCTGCTAGTCTTGTTTCTTGTTTCAGCTGTTTTTAAGTGTAGAAAACTAATGCATGCTTATTCCGTATACTGTCTTAGATTTTCCATAAGATGGTACACCCTTGGGTTCAAAAGTTTTGACACATTTGTTTTTCACCATCTTCTGTGCCTGTGGCAGGGGTGTGTGTGGGTTTTTGCTCTTTGGTAATAAATGTTTTTGTGGTTTGGGACATTGACTGCTGCAAGAATTATGCTATTTTTTCTGTCCAGCAGTACAGATGGCTTGACCACAGAGGTCCCCATTGCAATTGTCCCGTTAAAGATTGAAATAATATTTAAAATATAAGCTGGTGCACATACTGTAGTTTTGGATGGCAATTTTTGCTTGTATGCTTATTAAAATGACATCTTCATTTTATGTTTTGTACCAGGCTCCCAAGATCCTCAATCACTTTTCTTAAAAGCACAGTCAAACCTTTCCATGACCTTTAGCCTAGTTAACTGGTTTAAGAAATGTTAAGTAAGGCTTTTCTCCAGTGCTATACATAGGATTTGTGTTTGTTCTGCACTTTCAAGAGTAGAAATCATGCACGTGCCTCAGTGTTCTCATGTCTTTCTATTTTGGCTTTAAGGGGAAGGAGACAAAATGTAGGCATGTCAACAAATATGAAGCAGTAGTATAAATATATCTTTTTAAAACTCTTGCTCAACTTGTCTTAGAACTGTTGCAGCTTTGCAGCAAACCAACAACTGATGACAAATGTGCTGTTGATTATCATTTATGATCATCTCAGTCTTAATATGTATGTTGAGCCTTGTCAGACTGGTTTTTAGAAAACTATTACTGAAACTAATAGCAAAGATCATATAGTGCATTTTTGAGTTGTTTGTTCCATGTCACTTTGCTGGGGCTAGTGGGTACCCCTGAAGCACTTCATAAAATTTAAGTTGTCTGGATTGGAGTCCTGCAATTAAAACAAAGGAAGTTAATGACTGAATTCAGAAGCAGTGTGCTGGCTTGTTCTTTTGGAAGGTAGTTAGAGGTGGGCAGTTGGCAGTAGGCTTGCCATACTTCTTTCAGTTCAAGTTTTTAACAGAGGTGGATGGAAGGCAGAGAAAAAGAAAGATGATTACTGCCTTCTTACGTATGAAGTACAGAGGAGTCTTAAGCCTCAGTGCACTAATAAAATGCTTTTTTATCACTTATGAATGTGATAGAGATGGTGGTAAGGGAGCTATGGTAGTCGTACTAAAACTGGTTCTGTTTATAGTGGTCAACCAAATGAATTATACGAAAGTGTACGGATCCTTCAGTCTTATATTGTGTCTGCACAAGATGATTTTCCCAATGCAGGTAAAACAATTAAAATTTAGTAATTGACCACAGATAAGGAATAGAAGATTTGCTTATGAGCATTCAAGGGATCAAGAGCAAAGCTGAAAATTGAGCCCTTGCTTAATTCCTATCTAGCTTGATCAGGAGTGTTTCCTTCAGTTAACAGACTGATGAGAAGCTCTGTTTTCACACTGTTGCTCAATAAGCCTCTGTGTGGATAGCTCATTCCACTGTCAGGTCAAGGGTGTGTTTTCCAGTTAGCTGAAAACCACTGGAAAATTGGTGGGGTTTTGAATAGAAAGAATACGTCTTTCTAGAATGAAGTGGTTTTGATCAAGTACTGCACAATACAAATAAAATTGTAGAATTGCTGCAAGAGGAAGGTCTATAACTTCCTACAGTTTAGGCTAGTATCTGTTTAGAGTTTATTTCATAATTTGTGGGATTTCATGTTCTTTTTTTTGCTTTGTCCAAGGATTGTGAACTCCAGGTGTGTACAAAGGTTTTAAATGTTGCTTGTTATGGACAAATATGAACTGTTCTAATTTTCTAGTTTTATTTAAAAAGAATTTTTCTTTTATTTTTTTTTCTTTTTTTTTTTTTTTTGTAACAACATTAAAATATTGTCATTTCAATTGGGTGGTAATAGACTGGATATAAACAGTTGTCCTCCACATTCAGCATTCATAGTTTTACTCTTTTTTTATTTATTTTTTTTTTTTTCAAAATTGAAGCTGGTGTTTCTCTTTCCAAGAAACTTGCAGTTGTCAGGAGTATTGCTGATCCAAATAGAGCATAACTGTGAGCATTCCTCTGAGCTTCCTAACTTTCTAATTGTGGAATAACTTCTCAAACAAGGGATATTTCCTCTCATAGTGACAAATGAAGTTTAATGGTAGTTAAAGTTAACGGCTAGTTTTTTTGGGTCTCCCTCACCCAACTTAGTCTGTTCACCCTGAAGAAGAGGAGACTTTGCAGTTAAAACTTCCTCTTGAGGAGAAGAGGAGGGGCAGGCACTGATCTCTTCTCTGTGGTGACCAGTGACAGGACCTGAGGGAATGGCCTGAAGTGGTGTCAGGGGAGGTTTAAATTGGATATTAGAAAAAGGTTGTTCACCCGGCGGGTGGTTGGGCACTGGAACAGGCTCCCCAGGGCAGGTGTCACATCACCAAGCCCGACAGAGTTCAAGAAGCATTTGGATGATACTCTCAGGCACACGGTGTGACTCTTGGGGAGTGTCCTGTGCAGGGCTAAGGGTTGCACTTGATGATCCTTGTGGGTCCCTTCCAACTCTGCATATTCTGTGATCCCTCTCTTCAGAAATTGCTGTTAACTGGGCTTCCAGTTTGCCTTATCAGGGGTTGTGGAAAGGAGTTAAATGCACCAAGGATAAGAGTGTTCTCTGGACCATCCAGCTGAGTTCAGAGTTGAGAAGACAGCATGATTTAAAAGGAGATTGGTCTTCATGTTCTTCAAAATGAACTTTTGATTTATATACATGTGGAATTCAAAATAAACCAACTTGCACTATGTATCAGTGGGATGATCTTGAATTTCTAGGATGGTTTATTAATGGCACAGCCAGTTAAGTTTTTAGTCAATATCATTTGGTTTGAAGCTTTTTGAGCTTGCTTTGTTTCTCTTTCTTAGGCCTTAAAAACCCTGTTGGTTGTAATTGCATAGAGTATGAATGTGCCTTTTGAATTTCTAAACTGTTGAGTTTAGTAATTCTATGAACCTAAATGCTGTGCATCTATCCTTTCAGAAATGTGTTTGCCATCTTGGCTGCCTCTTTCAGATTTACTTCTTACTAACTGTGAAAGTTGAAAAGTTCTGTGAATTTTTGGTGGGACATCTTGTAGGTTACATTTCATCATAGCTGCAGAGTTACCAGAGCTAACTTTGCCTGCTAATGAGCCATCACATTCTGACCTGAAGTGATCAATACAAGGCCTTGGAAGCAGAGCATTTAATTGCTCTGCCAACTTTTGCTTTATTTCTAAAGATGGAAGACGGAGGGGTTTCTTCTGCAGCATTCCAGGCAAGAATTAGTGTTGAGAGCAGTTACTTGTTTTGGTCAGTTTTTTTGTTGGAGTTTTTGTCTTTCTGTTGTTGGTGGGTTTTTTTGTTTGCTTATTTGCTTGTTTGTTTGTTTATTTTCCCAACCATTATTGGTCTAAAAGGGTTCTGTAACCATTTTTTTATGAAATTTGGAGTGCAAGTAATAGGCTGTTGTGAAGGAACAGTGAAGTGAATATAGTTTTCAAAATTAGAGTTCAGCCTTCTCTTTTTATCTTTTTCCAAAGGAAAATGAATACTTATTTATTCTTAAAGGAGATAAAGTTTGACCATTCTCAATAATCAATCAATTTATGTGGGTGTATAGGACAGAAAAATTAATACAATTGCAAACAGGGCAGTGTGATTTCCCTGCATGGTGTTTGCAGCCAGCACAATGCATCTGCACTTCAATCAGGACGACTCTGAAGCGCAGAAGTGACAGAGAACATGGTGGTTAATGCGTTATCTGTGTGCTGCTGCCCTACTGTGTACATCAGTGGGGAAGAAATCTCTTGAAAGGGAAAGGGGGCTGGGATAATGTTGATACTGATTGGATTAGACATTGTTCATGTCTGATCTTTAGTTAAGAAGCTGTTGAGTTCCTCTGCTGTTGATTTGACTTGATATTTCAGGTTCCTTTTTCCTCTGTAGTAGCATTAATAATGGCTTCAGCATGGAAATGTCTGGATGAAAACCCATCTACTCATGTTCCTCTAAACATGTTTTGGGGACAATATATTTTAAAAATTTTTACTTAGACTTTGCTTTTTACAGCTTTGATCTTTGACTGGATATGGGGCTAGTTTTGTGAGGCAATGTGCATAACTTGAGAAGTTCTCTGCCCCAAAGAATTTGTGACTTAGAGCCTGCTAACATCAAACTTTCCAAGTGTTCAAATGGTTTGGTTCAATGCCACTTAAAATAGACATCATTATGGGCAACCAATGAGTTGCAGAGAACAAAGCAAGCGTTTGGCATTCTACACATTTTTTCGTCTGTTTTCAATAACTAACCTGTCGGGCTTTCATGATACTATTTCTAGTGTTTTTAAAGATGACTGAGAGAAGGACTTGGCACGTTAGAAAATGAAGTAGGAGGAATACTGGGACTTCATTTTTTAACAAGTAATTCTCCTCAAACTGTACAAACTTTCTTGAGTTAAATATTGTAGAAAACAAAGACAGTACATTTTCAATGAAACATTAATAGTAGCAGTTGGTTGTCTTTGCTGTCCAAGATCCTCACTAAAACCACCAGCTGATTTAAATTTTCCTTATTACATCAGCAGAGTGTTCCTCCAAAAAGAAAAATAAAACAATCTCTTTCCTGACTTGGAGGGGAAAAAAAAGGCCTTGCAGAAGGATAATAAAAAGTCTGAATTTTTATGCATGTTTTTGAGTTTGTCTGAAGTTGAGTTGTAGGTCTGAAGTGAGGTCCTTGGCCTGCACATAAATACATAAGCTGTTGTCAAGGATGTACTTTGCTTTTGCCTGTGCGGTGGCACACACACTCTCCAGCGAGAATGTAGCCAGAGCCAGAATTCACAAAAAAGGCAATAGCATTTGCCAGGGCTGCCAGCATCACAGACCTGCAACTCACACTCTGTATAAACTGTCTTCTTTTAAAAGTGCAGGAGGTATTCAGTCTGTAAGACGATACCAACAGGTAACTCTCACATATTGTGTACGTTAACATGAATTTGAACCTAAAGGTATTTATGTAACAGACTTGAAGCCAAAGAGGATATACTCTATCCTGCTCTATTCTGTGTGTTGTTCTTGAGTTGAGTGGCAAGCGATTGGAGCTGTGCAGAGTGTGCATTGGAAGCAGCCTCACCAAGTGAAATGGTTTTATATGAAACCATGAGTTGACTGGCAGTTGACTGGTGTAGAACTCCAGCAGCTACTGCTTGAGTTAGAAGAATTGGGTAGAGATTGGGGAAGTTGGGGAACCTTTGTCCTTTTGCTTTCACTACCTCTTTCAGCCAACATCAGTCTCCACAGACTTCCACAACCCACATCATTGTCTGCCTACAAACTCTGTCTTGAGCTTCTCTTTCATTGTGGTGCTGTAGAAAAGACAGTAGTTCTGAAACTCTGTCACAGCTTTTGCCATCTGGGAGAGCACTTGGTAGGAGCATTTCAGGATGTTGTGTCTAGTGTTGTTAGCGTTCAGCCTGCTACTAAAAGACGTCAGAACTTGCTTTCTCTGTGTTGTTACTAATTCAATTGGTGGAATGCAGCTTTTACACCATGAAGACTTAATTGGTTCTAAATGTGGGTTTATAGATTGACAGGAGACATGGTTGAAAGGTCTCAGTTTGAACCCT
Organism: Xenops minutus; assembly: GCA_035221455.1. Classification (NCBI taxonomy): domain Eukaryota; kingdom Metazoa; phylum Chordata; class Aves; order Passeriformes; family Furnariidae; genus Xenops; species Xenops minutus. The sequence continues at coordinate 18,158,194 of JAWWEE010000158.1, forward strand.
TAACTGTCTTGAAGACACTATTCATATCCTATAAATAAAGAATTGGGCCTGCCCTTCCATCTCTTTTACACCTTTGTCTGACATATGGAAGGAAGAGGCTTTTGAATACTGTGCATTTTTCTCTTATGTGAAACTTCTTCTGTACTCCATGCCCTGCTGATCTGGAAAAAGTAGTCCTCCTCTGCCACATAGAGTCAGTGCTTTAACATCTGTAGATGCCAGTAATACTAACATGTCTTTATTTTTTTCTTCTGTAGCATCTCCCCTTCTACTTTTTGCCAACCGGCGGGATGTCCGACTTGTGGATGCTGGAGGCACAAAGCTGGAGTCCACTGTGGTGGTCAGTGGTTTAGAGGATGCTGCTGCGGTTGACTTCCAGTATTCACAAGGCATCGTTTTCTGGACAGATGTGAGTGAAGAAGCCATCAAGCAAACTTACATTAACCAAACTGGGAATGTGGTGCAGAATGTCATCATTTCTGGTCTGGTTTCCCCGGACGGCCTGGCGTGTGATTGGATTGGGAAAAAACTTTACTGGACGGATTCAGAAACCAATAGGATAGAAGTAGCTAATCTCAATGGAACATCTAGAAAAGTCCTCTTCTGGCAAGACCTTGATCAGCCCAGGGCAATAGCTTTGGATCCTGCTCATGGGTAAATATTAATTTGGCTTAAATGCTTAAATGTATACAGTAGTGATTTATGTTGACTTTTTAGTTCTGAGAAGGAAAAAAAATGGTCTTTTGTTTCATTTTACATTTTTCCAATTTATTTTTCTCAAGTTCTGTAACTGAACATATGTTTGATCTTAAATATATTGTGGCAAGTAATAGCAGCCCAGATGTTGAGCCAAAAAGAAAAATACAGCTGTTCTTAGGTGCCAAACCAAATATTCAACTGGTATAATTAGCTAACTTATTCCATTGCACTTCTGAAAGGTAATTAATTTTCCATGCATTTTTAATTACTACTGTTTTCTCAGTTATCTTGTCTAGTAAGTTAACTTTGATTTTATATGTGATGTCTCTTTAATGTAGATAGCAAGTTGTGTAAATCTGCATGAGTTTAAACAGGAGTTCTCATTTGGTATGCTCTGGTAAACAAAATCAGGATATTTTTAAGTGATGATGTTGAATAACCATGTTTCTGCCAGCAAGTAAAAGAATCCAAGTGAAACTGTTTTTCCAGTACTATAAGGCAACCAGGTTAGGGAATAGTAAGAGAGCAGGATGGATGTGTCACTTCTAGTGCTCTTGAAAATACTTGTGTGCTCCCCACTGTTTCACATGTTCTGTTTGGTACCCCTGTGCACAAATAGTACTTGGGGCCTGGCATTCCTTGCAGTGATCATGGAAGATCTGCTGTGCTAGATGGACCCTCGTGGTAACGATGACAGAGGAGTGAGAAGCGCTTCTCTTGTGTGCACAGATCCACACAAGTGAGGCAGTTTGCCACTCATCTGCTGCCCTTTTCACAGCGCTTTCTCAGAGATCACTTTGTCTTCCTCTATGGTGTATGTAGGTGGGTTTCTCATCTGTAAGAAAATGTGGTGTCAGCTGACATTTTCACTGAGTTTGGCCTCTTTGCAAAGTGATGCTGAGATAGTACAAGGGCTTAGGATAAGCTGCAAGTATAAAGTACTTTGTGGTTTATCTTGCTTGGGGAGACAGACAGTTTCTTGAGAAACTACCAGCTTCAGGTGCATGAGAAGTGAAAATTGAAACTAAGCAAAAAAGGGAAATTTAAAATTGCCATGTCAGCAACTGCCGCGCTACAGACTGGAACTTTGTCCCGTTGTTTTTGCAGTGTTTCCAGCATAAGACTTCTCAGATGAGTGTGAGGACTTATGGAGACATTTATCATTAATACGCAAAGGGTGTACAAGCATTAAATGAAACTCTGTGTACCCAAAGAAACAAAGTCCTTAGTTTTCTCAAATGCTGGAAGCTGCCCGCATCCTTTGGATAACTGTGTGAAAGGTACAGCCATCATCAGTGAAAGTGGAAGGAATTTTTGGACCAAAGGACTTTTTCCAGAGGGGTCCTTGTCCTTTTAATTCTGCCTTCACTACAGATGCCTTTAGGTGAAAGGAATTCTTCCCATAGCGAATTGCTGTATGAAGGTATTGAAAAAAAATTGATAGGAATCCTGTGGTATCCTGACAACAAGTAACCTATGCAGAATTAATTAATGCTGAAGAGTCACTTTGGATCTAGAGTTCAGTAGTATATTTAAAGAGAGAATATGGTGTTGATTATTTAATGATGAGGTAGGTCAGAGAGAGTGGCATGGCACTTTCCATGAAATGCCAATGCCGGGTTAGTGGATGCAGTGGATGCACAGGACCATCCCCAAGATCACACCGTGTGCCTGAGAGTATTGTCCAAATGCTTCTTGAACTCTGTCAGGCTTGGTGCTGTGACCACTTCTCTTGAGAGCATTTCTAAAATTTCTATTCTCTAAGACACTTGCAGATTGTCTATGAGTCTCTACTCTTCCCAGAGGTAGTGCAAATCCTTAATTGGTCAGGATTTACTGATGTTCTGATACATTATCATTGTTAACAGGTGGCTGTTTAATATCTAACATGGCATTCTTTCCCATACACCTTAAAACTTTCTTGCTGGATCCACTATATATTCTAGGAATCAAAGGAAGCAGAATGGGTGATAATCCAATTATTCTTCCCTGAAATGAAGGATAAACTAAGCAGTCAGAGCAAAATTTTTGTGTAAATTCGCTAACATTTTGCTTTGAGCATTCAGATCCCAGTCCTGGTGTAGGTTATGGGAGGCTGAGTTCAGATAATGGAGGACATGAGGCTAGAATTCTTGGCATTGTTTTGAAGAACATTAGCATTTGTATACATTCTTGCTAGGTAGACTGCTGATGGGGGATTTGATAGTGTTGGTGGTTTATAGAGTTTGAGTTTGCAGCCTTTCTGTGTTTTCAGGACAGCAACTTCTAACAAAGCTGAATTTATTATTTGTAAAGATTTTGCTCAAGCTCAGCTAAAGAAGTAGCTCAAACTCTATGCAATGTAATGCAAAGAACCTAAATGTCATGAACAGTGAAGAGGCAGGAATGCTCTTCAGAAGCAAGTTTTTATCATGTGTCAAGGCAGGCAAACTTTAGTTTCTTAAAAAGAAATTTTCAAAAGAGTGTATGAATGACTAGCCAAAACAGATTACTTAATTCTCAGTTCTGTAGGGAAGGTCTTAGATCTGAACAGCCTGGATAGAATGTGTGTTGTCAAGGGTCATTAAATTCATGATGTGTGAATCTCAAGGCTTGCTACCTTGTACATGTAACATGAGGCTCTGATTCTGAGAAGCTCTACTTGTATCCATGATCCTCATACCTGATTTTCACTAAGTGCTCAATGAAGTAGTCGGTTCACCTGACACAATGTATTAGAAATATTTACTTTGGTTAATGTAAATGTTGAATTTGTTCCTGGTTGTATGATGGCTGCTGTGATTTCTTCTGAAGCAAACTTACTGTTCAAGTTTGGGCTGTATTTTCTATAGCTTGGCTTATTCAGCAGACAATAATGCTTGAGAAATTTCTTCCCCCTCTGTTTGCTGAAGCACTCAGAACTGAATCAGACATCTGTGAAATGGTTATTTTAAAGAAAAACAAAAATTGCTTGCCTCAAGAAAAGGCATACTGTCTTGTGGGTTTTTTGGTGTGGGTGTAACCACAGTTATTGCTTGGTGTATTTACTGGGCTTGTTGAATTTGCCATGCCTGAGCTGGCCTGCTAACTCAGGTGGAGTTTGTAGAAATGATGTTCATGGAAAAGGAGAGCAGGGAACTTTGAATTGGTTTGACTTACTGAAGGAAAGCTGCAAACCTCTTTCTACATTTCCTCCCTCATTTTAGTTCTTAAAAAGGCTTTCATGACACGGTGTGGGTCTGTTGGGCAGAGGCAGTGCCAGTGGACTAGCAGTAGTGGACAAATGCTAGTTGTCCACTAGCACATTAGAAAATTAATATGAAAGGGACAGCTGCCACAATTAGAAAACTTTCAGATGAGAATCCAAAATGAAAAGCCGCAGAGGTGCCTAGTTGTAAATCCAGTGTTTCCTCAGTGTCACAACAAAACCATGAACCAGACCTATAGCTGTTCTTAGATAACTCACAATGGTGTTTTTAGCAGCACTTCAATAAAACTGCAGTGGTGTTTACTGATGATTCCCTGGGACCTTGGTCCCACACAACAATGTGTCATGGACTGAAGGTTAAGATTGTTGGCTTGCTGTGTTGAAATTATTGGGGTCTGTATGCTGAAGCCTGATCTCCATGAGCAGCAGTGGACTGAGGCTTTTAAACAGTGTGTCATCTGATCTTCTTTATTATGATTGAGAGGAGGGGGAATACTGAATAAAAACTTAGAACTGTTGCAATTAATGGAAAAATAAAACACGGAACATGGCATGAATAAAGACCATGGTTTTTAGAACTTCTTCCTTTAACTAATGGCTACTTGGTTAAAATGCAGAAGATGCCCTGGTTTTGAGCGAAACGTGATTACTGCTGCTTTGAAAGCTAGAGATTAGTTTACATCCTGTGTGTCTCTAGTAATTATTTACAAGTAGAAAATTACATTGAAGCTTTTGCTTAGTGATTTGAAATTCTGTAATGGTGTTGAATGTATGAGTAGAATATTTGTTTTCTTAAAACGGAAGAAAAGTACTTAACCATAAAATTGGTTAGGAGTCGTATCCGGTATCTTGGTGTGGCTTTAATTTCTGGGAGTTGGAAAGCTTTTGACATGTCATGTGTCCAAATAGCTGCAAATGGTCTCATTCATAAGAAACTTGAAGTTATTGTGGGAAGTATTATTTACTTTAGTTTTCAGATGGATCTCCTTGATAGTGACTGCCTTTCCTTAAATCATTGGTCTATTGCTTATTTCTCCCTTTTCCTACTCATAGATATGAGCAGAGTGGCCTGCTCAGAGATGACAGAAAACAAGTGATTTACTTCCCCCCCACAAATTGCATGGGGAAGAGGTGGAAATGTGTAGACTTCTTAACAACCCTGTTGTTTGATTCACCTGTTAGCACTTTTGTTTTGCTATGTGTTCTGTGATACCTTCTATCCTGAATCCTGCAGACTGATACTTCTTTGCCCTGTACACATTTAGTCTTACTAAGTAGTTTGGGAACCATATTCTTATCTTTTAAATTTCTACACCATTTCTTAAGGCAAGAGAAGGAACAACAGAGTGGCTTTAGTGATCAAAGTGCCAGTGTGTGTTGCAGTGGTTTCTCAGGTGAAATCAGGAATGTAGCTTTGGCTCTGGGACCAAAGAGATGGTGGAAGCTGGGATTTTCTTTGATTAGATTACTTGAAGGGTGCAGTTTATAGCTGCACAGGGTGGAAATCATGTCATAGACAACATGTTGGTCTGGCTGGACTGGCACCATTTTGTTTGTCATGAATAGATCACTTTGGTTTAACTCAAAACATGTTTCTAATTTTTTTTTTTCCTAAAATTAAGCAATAATATAAGCTAAACTAAGAATTTGTCTACAGAACCTGTTGAAGGTGTACTTAGTGGTTTGGGTTTTATGGTGTTTAAAATTACAAGCATGCTTGAGTACCTTTCCCTAAACATTGAGTTAAACTGCATCAGCACACTGAAACGTAAAATGCTCTGGCTTGAGCTCAGTGTTTAAGTACAGTTGTGAGTTCTGTGGATAAGAGAGCCAACACCAGACTTGCACAGTTGGATTACTGTTGTTCAATATATTTACTGGACCCCATCTTCTCTTAAGTCAGTACATTGTGTAGATATAATTTCTTGGACTGCCTGATATGTTTTAATTTAATTTTCCTTACGGAGAGAGGAAGAAATACAGGTTTAAGTTGAGGTAGATGTGGTTAAGTCTAGCTCACAAGCTGATGGAGAGGTCGGCAGTTCATTCTGCACTTTTTGATATGAGAATACCCTGAAATTTTGAGTGTCTGTAGCGTGTCTTAGAATGAGTTGAACGTAGTGATATTTGGACTGTTTTCCCCTTTCCTGAAATAAATGACATTTTGTGAAAGAAGAAAGGAACCTGGGGTCACTGAACTGAATATGAGTCAACATTATGCCCTTGCTGTAAAGAAAGGCAGCAGCATCCTGGGCTTCATTAGAAGGAGTGTTGCCAGCAGATTATGGGAGGTGAACTTCCCCCTCTGATGAACGAGCTAGATTCTTCTCAGTGGTATCCAGTGAAAGAACTAGAGGCAATAGAGACAAACTGAAGTGGAGAAAATTCTATTGAAGTGAAAGAAAATCTCTGCTGAGAGAATGATGAATCACAGGAACCCATGGCCCAAAGAGGTTGTAGAGTCTCCAGCCTTAGAGATTCTCAAAACATGTCTGGATGAGTTCTTCTGTTTTCTGTTGTTTTTGCATACAAATGTGCTGGACATTCTTTTAGAGGGAAGAGTGCATAATATGAAAAGCATGTGCAACTTCTTTCCTCTCCCCACCCTGGGAAATCCTACCAGTGCAGCTTCCTTTTCCTAATGTATCATAAGTATGTGCCATAATACTGCATTTCAAGTTGAAAATTCTCTTCCTGATCCTCCACGCAGTGTTGCAAGTGTCTCCTTACTGCTGTCCTCCTCCTCTAGCTTAATGTTTTTGGAAATGTTCTTGAGTCCCTTTCTATTCCCTTTTCCCTGGCTATTGAAAGTGTATTGAATGTGTGCTTGTCTAGCCCTGAGAAGTTACTAGGGTGTCTTACTCCTTTCCGTATGGGTGAGCAGGGAAAGATGTGCTCTTTCCTTGCAAGAACTTCAATAATATTTGAATATCCATTAGTTGGTAATTATGTCTTTGTTCTCTGTTGCCAAATAGTATATATGTGTATACTATACTACATATGAGTAAAGTATATGTTTTAAAAGAATAAATCAGTCAGAGTAAAAGATATTTTAGGAGAACTGTAGTGGAAAAGGATGGTTCTTGAGGGTTTTGTTTGCTTTGCTTTGAGTACACATCTTTGCATACAGTGCATTAGTTGTAATGGTTACCTTCTGTGGCATATTGTTGGATTTCATGTAATGTTTTTTATCAGAAACATTCAGGTCTCAAAATTCAGTGCTTGAAAAAAAAGAGGTAATTGGAGTAAGTAATTTGAAGCTTAATGCCATGCAACATAGCCATTCTTTTCTCTTCTGTAAACAATCAGAGCTATTTAATTTCACAGTGGAGTTTTTGTAACTTTAAAGGTGGGATAGGGGAAGTAAGTTTTAAATGTGCAGGAATCTAAACTTCATAGCAATTTCCTGTAAACTCCTGTTTTGTGCTATGAGCTTGTATAAGTTGGAGAACATTGTTGAAATTGGAGAAGTTTGTACTGATTTATATCGTCTGTACAACTGGCCCCTTTTGTGTAAGCAGGTTATGTAAGGTTTGGCAACTGTACTGCATTTTGGGAGATGGAAAAAGTGTTTGGGCAGTGTTGGCTGCTTTTTATTATGTCTGTGATACCTTCCAGCTCAGACAACTGATCGGCTGCTCTTTGAGGGCACAGCGGTGATTTCTAATCTTTGCAAAAATGATGACAAGAGACACAAAGCACCAGGAAATAAGAAATGACCCACAGCTTTAAAACTGGGGGGAAATATGGTTTTCATCCTGGTTTTGCTCCTGCACCTGGAATTTTAAAATGAGTTAAGCAGGGGAAATAAACCAAATCAAACTAAAACAAACAAAAAACCAAACCAAAACAAAAAAAAACCCACTGGGGTGCAGTTTGCCAACTTCAAAATCTGTTTGTTTTTGCAAGGTGGCTTTCAGTCCCATTCTTCTGATAGGACTGAAGCACCATTTAAGCCCTGATTCAGTGTGGTGATTTATATGCCAAAACCCAGCGACTCGTTGACTACAGTTGAACTGCATTTGTTTAATTAAGTTCTGACTAGAAAGCTTGGTAGTGAAGCTTGCAGCTACTGTGTTTACTAATGGAGAAGTAACTGAATTTGATGAACTCGGTTGGGTCTGGTACTTCCAGATGATGGATGATGGACTGCATGTACTGTTAGTGCTCATGTGTTCTGAAGGAAGTATGGTATCTTTAATGAATCTTTGGTTTTTGCTCTGCTTTGTTCCCACTGGTTTCTTTGGTGTGGGAAAGTGCAACTCACTTTAGGGACAGAATTGGTGCAATTGCTGTGAAATTATTATTAGATGTTAGTCTCGTTTTTCCTCTGCCCCTCCTTCATTTTTACCTTAAAAGTCTGGAGTTAAGATAAAAAACCAGTAACGGGGGGAAGACACTTGAGCATCTCTGAAGAACTGAATATAGTAGCCCATGTGTTTGTCCAAGGTCTGCTTTTTGCTCAGTGCTTCCGTAGTGCTGTTGGGTTGGGTTTTTTTAAGAGTATTGATCTGTGATAGCTGCTTAGAATTTTACTCACAATGCCTTCTTTAATATTTTTTTTTTCATTAACTCTTTGGAATTCATGTTTTTATTTTCTTTTATAGCCTCAGTGCTGTTAGACTTTTATGGACCTGTTGCAATCCAAGCAGGATACAAAACTCAGATGTCAGATCTCAGTCCTGAAATGTGATCGACCCAATGTGTACAAAGACACCGGCTTTGACATTTTTAACTTCTTACAATTGTTATGGTATGCCCTGGCGTATTTAAAACTCTGTAATTTGCATTTGAAAACACCACCACCAACAACAAAATCAACCAAACAAAAAACCTACCAAAATGCTTGCCTTAGGCACTTCATTATTATTCAGTGTGCATCTTTTCAACTGGCTTCCAAAACTGGGAGGCATAATAGCACAGGTAATGCTGGACTGAGATACTTTCCCTAATCTACTTATTTTCCTGAAACATTATCTGGACTAAATGCCCTTTTTTTTTTTTTTTTTTTTAAAATACTGAAATGAAAATGATAGGGATTGTTAATATACTGGACACCACCAAAATAGATTATATTTGAAAAAAACCCCACACCCCAAAACCAGTCCTAAACCATCATTTGTCCCAGAAACATTGATGATGTCTAGACTGTTTGAAAGTGCTTGTTTTTTGTTGAGGTCAATAAGAGATGTGGACTCTTGAGCATTCTTTAAAAAAATAAATTTAAAAAAGCCTTTCCCCCTCCTCCCCCCGAAATGATATGTCAATTACCACTCCAGGCTCCTGAATTAGGGGTAATTTAAACCAGGTTGAATTAAATCAGTTCCTCAGGTATAAACTGTTATGGCATACAGGCTGATTGCTTTCTCTGAGAAGCCCCTTGGAGCTTTTTGCCATGTTCTCCCCCTGTCCAGAAAGCTCCAGTCAAAACTAAGAGTTGTGTAAGAATTGATCTCTTTGGGTAAGCATTGATCCTGCGTACTGGGGACATTTAGAAGATGCAAGGCATAATGGTTTTTGCTGGACATTACTAAAATCCTTAATTTTCTCCACTGTTTTTTTCTGTATGGCTCTTTCTCGGATGGTTCAAGCAGACTTCAGTGTTCTTGATAAGTAATCACATCAAGAAAGCTCCCCTTTGCCCCAAAATTTTCACTTGTTACTGTTAAGTAAGTTGTTTGCAGTGCTGCTTTAGCTAAGCTTGTGTCATTTGTTCCATAATAACCATGTTTTTTGGGGTTTTTTTTTGGTTGTTGTTGTTTTTTTTTTTTTTTTTTTCACTAGGATTCATAACTTGTGCAAAAAATTTTCTGTCTTCAGCTGGCTCTCAGTTTAGGGTGTCTCAGCTGGGACACTGTACTTAGTTTGATTTGAATTAGCTTTGTCACTCAAAATAGAGGAGGGCAAAAAAAGGGAAAACTCAAGACTTTCTGCAGTCTTGAGAATCCCTCACAGACATGCAGTTCAAACATGACATTTCATGGCCTGTTAGAGTCTAATGCCCAGTCTCGTGTTATGCCTTGTGTTGACCAAAAAATGTCAGAACAGCCTAGATATTACCATGGGAGAAGAGGGGTAAAGAGGACTGCTCTAGCTAATTGTAGAGTCCAAGGTGAGTGACTTACTTAGGGGGAGTTGATGAGAAATGCCTTTTTCTCTGGGGAAGTTTCATAGGAGGCTTCAGCTGAATGGTTGCTACCTTTATTTGCTCCTTCTGTTTAAACACCACTGTCGAGGAAACAGTGGTCAGACTGATCGTTTGCTAACTTAGCTGAAAGGTTTTGGGTGTTTTCTTTTGTTTCCTTATAGGATGCTAATGTTAACACCAGGGCTAGGAACCATGGAAGGAACTGCTCCATTTGGCAGTGGCATGGTTTAAAAGAGGCTTACATAGACCAGAGATGCCCTCTGATCAGCTGATTTCTTATTACAGATGTCCAAACTCCCAGTTCAGGCTCTTGATCTGTTAAGAGATCTCTAAACCAGAGCCAATTCCCTGTAATTCATGGCAGTTCAGCACCTGCTGCCTGATGAAAGGGTAGAAACCTCTGAAAAGGGGAGGAGGTTAGATGGAGACCAAAACTGGGTTTGCCATTCCATGGCTAGGCAGGCTGACCATAGGGATTCTGTGTAGCGGGGGAAGGAAACTGTTGCCTCATTAGGTGCTTTATTCTTCAGACTCAGTATACTCTGAAAAGTTCACCAGGGAGATCAGCTTTGGGGATTGCAGAGATAAGGTGATGACAGGGTATGTTGCTTTAAAAATGTCCAAGTGAGAGAAAAGTGCTTTGAAAGAATGCTGCCTACATTCAGATTGTTCTACGTGTTGTTGAAGTGCATATTAATCCTGCTAACCTTCCTTCTTGGTGCAGTTACTTTGCTAATACCATGTAGTTTTAAACCTTTGAATGACACAGGCATTGAGCTTTGTACCTCTTAATGAGCTGAAACATAGAGATGTAGTTTTCCTGTGACAAATTTGTGTATGAATTTGAAAGTACTGCTTTTATACAGCAGTCTCTCTGTGGCCATGGGTAGATGCACATCACCTATGAAATTAGACAACAGTATTTTTAGGAAGAGGTTCTTGAGCTGGAGCTTCTTTAATATCGTAGAAAAGCCATGAGGACCCTTTGGCTTACAGCTTTTTCCCTTCCCCCCCCCCCCCCCCTTTTCTTCATCTAAATGTGCTGAGTTTCAGGGCAGGCTGCAATTTTACTGGAAGGCTTGAGAAGAAGAATTTTGTGCAATGATAGTTTTGGGGATGTTTTGTCATCCTTTTTATTTCAGCCTGCTTTAAAGGTTTAATAGGCCTTAGCTAGTTTTGTCTCTGTTGTTTTTAAATAACTTTTAAACTGCTTTTAAATAACTGCCACGGGATTTTTTTATTTTGGTCTAAGCTCCTTTTCAGTCTGCATTTATAAATATCAATAAGTATATATGAATAAGTGTGGGATTATCATAGCTATATGATATAGCACGAAGTCACCTTTAATAAACAGGTTTTTCTTAATTCTACAGTCCATCTTTTGCCTGTCTTTATTCCTGTAGAGTTAGATGAAGATGGTGCAAGCTAGTGCAGATGAGCTGGATCAGAGGACTGATTTGACTTGACCAAAAATGAGTATTTGGCCACATCAGTTTCACAGTCTGATTCACCAGTTGGTTGTGTAGACAATTTTTTTTATGTCTGCTCTTCTCTGTCTTCTGTTGTTTGTCAATAGCTGCTTCCCCACACAGTTTGAGTTGCCACAAATTACAGACTGACTTGTTAAGGAAAACCAAAATGAGTGGCAATTTACATTCATACATTGTCCTGTGAACTGGGGCAGCTCAGCTACTGCTTCTTCAGGAGCAGTCAGTCTGTCCTGACTGCTGGAGCTGAGAAATTTTGGAGGAGTTATTTGGGGACATGAGTCTGCCTCAACAACTCTAAAGTGAGCTGTCTCAAAAACCTGAGGACTCATGTGCCTGAAAGCTTTACTTTTTCAACTAGAAAACTTCTTGGTTTACCCCCACACGTTCAGGTGTATGTGTATTGTGATACAAGTGAACAATTTCCATCTGTCTGTCTTATCTATATTGTCATTTATATTTCTTCCTTTAGTGGGATAAACATGCTAGTGGTTATATATGCTGCTATAATCAGAATGGTCTAAGTAGGTGCTGTGACTGTCCTGAACTGGAGGTATGCCTGAATGAGTGTGTAGTATGTACATGGAGATGAGAACATTTTAAGCTTGTGAGTGGTGAGGGAAGTGTGCTGGGGATGACTGTCCAGCTGAAATGCTGGCCCCAGCTGTGTGGGAAGCAGCTACACAGCTACTGCAGTTTACAAGGGGGATTTTTCATTGTGAAGGGGAGACCATCCTCCTGAGGAACATGATAACAATTACAAATGTAGTCCCCACTTCATCCCCAAAGTGGACAGCATTCTCTTTCATTAAAAAAAAAACATGAAACTTCTTGTGTGTATGTATGTTTTCACAATCCACATTCATTTACTTCCCTTTTGGGTCCTACTGTGGTTAATTAGCCAGTGCTGTCATCTTCAGGGGATCTGAGGGTCTGGGATAATCTAGATTATGAAGGATCTGACTAAGCATGGGTTCTGCAAGGCTGAATAGACACCTCTTTACCACACTTTTCTGGTGCTCCAGTGTTAGGAGGACTTAGCTTGGATGCAGGTCGGTGCACTTACCCAGGTGGTGCCAATCTGGCACTCCTGTTGGTCTAAGACAGCTTGGGGAACCTGGGGTTGGTGAGTCCAGTGCACGACACCTAATTCTGTTTGAGGGCTCACTCAGGTTGAAGGCTTCCTGACACAGACCCCTGCCCCAAACAGCTGTGTTGGCATTGGGAAAGCAGGATCATTTCCCTGAGGTAGCTGTGCTTGGAGTTGACTGTGTTGTGTTTGCACCACTGGCATGTTGAATTTGCAAGCTGGATATATGGTGTTGGGTAATGTTTGCCAGCTGTGAACTGACTGTCCTGCTCTGACCAGACAATTTCTCTCCTAACTGTACAGTTTCAACTTTTCATGCAGATTGTGTGTGATTTGCCACGTTTTGTTCTGGCCCTTTCCTTTAATATCTATTCAGGCTACTTAAATTGCTCATAGGTGGAGTGACAGAGAAACTGGGACATAAATGTAAGGGGGGGGAAAAATCCAAAAATTTAATGTCTTTCTCTGCATTGATTCATTTTTTTATTGACAGAAAAAAATTTCAGGTCACTTGATTTTATTCTTTTTTCTCTATACACTTGCAGAAGGAAGTTAAGCTGTGGTCATTGCCTTCTTAGATAGGATTAGGGGCTTCAGAATGTAATTTAGGGTATTAACTTGTAATAACTGGCCATGTAAAGGTAGTTTTAAATAGTTGTAGATATATATATTGTTATAAATATATATATATAGTTATAAATGCTTATGACAATCAGGTACTGCCTAGCATTGGAAGAGAATGGTAATACATTATACAGGGGCAAAGCTTGTGAGAGATGATCTCATGAAGGGCTTCTTTTGCACCCTGTGGAACTGGATTTTGTTGAAGTTTTGCGGACAAACATTGGTGTCTATACACTGCTCTCTGTATATACCATTACAGGCTTTGCAAAGAGCTGCTATCCCCTCTGTTCCTAAAGCTAATCAGCATGTATTGTGGCTTAATTTGTGTATGTCTTTTTCAGATACATGTACTGGACTGACTGGGGTGAAACACCCAGGATAGAACGGGCAGGAATGGACAGCAGCATGCGGAAAATAATTGTTGATTCAGATATTTATTGGCCAAATGGACTCACGATAGATCTTGACGAGCAGAAACTGTACTGGGCTGATGCAAAACTGAGTTTCATTCATAGGGCAAATCTGGATGGTTCTTTTAGGTAAGTTTTCTTTGGTCAATAAGATGTTGTAAGTTATTTCTTGTTTTCTGCATTCATTTTGAACTGAGACTTCTTTTTCAATAGTCTAGAATAATGCCAATACCTTATTGTTCTTTTTAAATGTAATTCTTAATAGCCTTGCAAAAAATAGTATCACATACTATAAAACTGGTTTTAAAAGCAAGACTATTTGTATCAGTACTTCAGTATAGACTGATCATAGCCTTCATGTACAGCACAAGTCTTCATTTTTAGGCTCTTACTTGTCTTGAAAATAGTTGGAGGCGTTACCCTTGACTGTAGGTAATATAACATTTAACTAGTGACTGGGATTTTACAGTATTGCTAATGGTTTTTTTCCCAACAGGATATACAGATTGAGACACACTTGTCCTTGGCCCCATCCAAGGATATCCTTTGTGCCATGTCTATTAATTAACCAAATTCAGGTTGATTCAGACAGCAAGCAATTAGGAAGCAGATTTTTCTAAAGATTGATGGAAAGCACAGTATGGAAGTTGTGTTTGGTCACTCCTGGTCAAGTATGCTGCTGCATTTTGGCTTTTGTAGACACAGAGAAGTGCCACTTCAGACAGGGCAGACTTAGGCATTCGAGACTGCATCTTCAGTTCTGTGCAGTGTTCAATGGGCAGGTTGTGTTGGTCCTGAAGGGTGAGTGTCATATGCCAGTAAAATGTCCTGCTAAAGCAATCTGTCCATTGTGGTCTGGTTTTGGTCTTCAGGCAGTTTAAAATGGCATTTTCGTTTTCATGATTTCATAACATTTTAAATGTCAGTGTTAATGAAGTAATTTTCCCATGGTAAAATGTTGCAGAAGTTTTATTTTATGCAGTTCTGTGTAATAAATTAATATGCCTCCCCCTAAACCCACTGCATTTTCCATGGTGTTTTTCAATTTTTTTTTAACTGAAATGCATTCTGTGCCTGATTTTCACAGTCATAAAAGAGGAATAGCAATATTGACATCCTTTATAAAACACTCTGAAGTTCCTTTGAGAGCACTGTGTAAGAGCCAGATAATGGTGGCATTGTAAGTGACAAGTACTGACTGACAGTCAGAAGTATAGACGAGGGGAGAGGCCTTTACAGAAGGCAATGGTAGCTCAAAGGCTGGCTACAGGTTCGTAGACAGAAAGGAAGATTTTCATATAACAACATGAATGTGTTTGTCTGATTTGGGGGTGAGTGGCAGATTGTGAGGTTTGCAGGCTGTTTCTGCAGTTACCGTGCACATACAAACTGTATAAAATTTACTCACACTTATGTGTAAACCTTAAAGTTGTGATTGGCAAGTAAAATCTGTTCTGCTCAGTTTAAGGTAGAGAAAGGCTACCTGAAAGGGACCAAGCCTTTGAATACACTAATTCCAGCAATCTGTCCAAATTAATTTGTGATAGATCAGTGCACGTGTACCACCTCCCAAGCAGATTTTTCTGTTGAACCATAATTCAAGTTGTATTTTAGGAAAAAATAATGTATTTTGCATTAAAAAGAAAATTGGCTTGCTCTTGCATATTTTTCTCATCTGCTAGAGTATGTAAATGCATGCTTGAGGTCGGGATATTCCTGTCCAGGGTGCACTCTGAAAGTTCCTTATGTCTTACTGCATGTGAACATTTAGGCATTTTTGAATATAGCAACTTGATATCATGTAGATGTGCATATTTTGTATTGTTGCCCTGTGATAAAAGCTTCCTCCTAACGTGTTATGCATGTTAATAAAATGCCATGAAGATTGATCTTAATTTTAACTCCTTTTAAATGAAATTTTATTTATTCCCTTTTCCCTTCCACTAATCAATGTTAAAATAGAAGTCTGTGATGCTGGACTCTTAGATTCTGATGTCAAAGTAGACTTATTGTTCAGACTAGATGATGACTTTGGAAGTTGCTGCTTTTCCTTAAATGTGGAGTAAAGTAAGTTTCACTCATATATGTCAATAAAGAAATCTATGATTTTTCAAATGCTTCCACCCCTCCCATCCTGGAATCAATTCAGAATTCAAATAAAAAGGAAATTTGTATTCTGTGTGGTAAATTAATGTTACTAGAGCAATCTGTGTCTTGTATCTTAGCAAGCTTCAGTTTGCAAGCACATTGGCTGGAACTGTTTCAAGGGATGTAATTACAGGAGAAGGGGAGACTTGATATCTAAGAATGATGAAAATAGGGCAATACATAGCAGAAAACAGCTGTTATGATATTGGAATATAGCCACTACTGTTATTAGCTAAGAAGAAACAGCACAGGTGAGAGTGGAAAGAGAAAGTGAAATTAGTCATTGTATTTATTCTCTTGTGTTTTATGGAGAAAAAAATAGTGATATTTGAAAGACAGAATTTTTAGGAGAGTTTCACCTTTATCTCTAGAAGATAAAATTTATTAATAATTTTGTTCTCTTTTTTCTGCATTACCTGCTCTGTATATGTATATGCCAATACCTGTTTACATGTGTCAGCCTGCTTTAAATTCTATGTGTGAATATATATCAAGAATTTTGGGGGTACTTTTCTATTTCCCCCCACTCTGGAAAATATGAATAAGTGCCTATGCTGTTCAAAGTGAAACAGAATCCTTTTCCTGTAAAATGTTAGCTGGTTTTTGTTTTTCCTTAAATCTCTTCAGTTGAAAAAATTGAATGCAGATCTGCTTATAGGTAGAAGAAAAATAAGTTTGTCTGTTTCCTTCAGGGTGACACCGAGAATTCAGCTTTCTCAAAGTTGTATGATGAATAATTTTGAATACTGGTTTGTTGTGTCATAACACTGGTTTGAAAGGTGTGAGCATGCTTTATGTGTACATAAAATGCATGATTTTTGTGACAACTGAGTACATAGTGTTTTGATGAAGGAATTGCCAACTATCTTTTCTCTGACATAATAAATGTCTCCAACACCAGTGAATTTAAGTTTTTCAGATTTATTGCAATAGATATAAATTTGTGGATCCTATGAAAACATGTTGGAAATGTCATGTTTTTTGGCTTTCAGTTTAGCTAATAAGCAATGTGAAAATATATGCATTCTCAGAAGTGTGACTGAATGAGGTCATTGAAGAAATATCTGAAATGTTTCTGATTTGTATTAATTATAAACATTTAGTCTTAGAAAAAGTATGGGTGACTCTTGCTCTACATTAAAAAAATACTCTGAAAAATATTTGTTTCTGTTCCTTACCAAGTTAAAAAAGGGTAATTTAATGAGACACTTAGGTACTTTTTCTACTACAAGAAAGGACTCAGTGCAACTGAAGTTCTGAGCAAAGATGTCCTATAATGCTTTAATGGGAGGAACAGTCTTCAGCCTTATGTTTCTTTGAGAAGTCAGTTGTGTTTGGGTATTTGCACAGCTCCTGAAGTTAAGGAACTTCAGAGGTCACTGTAGAGCTGAATCAGATCCTTTGATGCTATGAAGCCCAGTAGATTTGTGTCCTTATTGCCATGAAGGCGAAAAGCCTTATCTTATATTTTTCAGTTTGCTGTCACTTTTATCACCAGGTGAATCTCTTGGTCCAGGGAATTTGTTAAGCGATGACAGTTCCTGTACAAGTTTTTACAAAGCCAGGTTTTTATTCCATGTGGTAACAAGTGGGAGCAATCCATTTTTAATTCTTGCTCTTTCTCTCACCTAGGCAAAAGGTTGTTGAAGGTAGTCTTACTCATCCCTTTGCTCTGACGTTGTCTGGGGACACTTTGTATTGGACGGACTGGCAAACACGCTCCATTCATGCCTGTAACAAAAGGACGGGGGAGAAAAGGAGAGAAATCTTGTCTGCCCTGTATTCGCCGATGGACATCCAGGTCCTGAGTCCAGACCGGCAGCCATACTGTACGTTCTGCTTCTCCCTGAAAACTCTTACTTGTCTGTCAGCAAACACGTTAATCGTAAAAATGGTTGGTGTGAAGTTTTAAGGTTGTGTGCACTTGTCAGGGTTTGCTAAAGGTACAGTCCCTTTCTTTGAAAATTCCTGTCTTAATTGGTATGAACTCACCAACTCAGTTGGTAACAAAATCCAGAATCCAGTGCACTACTTCAGTGACTTCTTTTGGTGTGGAAAATCTGAATGAGAATGATACTGACACACCTGCCATCTTCTAAATGCCATTATTTTAAAGACAACCGAAAAAAGTGCCTATCGTGACTTTTTTCTTTTTTTAGTAAGTAGAATTATCACAAAAAATGTAATGTTCATACTGTGCTTGCATCCAGACTTGATCGTGTTTATCTTCAATATGTACCAAGTAGTTTGTGAATGCTTTAGTATGGAAGGGATTTAGTTTTGACCTTTTATATGAACATGTATATGCTTCTGTTTTTTCTTTATTTTGTATGATGCTACTTCAAAGGAAGTCACATGCAGAGTATTCAAGTAAGGCTGCATGTATTTTGTATGTGCATGTGATTCTATGTGGCAGTTGGTCTAGGGTTTTTTTATAGGTTTGTGAGAATGGGACTTTAAAGCAATGGTGTAGAAATGTGTAAAACTGAGCAGCTCTGGGAAGAATCACCTCTTGTCTAGGGGAGATACTCTTGCCATTTGGATTGGCTTCTTTATTTATGCCAACTGTAAATTCTGCTTTCCTAAAGATAACATTTGTTATTCCAATAATAGGATGTGAATGTTCCAATATAGGATGTGAGTAAACAGGCTTGAAAGTAAGCAAGAGGAGTTTGGAGATTATCTTGGCGATAGAACACTTGCCAGTTTTCATTGAGATTGCTGGGTATGCTCAGCACCCTGGTTTATCTCACAGCTCCAGATAAGAGTTTGTCTATGTTGAATTCTTCTCGTTGCTTTTAGCTCCAGGAATGTCCCAGCCTTGGGTCATAGTATTTCTGAGTCAGTCACGAAGAAAATATGGCACACAGGGAAATAGCATATGCTGAAAATAGCTCAGATGCCATTGACTTCATTAAGGCTTGACTTCAGGCTTGGATTCCTTCCTCACCCTGTTTTTCCTCTGTGACTGTCAGTGGAAGTAACAAAAGTCAAATGAGCTTTAAATTTTGTGCTTTTTTATTAAAGTAGTTCAGATGATTACTCAAACTGTAATTTTGTAGAGATCTCGCACAACTTGCAAATATTTTTTTAATAAGTGGCAATATTATCCATAATTATTTATGAATACAGTGTCATGCCTTGCTGCTTATGTATTTGAAATTGCTGACTTTACATGTTGCTCCTCTGGATTTCCTGATGATTTGGGGATATGTCTTGCTGTAAAAGCTTTGCCATGGAAAAAGATATGTCCCGCATGCAGCACTACTGTAATGTAGGGATTGTACAAGCTGTTCCGTTTTCCTTTCTTTCATAGAACTGGTCACCCCACCAGTTGCTTACATCTCAATTTAGCTGCCCCTAGAAGTAGGATGCTGGGAGCGGGGGAGGAAATTAGACAGCTTATGTTGTGATTCCTGTCTTTTAGCACTAAAACCTGTACCAGTTATTTGGGATCTATAATTTCTTCCTCATGGAGAAAAGAGGGCTTTGGGGCTTCCAGAAAAATGAAAATAAATCTTTTTGATTTCTTGAAGTTCACACTCCATGTGAAGAAAACAATGGTGGTTGCTCCCATCTGTGCCTGCTGTCTCCAAGAGACCCCTTCTACAGCTGTGCCTGTCCCACTGGTGTGCAGCTAGAAGATGATGGCAGGACGTGCAAAGCAGGTAGGAGCTTGGCTTTTCTACAGTCACAGTTGGCTTGGTTTGGGTTTGCTGCTTCAAAGCTGAGCCTTGAAGAAGTGAGCTGAGAGGAGGTGCCTGACACACTGAAATGTCACTGAAATGCATCCAAACCTCCCACCAAGCTACAAAAGATGGTAATTTTTATGAACTAAAGTAATCCATTGCAGAAAGCAGAGACTTTTGACTGTGTCTAGTGTTGCCAGTATTCTGTAGGACTGAAGTAATATGTGGAACCCCTATCTGAAGAATTTTGTTAGAAGTAATTTAGTGTAGGATGTATTTTCATTCAGACAGTGCATAAACTTCAGCTACCTCCCACTCATTGTCCAGTAGAATCAATGATACAGAAGTGGTGGCTGAGTTGTTGAGATAACTGAGCTAGAGAAAATAATGTTCTAGGTGACTGTTCTGTGTCCCTGAGAAGTAGGAGAGGCTTATGTATTGCCAGTAGAAAGCTGTTTGGAGAAAATAGCTAGAGTTATATGCTTTAATTGAAAAGTATAACATATACATAAATTGAATGAGCCTTGTGGTATACTTTGTTCAGGAATCCTCTTTTAAAAGTTCATGTTAAGAAAGCAGGCAATTAACAGTGATACGGTGGTAGGACAGTAGAAGGCAAGGTTTTGGAGAATATTGTGCTGACTGTGCTGCCTGTCTCCAGTGCATTTTCCAGTGTAGTCAAATACTGTAATCATTTTCTGATGTGACTTGATTCCTCCATGTACTAGAGCAAGCATAATAGGTGTCTTTCATTTGTGAATTTGAAGCACAGTTTTAACACTGAACCTCCAGGGTTTAAGGGCCAGCTTTATTAGCTCATCCTGCTGTAACTAGAAGGCTTGTAAGGTAGTTCTTGCAGCTGCTGACAGACCTTTCTCTTTGCTCCTTCCAGCTTTGGAAAGTTTCCCTTTTAGAGTTTTTAAAAAAGCCTTGCTGAATGCTCAGGACAATCTTCTTAGACGCTCATATTGACCTCGTGTTTCTGGCTGCAGGAATGAGGGTCACCCTGCTTTTGGCATTTTGTCAGATAGCACAAGCAGGAGCAACTGCTTATACTGTGCTTTCACCTTTCCATTGTCAGGCCAGACAATCTGCCAAAGGGTGCTCTATCAAAGAGGGCAAAAAAGTGGGATGAGAACAGGAAATCTAGTTTTGCATAAGAATGTGGCCTTTCGGTTCAGTTTTATGGATTATTTCTTTTCCAAGCTCCACATGTTTTGTTGTCCTGTCTGCCTTATGCCAACATCCATGTGCTTCTCTTTCCCATCTTGTTAATTAACTCTTTGGTTGCAAGGAATTGACTTCTTGTTCTCCATGCAAGCTTTTGTAGTAAAGTTGTAGTGGGAGCTGTGCATGCAAGGGTGTTGATCACCTCTTCATTTTGTTCCCTGTTGGCTTGGGCAAAAGTACAGAGTCACTTGGGCATTTGAGTGTCTTTGACTTTAGGCTTTTAAGTGAATTACACAAATGCTACTGAGGGTTTGTCTGCAGGGAGAAAAAGCATTCTCTTCTCAAAGTCTCTGTCCACATGGGGAGTTTAGTAGTGCAAATACAACTATATAATGTTAATGTATATACCTGTCTGAAAGAATTCTTGTGCAGAAAAGCCCCAGGGCTCTGAGGTGGCTTCAGCTCTCTTGAATATGGAAGAATACATATATTGGTAATGTTCAGGTGAGAGAACTCTGTAGCTCTTTACAAAGGGTGTTGAATAGTAATTTTGTCTAATTAACAAAAAACATGAATTGAAGGACAGGCTGTTCCAGCATTTGCCTTGCTGAGAGTTACGTCTGTATGTATTGAAATACTTTTTATGCTTTTACTAAACATGTAACTGTTCTTAAGCTGGAGCCATAACTATTGGGTCTATGTTAAAAGAATAGTTCATTATTCTGTAGTTTTGGCTTTTGGTGTTGATTCATTCTTGCTTGCTTTCTGGTTCTAATTAGCAAGTAGACTGAGCAAAATCATCTCCAGGAAGGGCTATAAAAACATAAATGATCTTCTGCAATAGCTGAAGACAAAGAATCTGGGGCTGCAAAAGCAATGATATAGTAATGATTCCTTGGCTTCTGGTTATGTTGATATTATTACTCAATTCAGAAAAAGTAAATGCCCATGTACTGTGAACAGGTATATAAACTGATGCTATACTTGCAATGCTCAGTAATGGATTGCCTCTATCAGGAGTCTCTTCCTAAAGGCCGTGAGAAAAATTTCAGCTGGTTAATATATTAAGGACAAATATCCAAGGTTAAATTGACTCCTCCTGGTGACTTGCTTTATGATATGACAGAGGGGAAAGTATAGAGCAGAAATTAGGAAAATTTGGATATTTGCATCCCTCTGAAGAGCAGGACATATTAGATACTGCAGCTGAATACAGCTATAGAAAATCCTCTGGTGCAATGGCAAGTGCCTGCTTTGTCCCTTACATGGCTAAATGATACTATTCTGGTTGTTAACATATCTCTTTTCTTCTGTGACTTTTGCTTCTTTCTGTTTTTTTTTTTTTTTTTTTTTTTTTTTTTTTGTGTTTTTTTTTTTTTTTTTTGTTTTGTCAGATGCTTTATACATATTTTATACATAGACATGTATAATATTTTTAAAAGACCTTTTAAAGTTTGAATTTCTTATTCTTAAACTAGAGATAATCTTGAGTTGATAAGTTGACTAAAATATACAGATACATGATTTGTCTATTTCATGATGGTAATGAAAATTTGACCCTACTGAGATCACAAGAAAGCTCCTGTAAGTTTTTCTGGGACCAGGAAATGTATCCAAGATCCTATCTGGATATTTTTTGAAGCCCTTTACTAACCCTAAAGTGTTTGTAGTTGTTATTTTATACTTTAAATTCCTTACATTTTCGTGAATGAAACAGGACCAGCTTTATTGTCTTGGAGTAAATTGACTTAGAAGTTAAGGTAATAATGTTTTTAAAAAATGTTTACACACACACACATGCACTCAGTGTATGCTATAAATGCTCAAGTGCAGGAACTGTTTGTGTTTGCATGTCCCAGGCTACCTGTGAATGGCCCGCTGATGTAGCTGGCTGGTTTGATATTGTAACAGGTGCATGAAGTCTCAATTACCTTGGTGGCTTCTTTACTCCTGCATATCTACCTTTACAGAAAAGAGGGTTAAGATGCATGAGATGTGGAAATTAAACTGTGAGCATTCCTTAAAGCCAGCCTAAGAGTTGCTCCTGGATATATAGTTTTAAGAGTAGCATGAGTCAAACTAAAAAAATGACTCATTTTTAGATCCTTCTTTTAGTTAATCAGTGGCAGGAGGTTGGAGTAACAAGGAGAATTTCTTCCCGCTTCTACTCCCTCTCCTGAAAGGCACCTCAGTGACAGGTACTTCCTAAAAATCTGGTTCCTTTTAGATATCTCAGTTCAGATGTTTAACTAGCCATCTGGTTTTTGCAGTAGTCTTGTCCCTGGTATGTCAGAGTGTGAGTGGCCATCTGCTGAGGTGCATTTCTCCAGTTGAAGGCAACTGCTTGAAAATGGGAGAGCTTTGGCTGTTGAGTCAATCTCATGTGGTGGCAGAAGCTAATGGGTTTCTGCCAGGAAGGTGTGACAGCTGTAGTTTCTCAAATAAAAATGAAAAACAGAAAAAGTCCCACAATTTCTTAATTAGAGAAGAATGTGCTAGCTTCAATGTTTGAAGAGTCAGCTTCCCTTATCTATCCATGATCCTGTTGTGAAGGTAGTTGGTTTGGGTTGGCTAATATTCCCAGTGTCTTATTTCTCCTTTCCATTCTGCATCTTGCAAAATAGAAAACTGTTTTGGAACCTGCTGGCAAATCCTGCAGGGGGGTTATACTGGGGATTTTTATGCAGGAGGTAGAAGAGTATTGAAGGAAGCAATGTTGAGGTGCTTCCTTCACATCTCCTGACTGTTTCTTGGTGCACATCATATGTCTTAAAAGTTTTGTCTGTGGTTCCTTGGCTGAGCAATCATGAGCTTATTACAGCAACTAAGCCTCCAAGCAAGACAAGCTGGCAGACAAATACTTTCATTGTGAAGTATTTATCTCATGCAAGTTAACCACCAGAGAAGGTCTCTTTGCTAGCGTGTTTTCCTGATTTATGAAGAGGAACGGTATGGACTAACCCAGACTTTCTGATTGAGTAGATCAACTGCTAATTGGAGACGGACAGCATATCTTTTTGCAAAAGGGAAGGGTTAGGGAGACATTTGTTATTTAGCTGTAGAATCAGCTCTTTCAAGTACCTCAAAAAGGTTCTACTAGCATTGTGTGAATAACCTAAAATAACTGTCTGGAGTCTTTTAGCACTTGGGGGATGCTGGAAGAGAAACCTTCCCTATCAGTAAATAAACCGATTATATTCTGGCACTGATTTGCAGCTGCATTGGGAAGCAGCACTCATGTCCTAATCTGTTTGTCATGAGATAAATAAACAAAAAGAATACTGTATTTTACCATATTTCTTAGAAGGTTGACAGCTGACTGGTTACCTGTCTCTCTCCCTGGCTAGCTCTGTGATTGAAATGCAGCTGTGGGAAACCATGTTTTTTCGTTGCAAGATGTTTTTTCCTTAGATATCTTCTGTCCCATGCCTGATGTCTGACTACCGCAGGGAGATGTTACCAGAAGCTGGAGGACTTTTTCTTCACTCCCTCTCTCCCTATTGCACTTCCAAATGTGTAGTATACTAGTTTTGCTTATGTAGGAATTGTCAAAACTGCAAGTTTGTAAGTAAAAACTGTGCAGCAATGGGTACCTGAAGAGTCTAGGAAATCTAGAGGCTACCTCTTCTGTTTCCATTTCATAAAAATTTTACTAATTTTTTTTCCTTTCATTTATCTGTAGTTCTTTGTTTTGAGTCTGTTTTTTCCTTGCCTTTTTTAGCATATTATGTTGATGATTTTATTTGATTTATATCAAAAGGCTACATTACTTTCTATTCATAGCAATGGAGAGTACACTGTGTAGTGACAAAATGAAATTGCCTCATATGGAAATGTCCTTATTTATAATTTCATTGGATAAAAAACCAACATGCTGTAAGGAAGAAACTTGGAAGGAGTGAGGAGCATTCTTGAAGGTCTGCCGTATCATCTTCTAGTTCTGTTGTCAGTGATTTTCCTGGGCTAGTGAATGAAACTTTCTTTTCAGGCTTTCTTGGTGCGTGTTTCAAGTAGATGACTACTTTCCAGGACTCTGAAACACTGTCTAGTTAGAGTTTATTGTGTGTGTGGTTAGAGTTTGGGGTTTTGTGTGTATATAAAGGAAAAAGGGACCCTCTCCCTTTTCAGCACTCTTAAGTCTCTGGATTGAATCTGGGTTTGTGCTGCAAAAGAACCACACCCTGGGTCTGCACTGAAAAGGTTTATGTGTAAATTTTGTTATCGTGCATTCAGTGTGTTCTAGCTCCATATGTAGGTAAAGTCACCCAAGACCCAGTGATAACTTGTTAAGCTGCTGTAGCTTGACTGCCTCTTCAAATACTGGGTGGCCAAGCTGTGTTTCACTGCATCAATGTAGCAACAGTAAGATTGAGGTGCTCCCTAAATTTGCAAACCCGAATTTGCAGTTGTTTGTATCTTTTTTGTTTGGCTTGGTGTTTTGCTTTTTTGTTGTTTTTTTTTTCCCTTGATTGTGTCAGCTCAGAATTGAATTTTCTGTGGCTCTGTCATACTTGGAACATAATAAATAATGCTTAAATTTCAAAGCATTTTACAGTTACCAGCCTCAGAGAGGGCTCCTGGAGTGTAAAGTATTTATTTCTCTTTGTGTAAAGGAGAACAGCAGTGCAGAGAAACTTAATATTTTCAAGGTTTCGTGGTGAGTGGGAACCATCTGCAGTTAGAAGTCAACAGAAGTGGGATTGCAAAAAAACTGCTGTATTTGTGCTCAGGTTTGGTTTGTTGTGTTTTTGGGTTTTTTTTTGGGGGGATGGGGGCTTTTTTTGTGTGGTGGTGGTTTTTTTTTGTTGTTTTTTTTTTTTTTTTTTTTTATATTAAATAGGTATCTTGTTGAGTTGTAATGAATTTTTGGTCATTGTCTGTAGGTATTTTAAAGTGTTACTGCCAAAACTCTGTTTAAGGCAAAGTAGGTGGTAAAGTGTATGTCACTTCTGAGGTTGGTGATTCCTTACTCTGAGTCAGTGGAGCTGTACATCTCCAGCAGAGAATAGGTGCATGTAAACTTAAAAATCATGCTTTGCAAGGGAAAACCACAATCCAAAGCCTACCCTTTTTCGAGCGGTAGGGATTTCTGACAGACTTTGTCTTGGCCCATCCTTTTCCTATGGCTTGCAGTGAACTGTTATTAAGAATTCTGTGCAAAGGAATGTTCATGTTTTTGTTAATAAAGAGTAGAAGCTGGGACTATGAGATCCATAAGCTAATACTCACATTTACCACTTAACATTTCCAACTTTCTCTTCCCTTTTTTAAAGCGACATATATATATATATATATATATATATATATATAAACAGACCTCAGGCAGGGGGGCACTGCATAGTAAGACTTAGATGTTCAAATACTTTGAGGTCTTAGGATGAAACCTGTGCATAAATAAGGGTTCTTTGCTTGGTACAGTGACAGCCAGATGTTTGGGCTGATCTTTGATTCTGGGTATGACCAATGCAGTTGTACTAATGCTATTTTGAGTAAGTTTCCTAAAGCTATCTGATCTTCTGTCAGTAGCAGCTTTACAAAGCATTGTGCTCACAAGTGTAGTACTGGGCATGTACAAACTCACAAAAGCTCTATCCTAAACTAGAACAGCATAACTATGATTTTGGTGTTGCAACAGTTTTTCTGGAAGAAACATTACTTTTGTCTTAGTCAGCTGCTTTGTGCTAATGATCTTATCAGCTGCACAGTTGAACTAATATTCCATTTGTGGGATCCATTTTGGTGGCTCTATGAATGTGTCAAAACTCTGATTTGTAGATGTTTTTTCTGGTTCAGGCAAAGTAACTGTTAGAAGTCTGCCACTGAGATAATGGAAGAAACAGTAGACAATAGCTTTTTCACTGTAACATGCAGGCAGATATGATGTAATTTATGAGTTACGTAAGTGCTCTGGTATTTCCTTTCTTTGTCACAAGCGTTAGTTTTTCTTATGCCTACTTACCTTTCAATTAAATCAAGTCCTGTCTGAGTGTGGCCACTCAAAACATTCTTTCAAAGAAACCTTTCCTGTTTCTTTTTTGTTGGTTGCATACTCCCACTGTGTGCAGTCCTTGGTTTTACATCGGTAAACCCGATGAGCGTAGCATGAGCAGTGTCAAGTTGGAGAGTACCTCTCCAGCCCTTTGCAGCCCATCATCATCACCCAGGAAGGAGCAGTGCTGCCTTCCTCTCAGACTGAGAGGTAATAAAGGCCTGAACTGGGGTGCATAGTGCTGTTTGTGTCGCAGCTGGCTCGATTAAGGTATCCAAGGAGAATATCCACAAAAGAATTTCCATTTATTTCTAGGTATTGCCAAAGTTTGTTTCAGCTCCTTAAATGTTACTGTTTTCTGGGGAAGCCGAAGAGCAGGAATGGAGTTGTACACAGAGCTGCTGATTTAAACCTCTCACAGTCAGTTTCATTAAATCATGGTGCTGATGGTGTGAAAGGCGGCTAATACTAAACCCTGTGCAAGATGCCATAGCTTTGGAAAGCTTATTAAATAGCACGGCAGTGTTACCAATTTTCATATGCTCCATGCAGAATAAGGAAGCTTTTTCCCAGCCCCCTTTTGCTGAAACTTTGCCAGGTAATTCACTGTATTACAGCAACCAAAAAAAATCCCTTGCTTTTCTGATAAATCTTTTTAGTTTATCAAGAGTGCTGCGATACTGCCCTACTCAAACAGCTTGTAAAAGAGTTGCTGGCAGTCAAAGTACTTTTGACACACTTTTAAAAAATGCTTACCATTTTGTTCTTTGGAAAAGAGCTAAAAGCTTTCACATTTTTGAAGTTTATCTGATTTTCTCCCCATAAATGTAGAGATTTCTGAAGTTGCTTATGATGAGACTGAGTCTGTACGTGCAGGTGCATGCACATGCATATACATAAATCTGGGGGATGAGTCCCACAATAGATCATTGTTCTAGCCTAATTAGCAGAGAGATGAATGGGAAAGGAATAGCATGGCATTTTCTGGCAAAGATTAGCAGAGGCAGCCACTGCAGTCTACATGTTTAGATTGGGTGAATAAATTGGAACATTTGTTACTGTATTATAGATGTCTTGTTACTTGTCAAATGTGAAGGGGACTAGAGGAGGAATAAAAAAAGCCCTTGTCAAGCTGGTGAGATGGCCTGTTTTGCTGCTGTCAGCTCTGATTGCAGTTAATCTTGCAAATAGAATACAGTTGCCATTTCCAGAACTGAAGGATGAATTTTTAATAACCAGAGCACAAGCCAACCAAATCAAAGCAAAGACAATATCCTAGCATAGATATTAAAAATACTGATTACTGGGTGTGGGAGGAGAACATCACATATAAGAGTGAAAAAACGCTCTTAACCTGTTTCTGTAGGATTTATTGCTTGCAAATAGAACATACAGTCTTCAGGGAGTGAGAATAAGTGACTTGAACAGCATTGGTATGTTTTCTGTGCTATTTGGAGGGTTTGTTTGTTTGTTTTTTTTTAAATTCAGATATTGCTCTGATGCCCCATCCCTGGAAGTGTTCAAGGCCAGGCTGGACGAGACCCTGAGCAAACTGATCTAGTGGGTGGCATTCTGCCCATGGCAGAGGGGTTGGAAGTAGATGATCTTTAAGGTTTCTTCCAACCCAAACCATTCTGTGAGTCTGTGTTAACCAGAACAGTTTATCGGCTTTTATGGATATTAGACTTGCTGAAAATTTATTTGGAAGGTCTGTGGAAATTTTGTGCTGAATTAAAAAAATGAGTAGAGAAAAATAAATAGTTCAAAGTTTAAACCAGTTGAAAAAAATAAAACTATTTGAATTTGTGTCTATTAAAATGCTTTCTAAATTGCAACTTTAGAGGGACCTAGTTCCTTGTGGTTTTCTGATCTATGATTTGCATAGAAAACTTTGCATACGCTTTTTGCTGAAGTTTTTGGTTGCAGCAATTGTAACGTTGGAATAACTTGCATTCCCCACTCCTCCCAAAAAAGGCTTTTGTTCATTGTGTGGCGTTATATATGACCATGTTGTAACAGTTAGCAATTCTGTTGAGAATCTCTTAATCATGTGGTTAGAAAAGTGACTGCAGTGAGAGAGGTTTTTGAAGATGAAGTTAATTAAATATATGCCGTAGTACTTTAGCACTAGGTAAATAGCTCGCTGTAATGTATTAGGCAGGTTCTAGGGTATCTAGGATAACACTAGGCAAGTCACAGCATAACACTTCTGTAGCCTTGAAAACATTCCTACCAACATTAATAATCAAAATACCTCCATGATACAGATAAAACTAATGAGCCAGACAAGCGTGTTTGTCCAGGTTTTTAGAGAGAACCAATGTCAAGTTCTCATCTCTTTGTGATGTGCTCAGAGCCTGCTGCCAACTCTTTTTCTCCAGCAGAAATTTGTTAATGGAGTCAAATACAGTTATAACCAACACTTTAATTTTAAACTACATTGTAATAAAAGACAGGGGGTTTGCACCTATCAAATTACCCACTACAATGATCTTCTACCAGCTTTCAAGCAGGAGGTGTAATATAGTGATATATGCTCTAGTAACATTTTCTCTGTTCACGTGTTTTTTAATGTTTAAGGATGCACGTCTGTCAGGAGTCTTGTTGTGTAATATTTGTGTAAGGTTAAGCATCTCTGCAGTGGAAATTGCCAGAAATCCAGTACTTTAAATTGGCCAGGCACCTCATACCCCTTACTATTTCTTTTTCCCATGTCTCAGTTAGAAGTATGTTAGAAAATAGAAGAAATTACCAAGAGGCATCCAGTTCTACTACCACTGAAATGTCCCAGTTGTCAGCTGAAGAGAAGATTTAGGTTTTTGTTTGCTTACTTGTTTGTTTGTTTTGTTTACTAGGTCAGCAGACAATTTTCTTCCCTCTCTGTTCATTTTTAGCCATGTAATGTCCATGGGACACAACAGAGGTTGGGAATATTTCTACAATAGTGTTTGCCTGCAGAAAAAGTCAAAGCAGCTGAATGTGTCAGAAACAGATTGTTTTCTTCTGTTTGCAGGAAGACTGTAGTCATGGTATAGTTGATTCATGGTGTCTGGGCTGTCTTGTTCCTGGTCAAAATACTGTTTTATATGCAAATGAATGCGTGGTCTTATGCACAGCTAAACATATGACTGAGCTGAGATAAAGCTGAGTCTCATTATTGCTGCTGTGATGAAGTGAAGACTATTTTGGTATTACTTATGAATTTTAGGAGGTATTAAGAGCATCTTTCAGTCTGTTGTCTAGTCAGCATCTCTAGACATAATCTGGGCCTTAGACTGGGTTCCTTCCTCTGTCTCTGACCTTGTTCACAGTGAACCAAGGTGACACTGCAATGCCTTGTGCGCAGAGGCAAAACATATGCAGTTGATTCTTATCTGTTTGTTCCCATGCAATGAAGCTTGTAATGTTGATTGTCCTAGAAATACATGTAATATTGGTAATTGCTGTGTTATCAATTGCTAGGCATGTTTTTGATGGCCCTCTGCTTCATACTACTTCAATATTAAGATCATGATTGCAGACATAAATACAGTAGAAATTCAGAAGTTAAGATCGATATGAACCTGAGTGCTGTGGGTGTCTAAACAGTTGCTGTGCTGTTTCTTGAATATTAACCAGCTCTATTGGACCCCTCTTCCCTCTAGGACATGTTCCCATGGGATTCTTTCAAGAAGATCCCTGAAGAGGCCAAAGTTGGCTCTTGTCAGGACCTTTTTCATGGCCCTGCTTCTTTATTGCAGGATCTTGTATTGTACCATCTTGTCACTGCAGCCAAGGCTGTCCCCAACACTCCCATCCTCAAACAGTCCTTGTTAGTTAGTACAAAGTCCAGTAGCCCACCTCTACTTGATGGCCTCTCCACCACCTGTATCAGAAAGTTGTCACCAGTTCTCTGCAGGAACCTTCAGCAAAGATCAGGGTGGCTCAAGTCCCCCGTGAGAACCAGGGCCTGTGACTGTGAGGTTCCTTCCAGCTGTCTGTAAAAAACATCATCCACCTCCTTCTCCTGATCAGGAGTCCTGGGACAAACACCCACAGCAGTGTCACCCTTGCCTAGTCTGCCCTTTAATCCTAATCCATAAGGTCTCAATTTGCTCATCATCCTCTAGGAGACAGAGCTCCGTGCATTCCAGGTATTCTCTCACATAAAGGGCAACTGCACCACCTCACCTTTCTGGCCTGTCCTTTTAAATGTAGAATTTAAAACTCTTCTGTGTTTGTAAAGCACTTAAATGCCCAGACGCATTCGCCTTTCCATGTGGACTTTTGAGGCCTGAATTTTTACTTAACTTGCACTAAACAGGAGTTTTTATTTTGACTCCCACAACTGAAATATTTCAGAGGCATAGAAGCTAGGTACAAAACTTTGGTTCTGCTGTAGTTGCTGTGCTGCTGCTGTAGCTTCCCCTCTGACCCCTGCAGTAGCTGATCAGTGTCCTGGTTTGCAGGTGCTCTCTGTAACAGTGATTGTTTTTCCTCCTTTGGCTGTTAAGGTGTAATTTTAATTTGAATTGGAAAATCAAATGTTTTCTGTGTGTTTAAGTAAATGGGTAGGACCTTTGGAAATTTTGTCCTATAAAGAGACTAATTGGTGGTGGATAATACATATTGTTGGAGGTAATATAGAGGTATTAGTAATTCATATATAACATGCTATGAATTCCTTTTAATTTCTGCCATTGTGAAGCTAACGCACCCTGGATAAACCAGTGTCTGGTGACACTGTAAATTCTTTCAAAATGGACATGTTGGAATAAAACAAGCATGTGTAATACCATGGAAATTGATACCAGTTAAGAACTTGTAACAAGATATCAACACAAATGCATTAATGAAACAGAAGAGGTCTAAGAGCCATTTAGTTGAACATTCTCTGTAAAAATACTATTCTTAACACTGCAGAGATCAGTTTTGAGTACAGCTGATACACTATTTTGAAGATCCTCCCTTTCTGCATAAAGTTGATTCTCTCCATATTGTTCAGTTTTTGACTTGTTTTCTAATCCAAAGATATCAGCATAGCCCTGAGACTGCTGTTCCTGAGATGATCCTTGATGGAGGGACTGTGAACAGCATCACAAAACAGGGACTGCTTTTGTTCCCAAATGGTTTTTTAAAATAGCTGCCTGCGAACTGTCTCACATTTGATGTACTTTGAAGTAGTTACAGTGAAGGAGTTAACAGTGTTACCTTTTTTGCCATTATAGATGGCTAATCTTTAAAAAATGATTTGTCAAAATCTGCACCTAGTAAAGAAGCTTGGCAGAAGAGGAGATATAAGCTTTATATTGGACTTGTGTCTACCATGGTGTTCAAGAAAATGATTGATTTTTCACTGTTCAGGAATTAAAACATAATTTCAAATATGAAAATCTGGTTTAGGTATCCCATTGTTTTTATTTAGTAAAGGTGCTGAAATCCAGGACATTCATAAAGGTTTTGAAAATTAATACTTTTGCTAGTAGTGCCTTCTCTGGATTGTTGAGACATGTTGTTCCCTCATTAGAAAGGTTACTAGTTTTGTTATGTCCAGAGGAGAGCAGAAGTTTCAAGCATAAGAAACACTCTTCCTGGAAACCTGTGTTTATTTTGCAGCCTTTGAAGTTAGAAAATCTGTATTATGGACGTGTGGTAGATGTCTCTCTTGCTTTCCTGTCATGAATGTATGGACTTCCACCCCTCCCTTTTCTCCATGGGGTTTGTGAGCTGTGAGTTGTTTCTCTCCTTCAAGCCTTCCCTCAAAGACTGTTGGTGCAAGTGATGTTGTAGTTCTCAAAGCTTGTCACCTGATACTGACTGGAAGAATCATTCTTGCTGGAGTCCCTTCCTGTGCCATCACAAATGTTTGTGGAGCATTGCAGGTCTGGTTGTTAACCTAGGCTGATGGCTTAGTTTCTGTTGAATTAGTTTTTGGGTTTTGTTACTGTGGTTCGTAACACACAGCCATGCTATGCTTTCATGTGAGAAGTGGTGATACAGGAGTGAGAATAAGCAGCACGTGGCAAGGAGAAGAGCAACACCACTTCGTTCAGGAGCTGCAATAACTTGAGGTAGTTCAAAGCGTTTGGGGGGGATGTTCTAACAGTGCTTTTCTACATCTGTTATGATACACTTGCAACCTGAGCACTGTTTCTTTTCAGGGCTTCCTCTTATTTGGAGAGTAAGCCCTAATTTCCAAACCCAAAAGTAAAGTCTAGCACTCATAATTAATGTGAATTTGGTTTTGATGTGCAAAAGATTCAACTTCTGAGTCTCCAGAACTCCATAAGCACATCTAGGGGTGAAATATTTCTAGAAGAATACTCTCCTGAGGCTTTGAATTTCTGTTATTCATAGTGGAACCAAAAGATATGTCCCATGTTGGCCGTTTTCATTCGGTCTGGGCTGTTGGTGGGAACTGGAAGTTGCCACCTTCTACTTGTGTTTGCTGGTCTGGATGAAATACAACAAAGGACTTCTGTTCAGGTTTCCAGTTTTGAAGTGTTGCTAAACAGTAAAAACTTGTCAGTTTTCAAGCTACATGGCATCAATTTAATAACAGAATAGAAAAAACCCCCACATATTGCTCTTTCGGTACTGAAGCATGCATGGATGAGTGTGGGGAAACTTTTAAAGCAGCTGGATGTTTACTGTGTGTCCTTTTGTGCTAATAAAAGAAGCTGCCACTTCAGTGTCAGACAGCACTGAAGATGCCATTTGTCCTTGAAATGTACTCCAAGTTGTTGTTTGGCACCCTTTCCAAAGCAGTGAAACTTTGCATCAGGGAGGAAGAATAGAGGAGAGAACAACAATTCTATTGCCTTAGAATTAGTTTTGCATCAGCTTTGGCCAGATGATAAATACTTGTTGTGGTTTTGACTTGTTTTCTTGTTGGGCTGTCTGGAGCAAATCATTAATGTAATTTGTTTACAAAATACTCTAGTCTTCTGTTAGCCTTTTTCATTTATTATGTAGGGTGTGTGTGTGAAAACTGTCTAATGCACTGATACAGCTGGTGGGGAATTTGGCTGAGCAATTCTGTATAATGTGATGAAATGTTTGGACCTACACCCACCAACTTATTTATTTGTTAGATTCTAGACAGAGATTGCTATGATCCATTTTAGATTAGGAGGATGGGGGAAGGATGATGTCTTCTCAAATATAGACAAATCCATCTTTTAAGGAAAGTTTGATGTCTTTATTTATAGTGACACTAGCAGTTCACAGCCTGCTGTGCTCTATTGAAATTTTCACATCAGTAGCAATGGAAATGATACCGTGAATGGTTTTCTCCCCAGGTGCTGAAGAAGTCTTGCTGCTTGCTAGAAGAACTGACTTGAGGAGAATTTCCCTGGACACACCGGATTTCACTGACATTATTCTGCAGATAGACAATATCAGACATGCAATTGCCATAGACTATGATCCTGTGGAAGGCTACATCTACTGGACTGATGATGATGTCCGGGCAATCCGTCGGGCCTATCTTGATGGTGCTGGAGCACAGACTCTGGTAACCACAGAAATCAACCATCCAGATGGTATTGCTGTGGACTGGGTGGCGAGGAACCTGTACTGGACTGATACTGGAACAGACCGCATTGAAGTGACCCGGTTGAATGGGACATCGAGAAAGATACTTATCTCAGAAAACCTAGATGAACCTCGAGCCATAGTGCTCAATCCTGTAATGGGGTAAGTTTTGTGTTTATTGATAGCCCTGGGGCAGGTCTTTGGATCCACTTTATGGTCTCCTGAAACTGAAAACCTACAAATTGTGGGATGATGTGTGTACTGTTTATCAAATATTCTGGAAATAACTGGTATTCCCTTGTTTCCTCCTGTTAATACTGTGCATATAAAAAATTACTTCTAAATATAGTGTTCTTCTATGAACCTATACCTTGAGTGTTTGGTTGAATTTTCTCTTCTCTGCATCTTCAGTGTTACCATAACTAGGAAAGAGTTGGGCCACCGCACATTTCCAACAGTTTAATTTATTTAGTGCTTGAACTTTATATTGTCATTGCTGATTACAGTTCTAGTTGGCTTGTTTTCTGCTGTTGGGAAAGCAGAAAGTAAGTTCTTTGAAAAGCAGGGCAAATCATGACAAATTTTTGTCTTGCATGTTGTGTGTGTTAACTGTTTCTCCTTTTTTTTTTTTAACAGCTACATGTATTGGACGGACTGGGGTGAAAGTCCGAAGATAGAATGTGCTTATTTGGATGGCTCAGAAAGGCGAGTTCTGGTGAATACATCCCTTGGCTGGCCTAATGGCTTGGCACTGGATCTTGAAAAAAACAAGCTTTACTGGGGAGATGCAAAAACAGATAAAATTGAGGTAACAGAGCATTTTTTGAGTGCATTTGTAAAAGAATGAGTCCTATTCTCACGTGTGGCTTTATGTCTTGGGTATGTTTATCCATTTTTGGGGGAGTCTTTTGTTTTGTTAATATTAACATGATATTTAGCATAACAAGACATATTTGAGAAGAAAGGAAGTACATTACTGTGGTTCAGAAAACTTGTGCAAGAAATGTTATGTTTGTTATGTCTACATTGTTCCAAGTGTAATTTAATTGCTTAAAATCTCAGGTTTTACCTGAGGCTTTTGCAGCAAATTGGGACACTTGGGTAAAATCTGTTTAAAAGATGTTTTGACTTGTCTGTGGTGCTTGGAACTACTATCTAAAATTGCTGCATGCAAAAGACTTGATGCAAGGTTCACGTACAGGAGCAGGTGGATGAGGGAGCTCTAGGGAGCCATATTTCAGGATGTTAATGATTATGTGGTGTCCAGATTTATGGACAAGAAGTAATTTTTAATGTACTGCCTGCTTTGAAAACAATGTAGGCATTTCGTGCCTGAATTTGAAGAAGGAAATTTTTAATTCGGTCATGGCATGTGAAATTTATTGAGTTTTAATGTTGTTTGGGGCAGCAGCATTTTTAGATAAATAATTTAGATAAATATGTTTTGAGGAATGACTGCTTTCCAAAGGTTTTGCCCTCAGGAAGATGGGAAACAAGACTGTTTGCTAGCTCCGGAAATTTAACTTCAGTGTTTGGCTCTAGCTAATAATGGGCTTGATGACTATCAGAGAGGTCTTGTCTCCCCTTACCTTTCAGCCTGCAGGACAGGGAACATTCCAGATGCCACCTTTTATAGCTGGGACCAAAGCTGTGCCATGTGTTTCATGGGGTTAAGCAGTCTGTTCAGTCTGTCTCACTTCATTGTAAGGCAGCAAAGCCAGTGATACTGTTTGGTTTGACATCAAAGTTCAGGAAAATCAGAGAAACCAAAGTAAGGGCTTTTTATTCACTCAGTTTTTCTTGTTACACTTCCTTTTTTGGTTCTCTTGTATTTGCAGAGAAGAGAGAAGAGGGTGGTTCACTTGGTCTTGCAAACAGAAGATACACTTTAGATGAAGTGGATTGTGACATCTGTAGATAATGTTGATACCTACGTATTGTGCAACCCCATTTTAATTGCTAGCACAGAGTGAAATCTCCATGCTCCTAGCAATGGATTTCACATTTTCTTAGATTAAAACAGGTGTAAATATTCTCATTTTAAAACTTCTCCTTTCTTTTTTTGCTGTCTTTGCACGTTTTCTCCTTAGGCTTGGAGTTTTTGTTAACTATCACAAACAGACTCCTTCTGAGGCTCTGTTTACAAATAACTCAGTGGGCCCATTTAGGATCAAAAATAACGGGGAATAAAAAGGTGTGTTTGCTCAGTGTTTTGAAGTGTGCTGTGAAAAGGGTCTGTTGTGATCTGTTTTGGAGTAGCATGAGTTAAAATAGTACTGGCATGTTATCAGTAGAAATGGATGTTAGATGTGTATTGCAGAACTCTCATTAGAGAACAAATTTTGATTTTCCATTTTGAAATATTTGCCAGTCACGTTTGTATATTCTGCTCACTTGGCAAGGAGCTGTGTGACTTTTACAGTCACTGACACAGCTCAGGTTCTGATCAGTTTGAGGCTGGCTTCTGTTAGAGCTTCCTTTCATTAATACTTCTCTACAAGATGAAAAAAGTGTGCCAAGAAAATATTTTAGCATAGAAGCGTTCTAATGGATTGTATTTCACATTTGTTACTCATCTTGTTCTATTTATAACCTGACAGTCCTTTTCTTCAGGATTTGTGTTTGATAGGATCTGTCAATACTGGAGATTTTCCCAGTAAACCATAGTTTGTACTACTCTGGTGGCCCCAGTACACATGAAACCTCACTGCATGGTATGTGAGGTGGGGCATTTCCACTTTCACTTGCTGATGAAGTTATTCAGCATAAACTCATTTTCTCATGCCTGTGTTCTGTTGCCAAGAACATGCCATTTA
The DNA here is from genome assembly GCA_035221455.1 of Xenops minutus. Classification (NCBI taxonomy): domain Eukaryota; kingdom Metazoa; phylum Chordata; class Aves; order Passeriformes; family Furnariidae; genus Xenops; species Xenops minutus. The sequence continues at coordinate 18,195,166 of JAWWEE010000158.1, forward strand.
AGTGGCTTGCCAGTGCAGTTGGTGTCTCAGTGATTTGTTCTGTGTGGTTGTGTGTGTATGTTGCATTCAAAGCTTGTCAGAAACAAATATCAGCTGACTGCACGTCGAGGATACACATTTATATTTTATACTGTGGTTAACCAGCCTGGGTATTGGGATTTTTCTTTTTCCTGGTAAGCACCTGAAACTACCTTGAAGCATGTTACTGGATAAATTCAGTTTATGTTAGCACCTGAAACCAGCATAAGTGGGATAGTAGTAAGCTGTAACTCTTTATTTTGTAACTCATTAGGTAGCAATAAAATAAAAAGATATTTTGTGTGGTTTACTCTCTTGCTACACTGCAAGGAGGGAGTTCTTGCTTCATCTAAAATGACATTCAGATTTATGCTGAGTGCTCCTGAAGAAGGAAGTCTTCAACCAACTGTTTGGACCCTACATAGGTCAGAAAGTTTCACTCTGCAGCTGCACTGTCCTGCAGAATGCAGAGAAGGTTCTTGTCTGTGCTGAAGACGGGACCCCAAAGAGCTGTTAGATGGTAATGGAAAGGGACAGTGGCTGGGCCCATGTACTGTTCTGCATTGGAGCTGTTGGCTGTGAAGTACTTTACTCCCATAGGCTTCTTTTCAAAGCAATTAGTTTCTCTTGGGCTTTTGTAGAGCTGTTACTTGACAGTTTTCTCATCTAAAAACCACAGCCTCAGATTCCCAGAAGCAACTGGAATTTTTCCAGGGACCAAAGGTCTGCAAAATGTGTAAGGTAAAGGAGAAAATTCCCATCTCCACTGTTTTCCTCTATCCCATCTACTTTGACCTGCTTCAAAATGTCACAGCTCACTGTGTAGATATTGCAAAATAGAATAAACTGAAACCATCATCTCCGCTACTGTGCAGAGCACAGGTGGTCTTAAAGCCCGTCAGGAAAGCAGTAATATTGAGAGTGAGGCCTGATAATGTAAAAAGTGCACTCTGAAGGCTTTTCTGTAGCTTTCTGATGAACTGCTTGTAGGTGAGAATTGCTTTCATCACATGGCATGCCTTCAACAGCTTTCCATCTAGAACAAAACAAGAGTGAATATAGCTTGTGCATATTTGTGTGTATCTCTGCTTGGTATTCTGCTCTGGTTTCTGGTATTTTAGATCTGCAGGGAGTCATCTTACTCTCACTGGGAAAGCCTGTTCATATATAAAGTTCTAAACAGTGACTGAACTTTATAGAGCTTGGAAATTTGATAAGTTTAAGACATCTGTCCTATTCTCCCTGGACCTCGGGTTTGAAATGTACTTTAAATATCTCTGGTTTGGTTGCTCAGTTTGTTTCAGGAGTAGTTTTGTTTGGCTTTGGTAACACATTTTGACACTACTTTTGGGTGCACTCTTGCACAGTTAGAAAATGATCTCTGCAGAGCTGTTGAGGGTACACCAGGCATCATCCTGCACCAGGAGGTTGTGTTTTAATTGTGCATGTAGAGCTTCGCGGAGTGAAAACAGCAGTTACCCTTTCCTGTCAAAACCCCTTTTCCAACCTTCCCATCTGCAGCATTCAACTGCAACACAAAGGGCCCAGTCACTTTGCAAGCCGTTTGCATCCTGAAGAAACCACTTGGCAAGGCTTGTCAAAATTTTGCGTGACAGGAGCCTACGGGGCTTTCACTGCGAATTTGGCACCCTGTGGTAACATTGTTCCCAGGCTTTAAGTTGATATTTTTAATTAGTTCGACAAAGTATATGGCAGTGAAAAATAGATGGGAAATTTTGAGTTGTGTCTGTCAAAATCGTGTGTCTGTGCACACAGCTTCAGCTACAAGTAAAGGGCATTACATTAATCCAACTGAACTTTGGATTTTACTGACAGAGAAAAGTTACTTTCCAGGAACAAACAGCAGATTAATAAGGATTACAGGGTTCCAGCAGAGAGAGAAGCAAAGACCCACTTGTATAGTTTCCTAATTCTCCTTAAAAAAAAAATTTGTGGTAAGCCAGGTTTTCCTATATACTATTTCTTCAGTATTTGCTTAAAGTGCCTAAGGTAAAATTGCATAATGAGCAATTACGAAATTTTCAGATGCTTGTTATTGTGTGTGCAGTCTACTTTAGCTTGTGCAATATTCTTGGAGTAAATGTTGGGCAGACTATCCCTTCTGGCAGCTTCCCCTCATCTCCCTCCTCCCCTTCCCCTCTGTTGACAAATGTCCTTCGTTTGTTTTTTGTGGAAGTTTCATAATCAGTAATTCTTTGCAAGTTTATGGGGTGTTTAAAGTGTAAGTCAGCACCAGATGACAATCTTGGAGTTCACTGAAATTTTTTTCCAAGGTGCAGTTATATGGGCTGTCCTTGAAATTTAAGGAAACAAACTTTCTAATTACTTCGTTGTTGATTACATTATGCATAAATAGTGCAAAAGGGCATTTGGAACAATTTGCAACTTAAATAGGAATAGGATTTGTAAAAGTCAGTTGTACTGAGGAGAAAAATTAACAATTAAACTAATTTAAGGCTGCTTGTTCTAAACAAGTCCAAGTATAATTCACATATTACACTTTATTTTCCAGTCATTTGACCTAAAAAATGCAGTGTTTAGTTTATACATGAGACATTTTCTCATAACTGACATATTTTTGTGTGTGTGTGTGGGTTTCTTTGCATTGGCATTTTTCACCAAAGAATTAAAAAAACTATGTAGTGTAGTAAACTGCATTCTGGACTGATTGTTGAAACAGGCAAATCTCAGAGGGAGAACAACTAATTTAAACTTATTGCTACATGCTAATTAGATATAAAAATCTCAAAGCATTATTTTTCTGGAAGTGTATTTCAGAAGACCCAGTTTATATTAATGTCAGTAATCCCCACACTGCGTATTTATATTATTATATGAGAACAGAAAAGTTAAATGGAGGTAGCAATAAGAAATACAGGATCTCCTTGATTGAAAGAATGGATCTAAGTTCTTAGATTGACCTAAATAGGCAGGTGCATTAATAAATCAACTGATGACATTGAAGGAGCCTTAAGTTCAGTGAGTTTTTTTTATTTTTTTTAATACTTCTTGCTGACTTTGATTTGGTTTAGAACTGTGGCAAGGAAATGCCAGCTGCTGTAATTGTTAGAAATGTTATTAATTGAAGCTTATACTGTGATCCTTAGATGAAATATATATAGATATATATATCCTGAACTTTTTACTATATCCTGTACTTTTGACTTTTGATAAATTTATAAGTTATACCCCTTTTAGATGCAAGTGCTACATATCTAAAGTGATATGTATCACATTATGTTGACATACAATATCTTAACGTTGAATAGCATGTGTTGGAATTGGGCTAGCACACCACATATTCTTCCCTGCAGTTCATATAGCTCCACTCAGCACTGCATTCCTGCAGCCTGGGCTGCTCCTTCTCTTTGTGCCCCTTCTGGTTTGCCTGTTTGCAATGCACTACACTCCTGACTGAGATTAAGTTTTTTGCTGGAGAGTGATATGTGTGCATGTTTTTTGCCATGGGGTAGTTTTATTGTTGGAAGTTGTGTATGAGGTTTGTGAGCATTATATACCACTAGGTTTTTCTTAGCTTTAAATAGCTGTTAGGCCTCCGTATTGCTGTGTGTTTTGCTTGAAGAACCAGTAAGCGTGAAGGTGGATGGGGGGTTTTTTGTTCCACTCGAAGGGAGCTGCTCATCAAACATTATCGCGTGAGACCTTTATTTGTAGCAGTGTTCAAAGACCTGTGTATAAGCAACTATCTTTTAAGGTTCTCAAGGGGAATAATCTTTGCTAGTGAGCTTGGGACCAGATTTTTGCCAGGAGCCACACAGTCACTGTGGAATGGGTAGGAGGAGTCGTTTGGAGGAAGGACTATCTTAAAATGTTGTCACAGGGTTCTGGCAGTTCTTAGGCTTTGATAGGACTGTTGACAAATTAGTTGTGTTTGCTTTTCCCACAGGGACTTTAAAGGGTTGGAACACAAACTTTCTGGAAGGGAAGAGAGCTGTATTTTTGACCAAAACAGATTCTAATTCTGCAAAATTATGTAAAGCCTCACGGGGGTGTGCACCTGTAGGAAGATGGAAACCCCTGGCAGCTAGTGGAAGATGGTCCTTTATTCTCTCTTATTCAGGAATCCCCCCTCTGCTACCTGCTTGTTGGCTCTGTTTTTCGCTTGCACCATCAGACTCATCATCAGATTTGGGGTCAAGAATAAGCACCTCAGTTCAGACTGGCAGGGATGGTAGTGGAGTCTCAGCTTTTTCTGCTGAAAGAATATAGAGTTTTCTGCTCATGTATATGTGGAATTACCTTTCCTGACTAACTTGCAATCATAGAAATAATGTTGCTGGTAGTCCAGCCTTGTACACACTGGCTGGTAGTGGGGAAACTGCTGAGGTGACATGCCGTCATCTGTGACATTCAGCAGGTCAGACTGGTGAGTGATTTCAGATCTTAATGATTTCTACTGAATTTAAACTCCTCTCAGTGTGTAACATGTTTCTAAACTGTGAACTCTGGTTCAGGATTTCCTGGTATGATACTACCTCTTTCTGGGACACAGAAATATAGCCAGGCTCTCCCTGCCAGCAAACAATGTCCATATCCTGTTTAGGAGCGTAGAGCCTTCTAGCTCCACTCTTCTAATTACAAGATCAAGTTCTCTCTATTTTGCTTACTGCTTAATTCGGAATTTCAATATGTTATTTTATACCTTGCACCACATGAGCTTTGTTTACTTTTAAGAAGACTCACCAAGTGTGGGAGCTGTTGAAGAAAGTCAGATCCAGGTTCACAAAATGAGATGTTTTAGATCAGAAGAGATGTGTCACACCTTTCTACTCTAAGCTATGTAGTAAGGAAGTGTTCACAGAGCAGAGAGACTCATTGACCAAATGAAAGAAGATAAACTTAGGAAGGTGAATTTCCTCCTGTTCCTTTTCAGTGTTAACTACCAGGCAAAGTTGTGTCTGAGCCCTGAGCAAGTGAAAAGTATGACAGTACTGAAGAAGAAAGTGTTTGTTAAAAGGAACGCATCCCAACTGTGGCCACTTCCATCCTGTGTTTGCTGCTGCTCTTGGAGCTACATAAAATTTTCCATTTTTCAGCAGCCTTGAGTAAAATTTTTTCTGCTGTTTTGGATGGGATAGGATGGTATGGAATGGGGAGTGCCTCTGCAGGTGGGTGATGATCTAGGCTTAATCAGTCTTGTCTTTATCACCTTTTGGCTAAAACACAGCAGCCCAGTAGACAGGGGTGTGGAGCCTTCAGTCCTCAAGGCATGTTCCATGTCTCCTCAGCAGTGAGTGGTGCCCTGAGCACATTCTTAATTCTTCAAGCTGAGGTTTCCCAGATGACTAAGGACAAATCAAATTCAAGATGCCGGTTCTTTTCTTCACAGTCTGGGCCATGCATATGGAAAAGGCAGCTACATGTCTGAAGTGAAGACCGCTGTCTGGGCTACTGTAGAGCTTAAATGTATTTTCCACAATAAAGGCAAATCTTTCCTGTAGTAAAGAGAGTTTTTCCTTAAGGGCTGTGCTGAGATACTGGATTAGGCTACCCTCTCACCCCTTCCTCCAGTTTCCAGGAACTGAAAAACATCAAGAAGTTCTGTTTCTCTGTTCCAAGTGCAAGGTTCATATTAGTTGACCTTGCCTTCAGCATCGTAAATAATCGGAAATGCTCATTTGTAAAGAAATAGAGCAAGACCAGCCTTGCAGCAAAATCCCATTGTGTAGAAGCAGTTGCAGGATGGACTGCACGGAGATCACGTGGCCTTTGTTAGTCGTGACAGTTAATGCACTAGTAGAAAACTCTCAAATAACATTTTGATTGAATGACCATCCTATGGAGGTCCCTTGATCAGGGATTCTCCTAAACTTTTGTATGCCTAGCTTGGTACTGTAACCATTAGCTTCAAAGTGGAAAATCCACAAATATTGGCAGCTGCTAGTTTAAATACTCCTTTGAGTCTTTCCACAGTCAAATTTGTACCAGTATGAACTTACTTTTGTCTACAACCATTTGTGATTTATTAGGGTTGCATAAAGACTTCTAAATCTTGTGGATCTATCCAGGGACTATATTGTTTTGTACTAGTTTTTTAAAGGGCCAACTTAAAAAACGAGCTACTGACAGGCAGCTTCTAAATTTAGTCTTTGTGGAGCACTCAGGAATTACTTCTGTATGTGCAGCTTTTGCGATATTTATCGAGAGGAAATCCTGAGGATGTATTAAACTACAAAGTTGAAGAATTATTTGAGTTTTACATGTTTGGGACTCTCCTTTCTCCCTGAAGAATTATTTTAGGCTATCTGATATCAAATCACCCTTTTCTGCTGGCCCTCCTTTCTCCCTGAAGAAGTATTTTAAGCTATCTGATAACAAATTGCCCTTTTCCGCTTGCTAGGGAGAGGATTCTGTTTTCCTTCCTTTGCTGGGATCAGCTTCCTATACTGAAAAGGGGGAGGATTCTGTATGTAGTGGTACAAAGATGTGTGTACCCAAGAAGTGTGGGAATGAGCTCCCCTTCATGAGACCCAGGGTATTTTCTGGCACAGCATAAGTACACCATTTTCCAGTTGCTGAGTAAAAGGTGGCTTCTATGGAAATTGGAGTAACTTAGAGTTTCTTTGTCAAACTAGCAGGTAGGATAGTTGAGAGGGGTTTTAACTTGGAAACTTCTCAAAATTACTTTCTATATTGTTTGCCAATAGCTATAAGTAATTGTCTTTAAATACTGTTGCCTTGCATGCTTTTGTTTTCCTACTTTGTTCTGTTCTTTTCCAAGAATAATGCTGTTTTGCCATACAGTTTACCACTAACCTAGAGGGAAGGTGATTTTTGCTGTCCAGGATCTGTGATCCCACGAATATTGTCTTATCGTAGTGTTGAAAGATACTTGTTTCTCTCATATTTTGGGGGTAGTTCTTTCAGTTTGCCCTATCAGGTAGACTGGTTTGTCACTATTGTTTGAGAACTAGCTTTTCACTGGGAAAAAGTTCTCCCCCTGCTTTTCTTTGAACTCACTGGAGAGTACATCACATCCTTCTTGGTGTTCAGTGGCGGTAGGTATGTGCTTTTCAAATGAAGAATGCAGAGTTTTATGCCACAAACACAATTTTCAGCCTCCTCCTATTTCAGCTTTTTTGGGTCATTATTTTTTTAAGGAATCTGCCTTAGTGATGGTATGTCACAGCATCACAGATCATCATACTGGAGAGGTCCAGCTGGACAATCTGGAGCAACACTTGGAGGGCAAGTAGTGTGACCACAGCTGCCTATTGGAACAAATTTCTGAACCTTTTGATTGTGAAACATGTGAACCTGGATGCTGTAAGAAACAGGAGACTTGGCATGATGGGCTGGCCTGTTAGGGTTCCCATGTTTCTGAAGAACGCACCCTAAAAACAAAGGTGTAGAACTTGTTTCTCATGCCATGTCCTGTTAGTGAAATTCTGAAAGCTGTCAGTACCATTTTTGGACTCACATCATCCAGACCTAACGAGAAAGAAACCTAACAGACACACATGAGAGCCACCACTAGCCTACCCTAGTTCTCCCAAGATTGCCTGCAGTGGTGGGAAATTTTTCTGATAAATGTCGGTAGTATAGATGAGACCAAAGGTTTTTGTGTCTATTTATCCTTTCTAAAAATTCTTCAGTGCACTGATGGGATAGCAGTCACTCAAAGGAAGACTTCCTTTGCTTGGCTTGATTGACCAGAGTCATTCTGTGGGAAAGGATGCTAACTTATTCTAAACTGAAGGTGACCCTTGCCTTTTTGTGAGCAATAAAGACATAATAGAGGCCCAGTTAGGGTTCAGCGGAACCCCCACAGCCATCTGCACACTTCATTGGCAGAAGTGGCTTTCACTTGAACTTGCATTTGACAAGTGTTTTCTGTCTCTTTCTCATTCAGAAGGGTCCTTCAAAGCCAAGTAATTGAAATGCTTTCACCCCTCACTCCTTTTTCTCCTTCCCTCAGACTTGCTTAAATTGCAGGGCAACCAGCATTCAGTGTTAAATGAGTAAAAATGCATGCACTTCCAAACTTGCACTTCCTTTCCTTCCCATAGGGAAGTTTCTTAAAAAAAACCCAACACCTTCTTTTCCACATTCTCCAGCACCAGCTTCATTAAGGAAAAGTTGGGGAAAAAAGTGTTTCTGTTGCATGATGCGTTGCTGTTTCTCTCCCTCCCTCTTTTTTTTTTTTTTTCCTTTTTTTTTTTTTCATAAGGGTGGACTTTTTGAAATGAAAAAAAAAACAGGTAAATCAGGTCTCTGGAATAAAAGGTTGTGAGTATGCCTTGTGGCATTTGGAATGAGGCTATTCACTGCCTGAATGACTATAAATAGAAAGCAAGGAGCTGCGTATTTCTCAGTTCAGACTCCCTGCAAAGAAGCGCCCTTCCCAGTTAAAGGGTGACTTTTTGAAAGAAACCTTGTTCCTTGAGCTGAATTGAATTGCTCCAGGAATTCTACTCCTCGCAGCTTGCATAAAAGACGTTAATCTCTAATTTATTTCTCCTTTTAAAAGGCAGTGTCCTCCATCATAAATGTATATTCTTAGCCATGTTGCCAGATATGCCTGTCTTGTCTGTACAGAGTTGCATGTAAAATAATTCTGAGTGCAGAACAAACATTGTTCTCGGCAATTTTTGTGCCTGAAAGCTTTCTTTTTGGCTCAGGGCCAGCTGTCGGCTCCCTTTTTATCTGGTATTCATTCTTCAGTGAGAAGGCTAAATTAGCAGCACTCAGGTTTTTGTGGGTCTTTTTTGAGGTTTTTTAAGGGATGGAGGAACAGAATGGGGATTGTGATTGATTTTTATAATAAAAGATGTGATTCTCCCAACACACTTGTGATGTTGCCGATGGTAAGAACTCCAGTAGCTTACTGTTGCAGTCCTGCAGACAATTTGTTTGGCTGATTTGGCTGTAAAAAAATGCTGATAAATCTCCCATGTTGTGCAGTTATGCAAATTTAGTGCAATAATTTTTCTTCTGCCTCCCCTTTTCAGAGGGACTGTAGTATTGAGGAAAGAAACGTAGTAGATGGGAGGAAAATGACTGACAGGTTTGTGAGTTGGCAGCGTTAAAGATCCTAGCACTAAAGCCATTTACTTTTTTTCTCTTTCCCCCACCTTTTTTTCTTTTATTTTTGTCTTTTTTTTCCCCTTTTTCTCCTCTCCCTTTTTCTTCTACCTTTTTCCCTTTTCCCCTCCTAACGCAGTGCCATTTTTTGTAGTGTTACTTTGAATGCTGCTTCTCATTTTCTACTCAGACCCTTTGTTTCACTTTTTTTCTGCCTTCAAAAAACTAGCAAGGGATGCCTTTTTCATAGTCATCTTTTCCCTTCTTTTTTAAAGAATGGGTCTATAGATTCTTTGCATTGCTCTTTCCATTACTTATGGACTCCTAGTTGTGTGGGTGGTTTTTCTGTTCCCTTGTTTAACAAAAGAATTAAAAGGTTGGCAAATACCTAATTTTTTTAAAGCTTAGTCTGCACATGGTTTGCTGTGTTTTTTGTATTAGTGCTAATGTAAAAATGAGAGCAACAGTGAACAGACAGGAAATAAGGGGAGCAATGTATGGTTTCTGTTCACATTTCTAATAGAAGGGAGGAAAAGCAGAAAAAGAAATGTGCTTTTCAGCAACACCAGGAGAGCAGTTTTTAAGAGGTCACCAGGCAGGCTAAGGAGATAAGCAATTCTATACTTAATTTCTTTGTAATTTTCTAAATTGTAAATTTTGTGGCTCGGAACTGATGGTCAGTGTCACCCAGTATGATTTTTCATAGCTGGATATGAATAACAAGCTTCATAGAAAAATATATTCAAGTTGGCCATTTCGTTCTCATGATTCCAGCTACTGGGACGTCTTGAACCGTGTCATTTCATCCTTGTCATTTTACATCTTGCTGTGTGCTGGTTTCTGTCTGGGATGCTGTATGTTTTCCTTGTCACCTTTACTGTATGACTGCTGTCACCTGCGATGGGCCTCTGCTGTCCTTTTGTATTTGCAGCTAGTGGTGGTATTTCTGTCACCTTTTGGCTTTCCCTCGGGAGCCTCATGTGAGCCATTATAAGAACATATTGGTCTCTTTTTCGTCTTGCCTGGCCTCTAGTGATTTTAGTCCAACATTTAAAGCTGCCTTGTAGATGTCACCTTCCATCCACTCACAGGTGTAAAATTTGCCTGCTACTATTCCTTTCTTAGATTATGTTTTTACAGTAATTTTTTCCCCGCCTCTTAATTTGAAGTGACTTTCCTTCATAGGATGTTTTACCTTTATAAATCCCCTTGGGCAGAGATCTTAGTTTAGAAAGACAAGCGATTGCTCAGATTATGTTTTGCCAGCTATTTATGAACTGGTCTTTGCTCCTCTTCCCAGAGGTTTCTCCATATCAGGCTGCTTAAAGCAGTGGACACAGCTACCTTGTTTCCTCTTCCATTCCTACAGTGAGTCCAGCTACTTAAGCCCCTAGCAGTTAACATAAATCTACATGAGCAAAGTCCCCACTCAAACCCTTGTCTCTTGAAAACATCTCAGAATGGAGCTTCGATTTATTGGATAATCAGAATTAACAACCTCAATGCATCAATTTGGCACCTTTTATCATGAAAGATCTGGTTTGGTCTGAGACCTCCCTCCCTTTACTCACATAGCAATTAGAAGGATTTTACAAATTGTTGCTGAAACAGTGTGGACAATCAGTCCACTAGTTTACCTCCTGTCCTCTCTGCTCTTGTCATGGGATCGTTTCCTAACCCAGAAACAATGGGTGTTCGACTCATCCAAATTCTGTGCTACCTGTGGACAAAAATAGTGATGTAATTGCCTTTTCCAGTGAGGTAAGATATAAATAAAAATGTTTCTTTTACTTTAATACTCCTTTTACTGAATTTGTACATTCCTTTGTTCTTTCTTTTCTTTACTTTTCTTCAGTCTGACCTCATGAGGCAGCATTACTGTTAACTCTCATGGCTTAGGGCTCCAGCTGCATTTCCTTAGGAGTGAGAAGGTTTCTGTGTCTCATGTGTAACTGAGAAGACCTATTCACTGTGGCCACATCAAGAGGCATGACAATGAATCCAGTGATCACCTCAGTGTGTGAGGTGATACAGAAAATCCTTTCTTAATATACTTGGTGTGCCTTGTGTGTATATACAGTCATAAGGATCTGACATTAGGAGGGAATGTTCTCCTTGATCTGCTGTCCAACCTTACATATGGTCCTCTTACTACTAGCACTGTATAAAAGTGGGAGCCGTGCATCTTTGTGGCAGTGTTGGTGTCATCCACTTTGCCTGTGGCACGTGGATGACTCACCTTCCGTGCCAGTAGAGGGAGCTTGGTGTGAAGCAATGTGTGAATTTAACTGGACCCCGTGTTCTTCAGTGGTTTTGAGATTGACATCTGTGAACCATTTAATGAACTGTGATTTTGGCAGGTGTTCGTATTTTTCTTTGGACGGCAAAGCAGTTGTTTCTTGGAAAAACAGTTCTCTGCTTTCTACTGATAAATGGTGTCGTCATATGGCAGCATAGGATAATCTACATATTCCCTGTTCTCGTTGTATAACTGTTTCTGAATATTTGATTTTCTGGTGCAGATTCATCCTCATTGGAAACAGTAGGACTACCCAAGTCTGTTGTCTGATCAGAATATTAATGGGTTGCATATTATTAAATCAAATTGGTAAAAATGCTTAAAAGAGAAGCTGCAACCAGCAGCTGAACACAGAGCCAGTACTCTCTGCATGTAGCAACATGAAGCAGGACCTGGACTGAAAGCACAGAAATGCATATTTTTATTAAAGTGCAAGTGAAATATGAGAGAATTACTTGGGTTTGTTTGTGCAGCTCCCACAAAAATAATGTCAATGAAGCAGATTTTCAACACCCAACTTGTCCCTGCCTTGACAGCTTGTGTAGAAATCACTGCAGCTGGGAAATCTCCTGTCTGTGAATTTATGCTTAAGACTGGAAGTTACTTCTGGAGGCTGTGCAGTACTGTGGGAATATGATTTTTGCTAGTCCAACTGATACAAGAGATGTACTTTGTCCTGCTTTGCCCTCCTACTTTAAAATTGCAAAGCCCAGCCTAAGGTGTGATGTTACCTCAGTGATTTGGAAATGTTGGGCACAAGAAGAATGAGCCATTAATCCCAGGCTCCGTGGGGAATCTGGGAGGTGACAGAGGTCAGAAGCAGACCTTTCTGAAGATTCTCCCAGAGTACTAATTATAAAACCCTTGGGTTTGGGTTTGTTGTTTTGTTGTTTGTTGGTTTGGTTTTCCTTAAAGGCTGGTTGTGTTGGCCCAGCAGAGGTTTAGTAAGTTCCAGCCTTGGATTTGTTTCCCTAGGGAGATACTGTATTTTGCAGCAACTTTGTAGAGCATCCTGTGAGGCAGTGAAGTATAAGTAATTTCCTTTTAGAGACGTATTAAACTTTGTGCCACCAACTTCTATAAAGTTGAAAGCCTCTTGTGAATGGCAATGATGCTTCCTACTTATGTTACAGATTATTAATTTGAGACATGTTTCGGTTAAGTGAACTGCTTGGAGAGGGTTAGATTTGTGACTTGGGCCAGGTCTAAAAGTTGGGAAGGTTAGGAGTGTGGAAGAAGTTATGTCCCTCAGCCTATGCTAGAACCAGGAAGGTCATTTGTTCAGAGTGCTTATGTTATCGAGAGAGCACCATCACTCCTTCCTTTGGTCTGGGACGTTCTCTGCTAGTGGGTGTTTCTGGCAGAGCTGCACTGGGGAAATCTTCCCCCATCAAGTAGATCCCCAGGGGACAAAAGTAGGTTGTACTTGTACTGACTTGCTGCAAGACCTTTGGTTGAGTGTTTCAGTATCATGTGCCCCTTCAGTGGAAGAAGGTTAGTGCTTTCCAGCTTGTGGAAGCCTTACTAATTTAAGGTTTGTTAAATGCTACATAAATGTGAACTTACTGTTGTCAGGAAATGAGGAGATTTAAGACCTCTTAGCAGAGTGCCACAGCCTCTCCTTTGGCCTCTGCTCTTTCCTCCCTATGGTTTGGCTTACCATTTTAATATTCTGATCTTGTGAATGTCTGATCTTTGAGGAATCACCAGCAGAACAAATGTCAAAATTGTTCTTGGTACAAGCATTACCCTTTTGTCTTACCAACAGGCTTCTGGCATCGCCATACAGGCAGCAAAAGCAACATCTTGTTGTCTTTGATGTTTTGTAGTTGTGCTGTTATGGAACGTGGGTCTGCAGACTTTGAATGGTGTTTATGCATGAACAGGATCTCCTTTTGGTGTGAGCTTAACAGCCTCGTGGCAGTGCTATCTTGTCTGTGGCCTGTTTGTTCCCTTTATGGAGACAATTCACAGGGAGGAAGAATCCCATTTATTCCACAGAACCAGTGCACTTGATACTATCCTTGTGTAGTCAAAAGCTTCTCAAACATGGTTTTTATTGTTTTCTACTTCTGAGATAGGAAGGATCTACAAGATAACTGGTCTTTTGTTTTACCTTTATTTTTGTAGTTATCATTAACCTCTTGATTGTGCTATAGTGTACGAAAATCAATGCCAGATGTTACTTACCATTTTTAAGAACATAGTAAAGGTTACATCAGTTTGTGCCTTCGTTATCTTATTTCTGGCTTTTGAAAGTTTGAATTTGTGATTGTAATAAGGCACCCAGTAGCACAGGGCAGCTTTGTCAGTGCAAAGTTGCAGTTGTTTTTGTGGGTGAATATCGCATCTTGTCAAAGAAGTTGAAAACTACTAGCAAGTGATTCTCAAAAGATAAAAGTTTGCCAGTGAGGATTGGGAGGGAAAAGGTCGGCTGAGGTCAAAGATAATTTGCTGCTACAGATTGATAATAAAACACAAATCTTTTAATGTCGGAGCAACAGACTAAGTTCTTAAATGTGTCAGATTAGTTTCTCCAAAGTGGAGTAGGATACCTTGTGCTATGAATTGAGATAATTTCTTTTTCTCCATATTAAACTTGGTACGAATATGCATTTTTTCCATGCTAAAAGAAGTATTTGCACAAGAGGCATAGGATGAAGAGGCCCTATGAATCTATAGACTGTTGATCCCTGTCAAGTTTATATCAGCAGATGAGACTTGGAACAGTTTATTCTGGTAACGTCCAGGTCTTTGCTCATCTGTGAGTTCTCGAGCAACTAATCCATTGGTGAATCAACTTGAGAACCACTGTCTTTTTTCAGCCTTGGTGCTTTAAAGTAAATGGACTTGAGCTTCTCCATTAGAGACCCCAGCAAAGAGTGAAATGAAATTCATTTCAATAAGTTCTCAGATATCTTCTGCTTTGGAGAAGTGAGTACTAGACAAGCCAAAGGCATGTTGCTTGTCAGCTTCTCACCCTGGTATATTTCCAAATAAGTGAGTTAAAGTTTTCACCCTAGCTTTTTGCAATGATTTTTGTCTCCATGTTGAGCTTCTTTTGACGGTTCCTTAGAGAACCAATGTAGTAGGCAGTGCCAGCTGTTCGTGGTCGAGGGGTAAAACTCAAGACATTGGCATTAAGATACAGGCAATGGAAGGTCATGGGAAGTCCCATATTTATGATCAAACCAGATTCAGCTTCCTTTTTGAGAGGAATTTTCTTTGAATATCTTAAGAATTTACTATATAACAGCTGCACAGTCCAAGCATTCCCAAAATTTGAAATATTTTTCATGTGGAAATGGCAAATTCTTTTATAAAAAGAACTGAGGTTGGATGTACTGAAGAAATTCACCACAGTCTATGAGTAAATTAGTTGAATTTTTTTACTCACAACTGACATAAAATTGGCAAATATAAACACTGTGATCCCAGTCAGGAAACTTATCCCTAATACAAACAAACAAACCAACCAACCTTCCCTCCATCCAGAGAACCTTCTCAGACGATAAGCCATCAAGTCTAAATACAGTCCCAAATTTAAACAGGAAACTGATATTTTTGTAGTCACAGTGGCTGCCTCCTCCCATGTCCTTGTGCTCAAAAAACCCTTAAGTTTCCAATAGACCCATGGAACAGTTGTCAAAAATGTTATGTCAACCTAGTATCTAGGGGTAAAAAAAAATTATTTTGGTCTGTTTAGATACTGTCTATTGTTTCCAGCCTTATTTAATAAAACCAGAGAGAGAGGTCCTCCATGAGTCTGTACCTCTGCTGACATACAGGGTTCTCTGCAGGATTCCTGTGACCTGGCTTGTCATCCTTGCTGACAGTGAGCTGGGAACTAAGGCTTAGACCTGGCCTTAAGCCATTCTCTGTAGCAGGTAAGATGTGGTTATCGCAGTGCCTGGCACACGGGGCTGGGTGCGTGTCCCTCTGTCCTTACCCTCAGCTCCAGTGAGGCTCAATGCCACCTCATCTTGATCAGTTGGATCACAGGAAAATTATACACCTGAGTCCTGTTCAGCAGCAGTGCTGGGAGGCTTTATTCAGGTGACATGTACATTCCTGAAATAAATGAGCAGTTGCAGTAGCTTTCTTGGTGTCTAAGGAGTGCTTACAGTATGTAGTGCTCACTGGGTGAGAGGAAAGCACCGGTTTTCTCACACGTCCATGAGTGAAGAGTACAGTTCTGGCAGGCAGGAGCATCCAGGTTCTTCATGTATTAACTATGAGCCCTCTTCCTTCAGTAGTTCTGCAGGGTATCCTGGTGTTCAGGAGATGCTGAAAGCCTCTGTAAAAGTGCCTTTTGTACCAGATCTGGAGTGTCACCCCATTGCTCTCTTTCCCCTCTGCTTTCACCCTCATAATTTCTTTCCACCAGAATACTATAATGATCATAAACAACTAAATCAATCAAAACAAAGTATTAAATAAATATTAAGAAACAAAGATATGCTCCAAGCAGAAGATCTCTTCTGAAAATGAATCTCGTTCCACAAAATGTTCTGAAAAGCTCTTCTCCCATTGCAAGTGGCAGATACTGTAATTTTTAAGGATCCTCCTGTTAAAAAGTAAATGTTTAAATGATGCTAAGAGGAATTTGTGAAGCTGAAATGATCATAGCCCCTGCAGCACTCTCAAAATGGCAGCTGAGAAGCCAAACTCACTTTGGCAAGACAGATTTAACTTTCCAGGCTTTTGTGCAGTAAGACTGGTACTCAGGCTTAAATTTGCATGGAAATGAGCTGTATCAGAAGACTCATTTAATGGTGGGTTTGGTTTCTTTTTCCAGAACAGTTATCTCTGTCTTGGGTACTAAGTACTTGACCCTGGAGATTAGCAGCGAGATACCATTTTTCTATATTGTGGAGAGGTAGTTTCATTCTTGCCTCTGGCATAAATGCCTAATTCGAAGAGTCCGCAATAATTTGTACATGGACTTTGAGCTTCTGAAGGGAGAAAACAGTAGCACTGTAGTTTTGTGGTCTCAGCATTTGGAAGTAGGAGGAGTAACAGAAGCCATATGTATTCCCTTGGTTAAATTTTTTGTATTCCTTTTAAAAACATGTTCAGCCAACTCTTTCCTTCAGCTTTTTTCTTTCTGCCGTCTTATGCACTGTCTGTCAAGGATGTATAAGTTGTAGATCCTTATTTCTGGTAATTCCTGTGTGTTTTTTTCAAAATGTGTGCGTGGCAGTGTCAATCTGGAGGCAGCAGTGGGTCCTATGACTTTACTAATGCTGCATTAACTATCCATGTGACCTACAGCCGTGTCTTGACTATTTCCTTGCATGCAACAGGGGGATAAGTGATAGCTTTCTGCACAAAGTGTTTGGATCCATGGATGGAAAGAACTAGAGAGAGAGAGGCTAAGCGCTGTAGTTTGTGAGTGGAAAATTGACCTCTAGTTAGCCTCCTCCTTCTTCTAAGTATACACTGTGTTTTGTTTGATAGTGGAAATCTAATCCTTTGGGAAGCACAAATTCCTATAACAGCTCTGATATGTATAAATAAACCCATATTCCTCATTACAAACAACATCAAAGCAGTCACAGTATGGATTAAAATACACAACCCACCCTCCTCCATACTAATATGCAGCAATGCGGAGTTCAAATGAAGCCATTAGCAGTATCTCCAAGTATTTGGCAAAAGCAACCGCACTTGTGTAGCTACAGGCGATGAAAGTCCCTACTACAAAAAGGGAGGGACAGGGGGAGTAGCCTGCATTGATCTAATTAGTCCATGAAGCACAAAGAATGTAAAATCTCATTATATATCACCAGAAAAATTTGGCTTGAGAAGTAAAGAATATATAACTGATTTGTCCATGGGTGGGTTATTCGGGTCTTTGAATCTTCCAACAGGAAACAGGATTTTTGAAAACGTTAGAAACACACACATGCACATGCATGTGCACACAGACAAAGAAATATAAGTATGTGTATATCTGTGTTGATACATATGCACATGCATACATGTAGCCAGATCCTGAAACTTTCTTAGCCCTTACTCAAGGTGTGTTTCATGAGAAGGTTCCTGATAGGGATAAATTATTTTTCTTTATTTTTATTTTCATTTCAATGCCAGTCACAGCCTGAAAACACAGTGTGTGTGCCTGTTCCAGTATTACTAAACTCAGACCCTGGGTTTGTCCCATTGCCCCAGGCAGTTCAGCTCGTGCATGTAACAGCTCTTCTCCCTAAAGATCTGCTTAAAAAAGGGGACTTTAAAGGACTTTTTATAGCTTGCTTTTTGCTCTTATTGTGGAAGCTTTTCAGAGATTCACTTCACATTTTTTGAATTTCTCTGAAACCCAGAACACTTGAAACATTTATATTAGAATTTAAGCCAAGATTCCCTCCCAGTCAGTGTGCTGAAAATTTAAGTAAAGTGCCAAAGAAAAGTTATGACCCCCCTCACTCCCCCCCCCCAAAAAAAAGAAACCAAAAAAACAAAAGCAAAAACAACCCAGTAAAACCACGAATGAAACTTTACACCCAAAGAACCACCCACCAAGCCCCAAAGCTAAACAGACAAAACAAAAGGGGAGAGGAAGAAACAGAGGCACTGAAATGAAGAGACTAGTTCCGTCTTGCAGGTGGCCAGTAGCAGGAACAAAGGAAGAAGTCTTCCCACTCTTCCACATCCCATTTCTTCCACACACAGAGTGGAACAGAAGGTTTGTGAGTCTCCCAAAGTTTGTAGATTCAGGATGGCATTTGGAGAAAATTAGGAGTGTTATCAATGCAGGTGTAATTAGTGATTTAGCTCAGGATTGCAGGGTTCATAATGTTGGCTTCATTCCAACTGCTGGACTAGCAGCCTCGTTTTTGTTGGCCACTTTTGCATCTGTCACCTTGGTCCTGCTTTGCTTCCACTCCTTGAGATCTGCTGGGACACAAGTTCTCTACCCAGCTCCATCTTTTACTGTGGTTGAGGCAGTAATGTGGATCATGGTCATATCAGCAGTGACTTGGTGAAGAGGAGAAAGATCTTGTGCCGCTCAGAAGTCAAAGTGAGCACAGTCAGGTCCCACAGTTCTGACAGCATGTTGGTTGCAGTAAACTGGCAAAGGAACCCTCTTCCCTTCTCCCCAGAACAAGAAATCTGCTGGTCCCTCTCAGAGACTACAAAATATCAAGATCCCATCTTGAGCACTTCCTGAGCAGTCACCACAACTTGCCATGTCAGAATAGAGTCTAAAAAACAACAAAACTCTGTATTTAACTTTGAGCTTGGATCTCAGAAAAAAAGCAGTACATCTGTACCACTGACAGTGGCACTCAAGTACCCAGGGGTTATTGATGCTTCACTTTGAGAATTCTGTATTCTGTGGGGAAGGGCGCATTGGCACTTAAAGGAGTTGTAGCACAAGATATTTTCTGGAAATGAGTCTCTGGTCCTCTGTTGCCCTGTCTGATACATGTGCCTGTCTGCAGACTGTGGTTATGTGACGTGGGGCAGCCCTATTTCAAATGCATTTATCAGCAGAAAGCATCCAAGAGTCTGCTCACGCATGTGTGGCTTTACTTATTCTTTTTTTCTGAACATACGAGTCAGCTTCCTCTTTCCAAAATTCAGGTGATTGAAATTAACTATATCACTGTTGAAATGGCACTGTTTTTTCAGTCTGTATCAGAGGAGAAGTCTGTTGGGTGGTCTTTGGCTTGCAACTCACCATTGGCATTGTTCTGTCAGCAGTGCTGAAGGCACTAGGAGTGCCTCAGTGGAAAATACTGCACAAGGTAAACTGGTGAATTGGTGTATAGAAATGAATCTCTTTCAGCTAATTATAAATAAATAATAATAAATAAACCTCCTAAAAACCAGATGTGCAGGTGAACATCCAAGGACCTAGGTTTTCTATGAGGTTGGTCTCATCCCTGAAACACATCCTTTCATTCTATGTTCTCCACTGAATTTTACAGCAGCTATAAAGCCAGGAGTTCTGTGCAAGGTATGAGATTAAAAGGATAGCTGGAGCTAAAACAGGAATGCTGAGCCCTTTTTGGAACAGGGGTAGAATGCTTTGCAAGTGTGGAGGCTCTGCCCTTTGAGCCAAAGCCTAAATCTAACTTCAGACAAGAAGTTGAGCATTTGTGTTCTTTTGCAGGCCTGAAAACTTGGTGGAGATTATCATAAAAATAAAAACCACTGGCAATTGCTGAGGCTGCTAAATGAGAGATTACTGACTGCCGTGCAGGGTTGGCAGAGAGCTCTGGTAAAGGGTCGAGGGGGTGTCTTCGCAGCCCAGTAATGTGTTTCAGCTGGTACTGGGAGCCTAATACCTGGACCCCTGTAGGTGGCATATTTTCCAAGACATGAATCTCAGCCATCATTCCCTGGAGCTGGACTTGATCCTTGAGTGAGAAACTGGAGGGAATGATTTATACTCATGAACTGTGAATGCAGCACAGTGTCCTATTCTGAGTACCTGGTGTGCTTTTGCAGCAGACTTCTTAAATGAAAAGGCAGAAGGTAGCTAAAACAGACTGTCTAGCCTTTTTATGAGCTGCTTTGTTTTAGAGTTGGCTGAAGGAATGAGTGGAATATTAGCAGTGGTATGTTGAGGAAGACAGCATCTTGACTACACAACCAAAATAAGGTGCTTGAATACTCACGTCTTTTTTTTTGTCATTTATTCCCTTATAAAAATAGACCTCTTAGAGGAGAAACACTTTAACACTGTTCATATGTGTATGCATAGAGGAGGTACATAAGCCTGCAGAGATGGAGGGAAATAAGTCTTGTAGTGCAGTGACCAGGGCACTGGGAGCCAGTGAAACCCTGGTCTTTTGTTAGGAAGCTTTCCCCTACCCCAGTCACGTGCTTTTTCTATAATTTAGATCACTGGGCAGCTAATTTGCTTTCATTAACCACAAGCTCTAGGAAGGACAAACTTAGAACATGCAAATGCTTTCCTAAAATTATTGTAAAGTAAGAGGAGGATACTGATATATCTGAGAAATATTTGTTAATTAGTAGTCTGTTCTCTGACATTCCAGAAGGTGGGTCTGATACCCATGTTGCAAACTGAGATCTCAAGAGTTTCCTGAACCCATGTAGTACTGGGAAATATATTTGCTTTTCTCTTTAGTGCCAGTCTGTTCTTGTCAAGAGTTTTTTCGTGACTGTGTTAACATGACTTTTAGATGTATGAAGTATCCTGCTGGTCTGATGTATGGCATGCATACATAGGTTCGTCCAACTACTTCAACAACTCCTCAGGTATTTCTGATGTGTTACAGTGAGTTTTTTTAATTCAGTCAAACCACACAAAATGACAAAAAGTCTTATTTAGATCTGTGATAATACTGCAGGTGTTCTCCCTGTTCTCCTACTAAATGGTTCGTCAAGTGTACGAAAGGATGGGGAACCATGAGGAGAAATAAGGTTTCAAGAGTGAGTTGTCACCTATTATTGCTTAAGAATATGAAGTGCAGGTTTTCTTTGTCTTAATGTAATTAAAGCAATCTAAAGAAAAAGAAAATGCAGATATTTTTTGTTTGCTCTTACAGTTATATTTGAGACTTACTAACATAATTGTGCCAAAACTGGGATTGAAGTTTCATGTTTTATAACAGCATTGCTGTTTCCAGAAGCTGGCAGATTGTCTGTTCACAACACATTCCATATGTGCTGGAGACCACAACATGAAGGGATTTACAGGGTACAAGTTGGAGTACAGATGATGGAGGTGGGAAGCACCTATCTCTCCTTGTCTTTTAGAACAAAAGGGCTTCACAAAGCAGCAGTTGCACAGAATCACAGAATGGCTTATGTGGCATCCTGTGCCAGTGCTTGGTCTCTCTCACAGGGAAGAAGTTTATGCTGATGTTCAGAGGGAATCACCTGTGTTTCAGTCTGTGCTCATTGCCTCTGGTTCTGTCACGGGGTACCACTGTAAAGAGCCTGACTGTTTTGTCTGAGGGTAATCAAGAAAAATATATTCATATGATGCAGAGTGCACTCACAAAAATGAATTATTGGCCAATAGATACATGTTCTTTAGTGTATTTCTGACATTTTAAGCAGCTTGCACCATTCAGTTGTTTTGAAGGTCTGAAACTGGAATGCAGGGAAAGAATGTGCTGTTCCTGTGTCTCAGAGTGGCTCAGTCTTAGTCCTTGCTACCTACAGTGTTTGTTCAACTGGATTTTAATCACACAGCACCATAGCTGAGAGTGAACAGGAAAAGTTTCTGGGTTTATGCTGAATCAAATCCTTAGTCTCGCTGCCTGTACAGCCACAGAAATGCATGTGCAGGCAGAGACAGAAATGCGAATGAGCTGCAAAGGCTGATGTGTAAGAAAGTTTCTTGCACCGTCTGTTCCAGTGGGTTAAAATGGTCATGAAATTTCTGGGCTATTGTGTAACAAATTTATAACCTCAGCTGTGCTAAGAGAGGTAAATGAGCATCTTTAACCTTTACTGCTGGCTTCAGTTTTCTCAAGTATATGGACCCGCATTCATCCAGGGAAGACTTAACACTTCTCATGGATATCTGTTGAACAACACTGGCTTGTGCAGCTCTTAATCCAAAGCAAGAGGAGAATCAAATTGAAGAACTTTTTCCTAGGCATATCAAATAGTTTTGCACTGGTAACAAGATCCAGGAGAACCATTTTCTGGCCTTCACATACTTTAAGAAGTAAGCAAAAGGAACTGAAAATCTTTGTACACATTTCTAGGGGTATTAACTTGAGAAGAAAAAATATTGTTCAAATCACCATACTTAATTTTTTTTTCTTGGCTGAAAAATGGTAAGATTTCGTTTTACATGAAAATATTTTCAGGAAACATTCTTTGATTATGCAATGGTTTTCACAAAAGCAACTGTTGGATTAATTTTCCAGTAGAATTATGATTTCTAATTTCAGATATCTGATTCCTGAATGGACTTGTGTTTAAACCCCTCTAAGATCTTTCAATTCTGCCATTGAAATCTTCTCAGCTGAGACTAGGCTTCTCTCTAATTCCTCATTTAAAAAAATGAAAAAAAAAAAAAAGTTTGCACTGCCTTCATTCTGTGTTACGGAGATGAACTGCTGCACTGCTGCTCTTTTTTTAAGAATTTTTATTCTATTTTTATTCTGAAGCTTCATTTAGGGCAATACTGGCATAGCTAGGTTGGAATTGAACACAGGAGAGGTGAGTACTTCTGAGTTACTCAAGCAAGATTAGAAGTGATCCAGCCCTCCTCATAAAATGACTAAAATTATGGTGTCCATCCCTCAGGACCAGATTAACATTTTAGAATTCAAGGAGTCAGTGTGGAAACTGAATTAGCTGAGGACCTCTATAAATTAATTAGTAAAGGCTGTCATTTCCAGTTAAAGCTAAATCCCTGATGGCATTTGTATTAATGGATGAGGCCAGGAAAAGGCTGAATTTAAAATGGAATCATGTTTTTTTGCCTTGTTACAATTTATAATTTTGAGTGTGTGAAGGTTGAAATAATTATCTATAACTAAATTGACTTTAGGATTAAATTAAACAAGTGTATTTTGTTTGTGAATCTTAAGTATTTGTGCCTCAAATCCTTGTTCAGAAGTAACCTTTATTTTGTGATTATTTACTATTTTTGTTTCAAAGTAAATGCTTATTTCAGGAATTTCATGCATAATTTTAAGTTTTTTTGTGTGTTTTCATGGGCAGCTTACCAATGGTTTCTTTAAGCTTTTTTATTGCTGCCAGCAACTTTAAATAAAGCTTAAGCATTTGTTTCTGATTAATCGAAAGCAGTCTCTATGAGTATTGAGACTGATAATACGACTGCAAATAATGTTTAATTTAGAATACGTGATTTTTTATTGCTTAAAAAAAAGAGGCATTGTTATTCATTTATTCTCAAAGATAATGACATGAACAAGTGCACTAGTAGGGTTTTGCCTCCATGTCACTGTATCAGATAGAAGTTGCATCCAAGTTGAATGCTGTTGTGCTCACTGCTGCACATGCATATCATATTTGGTAGAGTTCCTCCAAAGCCATTAAGGTTGTATGGCACTGCCATTGGTCTCCGTTCTCCCTTCCTTTTCACTTCTTATTTCTCTTATCTATTGAAAATATTATGAACTACAATTATACATGTCCAGTCTAGGTGCAAACTGTCTACTACTAAGGAGAAATACAGCTTTGGGTTTGCATTAATCAGTTCAAACAATCTTATCTCTCTTCTTGTACTTGAGAGTTGTATTGTTTGAAGAGGCATTTGCAAGATCTCAACAAGGAGCAGTGGGGGTACTGATGATCTCCTGTGATCCCTCTCTTTCATTTGAGAACCTGAGTGCTGCTAAAATCATACGTGAGCTCAAGGGCCCCAAGGATTCTAATTTGGAGATTCTTCCCTTCCTAATTAGGGTTGGAAGGTAGGAAATACTTTCCTCAGATGATCATTTCCAGTCTTTCTTTCTAACTCATCTTTTACTTCTTGCTCCTTTCAGAACCTCCTATTACATTATTGAGTTAGAACTTTAAAAACAGTGTCTGCGCTCAGACCAAGGTCCATCTGCTCCTAGTTTCTGTCTCTGACAGTGAACCAAACCAGATATCTACTGAAGAGGAAAAACTGGGTATGCATACACTATTTACCTGAACTACTCTCTCATCTTTCAAATATTTTTAAGCTCAGGGGCTTTTACTTGACATGGCATATAGTTTGGATGCCTGAGAGATTGGAGTTTAGTGATCAACATTTCTGCTTCTGCCCTTTATATATGTTAAAATGTACTGTTAGAGGAATGCAGTTGTGGCTCACATGAAATGCTTTATCATCCACCACTCCATTGCTGTTGCTCCAGCCTCAGCTGCCCTGGCTGAAGTTGCTCGTCTGCTTCAGAAACAACTACTTCAGAAATAACTGTTTTTCTAAAAATAAGCTCTCCAGTCCAAAATCGTGACAGTGTAATTACTGGTGGGTGTTTCATTGTCCTTTTCTTGTAAATCCAATCTTTTGCAGCATCAAGTTTCCAGTTGTACCAGCCTTCAGGGTGGGAAATACTATAATTAATTAATTCTTTATAAAAAATGTATAATTCTAATTCATATAGATTTCCCATTCCCACTCCTTTAAAAGTAAATCCTGGTTTTCTAATGAACTTTTTTAGGCTTAGAAGCATCATGTGGCAATCTGATTAAATGAGGTTTTGCCTCAATCCAGTGTCAAATCAATCCTACTGTGTCAAAAGGAAAGAATCCTTGTTACCCAGAGAGACAGTATATACATATATCATAGCCCCTTGGGTCTATTCCACTGCTGAAGGTGCTGTTGCACAAGTTGCTTGCAGCAGTGCCTGAAAGCAGTCTGGGCCCTTTATCTTTCAAGAGTGTGTTCCTGCTCTGTCCTAGCTGGCACAGCGATCTGTTCAGCCATGTGGAAAAACAGAGCAGAGAACTGATCCAGCTGAAAAATAACCAGGCAAAAAGGTGTGTTTTTCTGTCTGATGTGTTTTCTGCCACACAAGTGGTTGTGCTGACATGACAAGAAGGTGTCAGTGTGAACAGGACAATGAGGGGCCAGAGGCAAAGTGGCATCTGCTTCAACTGGACTGAGTAGCACTGCCTGCCGAATTTCCAACTGTACTCTGAAAGCTGTTTAGCTTGGCTCCTTTCTTTGGTATTGAGGAACAGTTTGAATGGACAAGGCAGGGTTTGGAAAAGAAGAAGACATTTTATCCATCTTATGCATGTGGACAAATATGTTTGGAGAAGTATGGTGACTTACATGAGAGTATATACTGAGATTCATCTTTGACCCATAAAACCAAAGTGTCTTCTTGATACCTGAGTTAGCTGCTCAACGTCAAACAGAAGGGAGTCTCAGGTACTTTTCTTTTGGAAGAGAGCTCAGTTGTGAGTGTAGACCAGCCTGATACAGGCAGAGAAGCAGCCTGCAAGTTGCAGTTGACTGTAGCTGTCTGAAGACGTTGTGTATGTCTGTTCTTCTCTTATCAGAAGATGCTAAATATACCTCCTTTATTTACTTAAGGGGGGGGGGGGAGGGAGTGGTGTTTGTGTGCAGGGAATCATGCCCTAAGAATCTGTCTTGTAAGCTAAAAGGATGTCCTAAATTTCAACTAAACTCTTGATTCCTCTGTTTAATATTGGTTTGATCTACAACGCTCTTGATGAACAGCATTACTTGGATTTACTCTCAGGAGCCTTCAACGCTTCTCACTCTGTGTTGATTAGACCTAGAGCCAAGGATGGAAAATAAGCTGCGTGATGTGGACTTAAAAATCTATATTCACTTGAGTGAAACCAGACCTGCATATGAATTGTGGGAAAGTTATTTGTTTATCTGTTTTTCTTCCAGTAAGTGGAACATATTGCAGATTAGCCTCACATGAAGGGTTATTCCACTGGCAAATGCTCTCACTTACCTGAGCATGGGAAGAGAGGCACTATCATGTGGTGAATCCAGTGTTAGATTCACCCTGGAGTGTCTGACCACTTAGTGTTGCTTGGTGATTCAAGGCAGCTTCTTTCCTATGCCTCTCTTGTCCTGTCAGGAGATCAGGAAGGTGTTATTTTTCTTTTTCTTAAAGTACACTGAGGTCATCTGGTGAAAAAGGTTTCTAAGAACTGGGGTGGGACAGTTAGATCAATTGTAAGACATATAAAAAATGTAATATTCTGGGCAATTCAACCCTCCCAGTGTGACACCAGAGAACACATTCTGTACCAAAATAATTGGAGACAGGGCCTTCAGCTGTGCAGGACTTGGTTTCCCAGGGCAAACCTAATGGGCTGAACTTCAGAATGCCCTCCAAGGGTCTGTTGGTCTTGCCAGGCTTTAGCCTGAGAAGGAAAGGTACCTTTCTTTGAAAACAGATCAAGATTGTGCTGAACAAAAGTGTTTTGTCTTTTTAGCCACTTGCAGGGACTGGAGACCATCTGGTAGCTGCATTTTTTGGATAAACTCTCTGAATGCTCCTTTGCATAACTTACTGATATTAATAGTGTCTTAAATAGGTGACTGATAGTGTTGCTTATGCCAAGTGACAGAGGAGCGCAGGCAGCTTATCAAGGCAGGCAGTCCTGCTGTTAGTGGTTCTTTCAGGAGACACATTTCAGCTGTCAGAGGGCTTGCATGTGTTGGAACTACATGGCTTAGTTCTGCAGGAGCTAGCAGTGAAGTAGTGTTAGCACAGTATCTTAGCCTGGCCTCTGTACAGCTGTTGATGCTCCAGCTAACTGGGCAGCCTAGTTTGGGTTTCTGTGCATGGCTTTGTTGACATACATGCTGCATGGTATGTAAGACTGCATTTATTGGATTAGTCTAGTGCAGTGTTTCTATAAATGGTACAAATAGAAGGGAATCATGATCAGCATTTGCTGTTTACTTCAGCCAAGAGGTTTTATGAGATGAGGAACTGAATGAATATTTGCAAATGCATACAGGACTCCTTAGGCTTTCACTGCCTCTCTCCAAGGACACGTTGTAGTTCTGGTGCCTTTGGTTGTGTATTAGTATTTCGTCATTTAATGAGAGAACTTGGATTCAGTTCCTGAGGAGTAACTAAGGCAGGTACGTGAGACTTGGCTAATCCGTTATTAAATGAGGATTAAAGCATTCTTCAAGGTGTAGTGCCATGAATAGATGGACATGTCAGCTATCTGGGGTCTATTCTTTTACCCTTGTCTTCCGATGGAATTTCCATATGTGACACTTCTGGTGACTTGGAGCATAAGGAATTCGTCACTGGACCCTTTGAAGCACTGTGTGTGCCTGGCACGGTATGAAGAGGGTGTGAAGGGCTACAAGTGACTTCTGATAATTGCACTGTGGTGAGGTTAAGAAAAAGAATATGTTGTGATTCTCCAAGGCAAGACTAAAAAGCTGAGTTCTGAGCAAGAGGTCCCACTGTGCTGGACAAAACACTGGCAGCTTAATCTTGGTTTACTGTGGACAGAGGCTGACTGCATGAGACCCAGCATTGTATGGCCATGGGAGGGGGTCATGACTCAACCAGTGTTTCTTGATTGATTGTTCAGGGACCTCTCATTGTCTGTGACATAAAAGATTATTTTTTAAAAAAATGTAAGATCCATATATTTTTGGGTAAGCAAGCAAGAAGGATAAAAATAATTTTTATTTCATTAGAAGTTAATGTTAGCATGGTAATATTGGACAGGATGCAAGTTTTTTCTTTGGAAGGACTGACCAGTACTGGTGCCACTTTCTGCTTCACAGTTGAATGTAGCTGTTATTTTTGGCATTCTTTTGACTTTTTAAGAAATTCCAGTTGAGTACTGAAATTGATGATTTGTTTTTTGGACTCAAAAGTTTACCACAAATTTTTTCTCATATCAAGTTAATTCTGTTGGGTTTTTTCTTTCCTTCGTGTTGTACTTACAAATGTTGTACATACATATTTATAATGTGCCTGCAGTCTCAATATCATCATCAGGAGTATAACAGTAAATATTTATATGATATACTATTTCCACAGACTTTTAGCTGTCTGTAAAGTTGGGAAGATATTTGGATTTGAAAAGGAGAAGGTAAAGATCTTATGGGGTTACTCCAATCTATTTGAAGAAATAGGAAATCAGGAGTGAAGTTAGAAAAATAAAACTACATGAGTTTTAAAAATATTACAGTAAAAAGTTTAAATTCTTCAGCTTTCCTGGACTAGTTACCTAGAAGTTGGAAAGGCATATTGTTTTCATAAAGGGTGTTAGCTAAGTATCAGTTGGTGCATGCCCCTTAAAACTCACAGTGGTCAACATTTGAGAACGAGAAAGTATTTACAGAAGGTAAAATTTCCCTGAAGTGCATTAAATAAGCAGCGTCTACCGAAAAATAAAACTGGAATACTAATTCAATTGTTTTTCCATGCTTTAGAGTCTAGCCACCAGTTGCCATAAATGATTTTTGTATTTAACTTTTTCTCTTACTTTTTAAGTAATTTTGAAGTATGTAATCATGTTCCTGACTATGAAAGATAAGTTACAGAATTGACCAGTTGCACCCTTAATCCTCTGATATTCTGTAAGCAGAAAAAAGTTCTGGAAATGTCAGGCTGATGTAACTCCTAGAGAACATTTATGTTTACAAAACATAAGAGGTTCAAAATCACAATTGTGTTAACACAGCTTTTTCAACAAGAACATATTTATCCATCTCTTAGTGCTAGAGCTTATTTTATTTTAAAAAGTCTGTCTGAAAATGCAATATTCTCTCTGGAACTAAAAGAATTTTGGGAAGTCCTAAGAGAACACTAGGTGTGATCGTGATTTGATATGAAAAAATTAATAGATCAATAGTGCAATAAATAAGCTCTTCAAATGGTGATAATATGGGCACAAGGATAAGAATCTATTTTGTTTATATTATTCCCAGAGAAAATGGGAGATCTCTATAAACTAGTTTTTTATCATGTAGACTTACTCTCTATCGCATATGTCATCTTCATAGGTGGTTGGGTTGTTGTTGGGCTTTTTTTGTTTGTTTGGTTGGTTTTTTTAGCAAGTCCCTACTTAACTTTCTTACCTTCATTTGTAAGTGTAGATTTTACTTCGTATGAAGCAGAACAAAGTGTTTAAGAAAATGTGCTGGAGTGACTGCCTTTGGAACAAAGTTTTAGAGTGTCCCATCAAGAAGCCAACATTGCTAGATTGTTGAGAGTTTTATTTGTAAGAGTATCGGAAAAAGTTTGAGTGTGGGCTCTTTTAGCCATGCCTATAATTTGGCATTACACGCCACCTACTTTGCTTTGCCTGTCTGAAGGGCTGGCACAGCTGCCCGACCAGCACCATAGCTGCAGGATAGAGCCAAGCAGCAGGGGTGCTTTGCCATTACTGCCGTTCTTGAGCTCTAGGAGGCTGTAAAGGTAGTTGTGAAGGAAGATTGCCAAAAGAAGAGCACTGACATTCAGTAATCCTCTTTGGAATTCCCTTTGCTGAGCATCTCAAAGTGGCTTTTGTATTATGAGTAAAAATATGACCCATCTGCGTAGCCAGGGAGTTGTCCTGTCATGCTGTGTCTTCAGCAAGCTAAAATGACATGTTCTACAGTGAGAAATAAGAAAATGTCTCTTAAAGAAAAGAATATGTGAGACAAGGGTGGTGATGAGTCACTCACTTCGTGTGTTTGCACACAAAAAATTGTTACAGTTCAACAGGGGTGTTGCACTCACAGTATGGTATAGGTGTATTCTCTGTGTTTTCTGTAGGTGGGTGATGATAGTTTGCAACTGCAACCAACCAAGCAATGTAAGAATTTGTAGTTATAATGTAAATGTATGTCATCATCAAAAATTGCCTGAAAGAAGAGCCACAATAGTACCTGTAGGGTTAATCCATGAAATGTAATAGCAATAGAAGCCTGATGAACATTATTTATGAGGCAGGTTTTACCAGGTAGCCACAATATTGTCAAGGGGGACAGAAACTACTGACAACAATGAGGAACTGCTTTCTAAATTCTCAAGTCTTACTCAAGTGTTTGAAGCAACAGTTTGCTAAGACACTCAGGCAGTCTGTCATTGTGGAAAATGCCCAGTTATGTCTGTTGTCCATCCATCTCCCCTTTTTTGATATATGGGTTCTGGTACTGTTTGTTTTAATATTGTTCCCTTTTCTGCTTGCCACTGTCTGACGTTATATGCCTGACATGAATGCCCTTCAGACAAAAAAAAAAAAAAGATGAACCACGAAACGGAGTGCACTTTTCTTCCAAAGCATCGATGAAAGGTGGCTGTGTTTCAGCTGTTGGAAATGTTAACGAATGGCTTATACTCAGCCGAATATAGACTGTGGTGCAGACTGCTCATAGCTGTTTCACTCTTATCTTTTTGGGGCAGGCTTCTTTACCCTTCAGAGTTTTCTGTATCATTCCATTTTTCTTTTTGTTTTCTTTTCTGTGCCCCCCACATGATTTGTCTCACAAGTTCTTTCTTCAGCCAAAGAAGACTGGGTATTGTTCATGTGAGAAGTTGTTTTCGAGTCTGCTGGTAAGAATAGTTAGAAGCCATTCACAGAATGCTTGATGTTGGAAGGGACCTCTGGAGGTCAGCTGGTCCAGGGGCCATCTGGAGACGGCTGCTCAGGGCCGTGACTTTTGAATAGCTCCAAGGGTGGAGGCTCCACAACCTTCTTGAGCAACCTATTCCAGTTCTCAGTCACTCCCACAACAAAAGCATAGCTTTCCACAAGATGTACAAGGGGAGAATCACAGACCCACAAGCCCACCACATGAGTCTGCTAAAAATATGTCAGTTGTGTTATTTTACTGTAGCCAACCTCCTACGTCTGGTGACTGCTCACACAGTAAATTAGCTCAGCCCAAGAATTGATTTCCATTTGACTACAGCTTTGTCTGTAGCAATTGAATAAATTTTGTTTTATCCTAATGAATGAAATATATGGGTAAGGTCTTGCAGTTCTCTTTGTTGTTCTGTCAAAAGATGTCCTGTATCCATGCTGAATAGTTGGGTTCTTTTCATAGATGCACCTGAAATATAACTTGACTACATGAATCATGCTGATGTGTAGAATTTAATTGCATTGTTTTACTTTAATCTTCTTCAAAGAGCCAGGAGCTTTAGAGTGTTATATTTAGAAATATTTGTTCAATCATTTTGCATACATTGCAGCAACATCTAAAAAAAAAATCACACCTTATCACCTTATCATATTTTTTGTGTAATTCAGTTCATTAAGGCGTTTGATGTTGATTTCATTTTACCCACAACAGATTTTAGCTGAGCTTGGCAATGCCTCATTAGGAGATTTGTCATTGAAGTCTTAAGACTAATCAGAGGCTTTCAGTGTGTGCTGCTGTTCAAGGGGAGCTTTCAGTGTTTTGTATGTAAAGCACAGCAGATTTAGTGTTGTGTTTATCCTTGGAGATCCGTTCATCAGTTAGAGAGAGAGAATGAAAATCCTGAGTAGAATAAAGCCTATTCTTGTCAATTTGTGCTAAATTATAAGGATTACACCTTAAAGACTTCCCTTTGTATGCACTTGGCAGATATTAAATGATGAGATGATAATGGTATTTTATTATCTGTGCTGTTTTTGTGAAAGGAGTAGTGCTCTTGGCCATATTGTGAGGCCTGTTTGTAGATTTTTATTTTGTGTCCTCGTGGTTTCAGCTACTATGACAGAGTAGAGCTGGATCTCTGATAAGATGGGTGGCAGCAAAATTTGAAGTAAAAACTATGTTCACGTGCCTATATTGAACTGCATGTGACAGCTCGCTGTGCAGGCTTTGCTCTGGCTGCTGCTAGGAGATAGTCTCATGGTTAGTTAGCACTTCCTACTTGTCGCCATGAATTAACTACCACTAAGAGGACTCCATTGCCCACAGCACAGAAAAATCCTCCAGGTCACAGCTGCCCTTTCTGCGTCCAAGGGAAGCCTGCTTGGATTCATAGGTATTCTGCCCATAGTGTTGGGGGGAGAGGGTGAGAGAGAGAGAGCGAGCAAACACTTACTCCATCATTTTCTTAGCCAAAATTTAAGCTATTAAGCATTTTATTGCTGTCTGATTCCACATTTTGGACCTCCATTCCCACTATGTTGAACAGACATATAATTTGGAAGTGCCATGGTAAGGTCTTACCAGAGCCTTCTCTTCTTCAGGCTGAATAGCCACAACTTCATCGCAGAATTCTTCCAGCCCCCTGATCATTTTTGTGACCCTCCTCTGAACCAGCTCTCGGTCTTCCTTGTACTGGGTCCCCAGAGGTGGGTGGAGTCCTCCAAGTGGGGTCTCAACAGAGCAAAGTAGAAGGGGAGAATCATCTCCCTCCACTGCTGGCCACGCTGCTTCTTAGGCAGCCCAGGACAGGATTGGCTTTCTGGGCTGCAAGTGCACATTGCCAGCTCGTGCAGATTTTTTCATCCATCAGCACCCCCAAGTCCTTCTCGGCAGTGCTGCTTGATCCATTCATCTCCCGGCCTTTACTGATACTGGGCATTGCCCTGACCCTTGTGGAGCACCTTGCACTTGGCCTTGTTGAACCTCAAAAGGTTCCTCAAGTTCAACAGCTTGGTGTCATCTGCAGATATGCCTGGATTTAAATAAGTGTGTTTCTGCATCCTTGGATCCAATCTTTGCTGGCATACTTTAGTCAGCTAGTATTTCAATTATCCTTTTACTGTCCATATCTGCAAAAGTAGATGGAAATGTGGTAGTTTGATCATCATCCTGCTGATGCACTGTTGTAGGGGAAGTGGTGTCTTCTTTACTAAGTGTGGCACCAGTTTGGCTGCAGCACCTGAGTATGCATGACGAACTTTTGAACCTGCAGTTTTGCCTGTGGGATTGATAGTGTTCTAAATAAGTGAGCATTTGGGGTTTGCCTGGACACGATGTAATGACATAATTGCAGAACCATTTGGCTTTTAACCACAGATACAGGCTTTTTTTTAATGTACTCTATTTAGCTTGACAAAATAAAAAGATACTAATCTTCAGTCTCTGCTACTCCATCAAGTAGTAGAACAATCGTAAGTTGATGGGCTGACACAAAACTCCCCTGAAACTTAGTTTGCAGGAATGTCAGTGTTATTTTTAACTGTCTCCAGCAGGAGGCTTTTTGTCTGAAAGGAATTAGGAGGTTTACCTTGTAGCCTGTGTTCGAATTCACACAAAGGCTGCTAGATAGTCTTCAAGGTGTCGTGAAGTTGAAGATATCTGCTCTCCGTGTTGCAAGATAGAACATGTTGTAGCCTTGACATTTATGTATAGCGGAGGTAGGTACAGGGTGCAGTAGCTGCCTGTTCACCTCTGCTGTTTGGCTGGTGGTAGCTGGAAGATCGAGTGCATGTCCCATGTCTGTGTGGTGGATTGACCTTGGCAATGCTAGGCGCCTGCCAAATGCCCACTCTATCACTCTGCTGCCCAGATGGACGGGGGAAGAGAAAACACAATGAAAGGCTTGTGGATTGAGATAAGGATGAGGAGAGATCACTCAGCAATAAGCATCATGGACAAAACAGGCTCAGCTTGGGGAACTTACTTTAATTTATGGCCAATCAAATCAAAGTAGGATAATGATAAATAAAAAACACCTTCCCCTCACCTCTCCCTTCTTCCTGGGCTTGACTTAACTCCCAGTTTTCTCTCTCTCTTCCCTCCAGTGGCACAGCAACACAGGGAATGAGGGCTGTTTTCAGTTCATCACGCATTGTCTCTGCTGCTCCTTTCTCATCAAAGGGAGGACTCCTCACACTCTCTCCCATTCCAGCATAGGGCCCTTCCCCCGTGAGACAGTCCTGCATGAACTTTTCCAACGTGAGCGTTTCCCAGGGACTGCAGTTGTTCATGAATTGTTCATGAACTCCTCCATGTGGGTCCCTCCCACGGGATACAGTCCTTCAGGAACACGCTGCTCAATGTGGGTTGCAAGTCCTGCCAGGAACCTGCTCCAGCACAGGCTTCCCAGAGAGGCACAGCCTCCTTCAGGCATCCCCCTGCTCCAGTTTGGGGTCATCCCTGGGCTGCAGGTGAATCTCTGCATCCCTGTTGACCTCCATGGGCTGCAGGGGCACAGCTGCATTACCATGGTCTGTACCACAGACTGCAGGGGAGTATGTGCTCCAGTGCCTCTAACACCTCCTACCCCTCCTTCTGTAGGGAGGGGCAAACACCTTTGTGTTTGCAGGGCTGTTGCTCTCACATATTCTCATTCCTTCCTCCAGCTGATGCTGCCCAGCAATTTTTTTTTTTTCCCTTCTTGACTATGCCATCCCAGAGGCACTACCATCCTGGCAGCTCCATCCTGGAGCCAGCTGGCATTGGCTCAATTGGACACAGAGGAAAAGTCCAGCAGCCTCTCACAGAAGCCACCCCTGTAGCCTCCCTCCTCCCCAAAAACTGTCATGCAAACCCAAAACAGTGTGCTAGCATTTAACTTTTTTTTTTCCAGATGACATTTGTATCTTTTTTGTGTTTCTGTAAAAGGGAAGTGTTGAGGCCGTATTAACTGTGTCGCAAAAGAAATGCATGTTGTTTTCACAAATTTGTAAACTATTACAAGGTGTCTAAGTAGAGATTCAGTTTTCAAATTTATTTGGATATTTACCATGTGTAATGTACTGAAATTCACATGCTAGTTTGGAAGGATGTGGTGATTGTCATTGGTCACGTTAAAAAAATAAATTGTAGGTGCTTCTGCTGTTTATTGTGTATGAGCAGAGCCTTACAACTCTATTAAGTTGTGATAAAAGTGATGGTTGATTTTGAGTGCCCACATTAGTTAGGCATTTAATGGTTAAATATTACATTGCATTTATGCTATAGATATTTATAGTAAGAAATAAATTTTGCTCAAACACTTAGCAATTTAAAAGTCAGGGGAACACCGTGTTCAAATGATTATAGTCCTTTAAAACACAAGACAATAGAAGCACTGCACGGTGAAGGCAACTTAATCACCTGCAAGGTACAGGTTTAGTATGAGTCTGTATAAACAATTTCCACATAATAGTAAAGAGGAGACTATTTCAAATCTCAGTGACCATGGTAGTGTAAATTAGAGCAGAGCAGTTGTCCATCTATAAATAATTTCTAGCAACAAATAGAGATGTGACTGGAAAATAAATTGTCTTAAGTTGTGGCTTTTTGGTTTGGTTTCACTATGATACTGAACTTGATGCCACTCACAGTATAAAATTTCAAGCATCACCTTAAAAATAATGTAGATCCATTGCAGCTACCAATTGCAGTAGGGTAGAGAGGAATCCTGGGATTTGTCAGAAAAATATTTTGCCCTGATTTTATAAATACACACTCTTTGCTGTGGGTAAGAGATGTCTGAATGATTGAAAAGATTATTGCAGTTTGTATAGTAGGTTAAGGTGAGTTTAGATGTGTGTCATGTTGACATTTTAATTTCCTCTCTTGCCCAATGGTTATTGATCAGTCAGACTGTATATGAATCTCTTTCTTTTTGTCAAGCAAAGTGAAGTAGCACAAGATCACTGTAGTAATTGGTTATGAAATAATTAACCAATAGCACACACACACACACACACACACACACACTTATTTGTGGAGCTTATCCCATCTCCAATACCATTTTGGCTTCTCTGCAGCCTTAGGAATACAAATTTATATAAGGCAATACTTATTCCACATCTTGCAGATGTTGCTTATCTCAAGAGTGTGAAAAATGTAATCTTTTTATGGTATAAAGCCCCCAAAATTTCAGAAAGTGAAGATTTTACATGGCCTTGTGCTCTGAAAGAGTTCTGATTCCTCTCTATTCCCCATGATTGAGGGCTGAAGGTCACTCCAGCAATCCCATGTTACTGGGGAGAGAGTTCAGTAGTGAGACGAAGTCATGAATGGTGTTGAAAAATCCCCATAATCTCACTCCCATCCCTCAAAAAAACACTCTTCAGTGGTCTTTGCATGCTTGAACTGATGCAAGTTAAATTCAAGTTGCTTAGATTTTTCAATGGAGAAGGGTTGACATAAGTCACTTTCAGTCATGTAATTTCAATGTATTTCACTTTCATCAAACCTGTAGGTATGTTCTTTTGAAAGGAGCATGCTGGGAATTTCAAGAGGTTCTTGCATAAAAGTAGTTGTTCAAAATATGATTGATATTGCCATTTTAATTGTAACCACATTAGAGAAGATTATTTTTTCCCTTTTTCTTGAACATCCCACAGGTCATAAATGTTGATGGAACAATGAGGAAAACCCTCTTAGAAGATAAGCTTCCACATATATTTGGATTCACACTGCTGGGAGATTACATCTACTGGACTGACTGGCAGAGACGAAGCATTGAAAGAGTTCACAAGATAAAGGCCAGCAGAGACATCATTATTGATCAGCTGCCAGATTTAATGGGCCTTAAAGCAACAAGTGTTACCAAAGTGTTTGGTAAGCATGAGCAAAGTAGGATGGGTCTGTAGTAGTTTCTAGATGGGCTTGGTTTCATTAAGCAACCACTGATCCCTTGTAATGAGAATAACTATGGTCTGATGCATTTGAATAATTTTAAAGGAAAATTGCACCTATTGTTTCTTAAGTTGGGAAAATACAGTGTTACAAAAAAATGTGGGCGTCCAGCTTGTGGTGACATTTGACATGTCTTCCACAGTTTCCACTGTACTCTTTGTATTTTTGTGAGAATTTTATTCCTGGTTTTATGCTATAGGAATCATTATTCTCACAGAAATGCTCCCTTTTCTGTTGCTCTTTTCTTCCAGTGCAAAGTCCCAGAGATGTTTGGTTAGCAGAATGCTTTTCACTATGTTGGGCAGTATAGGCAGAGTCAGTCACCTGACAACGTTGCCCCAAAGCGTGTGGCACTTATACATTAACTTCAATGCCTCAATTGTACCTATATCTTAACAATTAAACCTTGCCCTTAGCATGGGATCAGCAGTTGGATCTCTGCGTTCTTCTGCTGCATCCTCTGAGGGGTGCAGCCAGTGTTTCAGGTCCTCTGCTGGCATTCTGCAGTATGTCCCAGGACCTCCTGCCTTCAGTAACTCATGAGAGGTGTGTGTTCACCACAGATTTTTCTGCTACCTGGAACACATAGCAATAAACCGATTCATTGGTCAGCTGTTAAAATTACTGAGAATAGTTGCAATGGAATCACGTAAAGGAGGTTGTCAAATTACACCCTGACAGTAAGTGGATTTCCAGCCTTTCAGGAAGCTGTACTTGAAGAATAGTGAAGTCATCAAGCTGCAAGTTATCCATCAGTCCAAAATATATATGCCCTAAAAAGGGAAAATCAAAAGAAACCTGGTTGAGACTGATCTTGGAGATTTGTTATATGTGTGGTATCTTTAAATGCCTAAATCCTTGGTTCCAGCAGATGGAGAAAAGCAGTCATTTATCTGTTAGTCCTTACTTTCCACTCCACATTCCCTCCCAATCACACAAAACAATAAGTGCAAGATTGTGGTGATCTTGTTGGAACCGCTCCTGCTAATGAATCTTCTGAGCTTTAAATTAAATGGCTGGGAAAGAACTGCAGTTATCCAGCTCTTTTCTCATCCTTTTGTATCACTGAACATTTGTAAAAACTGGTGTTTTCAAAGAGATACAAAGATGGAATGCTTAGCCAAAAATAACCAATTAATTATCTGCCTTCACTGAATGAATTTAATCTTTGGGGAGACAAGAAAGGTCTATTTGTAGCTGATATTTGTACAATAGAAGGAGTAGGTCCAGCTTCATAATCCTGAGTAGAAGGAAAGAATCCATTCATTCGGAGTGCCTTTTTTTTTTTTTTTTTTAAAGAATTCCCTGTTGACAACCCATAGTGTTAACTTATTTTGAAAAATTATATGGTATTTCCGTTTAACCTCCTGTGCTTCCCTTTACCTTCACAATGCATTACTATCTGTTTTGGCTTGTTTATATGTTTTAAGGAACTAATTGGATGCACTAATATCTGTTTTGTTTTGGGTTTGTTTTTTTTTAAGGAACTAATTCATGTGCAGAGAACAATGGAGGCTGCAGCCATCTGTGTTTCTTTACACCCCAGGAGACCAGGTGTGCCTGTCCCATTGGCCTTGAGCTGTTGAGTGACATGAAGACTTGCATCATTCCTGAAGCCTTCTTAGTTTTCACAAGCAGAGCAGCAATTCATAGGATTTCCCTTGAAACCAATAATAATGATGTTGCTATTCCTCTTACTGGAGTCAAGGAAGCATCTGCTCTGGATTTTGATGTCTCTGATAACAGAATCTATTGGACTGATGTTAGTTTGAAGGTATTACTGACGTGTGAATTCCTTGAATATAAAGCCCCAGAGCAGTTACTTTGATCTAACAAAGGTCTCTGTTACATGATCTGTCCTGCAGTTGCTAGTGTTGTCATTGAATTGCATCCAAGGAGACCCTTGGAGATGAAGACAGTTGCATTGCTGAATGCACAGTAGGGTGACAGGCATCTTCCTGCTTCAAATAAAAATTCAAAGTCGTGTCTGATCGTATGGAATGCCTAAGTCTTGGATGCTGGATATGTTGCATCCATATATGTATGTACCGTAGAAAAGCTGTTTTCATGTCACATAGCAGAGTAATTTAAATACTGAGCTTGGCAGACCCATGAGCTTTCTATCCTCTTCCAGTTTTGACTTGAAAGGCAATTGTACTCAATATTAACATTTGGCAAGTGAACTTTGGATTGGTTGCTGTTAGTCTGTGGCTCCATCTTGGCACAGAAAAGGCCAGGGAACTTGTCCAGTCTCCTCCACACTGTGTTAGGGGCCTGCCTGCCCCCAGTTCTATCTCAGTGTGTTCCCCAGAAGTTTGACATTTCCTGTGACGTTTGGTTCACATCCAGGTGCGTGCTAAAGTGAGTGTTGTGCTCTTCATCAGTGCTACTTTGTTTTTTGAAGTGAATTAAGTAGTGGTAGAAAATTACAGATTGGCTTCATTGTAATGAAATTCTTTTATTTACGCTCTTAATAGGTTTTCCAAGAGCAATCAAAGTTTCCTTGCCATCGTGCCCAAGCCATAATATGGAAAAGCCCAATTTTAAAGCCTGAAGGGCTTGTGCAGTTTCCATAGCTTCTCTGTGAAGTCTGATGGGGGCTGTGCTTCAGTGGTAGCGGTGCTGCTTGTGGTGTGGATACCTTTCTTTCGGAAGGGGGCCAATGTACTAAATTACTGTAGTGCAGATACAGTTACTAAATAAATCTTACACAAGCACGGGGAGAGCAGGAGTTATGGTCATCTTAACCATTTGTAGTGGAAAACAAATCACTCACTGTGTATCTCAGTCTCACACTGTGCAGAACTGGAAAATATTTTACTTGTTTGTGGCCTCCTGAATTATCCAGCATACTGTGTTTTCACATATCAGGTATGTTTCAGCACCTCTGGCTTCTCCTTCCCTCTAGTCCCCCACATGCTGCCACTTAGCACCAAGTATTACAACTTCAGAGCCTACAGTCATGTCCCTTTCCTTTGGTGACCACCACTTCCCTGATCTCCTCTGGCCTCTGGTTGTATGAGGATGCATTTTCAAAAGCTGTACTACATGATTCCTGGTTTTGACAGTTACCTTTAAAAATATCAAATGTCTCTTACTCTTATACATTCATTTATCAAATTATTAAGAAATCAAGAGCTGACATGTTGGCAGGCATGTAGAATGATTGCTCAGTGTCGATAACACAGATGGGTAATCGGTCCTGCAGTTATTATTTACCTGGATATTGTTTCAGTGCTCCTTGTTATGTATATGACTTATTTATATGTGCACAGTCCTTGCCTTATGACTTGTTTTGGTGAGTGTGCATAACTAAAATGTAGGTGGCATCAGCAAACGTGCTCCAGGAGACTGATTATGAGAAACAATTTAATTTAGATGTCACCAAACTGAGATGTGTTTCTGAGACTTAAAACATTACAGTGAACTAAATAATTTTAAGAAACAGCTTCTTGTGTGCAAATAGAGGAGAGAGAGAAGGGTCAAGGAAGAATCTGCAGCTATGTACTGCTTTCTGAAAATCAGATCCTTTTAAGACCTCTTGGTCTGGTCATGAGAAACCACTAGCTTTCTGTAAATCCGGGTGTTTTTATCCTGAGAATTTCTGTCTTTTTTGAGAACAGAGATTAATTTTTTTAAATGTAACAGTGGCTGATTTTTTTTTTTTACTAATTTCTTTTTGTACACTAAACTTCGTAATTGTTATTCTTTTTTATTGCAGTTGGGTATCCATAAATGCTGTAATGTTTTTACACAATTGTTTTCCAGACCATAAGCCGAGCTTTTATGAATGGGAGCTCTGTTGAACATGTGATTGAGTTTGGGCTAGATTATCCTGAGGGAATGGCTGTAGACTGGATGGGAAAGAACCTCTACTGGGCAGATACTGGGACCAATCGCATTGAAGTAGCCCGCCTGGATGGACAGTATAGGCAGGTCCTTGTGTGGAAGGACTTGGACAACCCAAGGTCTCTGGCTCTTGATCCTACCAAAGGGTAAGGGACAGTGTTGTTTTTCAAAGCTTTGTGTGCATATTCTTGTGTGTGACAAGTTATTTGGCACTTTCTATAGCTCCATTTCTTCTGAGTCTTTGAAAGACAATAAACGTTCCGCAATCTTATGAGTTGCAATGAAAAATTAATAATTGTCAAATATATTATTCTGCCTTTGTCTAAAAAAGGACTGTTATGATACTGCATGTGACCACATTAGTTATTATTCTTTTTTTGAAGAGTTGAAAATAATTTTATAAAAGTCAAAGCATGCAGCTAAACACAATCATACTTAGCTGCTACCTGGTTTTGTTCCACTTCTCATTGCAGATACATGTACTGGACTGAATGGGGAGGAAAACCGAGGATTGTTCGAGCGTATATGGACGGAACAAACAGCATCACCTTGGTGGACAAAGTGGGTCGTGCCAATGACCTCACTATTGATTATGTGGACCAAAGGCTCTATTGGACTGACTTAGACACAAGCATGATTGAGTCATCAAATATGCTCGGTAATCTAGTGTTACAGTACACCAGCCAGTACAGAAATATGCACTGACCGTAGTAAAGCAATTGAATAATTCCCCTGAATTCACCCCTGTGGACTAGAATTGCTCTAAGAATTACCTGAGAGCATGCAGGATATCTGTACCCCTAACTTGGAGAATTTAGATTCCTAAAAGTTACATGGGGAGGTTGCCTCTATATTTAGTTCTGGTGGTTTGCAGGGAAATGGCTTCATGTTCTGGTTTATGGATTTTTTATTCTTTCTCAAGTCTTAGTCAAATGGAAAGTAGAGCAGAAGAAGAAGAAGAAAAAAAAGAGGTGTTCTGTAGAATCTAGCATTGGGCATTTGGTTGAAACAGAAGGGGATGATGCTGATAAAGGCTACATCTTCATTTGATGGCAGAGTTTCACAGAGGTTTATGCTTGAAAATGTTTAGAAAGGCAGTTTACAGTAAGACTTTACATCAGTGATGCGTCTCTGGCAGTGGCTGTGCTCTAGAAGGTGTTAAATCTGTTGCAAATGTTGCGAACTGAGCCACTGATTGTGGGAGTATTGAGACTTCTGCCAAACAAATGGTTTCCTAAAGTCTCAGGGTAGCTGTATGTTAAGTTACACTGCAAAAGATCTGTTTCTTGAGTGAAACGCTGTAATTTCTCGTAGCTGTTTCTCTGTAAATCTCAAGTTTGTTGTTGCTTTCATGCATATTATTTTATTGGCCTAAGTGATTATTGGAGCTGATAGTATTCCCTATTTGGGATGATAAGCGTGAGACATATAAAGTAGTACTTATTTAAATTACAATAGACTTGCACAGTTTCAAATTGCTCTGTAGGCAAGAGGGTATCAGGATAAGGTTTTTGAATGCAATGGTTTATGTTATCTCTTGAGCAGATCCTGCATAATAAGGAATCCCATGATGCTAATTTGGAAAATGAAGTTTTATTTTAAAAAGAAGAAAAAAATTCTTAATGGAAGGCACACTCTTCATTTTATAACATGGGAATTGTCTTTTAATTGATTATTCTTATTTTTGCAGGACAAGAACGAGAAATCATAGCAGATGATCTACCTCATCCATTTGGATTAACCCAATACAGTGACTACATCTACTGGACAGACTGGAACCTTCACAGCATAGAAAGAGCAGACAAGACCAGTGGGAAGAATAGGACACTTATTCAGGGCCATCTGGATTTTGTGATGGATATATTGGTCTTCCATTCTTCACGTCAGGATGGCTTGAATGATTGTGTGCAAAATAATGGCCATTGTGGTCACTTGTGCCTTGCCATACCAAATGGATTTAGGTGTGGCTGTGCTGCTCATTATACCTTGGATCCCAACAGCAGGAACTGTAGCTGTAAGCCTTTTTGTTTGCTACTGTATACTTCAGTGCTTTTGGCTCTCAGGGGGTTAAAGGGAAGAGATCACAAGTCCATTTCAAAGGTTCTGGCTTAAAAAATGATCTTTAAAAATGAGGACAGAGTATGAAATTTTATAGCCATTTTTATGACATGAACTAGGCATGAAGATTTGTATTTCAAATCTTAGAACTGACAGCTCTGTCAAGTCTGGTCTTTCTTGTTTTACCAGAAGTGCTTTCTAGGTGATTCAGCTGTGTGATTGAAGCTTTCCCACTCCTTACCTAAGTGTGTAGGTCGATATAAACAAGAAATGTCTTTTTCTTTTAAGTGTTTAAAGTCAGCAAAAATAACATCCAGTAAAACAGCCTCCTAAGTCCTGTTTAGTATCTTTATCAATGATCTGTACGAGGGGACCAAGTGCCCTCTCAGTTTGTAGGTGACACCAAGTTGGGTGTGAGTGTTGGTCTGTTGGAGGGGTAGGGAGGCTCTGCAGCAGAGTCATCTGGATGGGGTGAATCACTGGGCCAAGGCCAATTGGAAAAGCAGCTGGAAAGCTGCCCAGCAGAAAAGGACGTGGGGGTGTTGGTTGACAGCCAGATGAACAAGAGCCAGCAGTGTGCCCAGGTGGCCAAGAAGGCCAATGGCATCCTGGCTTGTATCAGAAACAGTGTGGCCAGCAGGACTACAGAAGGGATTGTCCCCTGTACATGACATTGGTGAGGCCAAACCTTGAATCCCGTGTTCAGTTTTGGGCCCCTCACCACAAGAAAAACATTGCGGGGCTTTGGGATGTCCAGACAAGGGCAACAAAGCTGGTGAAGGGTCTAGAAAACAAATGTAGGAGACTCAGGGGAGACCCTCTCACTCTCTACAAATACCTGAAAAGAGGTTGTAGCAAGATGAGTGTCATTCTCTTTTCCAAGGTAGCAAGGGATAGAACCAGAGGAAATGGCCTCAGGTTGCACTGGAGAAGCTTTAGATTAGCTATTAGGAAAGATTTCATCACCGTAAGGGTTGTGAAACAGGCTGCTCAGGGAAGTGATGGAGTCACCTCCCTGGAAGTATTTAAGAGATGTGTAGACGTGGCACTTTGGACGTGTTTTAGTGGTGGACTTGGCAGTGTTAGGTAGACAGCTGGTCTTTTCCAACCTAAATGAGTCTGTTATAATAAAGGAAATCCTGTGACTCTGTATTGCCCACAGTCACTGGTGTTACTTAAATTCCACTTGGGGAACACAGTTACTTTATAATATGAAAAGGAAATACTTTCTGGGTGAGGATGTGCATATTCACCTTCTGAAATACACAAAGAAACATTTTCAACTTAATAGCAAAAATCTTCAGTTATGAGTTACCTTAA
Source organism: Xenops minutus (assembly GCA_035221455.1). Lineage (NCBI taxonomy): Eukaryota > Metazoa > Chordata > Aves > Passeriformes > Furnariidae > Xenops > Xenops minutus. The sequence goes on from JAWWEE010000158.1 coordinate 18,238,716, forward strand.
TTTTCATTGTGAATGTAAGTGTCTCTCTGGGGTTTTGTCCTAAATATTTCTTGTCTTCTGCAGGGATATATTTTTGTTAATTGCATTTTCTTATGCATTCTGTTTTGGCTTGTTTCAGCCCCTGCCAGTTTCCTGTTATTTAGCCAGAAATCCGCAATCAGCCGGATGATACCAGATGATCAGCAAAGTCCAGATATCATCCTACCTATGCATGGTCTGAGGAACGTCAAGGCTATTGATTATGATCCCTTAGATAAACTGATCTACTGGGTGGATGGACGTCAGAATATTATAAAAAGAGCCAAAGACGATGGCACTCAGGCAAGTTTACATCTTGTGTGCAATTTTGTTTCGGTCTTTTTGTGTGCTTTTTACTTTATGCTTGACATTCCCCTTCTATCCAATGTACCAGGGGATCATTACTTTAAACTACTCGTCAGCGCTTATTCATGCATATTCTATTTTAGGTTTTGGTTTTAATTTATACACAAAGAAGTGTAATAGAATAGAGTATATCATATGTATCTGAAACCATAAGCCCTGAATTGTACTCTTTAGTTAAGGATGGGCTCTCAAATAAGGCAGATTCACTATACTTAGGACAGATAAACTGTATTCTAAAATGAATAATGTACATGCCAGTTGTGAGATAATGTTGTCATCATTGTAAAACTCTCTCAGAATGAAAACCCTTAGCTATCCAAGCTGTAGTTAAACCCCGAGCTAATGCTGAGTTGGTTGTTGTGCCAGATATATGTGCATGGCTTATCCATATGCTTAATGGTTTTAATGTGTCGGGGACATTACTTTTTTGCACTAGATACACAACAGTGGTAAGAAGTGTAATGTTCTTTCAGACAGTGTTTTGTGTTAACATAATTTAATTCCTAGATCAAGATAACAGATTCTTTAAAAACTATGGTTTGAATGAGAATATAAAACAAAGTGGCAAATGGGCAGGTTATATTTTCCTATTTCATGGGCAGTTGTATCTAAACAGTATGACATGATATCAGTGGAAATGGACTGGTCCCTTCATGCTCAGAGGTTTTACAGGTTCCTTTAAAGGTAGAGATGAGAGTTTTATTTTTTGACCATTTCTGTTAAGATCAGGAATACGTATGTTGGGATGAGCAGCTAGCTGGGTTCTAGATGAGTTTTGAAGAAGTTTTGCTCTTGCTTTTTAGGATTATGCTGGCTGCCAGTTTTTCCAGTCTAGCTTCAATTTGGTATGTCTAGGTGCAAATAGCAATGGAGGTTTATTTGCTCTGTGATTTCCTCTACCTTGGCCGCACAGCTTTGAAGACACAGATCCCCTGCAACTTTTGACTTTTGAATCTTCACTAACTATATTTACTTAATTATATTGTGCTGTTTGGAGATGATGGCATATAAATGTCATGCCTGGTTAATGTTACCTTTGATTTCAGGAAAAGAATAATTTCTTTTTAGTGCTAGGCACACTGTCAAGGCAAAATAGGGTTAAAGCTTTAAGTAAAAATAAAACCCCCTATATATGACTAAGCTTAAAACAAAATTGTGGAAATACAACTTTGACAAGTGTTGGGTGGTTCATTTGCCTTAAGCTGAGCATGTAATGGTGACTTCAGCTTTCTTGACCCATATGAAACAGTACCTTTCTGGTATTGTTTTTGTGTTTGGATTGGGAACATGAGAAGCAGTCACTTTTGAAGGCTACATTGATGTTGGGAGTCCTGCCAGCAGTATGACTATCCCAATGGCATTGGGATTGGCTATATGGTAGTGGAGCCTGTGTGATGTTAAACAAACAACTAAGAGACTATTTCCCTTTGGGTGTTTTTTTTTTATATGCTCTAGCGCTCTTAACAGGAATAAAGTGTTGAAGTCAGTGTTAGCATTCAACATGGAGTTGAAAGGTGTAATAAATTGTATGAGTTAGTTTGGAAGGGTTTGAGGGAAATGACTCCAGAAACTTGGCAATAATGTCAATTTTTGTAAGGACCATCCTGAAGACAAGAGAGTGAAAGCAGGTAGTGTTGTTAGAAGGGGAGTGAGGCAGAGCTGTAGCCATTTAACACATAAGCAAATAGAACCAAGTTTCATTAAAAGATTGAGGTGTTAAGAGAAGACAGGACTTAAAGAAAATCAGTATCTACTACACTACAATACAAACAGTGAAGTAAGGAGACTTTGGCAAGAGATAGAGATTGGTTAACTGACTGTATAGCAGTGCAGGTCTGTCCAGAAGGCTGTCTGATTTCCTGCATTTGTTCATTCAATATTGTTCCATGTGTAAACATTCACTATTGCTTTATGTGCTTATTGGGGGTTGGGGATAGGTGATCTTTAAGGTTCATTCCAAACCCTTAGCATGCTATGATTTTATCATTCTTCCATCTCCTGATAATACTTACAGAATAATACTTACAAAATACACTTACAGAATAATTACAAAATAATACTTACAGAAGTCCCACAACTATTTCCTTGTGGGTGTTTCGGTGTTTCTGAACCATCGGGTAGGTAAACCATGCTTTCTGTGCAATCAGTGTTCTTCAGTCAATAGTCAGAATAATTACTGGAAGTTGTTCCCCGTCTGTTGTCTTGCAGCCTTTCACTGTGATGAGCACTCCAAACCAAAGTCAGAACCCAGAGAAGCAGCCACACGACCTCAGCATCGATATATACAGCCACACCTTGTACTGGACCTGCGAGGCCACAAATTCAGTCAATGTCCACAGGCTGAATGGCGAGTCAATCGGGATGGTGCTGCGAGGGGATCACGACAGGCCCAGAGCCATTGTAGTGAACGCAGAGCGAGGGTGAGGTTCCTTTCTGTACCTTGTGCAGAGCACTCTGGGCATGCATGCCAGCTCTGTGTGTGTGAATCTTGTGCTGCATCTGTGTATTTTTAAAAGGAGAATTTTTGAGTATTTAATTGTTCAGGATGTAGGTGACTGCTTGTCCAAGTCCGGGTTTTGAAGGAATCCAGCTTTCTCTTCCTTTTCTCTCCTTTGCCACTGGTCTCACAGCCACGTGTGAGCAACTAACACGGGTGGGGAAAGCAAAGTAAAACTGCCTTATCCTGTTGTCTGTGTGAATGCACAGCCCTGCCTCCTAATAGGAAAAACAGGAGAGTTCACATTGTGTTTGTATCAACTGGGAATCTGGCTCTTGGTCATCATAAAACAAATGTTTCCAGGGGGGAAAAAAGAGAACTTCTCATGTGATGCAACTGTTCCTGCTAACAGTAATAAAAGGTTTAAACAAACACTTAAGCTGCTTACATTCTATACATTATTAAGTTAGTTCTGCCTTGATATGTATCTTTAAAACTTCTGAAGTCAATTGAAACAGGCAGGATGCATTAGAGTGACTTCCCACAGGAAGAAAATACTTTGTTTTGCTGCAAAGCAGTTTTAGTTAGATTCAGCAGATGCCTTCTCCACTTCTGGTGGTTAGTAACTTCATTCTTATGTGTCAAAGAAAGTCCTTTACCATTCTCTTTAATTGGTTAGATGCTTAAATCCCAATTTAATACTAAATGGCTTACCATATGCTTGACAGATGTTGAATGACAATATTGCACAACTGCGTGGATACAATAGTACCTAGGGACTCTATCTGTAGCATTTATAGGATTGGTATTTTACACCAGTGTACTCTGCACCATTCAGAAGCTGTTGTGGGGAGAAGGGGCATTAGAGGAAAGATTCTAATCTTATTGGGACTAAGTCATTTGGATATAGTTTGTATTTATAAAAGCTTACCTGCTTTCTCCATTAAAATGGGAGTATGGGTTTGTTGATCTCTAAAACTCATTTCTTTTAGCCAGGTTTTGAAATGATTTAAAGCTATATCAATTTATAAATTAAAGGATAAAAAATGGGATAGAGACTGCGCTAAACACTGTGACTATCTGGGAGAGCTGAATGACTGAACTGTGTACTGAGCAACTTCTGCCATGGTTCCAGAAATCCCTCCCTCCATCTCTCTCTTGGCTGCATGTTCTGACTGCTGCCTTCCCTCCTTGTGCCATAATGAAAGGCTATGCAGCACTGCAGCCCACTGTGTTGGAGAGTTTGCCTGTGTCATTCACCATAAAAAAATAATAGTGGACTTTGCCCCAAGAGAGTTTTCAGTTCATCATGTGGGTACACAAGCCTTTTTTCTCTATGCAGAAGAAGGAGGGCAGAGACTGCCTTTGTTTGCAGTGGAACTGCCTTAGATACAAAGAATTCATGGAACTAAGACATCAGGAACATGCCATCCTCAGTTGCTGTCCTTCTGTGATCTTTGCTCCTCTCGAGTTCGGTAGAAACTTCTACTTGCTAAGAAGGTAACCCAAAATTACCTTAAAGGAGGTGGACATTAATTTTTTTTGTCAGAAAGAATTTTTGGCCTTTGATTCAAAAATGAGGACAGCTTTACCCAAGGAGAGTTGAAAAGTCTGTGCTAGTCTTCTACAACCTCCACCCCCGTGCAGGAGCAGTGCTGCCAGCATCGCAGTGCTGAGACATTGTATGGCCTGGTGACAAATGCTATTAATTTCACGCTATCTCAGTGTGTCAGCAAATGTTTGTTTCTGCAGCTGACAGATCTGGATCTTTGCAGATGGTAACAACAGTCACCGCTGTGATGCCTGTGTAAACCATTCGCACTTACAGCACAGAGCCTGTGTGCAAAGGTGAGTGGCCTCTCTCTGGAGCTCTCAGTGAAGAGGCTGGTGTCTTTGTTTTCAGGTACATGTACTTCACCAACATGCAGGAGCGAGCTCCCAAGATTGAGCGTGCAGCCCTTGATGGCACAGAGAGAGAAGTGCTCTTTACAACTGGGTTGATCCGACCAGTGGCACTGGTGGTTGACAACAAACTTGGAAAGCTTTTCTGGGTGGATGCAGATCTGAAGCGCATTGAAAGCTGTGACCTGTCAGGTATGTGGTATGAAGTTAAACATTTGCGGCAAAGTGTTTGCATATATAGGACACCATTCCCACTTTGATGCTGACCCTGGTAACCTTCATGTCCACTGCTGCCAGTTCTGTGTAGGCACTCAGGACAGCAATTGCTGGTGAGCTCCCATCTTTGATGTAATTGGAATAAACATGTCTGTAATGATTGACACCCTCCAAGAGAGCCATTTGACTTTTGTTGTATTCTGAAAGCACGTCTTGCAAGATGAGATTTAAATAGGTGTTGCCAGTCATGGAACCCCTAAATCACCTCTCTCGTGCCCTTTTTTTTTCCTTATGGTTTGAAAAGTTTGTGTACTCTTCAATTTTTCTTTCTCTGGAGTTTTCAGCTCAGTAAACCAAGGTAGCTTGAAAAAAGCAAACAGAAGGAAGGTCAATGTGTTTTCTAATATGAGTAATAAGAAAGTTCATCTGGAATCCCATTGTTGGAAGACAGTGGAGAGATGTCAGTTCACTGCAGTTTTCCCGTGTTAGTAAAATAAAGCATTAATTCACATCCATACCAATAAGCACCTCATGGATCTTAGAGAGCACTTTTTGTCATTGGCTTTTAAAAGCACTTGATAGTGCTGAAGAAGTGGAGAAATTGTGTTGTAAGAGGACATTCCAAAGTAAAATGACAAGATAGAAAAGCTTAATGTTATGCAGGTATGCTGAAGTGGTATGCAAGAAAGAGAGAAGAGGTATCAAAAAATATTATATGTTGTCACAGCTAAAGAATCAAACCTTATAGGCAATGTAAAAGTAGTGGACAGCTACAGGATTAAAAGAAAACTATGTTTATGAACTAGAGGAGATATGTCATGTAGCCAGAAAACTATGGTTATATTTGATCCAACTGAGCTCACTGTAATTTGATTCAGTGAGCTGTTAGTTTTTAAATGAGTCAACAGCATATTTTTATTTTAAAATACTTTGCAGTCTTACATCACAACTTCAGAAGAAATTTCACAACCAAAGTGATGTTGATTTAAATTACTTCCTCTAAACGGTATTTTCTGAGCAAAATACTTTAAAATGGGCATATGTTAGGAAAAGTATTTTAGCATAAACTTAGGCTGCTGAATAATTTGGACCAAAATTGTGTATAGTATCCTTGATGCCGATTAGACTGGTCTAGATACCCTTATTCCATTGTAGACCTGGGGAGATGACATGGTTATGGAGGTTTTTGGAGCTGGCGCTGCACCCTGATTATCAGCATCCTGCTAAATCATGGAATAACCTGAGATGTGCAGGGCTTAACTTCCAGAGAGAGATGAAAGAGCTATAAACATGTCCAACAGTTTCCTTGACAAGGTTCTTGAATTTTTCAGTTGGAGTTAAACTGAAAGTTGATTTTAAGCTCTTCTAATTTAAATTCATTGTCCACTGTGCTATCATTATCTGCCCAGGTAAAAAGTCACTCTCCCTCTTTATTTATGAGCCCGCTTTAAGTACTCTCTGAAAGGCCACCATCAGGTCTCCCCAGAGCCTTCTCTTCTCCAGGCTGAACAACTCCAGCTATCTCAGCCTGTCTTCATAGGAGAGGTGCTCCAGCCCTCTGGTCACCTTCGTGACCCTCTTCTGGATCTGCTAAAAGGTCCATATCTTACTTTGCAGGTGGTAATTTCATGTGCAAAACTAATAGGACCTATTAATGTTACATTCTCATACTTGGCTGAGCTTTAGATAATTTATGCATCAAATTAGCTCAATCTGGTTCTCATAGTATTTTTATTATGTATCCAGATTCTATAATCTCATTTTATGTAGATATTAAAACCTTATATTTTTTAAATGCAAACACATAAGGTCTTAATTCCAAAATGAAATATGAGGGGAGAAGCAAGCACCAAGTTACGATTTTGTTTTGATTTTTCATTTTTTAAATCAAATATATCCAGTTATGTAGGCATATGCAGGGTCAAAATGGTTTCTGTGAATTAATAGAATAATTTGGAATCTCTTGTTCACCCTAGAAAAGCATAACAAAACCAATGAAATGCCAGTAAGTGTAGGGTATCACACAGTAGAAGACTGCAAGTAATTAAAGTAAAAAGCAGTAATGAATGCATTTTTACTTGACCTGATTTTTACACATTGGGTTAGAGCATATTTTTACACATTTTTGTAAAGCAGAAAATCTGAGCATTTGATAGTGTTCCTATTTAAAAGCATACCGAGTTACTTAGAGTTTGGGTTCTCTGATTATTTACTGAATAAAAGGGAGAAGGTGAAGAAAGAAGTGTGGCTGATAGAATATGAGCTTTTCTTTTGTGATCATGTATCTGTGGTTGTCACATAGCCTGTGACAAGGCTCTTGCTTTGCATGGTGGGTGTGTTTCATTTGAGTAATGGCAGTGAAACTAATTGGTTGTATTTCATTCTTGCTTGTAGATTCCAACAAAATGAACTGCTTGGTGTGTCAGTGTATTGTAAAAATGTTGGCCTAAGAGCTGAGTCTGAACCAGCCTTTAAGGACGGCTCACAGATGCACATAATGCATGTCAGTGTGAGGCTGATCATGGCTGGCTGACCAGGCAGTGTATGCAAGGAGGAGCTGTGTTTTGTACTGTATCCACTTACCCTCATGATATGGCAGCTGGTTGCATTTACCTGAGATGAGACTGAACAGCAGAGCCTTGGGGGCAATGGCCTTATAGATGACTATTTGCAAGGTTTGGGTTGGGTTGTTTTGTGATTTTTTTTTTTCTTTCTTTTTTTTTTTTAAGAGATGACTTAAAAGTTGAATGATGTAAGACTAGTCTGTGTTTTTGTTGACCTCAGGTGCTAACCGCGTGACCCTGGAGGACTCCAACATTCTTCAGCCCATGGGACTCACTGTGCTGGGGAATCACTTGTACTGGATCGATCGTCAACAGCAAATGATTGAGAGAGTGGAGAAAGTGAATGGGTACAAAAGGACTAGAATTCAAGGCCGGATTGCTCACCTAACAGGCATTCATGCTGTGGAAGAGCTTGACATGGAAGAATTCTGTGAGTTTATTTCGATATCTGATGTGTCTCACTCTTGGTCATTGTCTTTCAAAGTCCTCATCCAGCTGAATATTTTGATAGTGTTGCCCAGTGGGCTTCAAGTAAGTCATGGAGTGCTTTCAATTTGGCCAGTTAGGATACTGGAAGAGGAGGAGAAACAAGTTCCTTGTTCTTGTTGAGAAGAGTATTGCTGCACAGCTGCAATATGTGACACCATAGCATATAGTTACAGTCTAAAAGCTACTTAAAATTATGGTTGGTAATTTTGTAAGTACCAAGTAAAACAGTCTTGGAAAAACCTTTAATAAGATACAAAAGGATTGTACTTGCCTTTTCTCCAGGGGTTTCAAACTCCTATGTAAAATATGACTGGTCTGAGTTGGCACAATGGATGATGTAAAAGCCTCCAGCGAGGGAGGGAGAATGGAAAGAAGCTCCTACAATGAGTTGTGCCATGGAACAGAGGTGGAACATTTTAGGTGCTCCCTTCTGAAAAGGATCATGCATGCAGGATGTTTTTTTTTCTGGACTAGTGGTCCAAGTCACTGTGATCTGAGGGAGAGTACAGAAACCTCTTAAAGTAGTCACTCCTCAAAGTGACAACCTACAGCTCCTCCTGCTTAACAAGAGTATAAAAGAGAATATAAAATCACAAATAAAACGTGGGAGACAGAGGACTCTTTCAACTTTGTTGTCTGTGATGAGTTGTCTTATGTAGAGAGGGTACATTTGTGTATAGTGCTTTAATTTTCAGCAGAAATTATTCCACTTCACAACAAACACTCTGTGTCACATACATTAGTGTCTGCAATGGCTGAAATTACCCAAACTTGCATATGTGGGTAAGCTTTTACAAATAAGGTAATGTGTTTAAACTGTATTAGATTCTATGTGCTAATCATAACCCAGATGTTTCTTTCACAAAACCCAGGTTTTCTTCTTCTTGGCCATTTCTCATATTTTTTATAAATTTCAAAGGTATTACTGAATGAAGCAAGAATTTTTTCTTTAATTCTCAACACTGTTAAAAAAGCGCATTGAACTGAAAAATCCTGCATTTGTCTTCCTAATAATTTGTAGTGAAATTTTGGTTACTCAAAGAGAGGTTGTTTGTGAGTGTTTTTTGATTTTGATCTAGCTAGAAATAGTTATTATTTCTTTTATGCTATGTAATACTTTCTTGGGTATGTTTCACCAGCTGTTCATCCATGCTCCCGTGACAATGGTGGGTGTTCACACATCTGCATTGCCAAAGGGGATGGAACTCCGAGATGTTCATGCCCCGAGCACCTTGTGCTTCTACAAAATCTCTTAACATGTGGAGGTGAGTTATGTTTAACAGTGCTGTTAATCAATTTGTATCAGAAAGGTGGGGGTTGATGTTTGCATTCCAGTCCAAAATGTAGATTTACACACAGTTTTCCTATACATGTTGTGTTGCATCATGTGTTAAAATAACCTTTGATTCTCCTACCAGCTGTTTTCTGCTTCAGGTTTTGGGCATATGTGACTTTTCATTGTGAGCGGAATATTCTTGTTTGACCTTAAAATACTTTCACCCTCTACTGAGGTTTTTATAATTGTATGATGTGACAGGTTTGTACTTTAAACAAGTGCTTATAAGATGTTGCCTTAACCTGTGATGACCTAGCAGCACAAACTGTGCACGTGACTCCCACGGTATGATACTCCAGTCTTTCAAATTAATTTGGCCTCATAATAAGAAACACTCTACTGGCTAGTTATTCAATGTAGGCTCCATTGCAGTTCTTTTTAATTAAGCTAGCTGCCCTCTAGGCTTTTCCTCTAGCCTTCCCTTTCACAATCACAGGATTTTTGAAAACTGTTAACATTACAATTGCAGAAGGGATTCAAAACAAAACAAACGTTGTTTCTTTTTGGGAGGCATTAAATCTTAAATCATTTGACTCTCTTGGTCCTCTTGACTCCTTTCCATGTATTTATTTTGCTGTGGATTTCATTTTCTGGCTGAACTCTGACCTCCCATGGGACAGTCATTTCCATGATAAACTGTTTTCTTTCCCATGACCACAACACACCATGTGGTTTTAGAGTAGTGGTGGTTGCATCAGGGGGGAGGGTGGATCAGTCTAATTATACTTCTTGCTGTGGTGGTGTTGCACAACAAGGCCAGCGAGAGACTCTTACATTCCACTCCTCTGTATCTTCAGCTATAAATCTAAAAATTCAGGCGCCTCCATTTCAGTGTCTGGGTTTTTTTATTCTAATCCTTCACTAAGCCTGCAAAAACTTTTTAGCCTATCTTGTCTGCCCTAGTAACAGCCACTAGCCAGTGTTTCAAAATAACTTTTTGGCTGGAGAACATTTGCCCATGTACCCTTATGAATGCTTTTGTCCAGTGTTTAAATGTGAGCTTGTGCTTGCCAAGTGCACCCATAATGCAACATTAAATGTGGCTTTAAATACAGAAGTAGTAATCTGTTTGTTGAATTACCTAAACAGCACACATATCAAAATTTAATTCAAGAATTATCTTAATGTGTGCATCTGGCATCTTTATCTTACCTACTGCTGTCAGGCCACTGGCTGTATTTGTAATTCTTATGTTGCTACTCCAAATAACCATAAATGACAAAAAATCATAATTTTTTTAAAAGACCAATCAGATTTGTGTTTTTATTTATTTTGCTTTTCAAGCTCTTGATTATACTTGAGTCTCATTCTTGAACATTTCTCCTTAATGAAGGAAGGACAGCAGCACTTTAAAGATTGCTTCCATGTAATTGCGTGATTCTAGGATTTTTAACACCACTCTCAGAAGAAAAGTTACTCATACAGAAGTCTTGCCATTGGTTACAGCTAGAGAAGTTTCCCTTATGCTGGGTTCTTTCTCAAGTCCATTCCTAAGCCTGAGTTTTAACAAAAGCTCATTGGATTTTTCAGAGGGAGTGTTGCCTTTCAGTGTCAGAGCACACCTCCAGCTTGCTCTTACTGTTGTCATAGAGAGGGTGTGGTGTGGCACTTTGTTAATCCAAGTGGTGAAGCATCTTCTTAGAGCATTAGCTGGCAATGGCAGCTCTGGGGACTGGTGACTGCCTCTGTTCTCTGATTTAATTACATCACAGGGTTTGGACCCAACTTTTGAAAGCAGTGGAAGTGTGTCTGTTTGCTGCAGGGGTGTTTGGAATGGGCCCCTCATTTTGACCATAACTAATTGCTACTGATAACAACTGAATGGACTTACACATTGTCTGCTTCTTTTACTGATATCAATGGTCAAAAAGTGGTGCTAACTTGCTGTATGTAAGAATTTGGACCATTTTTTGCAATAGATTCTTGATCTGAGTTGCCTTTACCTTCTGACTTTCTGATGAAAGCAGCTATGAGTGCCTTTTCACAGCATACTTGTTGCATCTCTGTATGGGGTTGGAGCAGCTGCCTAAAGCTCTGGTCAGTGCATGATTGCGACTTAAGCAACAGTGTGGATGTGAAAGGACTGATACCAGGATCTTGGGATCCATGAAAAGTCAAATTTGAAGGAAGTCTCAGCTTTGTTAGGTCCAACAAACAAAAAAGGCTGTGCATAATTTTCAGTGTTTTGTAGTGAAAGAATATCAGATTAAGTCTGCTCCTTTGACTACTCTCTGAACCTTCACTGTCCTGCTGCTCAAAGACTTTAGAGCAAGAGGACTTACCCTAATGTGTATCAGTCCTTTACATATATGTTTTTATCCATTCATACTTTTCAATTCATATCTGACTTGGAAATTTGTGGAGAAACCACAGAAAAAATAAATAGATATTGTACAAGTAGATATTACATGTTTTAGGTGTATTCATTGCCAATTAACCCTAGTATAATTGTGGGGATTAGAGTTGTTTAGTACGTGGCTTGCAATCAGAAATTGAGTATTCATTTGAATTTATGTGTATGACAGTGTCTTCCAAAAGGTGGCTGTTAGAGCCAAAAAAAGTGTTTGTGGAGTTTTTGTAGTTCCTGTCCTTAGTTCAGTGCTTGACTGCTAAAGCAAACTTCTTTTATCAGCACACATCCAATTTTTGTTATGAAATTGGTAAAATTTCATGCCCTGTGCAAAATCATGTTTTTCTCTTTGCTGGAATCTTGAAAAAGTCTGTCACACTTTTACTGTGTTGTAGGGGCTCAATTTGAATATAAAAATGTGATTTGTTTTCTCTTTCTCCAGAACCTCCGACTTGTTCTCCAGACCAGTTTACCTGTGCAACTGGAGAGATTGACTGTATCCCAATGGCATGGCGCTGTGATGGATTTCCTGAGTGTGACGACCAGAGTGATGAAGATAGTTGCCCCATATGCTCTGCATCCCAGTTCCAGTGTGAGAAGGGACAGTGTATTGATGCACACTTGCGATGCAATGGGGAAATTGACTGTCAAGATAAATCTGATGAAGCAGATTGTGATAGTAAGATTAGTTTTCCTAAACTCATGGTTCTAACATAAGCATCCATTTGAAATCCTAACTCTTCTTGAAATACATAGATACAAGTCCTTTTTGTTGTGACAGAGGTTCCTGAATATAGATAAGAAATTATACAGGTCTACATAAGATAGTATGGACTACATAAGGTTTTATAATATGCCAAGTTACTGCATTTTGTTAACATGTCAGTTGATCGGCTACACTTTGTTAGTTGTAAGAAATTCTTGCTGATTTGATCTCAGTTTTGCCTCAACAGGACTGATTTGAGAAAGTATAGGGAGTTACTGGATCAGAATTTCATTTTAGCCCCAGAGTAGGATGCATAACAACAAGAAGGAAGAATCAGAGATACGCAGACTTGCAGTTTACCCACAGCAGCAAAGAAGGTGTTCTGGTGCCTACCTGATCGTAATATAAAACGCACTGCGCCTTCATGTCTCACTTCTTTTGGGTTTTTTTAAGAGGCTGAAATGCTCCCATTTTATCAGTACTTAATCTTTTCTTTCTTTCTGTGCAGCAATTTGTCTACCCAATCAGTTCCGATGTGCAAGTGGGCAGTGCATCCTCCTGAAGCAGCAGTGTGACTCCTTTCCAGATTGCATTGACGGTTCTGATGAGCTTATGTGTGGTGAGATGTCTTTTCTTGAGATTCGAGTGTTGTGTTCAGGCATAATGTCCTACATACCTATGCAGAACCCTGGTGTTTGCAGAGGAATATTCTTTCAGGGAAGTGCAGTGAATCTTGGCCAAATATTCTGACATTTGTTGTATTTGCCTACTAAACAGTCATGCTCTTCCATGGGTCTGTGCAGCAAAGGAAGGCGAGCTTGCAGCATGGTGTAGCAAGCCTGAAGTGCTCTTATTCTAGGTAATGCAGGGACAGCAGTAGTGAGGGTGAACTGAAATCGCAGTGCTAGTTCAAGCTAGTTCTAAAATGCTGTATGGGATACAACACTGCCTTTTTCAGATGGTTCTTCATATCTGTGCTTAGGGGAACCTGATTAGACTCTGCTCAGTACAACCTTGGAACTTGCAGCACTGTTGCTAAGCTTGGGGTGGCTTTTAAAAATGCACAGCCCTATCCAATGCAGTTACAGGGTCATTACAGTGGAGATTAATTATGTGGAGGAATTAGCTTGCGATGAACAAGTGTTCACAAGAGACCACAAATCAGTCTCTAAAAGTGCAGGTGGGAAAAGAATGTAAGGAGAGACTTTGATTTTTTGGGTGAAATATTAACTTTGAATTCTCCTGGCAGTAGGTATATGCAAGTTACAGATATGCTGATGGCTTGCTCTAATAGTCCTCAGAGAGTTTCTTATTTTGCAGTCCAGAGTGGACAGTCAAATACACTTGCTTGGTTTCCTCTTGCAATTTCCATTTTTTTGCACCACTGGGGTGATGACTAGTGCATGAAGTTTTCAAGCAATGGAGCAGATAGAGGGAGCATTTAGAAGTGCACAAGTGGTTTAGCAAAATATTTGGAACGTAGCACTTTAGAATAAAAGCAAATAGATGTGCTGATCTGCCTGTGGTTCATTCTGAACAAATACCTTGGTTTGGGTTAGCGTAGAGAAATGCTGCACTTACGTTGCCTATAGGACCAACCTTAGCTGATTGCGAAAGTTTTAACATCTTAGAGTCTTGTCAGGTTTTGAGGCACCAGTTGTCAGAATCTGTGCCATGCTGGGATGAGAAGAAGGGTCACCAGGTTTGGTCCAGGGTAACCTTGTTTTTAACTTCCATCTTCATGGTGGATACTGCAAGGAAAAGAATATTTCATGGCTGAGAGTAGTGAAAAGGAACCCAAGTGGTGAATAGAAAAAAAGGCTAAAAGAATGGAGACAAAAGGTTTTGGAAATTTCAGACTGAACATACTTCTCCCACATCTTCCATTTATCTCTCAGCTTTCACCCAGTTTCCCCAATTCCCTGAATAATACAAAGCCACTTCTTACTTTTTTTTCTGGTTTCTTTATACACTTGGCAAACTTTGGTGCTGCCAAGTTAATGCAGCTGTTTCCTGTTTGCACTTTGGGTCCAGTCCTGCAATTAGGTCTTAAGTGATTTAAATGTGTCTTTATGTAGACATAAGATTGTCCCCTCTGGAGTCTCTTTGTGGAACAGAGCATTCTGTGGTTTCCCACTTGACTGAGGGAAAGAAGTCAAGTAGGGAATAAAAATGATTGCTACCCTCTAGATAAGGATCTTGCATTCAAAAGAAGCTAGGTTTGACCAAAATGAGATTTGTATGTTTTAAAATAGCTAATTTGGGAACACGTTTTAATTTTGGCTTTGCCTTTTTCTGGTATCATAGCTGAACTAATCTGACTGTTTAAAAGCTAGGATCCTAGTTGACATAAAAGCTGTCATGCACTAATAAGTGTGAAAAGTTATAAAGACTTTAAGACAGCAATGAATTCTTGATGCTGAGCTGTTAAGAGTTTATTGGTAGATCTTTGTATTTCCCTTATCTTCCATCTCAAATTTCAGTTGTTTTTCATTCCCTTCCACTGAAGTGGAAACCAGAATCACCAGGGAAAAATTTTGTGAAGGGAAAGCTTGTATCTTAGATGAGCCCTTTCACTTCTAACAACTTCATTAAGGGGGAAGGGGTCTATAGCTTGAACTGAGCACATAAAATTGATAGGCTTTGACAAGTTTATTTTGATCTTTTCACTTTTTGAATATATCTATTTGTGTATGTTAAAAAATAAAATTATAAATGTGTGAATCACATGGAAAAAATCACTTTCCCTGAAGAACATTGCATATGTGAAAAACCGAGAGGTGTCAGGTTTATCTGGCAAGAATTTTTAATATGTTACTCATAGTCAGGGAGAGATACAATGCGTAGCTCAACTCAGATACTGCAGCACTTTTTGTTATTTAACATGGGGCTATACAGTGGGGTAAATAACAAGTAGAAAGCATTTGACATATTCTGGATTGTGTTTTCCTTCCAGTTTGTAAGGCCTTTTTTTTTGAAAGCAAGTCATATTTTAGGAAGGAAAAGACCTGTATTAGCTAGGAAGACACCCACTGCTTGATACATGTTGTAGCTTCCTTAATGGTAATTTTTTTGTGGGTTTTTTTAATGTTATTGCTAGTCCAAATGGCTTTTGAGAGAACACATTCCTGATGAAGAACTTAATATTTATAAGCATTTTATGTCTTTGACCCACAGATTTTGAAGGGGGGAAAGAAAAGGAAACTTCTAGACTGTTGTTAATTCTTTTATAAGATGAATTGCTAGACAAAAAGTAGAGCCCTTTGCTCATACTGCTTGATGGAGGGGGAGAGGAGTCATGAACTCTTGTGCATTGAGTCAGAATATATGGAGTTAAAGATCCCTGCGTGTGATGCAGATACTTTTAAAGACACCGTGTGAATGATTGTGAGCTGGTTTGCTGCATGAGCTCCAGGACAGCAGCATATATACTGCTCCATGCTTAATGACCTCCTTTATTTTTTCTCTTCTCTTTCCAGAAAAATCAAAGCCAGCCTCAGATGAGTCACAGCCGCACAGTAGTGCCATCGGTCCTGTCATTGGTATAATACTGTCACTTTTCGTCATGGGAGGAATGTACTTTGTTTGCCAGCGAGTGGTGTGTCAGCGCTATGCTGGGCCCAATAGTCCTTTTCCCCATGAGTATGTCAGTGGCACCCCTCATGTCCCTCTTAATTTTATTGCTCCGGGAAGTTCTCAGCATGGCACTTTTACTGGTAAGGATGCTAAGGATCTTGGATCTAATTGTCTGGATTTTGAGTTTTACAGATCACTCAGAGTGCTAGATGAGGAGTTTTTGAAGAGGAGAAATTAGATGCTGATCTGCTCAGAGGTTTTGGGATAAATTTGTCATTTGGATCAGATACGTAAAAACTATTAGACACATTTCATTCGGCATCTTGCCAGATTTTCAAAAACAATTTTCATGCCAAGCAGCATCTGAACAGGTGTCTGTCTTTTTGATAGAAAATGTACAGTATTTTGCCAGTGAAAACATCCTCTTTAGATAGTTCGCTCTGGTATACGTAATAAACCCTGGGCTTTGTGTGGTACTTTTTATGCAAGGCCTAAAGTAAAACAGTGTGAAGAGTAGTGAACCACATGCAATATTGGAAACTAAAAATGCATGTGCCATTCAGTGTTCTAGTGGAAGCTCTGTTGATTTGTTCTTTGCGTCTTGTACTCAGATGTCTGTCCTGTCCATCAAAGGTCTTTACACAGTTTTGTCCCGTGTGCTTAGGATGCATATGTTAATCCACAGTGGAAAAAAGCAGAATGAAGAAGTGAAGCAGCTTAGTTTACTGTAGCAGCTTAGCTTACTGTAATACAAAAAAGTCGGGGATAAACCTCCCGCACCGAAGTTACAACAGCAAATGTGGAAGAGCTCAAGGAGTCTTGGGTGGGGTTTTATAATCTGGCTGCATGTTGCCTGAAGTGTAATGAAAACATCCCCCTCAGTTTAGCACATCTCTGAGACAGCTTTGCTGTTTGCTTTTGGACAAAGTATTTATTCTCTCTCTGTCTCAGTCCTACATCTGTAAAACTGCAAAGCTTCTCTAGCTCGCAAAGCACCCCTTTGGAGAAGTGCATGCAGCTACGATGCTGACATCGAAGGAGAACTTGAAGTATAAATAAAAGCTCAGGATATTCACATAAGAACACAGAAGCCTCATATAGACATCAAAATAAACACTTAAATGATGTACCTCAAATTATTTTACAAATGTAAAATATATTTTGCATAGAGGAAATAGCAAATTTTTAACTACAAAGCCCTGAGAAGAAAGAATATCTCTTCATATTTTTCAGAAAGCTGGAAAGTAAATGTTCACCTGTAAACCTGCCAGACGAGAAATCTATACTTCAGAGTGCCTGGAGTCTGCTTTTCATGTCAGCTGAAAATCAGATAGATGATAAATACAAATGAAAAGATATGGCACTTCTGCATATTAAACAAGCTTTTGAGATGTGCTAATTGTTGTTTTCTTCTAGCCGTGGCTTTGAAGATAGCAAGATACAACTTAGGTTTATCTTTTCTTGCACTATAATGGTGGGGTCAGCTATTCCTGCTTAAATTGTGTTACTATGGTTATCAAGAGGGTTTTGTGGTAGGAAATAAAATCAGAGGATGAAATCATTGCAGGTGAAATCTTTACAGGGGTGTTTTAAATTGAACTTCACACTAAAGCTTTTGTAATTAAAGCAAGTATCCATGGTCTTTGTCTATACTTCTGTAGGTGCTAAAAACCAAGTTGTCATTCTGATTCATATTCATCAAGTTTTTTTAATCCATATTGCTATGACAAGTTACAACAACTTAAAATATTACCATTTATGTTACTTCTAAGGATAATACATAGATTCCTAATACCATGGCATTTTCAAGAAAGAGATATATAGTCATGAATGATGATTACAAATAGAGTTACTGTGCTTGTAATACGTATTTCCTGCATCTGAGAAAAAATCTGAAAACTTCCCAAACTAAACTCTTCTATTAGCGCTGAATAGCATGACAGGAAGAAGCTGAAAATGAATTTTCTGAATTGAGTGTATTTTGGAGTAAAACATATTGGAGAATGTTCTTTTACCTGTAAACCGTAATTCCTTCCTTTTGTTAAGCTGATTTTCAATTTTAGATGTGATTATTTTCAAGAAAAATAGCTGGGTTTTGCAGTTGTTCGTGCACTTGCAGTTGAATTTCTCGGGATGGAAATGAAAACTTTGGAGGTCTCTAGCTTGTTTTTCTTGGGCACTGTATAATGCTTTTTTTACAAATGCCTCTTTGTTTGTTTAATTGGAAGATTTCTTATTTAACAATTTGGGTGAAAAGTTTGAATCAGCTGCTCTGGAGATTCCTTTCTTAGCAGTGTGAGAGTAGATTGTGAGGAGTTCAGTGCTGCAGTGAGACAATAGATGGTCTGAAGGTGGGATGTTTTCTTTACAAAAAATTGTGTTCCATGTAATCCTGAAGGTTTTGCATAAAACACTCTTCCCAAAGTGACAGCCATTATCATTGCACAGGTTTGCAAAGCTATGGATTTGGTTTATATTTTACATTGGTAGATAAAATGGTGTCTTACTGAACCTTGTTTTCCACTCTGCTTCAATACAGGCATCTCTTGTGGAAAGTCCATGATTAGCTCCATGAGTCTCATGGGAGGAAGCAGTGGTGCCCCGTTGTATGACAGAAACCATGTTACTGGAGCCTCTTCGAGTAGCTCATCCAGCACTAAAGCCACTTTCTACCCACAGGTATGTCCTGAAGGTATACTTCTGAGTGAAGTATCTCCTGCTTCTGAATTAAAGAAAGATGAAAATTCATGCTACTAAATAGAATGTTCATAACTGTTATTCTTGAATGTTACTGTTTATGATATATGGGCCCAGTTCAACATTCACTGAACATCACAAATGGGCATTGTTGTAGTCCATCAGGATTATACAGTTTTATATGGTGTCCAAAATGGTTTGTTATTAGAGTGATACTCAGCTGGTTTGTTCCTGGACAGTTCTGTTCTTCCCTTGGAGATGCCACCTCCTTTGTTCTCTGTAGAGTTTGCTGTCTGTGGCCCAGTGACATTCTGCACTGCATAATGCTGCAGGCACACATGGAATAAGGCAAACAAGACGCAAGAGGACTGGAATGCAAACGCATATGAAATAAGCTTGACTGGCTGTTTAGATAAAGTGTCGATTGTTGATTCAGAAAACCAAGTGCATGCACTGGGGGAAACACTGGTACAGCAGTGGAAAACAGAAGTTACTTTGGTTGCATTTTCTGGCTATAATTGAGCTCCATTTCTGACTTTTAAATGTTAGAAGTGACAGAATTTTAGTTCCCCATGTTGCAGTTTCATGAATGCAAAGATATATAGTAAGAATGGCAATTCTCTGTGAATATGTAGGGGAGACATTAAAAGGTTACTGTTTGCCAGCATTTTGTCCTGACAGTTTTTCTCCTTAGTGCTTCTGAGCAATACATTGACTTTTTCATTCACACCAACTGCCAGCATCGATCTGCCAGCTATGCAGGTGATTTTTCAGCAGTATTGAATCAGGAGCCTACATGAATGTGTGGGTATACATGCATTTGTGTTTACAAGTAAACTGCTATGCTATATGTGGGCATTTTGATTGATAGTGTTTCAGCAAGTGACAAAGGTGCTCTCTATCACCTTTTAGAAGGACAACATTGGAAAAGAGAGGTTTGTGAGCTTATCTGTAGATAAGGTAAAATTAGTTACTTCTTGCATTGCCTTCTCTGTGAAGCCATCAAGAAGCTAGTCACAGCTAGCAAGACATTTGGATTTCAGCAGTCCTCCTAATTTAGCTTGTCTCATGCTTCACCAGTGTAACATGCTGAACAATTTCATGCTAGTACCCAACTGATGTATCAGTGCCGCACTAAAAAGGATGAACAGAAAAAACACTGATCTGCCTGTGTGATTCTATGGGATCTGTGTTGGCCAAAAGGTCAACTCTTCCATTTGATTTCTGGCCTAGGCTAATCTGACTGTTGCTGGGAATTCTTCTTCCACACTTTCCATTCTGGGCTATGTCAGCCAGGGCCTGCAGGGAAGATATCAGCCTTTCCTGCATGAAAGGCGTGCTGAATTCTTAGAAGGTAGCTAAAGTTACATTAAAGTTACTGCTTTATCCAAATGTTTTGCTAATTTTTGCCTGATAGCTAATTACCCAGATTTATGTGAATAATCAAAAAAACAGATCTGAGCATCTGTTTGTCTTGGCTTTTTTGTTTTAACACATCTCTGTGGTACTGAGAGATGCTCCAGTGAATAGAGCCCAGAAAAGAATTGATATCAGTGAAGGTATGCCGGCTTACATACGTGAGAACCTGGCCACAGGCATCCTGGCTGACACTGTTTTCTCTATTTAATCTTAGTGTGAAGTGGTATTGATTTAGCTCAGGGTGTTAGTAGCAGTGAATCCAGAAGTAGCATACAATGCTTCTCCAAGGAAAAGGATTCCTGGAAGATACTCTTGGGGCAATTACTCATTCCCCACAGCTGGCAACGGGTGGTATTCAAGCTTGTCTCCCCTCATATGGATGTGGATGCAGGGCTTGTCAGTATTGCTAACAATGGGCTCAACTCAATGGTCAGAAATCATTTTGCTGCACAGTGAAGATTGAAACAATGATCTCCACTCCAGTGATTTCAGATTATTATGGGAAAAGAGCAGAGACAGAGGAAGAATGGTCACTGTGGCAGGCCAAGATTTGGCAGAATGCCCAGGACAGGCAGTGTACAAGATGCTCACATCAGCAGTAAGGCTCGATCAACAGCAATGGTGCAATTTTCCACACTGGAAGGGGTGAAGCATTCTTCTCGGGTTTAGGCCAATGTCCTGCAGGCCGTGTCAGGGGTTCTGCTTCCTGCTAGGGGAAGAAGGCTAAATTATTTTGAGTCGTGCTAAACTTTTTTTCTTGTGTGAAGGTTACCAGCAACCCTGTATATGCACACATAGGCAGGCTATAATTATTTTTTAGCTCATAGGCTTTTTGCATTGTGAACTGTGCCAAAATGATATGTTTAAAGAACAACAGTAAAAATGAAGTGGCGGATGGAGTTGCATTAGTTACAGTAAAGGAACTTGGCTTCCCGACCCTACTATTGACTAGGGGTATGTTTAGGGGCTGGGAGTGAAACATACTTTTTTTCCCATTAGCGTCTGCTGAGGAAGGTACCAGTCCTTATGTCCAAGGAAGTGCACTAAGGTTCAGCAAAACTGGGTCTAATTTCCAGCTTTGCTGCAGTTGTCCAGCATAGTAACGGATGTGGCAAAGAAGAAAACTCCCTGCACTGTGAGAACTTTGAAGGCCTGCACTGTACCTAAGTCCAAAGTAAAGTTTTGTAATCAACTTTGCTGATCTTTAAAAACGCATTAGCCCATCCAAGCAGCAAGGACAGGAAACTAGAATAAGGATGAGTGACAGGATGAAGGCATAAATAAAATTTTCAAACTAAATAAAGTTGTATAATTAACTCAAAATTTCACACTTCTTTTTCCTCGTCTTCCTAGATCTTGAACCCACCTCCTTCCCCAGCTACTGATCGCTCCCTGTATAATGCAGAGATGTTTTATTCCTCAAACATTCCTTCAAACACAAGATCTTACAGGTACAGTTCAGATAAAAAGGTTTGCTAAATCTTCTATTGATCTGCCTTTAGTTTTGGGTCGTAAGCAAAATGTTCTTGTTCAGACTTTGTTTAAAAAATCCTTTCCCTCTCTTAATAAATGACCATTCAAATTATGTATGCTATATTGCTATGTAGCAGTCACTGATCATCCTGTGTAGAGAAGATTGATGGTTGCTGTTCATTTCCTCAAACTTATCTTAAAACTCTTTGATGAGTCAACCTATTTATTAGTGACTGGGCTAAATGGTCACGGTGGTCTCCTATGGCAGGTTAGGGGCTGGAAGAACGTGCTTCTGGCTGAGGATAGTTGTGCCAATCAGATTTAATACAGTTCAGATGCTTCTTGTTGGATTTCTCTGAAACCCTGGATTACAGCTCACATAGTATTAATGAGCAGGCATCTTGGCTGAGCACACAGAGCTGTTCATTTTCAACCTCTTTCTTTTTTCCCCAGATTGCAACTAATGCCTGTGCTTTTTCTTTTCTTTTTTTGTTTTTAATTTTACAGGCCATACCTTATACGAGGGATAGCTCCACCCACAACCCCCTGCAGCACAGATGTCTGTGACAGTGACTATACTACCAGTCGATGGAAGGCCAACAAATACTATATAGATTTAAATTCAGACTCAGACCCTTATCCCCCTCCGCCCACACCTCGCAGTCAGTACATGTCGGCAGAAGAAAGTTGCCCTCCGTCTCCTGCCACGGAAAGAAGCTATTTTCACCTCTATCCCCCTCCACCCTCTCCTTGTACAGACTCTTCATGACCTCAACAGAAGGAACTTTTCCTGTAAATATTTTAAAATATGAACAGATTTAAAATATATATTTTATGATTTAAAAATAAATCTGGGTGGGAATTAAACAAAACTAAATGTGAATAAAAATGGGTGGGAGGGACGGGGCTGTGAAAAATTGTACAGAGGAAGAATATTTATAAAATTGATTTTTTTAACTTAATTTCCATTCTTTTGTGCCATATTTGCTTTTTTGAAGTCATGTAACTGACTCAGTCTCCAAAGGATTTGGGGAGGGAATGTTGAGACTTTCTGCATTTTTAAGTCACCTTTTGACATGCAAAGTGTATGTAGTTCTTTTTATTAATGTGAGACAAAAAAACAAAGTGGCTGTGGGAAGAGGAGGTGTCTAAAGAAAGATGCAGGTTTATTTATAGAGAAGAAATACACATTTAAGTCCAATTGTCAGTATCATCCCTTCACCACCACTGGGAGAAAACAAGCATGATCACAACCCTTAGATGCTTCTGTTTGCAAGTGAGCTGAATCCTTGCCAGCAGAACTTGTGTGCCAAGACCTGAATTTGAAGCCTCCTTCTCCATTTGCTTAGCATTGAACTGAAAGAACACTTCTTTTGGCCAGACCTTCCAGCTTAACTAAACCCACAGGCATCATGTCCTACCTCATGTCAGTACCACTCTTCTCATGGCCAATTCTGTAATGGATTCAAGTTAACTAAGATAACCAGTCCTAAAAAACTTAGTTTAGTTTCGATCAGTTCCCCTCTTGACTGGGAGAATGGTAGCAGAAGCAGTTGTATTGACCTGTGAGTGAGAGCAAAAGTCAAGTTTAAAGTGGTATTTAAGATAAGAGAAATGCCCAACAAACTGCAGATTTGGTCAGACTCACCATTTTAATTGTGATGAAACCAAACTCCTCGATCCTTCCTTGTGAAGCTTTCATGACTGTCTGGGAAGAGGCTGTAATAGTCAGCTGCTTCTCAAAAACCAGTGCTAGTTTTCTTTTTCCCACAAGTTCAGTAATCACTGTGCAAGGTGATCTGAGATACTCACCTGCCTTGATTTGTTGAGAGAATTGCTTCAAATCTTAATGCCCATTTTCCAAAGTGGAATGATGTGGTCACTTGTATTCGTGTGAGGAAAGTTTTTTGGGTTTTAATCAGTGTTTACAGAAAATGGTATCTGCATAGCTCAAATGAAAAAAGTATTCAAACAGTTTAGTCATATTCAATAAAAATTTGCTACATAGTTCAGATTTAGAAATAGACAGAAAAAAAAGAATTAAGGAGGGAGAAAAGACAAATACTGTTCCTATTTGTGTTGAAATAAAAAAGATAAACTCTAATACAAGCTGCTGTAACCTAAGGACATCAAGATCAGCAAATTGTTCATGTTCCCAAAATAACTCCTTTGGGAATGGGGGAGCTAGAATCAGATCCTTTCAATTCAGAAGATAAATTTTTGCCTTGATTGCTCTTTTGCTGTAGTAAAAGGTATTGGATATTGTTACGGCACTTTATAAATTCAGCACTGGTGATGATAATGTGAGTGCCTACTTGAGACATCTGAGGGAAGTTCTGAATATGCAAACTTGCACCTGTTTCTGCAGCTGCTGAATAACAGAAGTGTTGGGCCTGTGACATCTTTAATATCGATGGCAACAATGAAAACTTTTCTTGTTTGAACTTAAATTGTGCTTGGGTTTGGGTCTGTTTAGCAAGTTACTTGAGAGCACATCAGAGGAACCCTACAACTCTGGGAGTGAGGTCTTCGTTGTGGTGGTGGAAGGGCTGGGACCACAGTGTTCTGGTCTAGTTTGTGTTTGTTAGTCCAGATCTGTTCCTCCCGTCCCCACAGTTCAAGTATAGGATTTGTGCTGTCATTGACTGCTGTCACTGAAACTCTTAAAGTAGGTTTTACTATCTTTTACTATCTGTGTCAAAATTTCTACTTGAGAAATTAGGCACAAAGAAGTTGCCCATAAGTTTTCGTAGAGAAAAGTACAGAAATGGAGAATACAGCACTGGAGTTTAAGAATTGATTCTTTCCTCATCCCCTATCAACATTAGTAATTTGAAGGAAGCCATGATGGGCAAGGTCATAGTTTGTTACTCTGGGGTGACTTGACAGATCTCTGAACTAATGATTTGGTGAAAAAAAGCAATTCTCATATGATCATGTTTCAATTAACTAAATTAGCAATATAGATCTGCAGGGTATTTTATGAACCACAACAGTCATATAAAAGAGTATTTGTTCTGCATTAAAGCAGTTGGAAGTTCAATTTCATATCATATGTAATTTTCTGCATGATAACTGTTCACTGTTTATAATGAATTCATTAGTTGTTTCAGTTAAAATTCTAGCTTAGAGACATACCACATTAGTTTTCCTGTATTCCTGTGATAACACTGGATGCAAAATTACTTTGATTTTTTTTTTCATTAAACCACTGATCTTTTTTAAGAGCCACAACTATAACAATCCTAACCACTTTATCTGAAGACTTGTATCCTATTACAAACCTTGGAATTGAGTCCAAGAAAATGATCATTCTTTCTGAGAGCTAAACTATCTTACCGGTCACATTCTTTTGGAGCTTAGGTGTTCAGAAGGAAGAAAGCACTTGCTGAAAGGGGTAAATAAAGTGTACATTTTTATTTCAATTGAACATTCATAGCCTCTTGCTGCTGATGTTTGCTGAGAAATTGCCTCTTCTAAGACATTTGAAGTTTGGTGATCGGAATCTAAGCCCCACGCTGCTCTGTAATACTGACATTAAAAGCCTCTTCCAAAAAACAATTGTATACCAGTTTAGCATCTTAACATTTAAATGCTAAGTATTATTTTTGATTGCTGTAGACTACATACTTTAAAAGGATTACTGCACTCCTGGTGTTAGAAAAGTCCAGAAAGAAAATTTGAGCGACAGGAACTACTACTCTCCAGAAATAACCCCACTGTGTGCTTAGTGGTTTCTACCCTGTGAGCTTTCAGGCTAAAGCATAGAAAATAGGTGCTATTTTCTAGATCAGGATGAGAGAAAGAGCTTCAGGGAGTCAGTGAATGTGTGTGAGAAGTTGTGGCAGTTCAGAGATGAATAGGAAATATGGCGGGGAGGGAATGTTGTATTTTGGTGAGGTTTAAGCATAGTTTTAATAATGCAAAAGTTTTCTGTGAGAAAGTTGGCTGAAATATTCTAAGAGTTCTACCCTAAGTACCTGCAGAGGGTGCATGTGATTTAACTAGATGTGTGAGCTTGTGAGTACTTGAATCAGTGTTTTCAACCACTATTTTCCAAGCCCATTATGATTGCATATTAGCACTTGAAACAACTCAAGGTGTAGTACAGAATGGTGTGTGCAGAGCAAGTAGTCATGGAAAAATGATGTGGTTGATTCCATTTACACTTAAAGGCCAGATATCCTAGCAGACAAGCTACCTGCCTTCCAGTGCAGTCATGAAAGCAGCCACTGGGTCATCTTCTCTTTTATAGAATTTGTCCTGTCTGCAGGGCAGATGTAGCAGCAGTGTGATGCTGTAAGATAAATGGACAAGTAATCAACTTCAACAATGAAATATTCTGTAATTTCAAGGAAAAGTTTTGTGTAAATTATCACAGAATTATAGCTGGACTTTACTTCAGCTGGACTGGTCAACAGGCACTGCACCATTAAATTTGCAATGGAGGTCATGAATTTGTTCATTATCGGTGGATGAGTTTGAGGAGACTTCATGAGCACTATCCCAGCTGTCTTACTTAGACTTCTTACTCAGGGTTCTTCTGTCTGGACAGATCACTAAAGAGCACTTAGGCTAAGATTAAGCTAAATCTGTATGTATGACAAATAATGTTTTCTTCAGGATAGTGTCATAGTACAAAATGTTCGGTGCCTAAAAATGAGATTATGCCATTATCAGCGTATTCTAAAGAGAAAGACAGAAATTAGGGGGAAAAAAAATGTCTTTTGAAATAATGGGATTGATTTTCAGTAATAAACCTTCATTTCTGTGGTTTGCAAAGGGTACAAGCACTTCCCTAAAAGTTCTGGTTCTTTTCAAAGTAACAAAATGGACTCTTCTCTCAATACCTGCTCTACACACTTAGGATGAGCTTTCTGGAAATCTCCAGGCCTGTTTACCCTAGATCTGTTTTCCATCTGGTAGCTAGAAGGTCATATGGAAGATCTAGGACTCACCATATGCTCCCCATTTTATGCCAACTGGTGCCTCTTGGATTCTGGGACTTTTGGCATTCTGAAGCTCTATGCACAGCAGTGAAAAAGGATTTGGAAGAAGGAGCACTCAAGCAGGGGCTGGTCAAGCTGGGCTGGTGTTGTTCCTCCATTGCCTGCAGGGTGAGATCCCTTTGCTAGAGAGAGCTCTTGTGCTACCCTTCATCAGAGCCCCTAAAGCATGCCATAATACTTTACAGGGGCACTCAGTTAAACTTCACAAGGGGTCTGTGTCCTGTTTGCTTCAAGCATTTTTGGAAGCAGTTATTTTCTGTCAGTCATTTTGTTGGGGTTTATGTTGAGTCAGTCCAAATAAGTAGCCGTGCTTACAATTGTATCACAAGTGATATCCATTAATGTCAGGAAATGAAAACAGAAGGCAAGCATGTTCCCAATAATTAATAACACACAAGTCTGCCTGGCATGGAGCCCTGAATTAGAAGTAACATATTTGTTGTTACAGTGCTGAAGGACATTCTATAAACGTCCATGCTTGAACAGAGCCTTAGACAAGCCACTGTCAAAGATGATAACTGTTTCCAGATCAGTCATTTGGTTGTTTCTATGTTTGTTATGACTCCATTATGAATTATGAGTACAGTCCTCACTGTAAATTTGTCTTGTCTATAGAAAATTCATCAAAGGCTGAATTCTAAACTGTGAGAGGTGTCTCCTGTTTCTGCTGCTGTTCTCTTAGGTACTGCAACACTCTCTGATCGTCATTATGTGCAAAAACCCCTTTCTTCAGCTGCTGTGAGTTTAGCTAAACGGCTTAAGGGATTTACTATATGTTAAAAAAATTACTAATGCACATAGATATTTTCAGTCTTGTCAGGTCTTCTAACTCTCCTTCTTGAGAACACTCCAGTTTGTGTAAGTGGTGTTTTTCTTTGATTTGTTTATTTTTTGAGGTTGGTCAACTATGTTGTTGGCCTTTTCCAAGAGGATCATACCCCCTGTAGCAAAAGGAAAAAAAAAAAGGAAAAATTTATTTTAAGTCGTTGTTAAGCCTGCTGATAGGAAGGAATGATGGAAATCAGTCTGATATGTCTTCTGCATTGCACAACAAAATCCTTCAAAATTCCATGCCCTGACATACTGACAGTACTCCCAGCCACCTGCAATGGCAAGCTGCCACATCCTGGTTGTTCCCAGCATGAACCACTGCCCCTATGGCAGCCCACCTCTGCAGTCAGGGGCTAGGTTCTCACCAGCCAACACAGAATCCAGGTGGATAGAAGACCACAATGGCAATTCCTAAATGGGCCATTTTATATTGACAAAATACATGCAGAGAATGTGCTTAGAAGGAATATCAAAGGAGAAAAGTAAGTTTGACAGCTACAGTGACAGAATATTCACCGACATTCACACCTTTAAAAAGCAAATACTCCCACTGATGCACCTTTCTGTAAATAAGAATGATGCTACTTTCGTGACAGCATTCCTGGGGTAGCTGTGTTTGACAAAGGGAGCAATATTCCAGTTTGCTTTGTACAGAGATCCTGCAATCTGTAAATAGTTGTAAATGGAATTCATCAGCCTGTGGAGATAAAACTAAAGCTGTTGAAAGCAGGAGAACTGCTTTGCTGTTGTACGTGAAATTTGGAGGGCACCTAAACAAAACTCTAACCCAGACCGCTTTCTTACTTACCTACTTGTATTGCAATTGCTGCTATTGTAAATGTACATGAATATACAAAGAGTACCAAGAATTTTTATGATATAACCCACACATAATCTTTTTTATATTTATATTAAAATGTGTATTCTGCAAACAGCCTAATAATTACAACTTTATATGTGTATCATTTTGTAGCATTTGTTACCTCAAAAGACAACCAAACCCAATACTTCAGTGCCTTGTGTATTTTAAACAGATTAATGTATAAACTGGGAAAAAAGAAATGTGTATTGTACTCCGCTGGGTTTAACAAAGCTTTGTATTGTTGTTAGGGTTCTCTTCAGTTAAAATACATACAACCACAAACTGTGGAACTAACTGAAAGCTTACAACTTTGGAGATTTTTAGAGCATGCATGTTTTGAATTTGTAATATATTGAAATTTCTCTCAAATGCATTCTTTCAAGTTAACTTTGATTTATATATTCATATCTATTTCAACAGAAATCCCAATACCTGTCAAAAATACATAGCATTTTTTAAAATATAAATGCCAGTAACTGATACTTACGTATTTGGGGATTAAATTAATGCTGTTTTCAGCTTGTCACCATTTTCATTAGAGCCATAAAATCTTTCTTGTGTTACAGAAATTCTTTATCAATTATTTTTCCAAGCATGGCCTTCTAGCATACAATTGACTTGGTAATACTGTCGTAAAAAAACAAAACTTCTTTGAGGCTGTCATCACTTCAGACTATCCTACATTAACAATTTTCTGATTGTGAAACTGCAATGTTTCTTTATGTTAACAAAACCAAAGGCTTGTTTGAAGTAACTGGTATTTTGTATAAATATTTGTACAGATAACAGACTCTGTATTTGTACTATAGATTATGTGGATTTTGTTTTATAATAAATACTTTAAAAAGATTTGGTTAGCAGCCCTTTTTATGAGCAAAGCTGTTTCATCACCTACAGTAGAGACAACCAGCCATATAACAATTGTTTTAAATACTATTTAAGATAAGGATAGCGTTGCTCTCCCCTTGGTTTTAATTTTAAAATGTACAACAACAGCAAAAACAAGAAAGTAGAGGTTGACTGGAAAACCACCTTTAGAATTGCAATTATTAGCTAGCTATAGAATTTACCACAAGCTTATCAACATAATGACCTATAAAAATTGTTACACTGCATAGGAATAATCTCAAGTGTTTTGACTAGACTAGATCTGGTCTGGTTTTCTTTTTTAATTGTATGGTGTCTTTTAAATGGATACTATAGGATGTCAAAGCAAGCTTTTAACTAATGGCTTTTTTTTTTGTTTTTGTTTTTGTGAACATACTTGTAAACTAGTTCAGTCTAGTTGAGTTTTGATTTCTGCAGTCAGTATTGGTGGTCTCAGATTTGCGAGATTTGCCATTTAACCTAGAAGCCAAAATAATTTTTGATCTAGATACCCTTTCTCCTGCATGCTGGTTAGATGAAACTCAGAATTAACTCTTTCTGAGCAGTCATCAGCAGGCCTGGTGATGTCCAGTTACATTTGTTTGGACTTTTCCAGGGTATATGTCATGAAGCAGAACTCCTGGCTATAGCTAGGCTTTGTCTCCTGAGATCTCAGGGTCTTCACCTCTTGGAGTGGACCCTGTCTGACACAGTGGCTGGTTGCAGGAAGGTGTTTGATACATGTATCTCACACAAGGAATACAGATTTCCACGTAGCATACCCATCATTCCCATTCCTTAAGTGCCTTAATGCCTGATGTTTCTTGAAACTAGAGGAGACACTATTTTCTTTTTGCTCCAGAAAAGCTTGCTCAGCTGTCTGACTGGATCTTTGTAAGTCTTACACTCCCACAGATTCCTTAATGTGTTAATTGGGAAATAAAGCTCTGATATATCATTTGTCTGAATGGAATTTGAATATGCTGCCAGGACCAAACCTGTGGTCACAGGGAAGGATGCCTGATTCTAAATCAGCCAGTTCTGATCTTTTACAAAATTGCCCCAGCTGTTGTTGTTTGTGGCAGGGCAGATAAGGTGTTTGGCTGATTTCGTGTACCATCACCAAGGATTCAAGTGAATAACTAATTTCATCTGAATACTCTAGGAAGTGGTTAAAGTGGTTGAAATTAATTCTGTCACAGCATGGATGAATCACAGCTGTGCTAAAGAAAAGCTTGGTCCTAACCTATTCAGCCATATGGATGTCCTTCCATACTTCATGCCAGCCTCAAAGAAACTTGGAGTGAAATGCTGCACATCAGAGCAGTGTTGAAGACCTACGTTACAGACCCTAAGAAGGGTAAGTAAGCATGAGTGTGATAGTTTGACCTTTGCTGGATGCCAGCTGCCCACCAAACTGCTCTATCATTCCACTTCTCATCAGGATGAAGGGAGGAGAAAATAATATGGAAGAAAACTTCACGGGTCAAGGAAAAGGGAGTTTAATAAAGGAAAACTTATGCAGAAGCAAAGGAAAACATAAAAAATATTCTCTACTTTCTATCAGCAAGCAATGTTCATCTGTTTCCCTGAAAGTTGTGTTTAAGTACAGATGGCCATTGCTCCAGAACATAAACATCATAAATGACTAATGCTGTCCCTTTCTCCTCCTTTCTCTTAACTTTTACTGCTAAGCAGACATCATATGGTATGGAATATCCCTTTAGTCACTTTGGGATATTTTCCCTCCCAAGATCTTGCCTGTCCCCCAAGCCTACTAGAGAGGGGAAGAATGCTGGAGGGACACCCTTGGTGCTGTGGGAGCATTGCTCAGCAGTAACCAAAACAGAGGGCTGTTACCAATACCTTTGCAGCTGCCAAAGCAAAACACAGCACTGAGGGCTGATACAGGGAAAATTAACTCCTCCTCAGCCAGACCCAGTGCAATGAGGCAACTGTGGCCAAAAAACCCACCTAGAGTTACAGGCAGAAGAAAGTTCTTCATGAGCAATTTACTTGGATCTGCTCGGTTTGGGTTTTGATGGATTCCTCATGGAACACAAGAGCTGGAAGAGGCATGGCAGGGACAGGATGAGGTCTTGAATTTCCTCTTGCAGTTGGAGACTGGTCTCCTGTCTGTAATTAACGTGAATAGTAGGTTTGAAGGTAGAGTTGGCTTTTGGGATAGAAAAAATATCAACAGTTTACATACATTCTGGACAGCCTGTAAAGACAGGATCTCTGCTTGTCCTAATTGAGGTTAATGCCTTCTGTTACAATTTCCTGAAGGCACAGCTATTGTGGCAATAAATCTGTTCTAAGGGGTAGCAACAGCTTTAACGATTACTTAGGGAGTGATATTTTTTACTGAACTTCACGTGGACTAGAAGGGTGTAAGAAGGACTCACGAGAACAGTGACAATGCTTTCTCTTGTATTTTAATTTGACTTAGGCTATTATTACAGGTTTAATTAGAACTTAACTCTTAGATGATTTCTCTCACAGAGATCTGAATTCCTTCTAGGTTGTAGGAAAATAGGTTTAGTGCTTATGTTCATTTTACTGTAGGCATTGTACACAGGCAGTCATTAAAAATGAAAGCATTCAAAATAGAATTTGGGAATCAAAGGCTCCAAAAATTTGTCAGTTCCCATACTATACATAGCCTGCAGCATTAGGAAAGGTTGATATCCTTAGCTTCTCTTCTCTACTGTAGGTTGTTGTACAAAAAGCCCAGGTAGTGGGAACAATAGAGTGACAAGAGTTCAATTGTTAGATTCCCTAGAGCTAGAGTAGGAGAAATGCTCATATAGGTGAGATGAGGTGCCCTCAGCTTCTCTTGCACAGCAGCTGTCTATCCTTTGCCTACAATTACAGGGAAATGATAAGGTTTAGGGTTTGAAATAATAAACCTAGTGTTTCATTCAGTAGGATCCTGGAGCAGGAAGAGTTCTGACTGATAGTGGCAAACATCTGGTCTCTCAAAACTTTAGTTTCCCTGGTCCTATATTAACCTAAATGCTGAGAACTGATCTTAAACAAACAAAAAAAACCCCAAAACAACCAACCAACCAAAAACCACAAACAAAAAACCCCAAATAAACAAAAAACCCCAAACAGTTCCCATTCAGTTAAACTTTTTAACTCCTGATATGCCACAGGAGCCAGCAATAAACTGAAGCCCAGGTGTTTTACATTTCTCAACCTTAATATTAATCCTAACCCTTACAGGAAGGCCAACAAGGAATCCTGGCAGAGATGTGAGTATTTTATGAGCTCTAATCCTCGTTTTTACTCCTTTGCTCTGCAGTTCTGGTAGGTGCATCCAGGAAATACTGAAGCATAAAGTTAGGGGCAAGGTATGCAAGCAGTCAGAAGACCTGTTTGTCACACAGTTCTACCTGGCTCCTGGAGAACAATGTTTCCTGAGTTTGTTCACACACAGCATTCATCCCCCAGGTAGAGTTAAACAGGGTTCAGCAAAATTCAAAGTTTGAGAATCTAAACTGTAGAAGAGTATACTGCTGTATCTGCACAGAGTGAGGCAATACATTTAAGTTGAAAGCTAGACTGAATGGGAACCTTCTTCTCTTTACTAGGACCAGACCTGAAAAATCAGGAATTGGTGATGAATGAGATTGAGGAATATGTGCATTCTGTCCTAAACTGAGCCTTGTCAGAGATAGTGTTTACTGAGACAAGTATTTTGTCTCATTTTGTGAGTTGGTATCTTGTTTCCACCTACAGCTAAGGGTAGGTTTTGTGAATTGAGCACTTGAAGGTTCTAGTTTATTTCCAGCTCCTACTGGATTTCTAGGGATACAGCCAAGAAGAAAAGGCTTAGAATCCTGGGAACTACCATCTTCCGTCTTGCTCCAGAAGTGTTTCTCAGAGGTCAGGCCTTATAGAGGCAGTAGCAGGTGCAGGAACACAAGTTTTTCAGTCTTGCAACAGACGACTGGATTTCACTGCCATGACTGCAGCTGAGATTGGGGAAGAAAGACCTGAAGAGGCACAGAATAGCATTCTAGCTTGCTCTCAACATACGGAGGAGGGTAGATGTCAAAGGAACAGCATCTTTTCTTCCAATTTTGCTAAAAGGTTATTTTGGACTCTGCCTAAAGGACAACAAATTGTAGTCATTTTCAAAGGAATTTTCACATCCTTCACATGTTTCATGTCATTCAAGGTTGTTTCAAGCATTTGAGTTACCTCTTTTGAAGGTGTTTTTTTATTTATTTATTATCCTTTATTTATTTTTGTTTTTCAATTGGAGAAGCATGTTCTAACATGTCAACCACTATTTGTTTTAAGAATCTGTCAAATTATGGTTTACAACCAGGCAGGATTATTCTGTGGTATTTCCACTGTAGGGGTGATATTCTATAGCCTGTAATGTAAGAGATCAGACAATTCATACTTCCCTACCACAGCTGTGAAAAGAGACACAGAAACATCTATCTGTCAAAAATCAATCTTCAGTGTCTAGAAACACTGAAATCCTCCGTACTAACAACAATTTGTCTCAATTAAGTGAAGTGGTTTAGTTAGAATCAGCTTAAGTTTTATATAACTGCTGACTCTTGCCTTACTGGTCCTCTTTCTCTCTTTGTTACAAAGCCAGTGCCTGTCTGTGATCACAAAATGATAAAGGTTGGAAAAGACCTCCAAGATCATTGAATCCAACCATTAACCTGGCACTGATAAGTCTACCACTAAACCAAGTCCTTAAATGCATGTCTCACATCTGCATGTCTTTTAAATACCTCCAGGGATGGTGACTCAACCAGTTTCCTGGGCAGCCTGTTCCAATGCCTTACAATCCTTTTGCTGAAGATGTTTTCCTAATATCCAATCTAAACCTTCCTTGACCCAACTTGAGGCAATTTTCTCTCCTCCTGTCACCTGTTACTTGGGAGAAGGGAACAACCACCACCTCATTACACCCTCTCTAGACTGATAAGACCCCCTCAAGCCTCCTTTTCTCCAGGCTAAAAGCCCCAGCCCCCTCAGCCACTCCACACCCTTCACCATCTTCATTGCCTTTCTCTGGACCCGCTCCAGCATCTCAGTGTCTTTCTTGCAGTGAGGGGCCCACAACTGAAACAGTATTTGAGGTGCAGCCTCATCAGTGCCCAGTACAGGGGGACAATCAGTGCCCTAGTCCTGCTGGCCATGTCTGACACTTAGGGGGAAACATAGATGCTAAAATATGCAAAAATACCTTAGAGCTTAATGCTAAGCAAAGCCACAAGGTGGCACAGTGATCTGCAGTGAAGAGCTGCTCACCAAACCATTCCCCAAAGGAAACTCATCTCCAGAGCTGCCCTTTTCAGGGAACTACCCTGTGTGCATCTACCCCTGCATTAGATTGCATAAAGTAAACACTGATGGTGGGTGTAGCTCTACTCAGAGCGAGATTTTTATTATAGAAAAAGCTCTGCTATAGAAACACTTACATGGCAATAAACATTTTGCTGCTATTGCTTTTTCTCAGCCCTAGAAAATGTAACAGTAACCTCCTCTTTTTTCTGGTGGAAGTAACATCTCTGCTAGGCAGCAGTTTGTTTGGTGCCTGATTTCAGAATTAATATCATGAGACTCATGCAGATTTTCAGAAGTAAGTTAATCAATCTGTTTATCCCTGCATTTTCTTCTTTGGAGGGAAACATAAAAAGTAGGGAAATCCAGAGATGAAAATCAGGAAAAGGCACATTCCCAGAAGGAACAAATGATCTTTTGGGGGAGGGGAAAAAATAGAAAGGGGATTTCCTTATAGCACTTGTTTGCAGAGACACCTGCATGTGGCAGGGACATGGAGAGGAATTAGCATCACCAGGAAGAAGCAGCACAGTAAAGGGAATTATCAGCATGTCTCTTTTCCTCTCTTCTCATGAACCATAGAGTAAGTACAGACAATTGGAGCTACTTTTGTTTGGTGGCTGAGTGCTGTTTGACAGCAGGTGGAAATAATTTCTCTCATGTAGACTGTTTTGCTCGTCTCTAACAGGAAATACGGTGGTGCCCACCCTGCCCACGAACAACCTGGTCCTTTGTCCTGGAGCAACCCATGTTTTGCTGTTTACATCTAACAGAAAAGATGTGTGTCTTGCTTGGTGTTAAACAGTTCTCACAATAGATCCTTTGGTGTTGCTGAAAATAGATAGCTAGCTGTCTGGACACATATATATATACACATTTGCTCCCCTGTATCTCACTTCTATATTGTTCCTTTTTTAAGGTTATATATATAAAATCATTCCACATATCTCTCTAGATATGTATTTACAATTTCTACATATGCTTAGATGTGAGTGTTTTGGAATCCTGGGGAATTAGCTTACTATTCTTGACTCCGTCAATTCCTGCATATATCCTGAGTCAAGCCAGATTCTCATGTAAAAAATATACATTTATTCCCCTGTTTATCACTCTGTACTGTCCCTTTTTTGAGCTTTGCCCCATGCCACAGGCTTAAATGGCTGTGCTGAGCATCCTGTCCTTTCTGAAGGCTTCATTCACAGGGCAGATCAGGTCTCAGAGACACAAGTATGATTCCGTAGGGTCCCAAGGCTGCTGCAGGAGCTGGAAGAGCTGTAAAGACCTAGACTCAGGGCTGGGTGCTTGAAAATAATCCATTCAAGCAAAGCCTGCTCCTGACTGTGCTGTTTATTGGATGTGTAAGGCCAGAGTTTAGTTCAATAAGAATGAGAACAAATTTCTGGAGCTGCTTTGCTTCTTCTTCCAGAGGGCAGGGACTTGCTTTGGGTGGCCTTTCTTTTTCTACTTAATGAAATAACTAAAGGCTTCCTCCCCCTTGCATGGGAAATCAGAAGTTTGAACTGTCTGTGAACTCACGCCCTGTACATGAGGTATATGGAAATGCAGCAACTTATTACTTAAGTGGGAACAGGTAAGTAGTCAGTCCTACTCCTGGCCCCTGCCGTTAACTCCTTCTATGTGGGAGCTTTCACCATAAAACTTCACCAGAAGTCTAAAATGCATCAGCAGTGTGGCAGTATGGCCATATTCTCACTCCATCCCACAAGCTGAGGTAGGTGAGTACCTTCATGTGGGCTGCTTCAAGGGGAAATGCCACACTTCCCCCTCATGTTGGACCATCTCTAGCAAGAATGGGCAGGACTGCCCAGTGAGAATTGATCTTTTTGGCTGCAGCTTGGAGGTATAACAAAAAAAATTACTGAAAGGCATCTCTCTTGCATTTTTTCTTTCCCAAACACTGTACATCTTCCCCTGACCACGAGAGCCTGAGACAGAGCAATTATATTCTTGATCAAAACATGCCACCTGCTGTTTGTTAGAAGGGAGACATATATAGTCAATAAAGCCAGTGCATAAATTAACCAAACTAGAAACATACTTGCATTGCAAAACCAGCCAAAGGTCCTGGATACCACAGATTAGAGTCTTCTCTTTGCCACTGTGCAAGAATCATCCTGCAACACTACACTCTCGGAATCATAGAATCATTAAATTTGGAAAAGACATACAAAATGATAGACTCTAACCATTAGCCTAGAACTACCGTGTTTGCCAGTAAACCATATCCCAAATTGCCACATCCACATGCCTTTTGAACACTTTCAGTGATGATGATTCCACCACTTCCCTGGGCAGCTTGTTCCAATGCCTGACCACCCTCTCAGTGAAGAAATTTTTCATAATATCATATCTAAAGCTCCCCTCCTGTAACTTGAAGCTATTTCCTCCCATTCTATCACTTGTTACCTGGGAGAAGACACCAGCCCATGCCTCCTGACAACTACTCAAGACTGATAGGATTCCCCTGAGCACCCTTTTCTCCAGGCTGAACAACCCCAGCTGCCTAAGCTGCTCCTCATAACACTTTTGCTCCAGACCCTTCTCCAGCTTTGTTGCCCTTCTCTGGACTCGCTCCAGCACATCTCAGTGTCTTTCTTGCAGTGGGGGGCCCAAAACTGCACACAGGATTATTTGAGGTGTGGCCTCACCAGTGCCAAGCACAGACAGAGGATCATTCTGCTAGCCACACCTTTTCTGACACAAGACAGGATGTCATTGGCCCTCTTGGACACCTGGGCACTTTCCACCAGGCAGCTTTTCAGCCACTTTTCCCTTAGCCTGTAGTAGCATTACATGAGGTTAATGTCACCCAAGGGCAGGACCCAGCAATTCACCTTGAACCTCATACTGTTGGCTTTATCCCATGGAGCCAGCCTATTCAGATGCCACTGGAGAGCCTTCCTACCCTCCAGCAAATCAATTCTCCCACCCCACTTGGTGTGCCCTGCAAACTGATTGAGGGTGCTCTTGATCCCCTCATCCAGATCATTGATAAGGACACTAAGCAGGACTGGCCCCAGTACTGAGCCAGTAAAGGTGGTCTGCTCCATGATATTCCCTGGCACCAAGGTCAGGCTGACAGGCTTATACTTCACCAGATCCTTCTTGTGACCCTTCCTGTAGATGGGCATTACATTTGCTAATCTCCAGTGAATTGGGACCTCACTGGTTAGCCTGGACCACTGAGAGATGATTGAAAGTTGCTTGGCAAGCTCTTCCAGCAGCTCACTCAGTATGTTTGGGTGGATCCCGTCAGGGTCTATAGACTCATATATGTCTAAGTTGTGTAGCAGGATGCTGACCATTTCCTCCTGGTTATGGGGGCTCCATTTTGCTCCTCATCTGTATATTTGAGCTCAGAGGACTGGGTACCTGGAGAATGACAGGTCTTGTTATTAATTACTGAGGCAAAGAAGGCATTAAGTACCTTAGCCTTTTCCTAATCCTTTGTCACTATTGACCTGCAAATCTGCAAATGCCATGGAATAGCAAAGCCAGAGCCTGGACCACCTTACAGACTTCCACCACACCATCCAAAGCCAAAGCATGTAAGTGGCACTGCCTGGAAGAGTCACAATGCAAGCAAACACCCCTGCTGCCTCTAGCTGATTATTTCTAACACAGAGCATGGAAGGGCTTAGCCAGGGCAGGAGAAACAGCTGTTGAAGCAGATTACAAGGCAACATTCAAGGTCTGCTTCATAAGAATAATGATAACAGAGGAAGCCTCTGGGAGGAGGCGCTGCCTGTGTAAAAGGGAAAATTCTGAGTGGAGAGCCCTAGAGTGGTTAGGCAGTTGTAAGAGGGCAGAGAGGTGCCCCAGGACTTTCCAGCTGGTACCTGGGCCTGGATGGCTTTTGGGAGTGTACTGAGATGACCTTCTGTAGCACAGAGGAAGAACTGCAACCCCCTTTGATGTCCTGTGTGTAGTCCCACTTCAGCACTGCCTCCTGGATTATCTGCCTGTTGCTACAGAGTGGTCCCCATGGTCCTAAAGCAGTCTGCAGGACAGCCACAGGTCCCTGGAAGAGCTGGGAGAGAACATATGCTCTGCGAAGAAGGAAGGAGGGAAGAAGGGGTTAAAGGACAGAGTGGGGGAGGGGCTACAGTTAGCAGATGTCCAGTGCTGAAAAGTAGGTCACCTATTTCTGCCTGGGGGGCAATTTGAAAATCGACACTACATCAATGCACAAACAAAGCCCAGTAATACAGCAAGGAAGGTCCCTTGGAAGCCTGACAGAAACCCTCCAAGTAAGTACACACAGCTCCTCTAACACACCATACACAGCTATTAACTATGATTGTCCAAAAAAATTTATTTTTACCTGCATATACATATATACAGTCACATAAGAGGAGAGGCTAATGAAAAAAACCCCAATGAAATGAAAAGCAATTTCTCTTATTATCAATGTACAAGTCTCGGGTAGATGTGGATTTATTTCCAGGTTTTTCTCTGCAGAAGCCTTATGCACATTACTTAAGCCTAGACTCTCAAGACTAAGTACTAACTTCTGTTGATGCCTTTGTGAGTCCTTGGAAGAGAGATCCTTGCAAATACTTCAGAGGCTTTGGTCCTTGGTGTGCCTCTGTCTCTCTTAATATAAAAAGTTTAAATAGCATCACTGAAGCTGGTCAGGTGGTCACCTTAAGGCATTCCCTACCTCAGATGTTGAAATTACATGATTAATTAATTGCAATCACGTACACTTCTCAGGAACCTAATCCCATGCTGTGGGGGCTGCTGCTGGGGCTGAGGACAGATGGGATAAGGAGGAGCTAGGATACAGAAAGTTAGGTAAGTTTCTCCAGCCAGGTCAGGATAGAATCATTCAGTAAGTATTTAAAGTCTCTAAAGTCTCTAATTTATTCAGAAAAAAATAAATTTGAGGACAAATTCTGACTGACATAAAAGCAGACAAAGTATGTAACAATCACTGTTGATTCTACATTACCACCAAAGGATGAAAGCTGTTGGACTCACTGCAACACAAAAGATCTTTCAGGCAGGGAAAAAAAAAATGGACTCATTACTTTGTATTACTTGCTCAAAACCAGAATATTTCTTAAATTTTATGAGTTTTTGATAGTGTTAGTGGGAAACTTTTGAAATATTTCGAATGCTGCAGAAAACACATGGGTGGGGTTTTTATTTGTTTGGAAGTATCACCGAGCAGTTATCAGGCACTCTTCAGAGCTCTCTGAGACAGGATGTTCCAAGCCTAATTTGAAAACTCTTATTTATTGATGTCCTTCTATTTCTTTCACACCAACAGTGAAATCATTCTTTGGAAAGAAGCCACCAGATGGAAGCATCAAACACAGGATTTAAATCAGCTACCTAAACCCCAGACTTGCGGGGGTGGGGGGCAAGGGGTGGGGAGCAAGGTGAGGTCTCTGCAAGGCATTTCCTTTTTCAGAGGTGAAAACGACCTGCAGCAGTTAATTGCAATCACTTAAGGAGCCTAATCCCTTTAATGATCACTCCTTATATTTGCATACACATGCCATATCATGAGGGCAGTAGGTTAGGATACATAGGAAGAGAATGGGGCTGAAATAAAGAAAGCATCTTCATTTTCCTAGAAATACTGTGAAGGTAATTTCTCCACCTTGTTTTTTCTTTGCTCATTTAGTCATCCTAGTTATCAAAGGATAGGCTAGCTGATCATAGTCATCCTTTCTGGACTTGAAACAGGGACATATCTCTTCCCTTTGTTCCTTCCTACCCAGTGGAATAATGAGTTAAAACCAAAGTTTGGCTCTGTATTTCAAGGTTGAAGTACTTAATCTATGTACAAGTTTTCATCTTGTCCAGTTTGGGAGATGTCACACCCTTTTCCATGGTGGAATTGAAGGAGAAGAGAAAAGAGAAGAGAGGAGAAGAGAGAAGAAGAAGCTTAAAGCAAAAATAAGCTCCAACTGCTTGCTGCCTGTGACATGCAGCTGATTAGATGACTATTCCCTGTGTTCACAAGTTTGCCTGGGTAACCCAGCCTGTTTCTATCACCTCTTTCAGTCCCATGCTACCATTTCACAGAAACTCAGCAGTTACTAGGCAGCTGTATCTTGACTGGTTGGGAAATTACATTATATATGCACTTTGCATGCTTGGAAAGGACCTTAATTTTCTAGGAGAAGTACCGTGAAGGTAATTTCTCTAACTTGTTTTTCCTCTGTGCTAGTTTAATCAGCTTAGCTGTTAAAAGATAACATGGGTTTAGGACTATCATTAGACCAGAGTGGTCATGTGGTTATGCTGGTAATTAGCACTGCCACTGAGCTCAGTGTTACTTTTTTTTTTTTTAATAGGTAACTACATAACAGAAACAGTACCCACTGCACATCTAATGAAGCAAAAGAAAAACGAACACTCCCTTTCTCCCAGAGTTTGTATTTTACTACGTCTACCAGCTTTCTTCTCTCATTTCTCCTCTGTGATATTAGTATGAATATTAAAAGCATTTATCTGCCTGAAATGGGATTAAGACACTGCAGTCTAAAATTGCACTCCTGCAATCCTCCTTCTCAGCTGTTCTGTGACCGTTAAGGTATCAAAGATCCCTGGGAGAGCTCCGAAAGGGCCAAACAGCTGACACCTGAATCATGATGCAGAAACTCTGTATTACTCGGCCTGAATCACCAGGAGTTCAGTTTGGTCAGCATCCCAAGTCCTAGGCCTACTTCCAGGATACTGGACGCTTCACAACTCAAGAGTCCTTGGATATGTTTTCTTTTGAATCACAGCTATAGGGAAAAGAAATGCAGATGGGTGCTCCTTCTATACAACAGTCTTAATAAGACTGCAGGATACCAAGCTTCCATTCCCTACTTTTGCCACAGGAATTTCAACCTGCACCTCTCAAATGTAGCTATAACCACCAGATTACAAGCTTTCCTGTGGTGCGAATGTGCTGTCAGTCTCCTATCAGGTCAGTCAGGACCAAAGAAAGATGAGTAGTGCTGTATTCCAGTCATTGAAGGCAACTTCTCTGTATCTGCTCCGGGTGCTGCAAGCGTATTTTGTCTCATCAGTGTTTAATGGATATTAAATTAAATTCTGCTCAACTTCATACCTAGATTTTGGTTTTAGCCTCAGATGTTTATTGGAAACTATACATTATTTTTTTCTGCTTATAGTACACAATCTGTTTAATTATTAGAGCATAATTTGCTTCAGAAGTTAATAATTGAGGTAACCAGCTCTTCTACTGTTCCTGATAATTTCTAAGTGCTATGTTTGGGTGGAAGATAAAGTGTAAACATCCAACCCTTTTATCTGGACAAAATAACCCAAAGGCTCAAGGGAAATCACCCTACATAAATGTGCTATCGGTGGTAGCACCATGGTCATTAGGCTTCCATTTCTGCAGCCATTTTACCATGTAATAAGGTACATGGAATTTCCAACAAATT
This sequence comes from Xenops minutus, assembly GCA_035221455.1. Taxonomy (NCBI): domain Eukaryota; kingdom Metazoa; phylum Chordata; class Aves; order Passeriformes; family Furnariidae; genus Xenops; species Xenops minutus. The sequence continues at coordinate 18,280,592 of JAWWEE010000158.1, forward strand.
ATGTGCCATTTCCTAGTGCTGCACAAACAGCTTTTGACCATACTCTCACTGGTACATCACTGTTTCCTCTGCTCTTTTAGAAAATGGATGGGAAGAAATCAGCGCTTTGCCCACACTGCTGACATACCTTGCCAGCCTTCAGCTCAGAAAAAGTGAGAGCCATCCTACTAAGAGGAATGGGATTGGGACAGCTTTTCTGTGCCACCATCCCACTCTCCTGGCCACCTAGCAGGCTCACACATCCTGCATGCTGGGCCTACACTATGCACTTTGCTGGCAAGTCACCAAAGCTAACAATTTCTGTCTACTTTTTGCTCCCAGCTGATATAGCATGGTTGCTAGTATTGGGCAGGTAGGAGAAAACACATGAGGAGCGAAGAGGATGACCAATACCAATAAAAGCCCTCCCACAGTGATTGACGGGGGATGGCCAAAGCACTCAAGTGAAAATAACATAGATTGGTACCAAAGCTTCCCTCCATGCCTATGCTCTTTCCAGCAGGGACACAGGGATGGTATGGAGGTCCTATCCTACTGCCCAGCAGATTTGCCTTGGAAATGCTAATAGGATCAGTGCTTGAAATGAGATTAGAAAACTGAATTTGAACATTTTGTTTCAACTAAAGGGATTAAATTGTGGGTCTGGTGTAGCCAAACATCCATGTTCACCCTCAGGAGCATAACCATGAAGTCATTGTTCAGAAATGCTCCTTCACTCTTCTTAAAGCTATTTAGTTTTCACGATTTTAATAAGACGTTGGGCTAAACATTAAATCATTAAAATTCCTTAAAAAGCTTTATTCTCTGCTGAACTCTAAGAGGAATAAAGGATTTCATAAGCGCTATGTTTAAACCAGAGGTGTTTTTTTCTTGGCTGACCTTACTCTACAAATATTCATTCAGTGTTAACACAAATGGGGACTCTTTGGTGCAAGGCACTCAGTTGTCCCCTTTTGTCTGTGTCTATTTCCTACATGTAACTTATCAGTGCTCAGAAGACTGAACCTCAACCAGACTAAAAGAGGATAGGCTGTGAGATCATTTTATGCCTGAGGTGATCAAACGGGCAGATATCAGCAGTGGGAAGGTCCACCTTGAGACCTTTATGCAGGTGCTCCCGTTGCCCTGCAGGCATTGGTGCTTCACTGCGCTTGCAAGGAAACCCAAGTGTGCAAGCTAGGCAAACTCAGAAACAGATAACCCTTAGCAGCACTGCCAAGTTGGTTATCTGTCCCTTAGGTAGGTCCCTCCTGCCCTGGAGGTAAAAAGGGAAGACAAAACATTGGTAGGGACAGACCATGGTAGAGCAGAGCTCCTGGCAGAGCTGATGCAAAAACACACCCCACATGCTCTGACATTATAGCTCCATAAGAGCAGACAGTGGTGAAATGTCACTGAAAGGGTACAGTCCCACCTCCTCTGCTCTGCTGTCACATCTAGCACTTGCAGAGCCGTGGGATGAGCTGGCTTGGCAGGCTGTGCCACTGCTTGGGAAGACAAGCTTGTTCTCCAAGGTGTGGCAGAGCTGCTGAGTCACAGAAACCCATAACAAATGCTCCCCCTGGGAACTGTTCAGTGGGGCCCATCATACCCCACCAGCTTCTGGGGCAGCAGAAGCTCTGGCTGAGGGGTAAATGGTGCACAGTGAAGAAATACAGTCAGCATTATTTGATGGGGTGATGGTGACTGAGCAGGCTGATTATTTTTTTTATTTGCCTATATCCCTTTATGCTGAGCAAGTGTCTTACTTGAGTGATTAGTGGAATCCATCAGAAGAGGCTGTCTCTGGAAGTGCCCCAGGCAGCAGCCATCACAAAATTAAGACACTCACATTTGCAATAGTAGCAAAATCCCTGAACACTATGAAGTTCAAGTAACAGACTATGCCTAAAAGTTAGAGTTTCCCTGCCAGCAATAGAATACTACAGCCACTCAAAGCAGGCTAGGGCTTTGTTTCTGATTTGTCTGTAATCACAGGTATAAGAATGGTATGGAAGTCTTCAGATTTGCACACAAGTCCCAGGAATAAAGGACTGGAATGTCACTATTTTGCTTCTGGTTCAGCTTACTGTGTGACTCTGGGCAAATCACTTAACCTCATTTCTCATAACTGTTCAGTAGTGCTTTGAGATCCTCCTTGAAG
>JAWWEE010000158.1:18282744-18376640 GCA_035221455.1 Xenops minutus
GTGTTTCTGTCTTGAAGCAGGAGTGTCCTAGTATTACCAGCTTATGTGGTAATGGTAGTATCACTTGACAGTTGTAGTTTTAAAAAATAATGACACAAAATCAAGATTTAGAAATACATTGACAAGAACTCTATAAGATAAAAAGAGGGCCAGTGATGTCCTAAACCTTTACAGAATTGTGATGGTGGTGAAAAGACCCTTGAAAATGAAATATGTGCCAGTGCAAATATTATCCATCCCCTTCTGAGCTGAGATGCGTCCCTTACTACCAGGGCACATTTGCCCAGGATACAGAACATGTCAACAGCCACACAATTTAACACTACTTAATTGTGAAGGCAAGTTTTATGTTTACAGAAACTATACTACAGAGTTAACTATTTGACTGTTGTAGCTGTTCCACACTCAAACTATTAATCCCCTCTCCAGATACCACCTCCAGCACTTGCTGAACGTTATAAATCTCATCATCCTTTTAACAACCTAATTGCTTGTCCTGAGAATGCCATTTAACATTATACACTCATTTATCCATTATTTGGAACCATTCTTTTCTGTTGACTCTCTGCTCACAGTTTCCAGTGTCTTTCCTACAGACTGTCATTGACAATTGACAATACAACCAGAACTGCCTCTATACACTTTACATTGTGAAATCTCCATTTGTTGTAGTTGTGCGGGTACTCACTGCTAGAACATGCAAGTGGCATGACATAAACAAAACCCCCCCACAAAAAGCAGACACACTGAAAGGAAAGAAAACAAAAAGGAGACAGATAAAATAAATGTGGAACAAATACAGTCTAGAGAGTTTTCTGGACTGAGCACCAGCTGAAATAATGAAAAAAGAAACAAAGTCCCATTTCAGGGTATATTTTTTTTTTGCACATTTTACTAAATAAATCTGCTTGCATGAAAAAGAAAACAAAACCCAGGCTCTACACTCAGAGACCTAACTGTGTTTCTCTCTGTATCAGCAAATACATTTCATGCTGCTGAGTTTTTACCATGTGTTTGTGACACATTAAGATCACATGTATCCATAACTGCTGCAGCTCCACTAACTTATTCAGGCAGAATAAGATGATCATGTGTCTGAGCTGGCAGCCAACAATCTCCTTCTAATGGAAGCAACACACTGGGCTCACAGCTTGGGGAGGGCTTCTGTTCACAGAGGCTTTGTGAAATAAGGATGTATCATCATATACTGAAGGGGGACATGTAGCAGGATAGCTCTCAGTAGGATAAGCATGATGCAACTCTGTCTTTGGGAGAACCAGTAATCCCTACAGAAAGTACAGAAGCCAAACTTGGTCAACTAGTAGGAAGGATTTAGGAATATAAAGAGAGCTGATGCTGTGGCCAGCCTTTTATGCAATGGGCATTATAAAACCAAGCACCTGAGCAGCTGGCAAGAGTTTCTGCTGTGTAACTGCCTGAACAAAGCACAAAGGCCAGGCCATGTGTTAGCCTGTTTGCAGCTATTGTAAATCTGATAGCCACCTTTCCTTTAGAAACAAGCAACTTAGCCTATTTTCTGTATTTAGGGGAACTCTAAGTAGCCTATGCCTTTGAAGTTCTTGAACAGAATACCATTGTGAAGGCAAAGATGTGGACTACCTCTGATGTGCAGGCAAAATTCAATCCTTACTCTGAAAAGGACATGCACAGATAGGTAAGCACGCAGCTTTACCTATTACCTTGTCCCTTTGTCCAAAAAAACAGGTTCCTATAGACCAAGATTTAAGTCCATTCTAGCTTGGCTCACTATTTGTCTCCTGAAAAAGATGCTGCTTTCTACAGCAGTACCCTCAATATTTATGTCTCTTTGTAATACCAAAAACTTTGTTTTAATAGGAGCAGACTGCTGATTGATTTGCAGTGAGATTTAAGTACATCTGTACTGAACTTTGTCAGATGAGCATGTGAAAGATGTGAAGATACATTATTCAAAAGTGGAGCTCTTTTATCCTAAACTGCTGATCTATAATGAAGTCAAAGAAATCTATTGTTTTCCCCTTCCTTCGGTATATGAAATAAACACAATGCTACCTTTCAGTTTTTGTGTGCTCTACATGAGGTGCCTGCAAGAACAACCCTATCATTACACTACCTTTTAGCAGCTGTTGTTTCTTTCCCCATTGAAAATAAATAAGTCCTTGCTTTAACCATAACATTCTCTTCTTGAGCATATTATGACCAGTAACTACCAGAATGAGTATATGTAAATTAAAAAAAAAACAACACACCACCTCATGCATGATTGACACAGTATAAAAGAGAGGTCTCTGCCACCATTCACAGAAAGCACAGCTACCCTCATAAAGGGCATGGGGAACATTAGCACGGTGGAAAACTAGCTTTGGTGAGCCACGGCTGTACCATACCCCCCCTCAGCTACTTGCTTATACACCTTTGATGAAGAGCTGCTAACACCATGCTCTCGCTGTGCCTCGACAGAGCAAGCCTCCAAGGAAGGGAGTTTTTTACAAGCCCATGGTGCCACCCGACACGGAGGACCACAGACTTTCCTGGCTCTGCTACTAGATTGGGAAAAGACGGGGAGAAGACTGGAGATGTGGGAGCTGGAACCTGTGTTTTTTGCCAGTTGTGGGGCACAAGAGGCCGCCTGTTCAGATATTTGTCACCTGAGTTTTGGAATAAAGGGCCTTGCTGCCGTGTTTGGCCGGGCAGGGTTGCATTGCTGCAGCCACAGCCAGCACACTGTGGGGGGACAGCCTGGTCACAGCCAAGGCGCAGCACCTGTCCTGGCTCTAGCACACGTCCTTTTGGGGCACTTTGGGCTGCTTTAGGGCAGATATCAGGGAGAGGTTTGTCACCCTGAGGGCGGCTGACCACCGGGACAGGCTCCCCAGGGCAGTGGTCACAGCACCAAGCCCCACAGAGGTCAAGAAGGGTTTGGACAACGTTCTCAGGTACATGGTGGGATTCTCCTGTGCAGGGCCAGGAGCTGGACTTAGTGATCCTCGTGGGTGCCTTCCAGCTCGTACTATTCCATGGTTCTATATATGAGCAATAGTGCGGCCAGCAAGGCCGGCTCAGCGGTCGCCCCCCTGTACTCGGGGCTGGTGAGGCCACGCCTGGAATCCCGAGTTCAGTTTTGAGCCTCTCACTGCAAGGGGGACAGGGAGGTGTCGGAGTGTGTGCAGAGGCGGGCAGTGGAGCTGGAAAAGGGGGGGTGTTTGGCCTGGGGAGGAGGGGACACCTCGCACCCCTCCGTGCCCTCACGGGGCGGTGGGGAGTGCTCTCGAGTTGTGCCAGGGGAGGTTAGATCGGGTATTAGGGAAAACTTCTTCACTGAAGGAGTGGTCCGGAGTTAGAACAGGCTGGCCCAGGGGAGTGGTGGGATCACCATCCCTGGAGGTGTTGATAAAACGTGTGGCTGTGGCGCTCGGGACACGGTTTGGCGGTGAGCCCGCCCGGCGGTGCCGGCCGTCGGCCGGACTCCGTGGCCTCGAAGGTCTCTTCCAACCCCGCCCATCCTCCGGCTCTCTAAGGGACACTCTGCTCTCTAAGGGACACTCTACCGTGTTTTCGGCGCCGCTCGGACCGGCCGGGGCGGTGCCTGTGGAGGCTGCGGGACCGACCCCCGCCCGGACCCCGCCCCCGCGGCCCGCGGGCGCGCGCCCTGATGACACTTGTGTGTGACAAAGAATCTAGTACGATCCTTCTAAGTTGTTTCAGTCAGTGGATCCTGCGCGCTCTGACCCCGGCCCGGCTCCCCCCTGGCTCCCCACACCCCCCGGCCGTCAAGGCCGCGCGCGCCGCCGCGCTGTTGCCAGGCAGTTTTAGCGCCCGCGCGCGCCCCGGGGGGCGTGGCCAGTGGCGCGCTGGCCAATGGCGAAGCGCGGCGAGTGAAGCTGGGGGGACGGGCCCCGCCGCGGCCTCCGAGCGCCTCGGCCCCGGATTGGACGGAGCGCGTTTATTTTTAAAAGCAACCGGGTGTTTCCATTGGCCGAGCCGGCCGTCTGTCGGGGAGACGCTGCCTTGTTGCCAGGCCGGGAAGGTGGGAGCCGAGTCGCGCCCGCCCCGTGCGTTGACTGGCCAACAGGCAGGCGAGGGCCCGCCCTGCCCGCGCTCGGCCTATGGCAGCCGCGGAGCCCCGTGAGTGACGTTCACGAGCGGCCAGTGAGAGGCCGCGCCGAGCGCAGCGCCCAATAGGAAGGCGCAGTGGGGCGCGGGGGCGGTGCCGGGCGCGGTGATTGGCAGGCAGGGAGGAGGCAGAGGAGGGCTCGCCGGAGCCGCCATGCCCGCCATCTTGGAGAGACGGTGATGGTGGCGAGCGGAGGGTTTCCCGCCTGAGCGGAGGCACCGGGGCCTGTGGCGGGGGACGCGCTGCCGAGGTACGGCCGGCGCGGCGGAGACGGCTCCCCGCCGCCGCTTACGGCGGGCCGGCGCTCCGGCCGCGGCTCCTCCGGGGCGGCGCGGGCCTGGCTCCCGCTGGGCGCCGTGCGGGGGCTCCGGGCGCTGCTCGGGCGGCGCCGGGCCGGGCCCTGCGGGGCCGCTGCAGTGCGGCCTCTCGCACACGCCGTGCGGGCCCCGAGCGGCCGGGCTGCGGCGGGAGGCCCGGGCCGAGCCGGGCCCGCCCCAGCCCCTTCGGGACGGGGGTCCGCGGGCGGGAGGGCTCGGGGGGACTTCGAGTTGTGGGTGGCTCTTTATTTATTTATTTTATTTACTTATTTATTTAATTATTTCTTTTTTTAAGAAGGCGGCTTCTCTTTAGTTATAGCTTTTTAAAGAGCATAGCAGTGTTTGGGTAAGCTTTAACTGCTGTTAAACGCGTTTGGCAAAATCTCACTTAGAACCTGCCAGTTTTTCTGGTTTTGTTTTGCTCTGGTTGCTAAGAACTTTCCAAAGTGTAAGAGGGAATTAGCGTTATAGACTATCTAGTGTCATATGACTGTCTTATATGACATAAATGCAATTGAGGCTAAAGATCATCTCTGTCAGCATAAACGTTACTTAAGTCGAAACAGTGGGATACTTTGAATGGGTGTGTTGCTATTTTAATGAAGTGTTCTGAGCAGAAGAGTGGAGAAAACTTAGTAGGTGGATAGCTTTAGAAAGAGTTCCTTGTGAGATGTTGACAACTTAAAAATGAAAGATTGTGTTACTGCTAGTGGTATTAGGTTTTAAATCTACTTCAGTGCATTGAGTTTAAATGTACTCTTAGCAGTGCAGTGTGTGTTTGGGTTGCACAAATACCTGTGTGGTTTTTTTTTTCTGAAATGCTGAAAGATGGAAAGTCTCCCTGTCTCAATGTTCCAGATAGATTGCTGAAGTTATTTGAACTGCAATGTCTATTTTCAGTGCAACAAACATTCTAGTAAGAGTCTGATTGCTTAGCTCTGTGTTATTTATGTTTTCAGTAGTAAGGCATGGACTAACTGACTTGTAAGAGTCTTTATTATACAAATATAAAATAACACTACAGAATTACCTTTCAATATGTAAATTATTAATGACATGTCATGCAAATGTAGTGTCTGATCTGCATATTTTTCGTGACAGTTTGTATTTTTAGGTGCTTGTTTAAGTTCACTTAAATGATTTATTTCCTTCATCTGTGATGTGGTTTGGACATAGGTGACACTTATTTGCTTTCTGTGTGAAAAGCAGAAAGCATATACAGTGTTGAATCCTGCACCTTCGAAGTTAATAAAGGAATTTATTTTCTGATACTACCAGGAGATTCTGTTTTAGCCAGAAGAACTGTTCATGAGGTCTGTTTGCTGTGACCTTAAGGAAAACACTGAGTTAAGTGAAAGTTGTAGTTCAGAAATTCTGGAAAAGCAACCTGTTTAACAGGAATGCCTTTAAGTAGGGTAGTGCATTACAGCGTCTTTACAAGCAAGTTAGAGTTGTATGTAAACTGCTGTAAGTGCAACAGCTTTTGATTCTTTTAAGTATAAATCAACTAAATATAAAAAATATAAATATAAATAAACTATATTCTTTTAAATATAAATCAACTAGTCGTTATTCCCTCATGGAGTTCAAGATACTAAGTAGTTTGTCTATTTACAATACTGTGTGCAAACTCTCACTTGTGTTGACTTGCTGAAGTGACTAAAAGTGACTTTTTCCTTCACAACGCTTTTGTCTTAACTTAGATGATGCTGTAGTCTGTATACCACTCAGAGAATCAGTTCATGTTCTAAGAGTAGAAAGTCAAGAGAATTAATAGAATAGAATCTGAATTTAGCAGTATTAGAGCAGAAAATCATGTATGTAGTTTTAGTACAAACAGATGTTTTAGAGAGTGAACTCTATTGTTATGGCTCAACAGCTTTGCTTCCCTATTCAGCTTATGCTTGACATGCATGTACTATGAAATGCTAAAGAGCTGGCTCAAAACAAACCAGTATGGGATTGAAACGGTCAGAAGGGAGAGATGTTTTGGAGAACTGTCTGGTCCCCTCTCTTTTTTATCCATTAATGTCCTGTTTTGTCCAAGTGCTTAAAAAGCCTTGAAGTATTTATATAACTCTGCAGTTAAGATTTCTGTGTTCCTATATTGATGTAAGACATTGTTTTAGCTTCAGTGTGTCAGCGTACTACACAACACAGATAGGAGAAGATAGGAGGTGTGTACACTCACTTCTCTCATATAACTGGATTAATTTATGGCCTTTGGAAGTTATGGAAACCATGGCTTTTCAGCTTGGTCAGAAGAGGTGCTGGTGTGATCATAGTGATTTGCTGTGGTAGTAAGGATGTCTTAAGCATACTGTCTGCCATCTAGATTTGTCTTTCATAGTAGCACCTTCATCTGCAATCCTTAAGGTTGCTGTGCAGTCCTCTATTTTATATGTTGGGTTTAGGAATAGCGTGTTATCTTGTTAATATCTCACATCCTAGTTCTAGAAGACCAGATGTCTGATTGGGTTATCCTAAGAGCAAGTTGTGGAGCTATTGGTTTTGGCAAACCTTTTCACAGTAGTAAAACAAGTAGTGGTAAATGAGAAATAATATGTTGCGTGTTTCATCTTACTTTAAGTTAGAGGAAGAGAGCAAAAAAGACTTCAAGAACTAGTGATCATGTTTGATTTTGATATTTTCAGGGTGAGAAGCAAGCCTGAAAGATCAAGCAGAAAATACACAGAGAATATGAACATCATGTTGAAAGCTCTACATAGCATGTTTAATTGTTTTTGTAGTGTGGTAGTGCGCCAGCATCTGTTTTAGAAACTATATGCTACTAAGCAACTAAAGTAAAATGTTTTTCTACTCTTGCATATTATATGGAGCTCTGGAGCTAGTTTGGGACACTTCTCAGGAAATGGAATAGACTTCGTTGAGAGGATTGGGAAGACATTTGGTATAAGCTGTTATAACCTTGTCTGTTTATGGAATAGTTCTTCACACAATATTGGCAAAAAAATCTGTTAGTGTGAAGTACAAGAGTCTTCATGATCTTTGTTTAGTAATTTCCATAAAGTGCCAAAAAGCATGTTTGAAGTGGTATATGTGATTTGGAGTGGGTGAAAAAATTCTTAATTAACCCTTTGACTTTTTTCTTCATACACTCAGTCTGTATAGTCGTCCCCTAATCCTGTTACATGGATGTATCTTTTCCTTTTAAACTTGAAATGCTTGATGACGAATTTATGTGATGTGTTGAATGCCACCAGTGGAAAAGAACACCAAAAGGATGTCATTAAATAACTCTATGGACTGGTGAAGCTGTATTACACTCTACTGGAGGGGTGGTGTATGTTGTTAGGCATGTTGGCAAGATGGCTGAGTGCCTGTGAAATGCATAGTGGGGATTTGGTTAAAAGAATGAAAGAAGACAGAATTGAGTAAAGAAAATGTATGTAGGCACAAGCAGAAGCTGCCCCATAGTGAGATTTCAGGGTTGATTGGTTTCCTTGTAGCATTCTTAAAACTTTGTCCTATTTCATTTTGAATCAGACGCTTTTAAACATTTATACATAGTCTTAAGTTGTGCATCTGCAAGGAAGTGGAGTACATGGCTTAATGGTCTCTAGCCTATATCCATTGGGTCTTCCAGAAAATGAGCCCTGGAAGGCCACAGGTCACCTCTTGTCAGTTGTGCCAAAAGGCACTTTTATATAAGAGCAAAACACTAAAGCCTTTTTACGATGACCAGTTTCTGAGTGAGACTTGAGAAATGGCTGTGTCGTTTCCAGTTTGGTAATGAAACGTAGTTGGGACAGAGGATGGAAGTATTCAGGTATTTTTTTGTAAAAAGTAGTTTCTGAGTTATGTTCTAGAATATGACTATTCCAGTACTAGAAGCATTCTGACTGTTACTAAAGTGAATTCTAGGCCTCCTACCCCTCTTATGCAGCAGTCAAGTTCCCCTCTTGAGTGATCATTGGTAGGATTTCTAACCTGATCCTAGTATTTAAAATAAGATTTTGTTGTACAAATTTAACTTCTGCTGTAGATTTTTGGAGTGAAGCCCATCATTTTCCAAACCAGTAATAGAGGGAAAGGTGCTTTCTGTAAACGTACATTATGCTCCTTTAGAAGAGCAAAGCATAAGAGCCTAGTCTTCAGTTGGGTGTTGCACAATTCAAAAGCAAGTTTAAAAGCTTCAAGTAGTGCTGTATGCTGTGGCTGCAGGCAGTCCCAGTACAGGTGTGATTGCATTTTTTCATTGTACTGTAACTGGTTTGAGCGTTTGCATTAGAGCAGAAAACAAGGGAGTAATAGACATTTCTAAAGGCTTGTCTTGCTACAAATTGATATTACTTCATTGCTATTGGCTTTGTGAAAAGAGTATCAGCCACAGCCTCCACAGGGAGGATTTTTACATTTTTGTAGCAGAGTGGTTGTACAGTTAATCCTTCTCATAGAAATGGTAAAAATACAGTGCTATTTGCTTTTTTGTAAGTATAGTGGAAACAAGACCTGGTTTCCACTTGGCGGGGGGTGGGGAGGGAAGGTGTGGGGGTTTGTTTGTTCGTTTGTTTGGTTTGGTTTTTTATTACTAATAGTTGCATTAGGGCAAAAATCATAGGTAAGGTCTCAGTGAAAAAACTGTTTTTTTCTGTGATACGCATAAGTAGGGTTCTACAATTTCTTTTCTTACTTACCATGTGCTTACTGATTTGACCATCCTCCAATCTAAAGAGCTCAGCTGGAAACTAGATCTGGTTTGAACTGGAATAATTTGTGTTATTTTTTTTGTTAGTGTCTTGATGGACTTTCTGGATACCCCAGTAACTCTGGGAACTAACTCTTCTAGAAAATAGTAAGTACGAGGTTACATTTGAGAAGTTTAGCTGCTGTCACCAACATGTTGGAAAAGGATGGAGAGTTTAGAGGCAGATAAAACAAAGCTGTGGTGGTGGCAGGCTGGTGTAAGCGTCTCTGCTCATGGCAGCTCTGAAGGGTAATGGCATTTAGGAGTTCTTTCCAGTCTGTAAGGGACAGCTGTGGAAGTTAGAGTGAGCACCCTATGAAGTAGTCAGTTCTTCCTCTTGGCTGTGACAGGCAAACATTCATCAGAAGATCCTTCTCTGTGGGTACTTGATGCTGATGATGGGCTCTTTGTTATAGCTTCAAGCCACATCTAAATAGCAAAAAGTTGTTCACTGAACGCTGTATTTAGGTGAAATTTGTTTGATAAAGGAGGTGGATAAAGGTAACAGTGAGAGGTTTTCGTTTCTTAATGGTCAACATGAAAAACTAAATGTATCTTTTCATGCTGTTTGCCTGTACTTTAAGGGCTAAGGCTCTCTTCTAGTCACAGAAGTTTTTATAGAATTTTTCCTATGTGTGATTGAGGACTGAACTTGCAACTTTGCTCTTTCTCAACCCATTAATGTTTGATTGTTTTAATTGCTCAGTAGTTGTGCCAGGTGCAGTTATCTTAATATTGAAGGCAAGCAAGAATAATTCTGAATCTCTTCCATATGATGGATGTCTTTGGAAAAAAGATTTAAAGTCTGGAAAACCAGTAGGTGTGGGGGTTTTTTTGTTTGTTTGCTTTTTTTTTAATATAGGAAATGCCTGCAGGTGTTTTTCATTATAGGAAATATGCTGCTTTTTAGGGCATAACAGAAAGCAGTGATGTTAATTCATGTCCAATATTTTTTTCTTTGAGGTAGACTGGTCCTGTGTTCTCTGGACTCCAGAATTCTGAAGATTGATTTGCAGTCCTAGCCATAAGTCTGAAGATTAGAATGCAGTGGGGTTTCTTCCTTCCATGTTGAAGTTGTAGCCCCATGCAGCCAAGAATGAAATTATTTATAGATACAATAATAATTTTGTAACTATGGTACTGATTTCATCTCCATGAGAGAGTGGGGTTATAGGTTATCTATAATTTTTTTTTTTTTAATTTGTTGGAGGTAGTGAAGATTGAGCATGAAGATTAAGGTATTCTCTGGAAATGTGAATTGGTACCTGTGGGGTTACATAGTGGAACTGCTAAGCAGCAGAATGCAAGTAAAAATGGTAAATGTGTTCTACTGTTAAGTGGGGTTTTGTAGATAAAAAAGTGTTCTCAATTTTATTGAAGGAAAAACTGCAAGCAGCAGCCAGAGAACCTCCTCCTCCAAAATTAAAAGCAAACTCACAGTTGAAAATAAAGAGAGAGAGGGGATAGAGTAAATTTTTTTTTAATTCTGCAACTAAACCACCTATGAAGTCTTGTTTTAGACTTTCAAGCGTTTCAAACTAAGTTAATTTCTGTGCCACTTGCCATAGTTGTGACCTTTTGGAATTCTAGTAAGACTGTCCTGACAATGTTAAAAGAATAGAAGACTTAAGTTCAGGTCTTAAGTAAATTGATTTATAAGTTTTCAGCTCAGCAGGGTGTTCCTCTTTAGGCTTCTATATATAATGCTGTTATAAATACCATTTTAAGTTCTGAGCTAGCATTTTAAATGCCTTGGTTTCTTTGAAACTTTGTTCTTCAAGTTCCTTGAGTAGACATAGGGCACAGAAGTATCGCTGTAGTTTTCTGTGACTATAAACTATTGGTACGGTTTTCAGCCTTGCCATTTGGATTAGTTTTAATGTTGTGTGTTCAGTAATTCCTAGTTAGTAAAGTAACATTTGGTGAGAGTTGAGACTCTTCTTGCAGCAGGAAAAAACTGTTGGCAGATAATATTGGTAGTTAAGAGAAGGAACGGATGCTAAAGTGTTGTGGTGAATTTCTGTTTGGTAGCCCTGTCTTGAAAAGGGCATGAAGAAAGTCATAGAACGAACAGCCAGTCAGAATAAGTCATTCCAAAACAACTGTGTCCCTTAACTATGGCATATTGCTGAATGGCTTTTTTAAACTCTATTTACAAGTATATACTAGTGCACTTACAATATTGCACAGCTGATGATCAATTCAGTGTACAAATGTAGAATGGAGTAATGTCCCTTTGGAAACAGTACTGTTAAGGAACGCTGCTAAATCTTTGAGATAGACTTGCCACTTGCAACTGTGGTAGAATTTTGAAAGGCACTCAAACAAATGTACTCCACTTAAAATTCAGAAAGAGACACTGAAGTAGAATTCAAAAAAGATTATTTTGAACATCACAGAGAAGAAAATAGGTTTGGCATTTTTTTAAGAAACTTCAGCTTGTTTTCCTTAAAATAGGGTTAGTGCTATGCTTGGAAGAAGGTGGCTTATTCTGTTAGGCAGTCTTAGTTTTTCTAGTGTTGTCCATCAAAATAGAAGAGTTCCATGGCAAAGGCATACTTCTGTTCAGTTGAGGCATTAGAGGCATCTGTGCCTGAACAATATGGTGTAATTTCCATGTGTGTGGCACAGCATGGCAAAACTCAGATTACTGGAGTGATTTGCTCCAAAATATAAATTGCCTGGGGGAGCAGGGAATGAGAAAGAAAAATAGTATTAACTAAATAGCCACTTCAAATTTATGTGCAAAAAGCCTTCCCAGTGTTCTTTAATTATTTTACTAGGTTTCTAATTTCTTTTCTAGAATACATTTTTGCATATACCTAAATAAAAATCATAACCATTCATTAAACTTACATAGGTGAGACTTGATGAAATCTTCAGTATTTTCTTAGTTTTGTAAACCGAGTCTCTCTTAAGAAAGTAAAGTGAGTCATGCTTTTTTAGTGCTTGTTGTTTGAATAACATTGGGTGGGGTACTTTGTCACATTCTGTGTTACAAAAAAATGGTGGTAAAATGTGTGTGGAGGATATAGAACCACTATTCAGTTGTCTTAGTATTTGAGTGATACTTTGACCCATCTAGTTGGCATGAAATACTTAATTGATGTTTCATATGTGTTAAAGTATGTCTTTTCCAAGTACTTACCTTCACCCTCAGAATATCTCTAAGAGTGGGGACGTTGTTGGGTAGACTATTTCCCCTGAATATATGGAGTATGTTCTATGAAGAAAAGTAGTGTGTTCTTACTTCATTAAAGGCTCAACTAAAGCCACGACATTGTCCCTTACCTAGGGCAGATTCCATGTGGCACTAAAGCATTTTTCTAAATGCAGATACTGAAGTCTAGATAAGTGAGTATGCTAAAGTAGCATCACTTCCCTTGTTTCTAGGTGCTGCTACTGTATTCTATTTCTCTTGCCTAACATTGGAATAACTTTCCTACTTTTGTCCTAGGGATTGTACTGATAAACATGAAAATACAGGGATTGTAGAAAAAAGTATAGATGGGGCTTAAGCTCTTTGGTAAGTCAAGTTAGAAAACTTTCTCCAAGAGTAAATCAAAATAAAACATTTATTTTAACTTGCTTAAACTAAAGATTAAAAGAGGAAGTATCTTTAACTTTTGTGCTATTGGACCTGCACACTTTTCAGAGTGTTAGAGATTCCAACTTTGAGTTTGAAAAGCAAAGCATGTTTATAATACTCTCATTAGGGGAATATTAGCCTCTGTATGCTAGTGGTGGTGGGTTGATTAGTTGTCAGTCTTTGCAGGATGTGGAAACACACAAATCACAGGTAATATTGTATTTAGTGACTCATTTCTTGATATCCTAATTAAAAGACCTTGAGAACTTGAAGCTGCCAAAACTTATTTTAATGGTTCTCTAAACCTTAGTATGAGGAAAAACAGGAAGATAATTTTGCCCACAGCCTTTAGCTAGTGCAGTTCCTGTAACCTGGAATGAAAATGCAGGTTACCTGAACAGCAGGTTCTGGAAACCTTGAATGAAAGCGAAGAGTCAAGCAAGAAGTTATAAACTGCTTTGGTTTTAATTTCAAAGTTGCTATTTTAATGCAGGAGTCTGCTCCAGTTCTGGCAGCAGCTACAGCTGACTGGAGCTTCAGGAGGCAAGACATTGATAGGCTCCCAGAAGCTGCCGACTTCCACTTCTGAACTGCAAATGACCTTAAGTATTCTTTTTAACAAGACCGAGATTTTGCATGAAAAAAAGGAAGCTAATAGGAGATATGAATGCACTGTCTATACAGAAAGAACACTGGTGTCCTGGTTAGAAATTGCTGAAGTAGCTTTTTCTGCCTCTGTGTATTTTTCATGTGCCTCAGAATTTGATTTGTGTCCAACTTTCAAGGTTTAATCCACAAGGGGAAAAGGAGGATGAACTTGAAAAAAAAAGCATAAATACAAACCCATGCTCTCTTTGAACTAGTACTAGTGAATAGAATAGAATAAATGCTTATAAAGAAACTGCTGGTAAAATTCAGGCCTTTAAGGCTGTGTCTTTGAGTTACAGTAGTTGTTTCTTAAATATTCAGACAAAAAAGTTGAAGTTTACTGCTGAAGCAGTCAGTCAGTATTACTGTTTTTTTTACATTCCCAGAGCAGTAGTACAGGAATGCAGGATTCACTTACCCTTGCAAATTATCAGGTGGTTGAGACGACAGTAGAACTAAAGTGTAAGTAAAGTTTGTTAGGCAATACTTAAGACAGACTTTACTATGGTGTTGCATTTCATGTGACAATGGATCTTACCTTGGGTAGCTGTGCCTTACTTTATTTTTTGGTTATATCAGGTAATTGTGAGCATGGATCTGTTCCTAGTTATAAGGATGAGTCTTCATAGTTTTATGTTTGAATGTAATATGTATACATGACGATGCTTCCATCCTGCCTTTGCATGTTACCTTTGGGTCTAAATTTTTGATACCTTCCATCATGAAATCGCTTCTCCAGGACAGAACCACATTAATGTGGCTGAATTATTGCTGAAAGCCATTCCTGGATGTAGGAAAGTCAGATTTAAATAGACTTGAACATCATCCAGTCAGTTGATTTTAAGGAAAGAACTGCTCTGGTGGGTTTTTGTTTTGTTTGTTGGTTTGGTTTTTGTGGTGTTTTTTTTTTTTTTTTTTTTTCCTTTTTCCCTTTATCCATGATGCAACACCTAATCTGTGCTGCAGAGAGGAACAGTCTGAGCCAATAAACCATCTGTACCAGTAAGTGGAAGTAATTCTTTAAACCTGCAGATTCTGAGGCAGACTGAAAAAGTCCTGATTGACCAGAGAAGGCTGAACACCCTTCATTGGGTATGCTATAATATGTGCGCTGCACGTATCTTGTTAATTTTGATTACACTAGTGTTTCTAGTTTACTATGTAATCCTACTGTGTTGAATTCAGAAGCCAACTGTTCTGATGTTAAAGAATGGTATTTAGACACTGAAGTTTTCAAGCAGAAAGTGAAGTAGAGAAATAACAGAAAGACATCCTTGTAAGAGGAGTATTAATAGTTGTTTTCATTTGGATAATGAAATATCCAATAAGTTCTAGCCATTGAAGTCTGTGAATAGTGTCTTAAGAATGTGTAAAGTTTCTTGAAAGTGCATTACGATAAGCAGGCTTCTTACTCTGTTTCCCATGACATAATTGAGAAAGTGATGTTTTCTCCCTTTTTGTTGCTCTGCTTCTGAACATAAGGAGACACTTAAAATGCAGAAATGATAACCTAGGAAACCTTAGTAAAGTGAACTTAGTCCAGGTAGCCTGTTTACTTTTTCTGCTCTAGTTAATCACTTGACTCAGGAGTGATTGGCAAGTCTGTCAGACATGCAGACCTGAAGGTCTGCGGATGAAAAATGTATGTGACCTTTGAAAGAATTATGGTCAATGTATTACACTGAACTTCAGTTCATGTGTATGTTGGTTACCAAAATAGCCTGAGAAATTTAAGGTCTTTTCTGACCCAAGCTGTTCTTTGATTATACAATCTTTAGAATGACAGAGGCCATCTGTTAAATCACCTGAAAAGATCAAAAAAACAGCTATGAAGGCACAGCTCCTTATCTTTAACATGGAAGGTGTAAAGTTAAGTCATTCTTCTCTTTGGCAGAATACTTGAAATGCTTTTGAGGTGCATGGTTTGGTTTTTTTTAGCTGAAGATACGATTGTGACAAACTGTGATAGAAAAGCCTCTCAGCCGAATAGTGGGTAGTCACTGATCTGAGTTAATAAACATGCTACTAGTTTTGTTACCCTTCTTAGTTGTTAGTACTTACGCTTTATTTTCCACGAACAATATTACCCATGTTCCCAAAAGAAACCAAAGTATTGTCTTGCATGGAACTTGTGTTAAAAAGCAAAATCAAAAAAACTCCTCAAAGAGGTGGAAAGTGAAGGTGAATTTTTGTATTAGCAATTCATCCTGCAACTGCTACAAACAGCTACATTGTAAAGAAACATCAATTGATAAGATGCTTATTCTTGCCTATTTGGTATTGGCTAAAGCACGGGCAGGTAAGTGTCACTCTGAAGCTAATTAAGGATGTCACATGGAGCTCTTTAATTCTTCCAGTGTGAAGCAAAGTAACATTAAACTATCAAAAATAGAGATTCTCTAAAGGGTGACTAAATGCTGTCTTAATACAGCTTGTTACTTTGGAAGCGTGTATGTGGTCTGTATTGTTTTTTCCAAGTTAGCCTGTTTTCAAATTGAAAGTGGCTGAATTCTTTATAGACCTATGCCGATATTGGTATTCTTAATGCTTGCTAGTTTATTTCTGTGCAGGTCTGTGTACAAATAAGATGTTAATATAAGAGAATAATTATGAGGATAGGAAAAAACCTGCAGAAGGCTCTAGTAATGGGTATTTTAGATCTTCTAGATCTGAAGATGTCACTTCATGGGAAATTGCTAATAGTTTATAATAAGTCTGGATTTTTGTTAGATTTCAGTCAAGTGCAGATTATAAAGGCAGCTTCAGTGAGGCAATGAAGTTTCTTGGAGGGGAATGATTAAAGTTGGTTTAAAAGTAAGTCAGTCTTTCAGATGACAACTGCTTTTGAATTTATTTCCAGTGTATACTCTACTGAAATGACACATCTTCCTAGCAAGTTTCCTTACTCTGTTCATGTGTTGTACTTGCTGCAAAACAATCCTTAGTATTCATGCAGTTGTTGAGCTATTGAATAGAACCTGTTAACAGTATTAAATTATAAATATTTTTTTTTGTCGTTGTAGGAAGAAATCTGCTTCATCTAATTCAGTGCTAATTCAGTCCTGCTAATCTGCTAATACTGTAGATTGAAAGATATTTTTGCTGTTGCCAGGATACCCTGTAATGGGCAAGAAGCCTGAGAGAATACAAAACGTTCTGTTTTTTTAATTTTTAGAAACTTTTGTGTTTAACAGGTAAGAAACTATTAAACTTCACCTCCAGCAATAGATTTAGCTTATGCATCTATAAAGCTTTATCCTAAAGCATTCAGAAACCACTTCAAGTTTTTCACAGCCCTGATGTGCCACTGAAGTCTTACCTGATTTCTATAGGTTCACATTTACCACCTTCTAAGCTGCAGTTCCTTCTGCAGTTCAGGCTTTGTGGCCATTCCTTACCTTTTCCTGCAGCCTTTTTTCAGACTGCTTTCTGACTGGCTGATTCTGACTTTCTTTTAACCACTCTGCTGTTGCACTATCTTCTTTCTCCACCCTGCTTTGGTTTACTATGACAATCAAGGGTCATCTAGACACACTGTTGTGAATATTCTGTTTTACAGTGTTTTTGCTTTTGTGCCAGGAAGTGTATCTGCTGCCCAACCTTCTTTGGAAGAGTTTCAAAGCAAATGTGTTTATGAACTGATATTTATTAGGTATGAGTGATGTTTAGCACAATAGGTTATTATATTCAAGTACAGTATTACTGTGTTCTGCAACTGAGGTTTTTGTACTAAAGTGCATGTTACAGTGGAAAAGTGTCTTCTGGGTAGCTGTGCATCATTTAGCTTGCTTTTTGCATTATAACAGAACAGTGTCCTTTTCTAGGTATGTAGGTATCTTTGTGTTCATTTTGAGGCTAATTGGGAGAATTCAGGATAGGAAAAAAATCTAACTGAATTCTGTTGCCAATGAATATTTTAAATGTGTAATTGTTGGGCAGTTGATGTGGAATTACTAGAAAATTATTCATCTTCTCTACTAATTTGTAGTTATTGCAGGTAATTTAGATCTATATTTATTGACACTTATTAACCTGTGGTTTGAGATAGTGTAAGAATTGACAAGGATATATTTGTTGCTTGGTATAAAATTACTCTTGTAACTTCACTGCAGATTGTAGATTTCAGCTCATTTTTGTACTTCTGAACAGTTTTGACCTCTTGAATTTTGGGGGATTGATATCTTTGAGTAAACATTAGTTTGGACTTGCATACTTCAGCTTGCCAAAGCTATTGATTATTGGGGCATTTGGTCATAATAGGGGTATGTGTGTTTATGCACATGATGTGTGTGTGTATGTGTGTACATATATATATTTATACATATTAAAAATCACAGGATTCCAGAACAGTTAGGGTTGGAAGGGACCTCTGAAGGTCATCTAGTTTACCCCCTTTGCCCAGGTAGGGTCCTCTACAGCAGCTGATATAGGAACGTGTGCAGGTGGGTTTGGAATGTCTCCAGAGAGGCAGACTCCACAACCTCCCCGGTCTGGGCAGCCTGTTCCAGTGTTCTGCCACCCTCAATGTAAAGAAGTTCTTCCTCATATTGAGGAACAGTTTATGGCCGTTGCTCTTTGTTGAGTCAGTGGGCCCCACTGGAAAAAGTGGCATCATCCTCTTGGCACCTGACTTTGAGATACTTGCATGTATTGATGAGATCCCCTTTTAGTCTTTGCTTCTGTCTTAATTCTTAACTGTTCTGTAACAATAGTAGGGCACCTTTTCTTTTGTCTAATAGGAGAGTAAAAGTCCCCACTTAATAACTTTCCTCATTAGGGTGTAACAGCTGTTAAAGAGAGTGTTAGGAGATCACTGTCTTCATACAGTTTTCTGGCGTATTTTTCTCCCAGTCAGGAGAGGACTGCCACATGGTGTCTCTTACTTGCATTTCTCTCAAGAGGATGTAGTTACCCTCTGAAAGTGTAGTAGTAGTTAGCAGAGAAGCATATGTGCTGTAAATAAGTATAATGTCTCTAAGGAATCCTGTCTTAAACTTCAACATGCTCACAGACTATTGTACAGTTTATCTCTTGTATTCTAAAACATCATTTGTTTACCCAGGAATTCTTGATGGCATTTAGGGGAAGATGCAGTGTTTTGGTTTTTGGTTCATAAGTGAGACTTTACCTGCAATTATTTAAAAATGCTGAAATGTTGCTAGTTTTATATATGAGGAAGGCTCCTACAATTCGTGAATGTTAGAATTTAGTGGTCATAGGTTCCTATTAACATATGTAGAGAGTTGTAGAATAGTCTGGATTGGAAGGGACCTCTAAAGGTCATCTAGTCCAACTCTCCCTACAATGTGCAGGGACATGTTCAAATGAATCAAGTTGCTCAGAGCCACATCCAACCTGACCTTGAATGCTTCTGGAATGGGGTGTTCACCCTTGTTGGGGTGGTGGAGTCTTCCTTATCTAGTCTGAATCTAGCCTTTTTTTTCATTTTAAAACCATTACCCCATGTCCTATCACTATGGCATTACTAAAAATCTGTCCCTATCTCTCTTACAAGCCCCCTTTAAATTTTGAAAGGCCAAAATGAGATTTCCCTGGAGCCTTCTCTGCTCCGCTCTTATTCCATGTTTGGGATCCCTGGATGAGATAGTGGCAGCAATTTTACAGGAGAGTCGAGGGTTCTTGTTAACCTCCTACTGAGCAGCCCCCTGTGCCCAGCAGTGGCTGAGAGGGGGGTGAAGCATCCAGAAATCCCACAGTGAGGCAAGAGGTGCAGCCAGCCTGCTGCACAAGATCTCCTAGCATTCCATGAAAGAATTATTTGTTGGTTTTGTTTCCCTTTCAGTAACTCTTCTAGTTAATGCCCTTGGACTAGGAATGTGCCTGGTATTAGAAGTGTCTATTAAATTGTTGAGATAGTAGTGTTTGTGTTTTCTCTTCTATTTAATTTCTATTAATTTCAAACCATCTATTGGCTCCTTTCTCCATGAAGTTTCTTTGAAACTTCACTAGCTTATAATAATGTAAGTATTGGAGTATTTATCAAAATTTAATTTCTACTAGGTTTCACATTTGTGGCGTGAACAGGCTGTTCTGACACTGAAGAAATGGCTACATCTTATTTTACATTCACTTAAGCCTTTTATGTCAAATTGATCTTACATTTTGTGTAAGAATTGTAACAACTGTACCATGAAAACTCTCCTGTATTACTGCTTTTATTGTTTTGTGATTGCTGGGTGCAGTGTAAAGGACTGTAACTAAATCTATGGACTTTGAACAGCAACATATCTTTCTGGCTAATAACGCTCAATAAACCTCCCTGCTTTGATTGAAAAAAAAATCAAATAGGTTATTGGGTGTCGTCTCTATTATTTGAAATTTTTAGAAATAAAACTAAGGAATAGGTAATAGCAGAGTCTTCACACTGCTTAAAAATCATACTATTTTAGTGGGATAAATTAGATGAAGAATTCCTTATTTTTCCCCTGAACTCAATGTAGGAAAAGCAATATAATTGTGTTGCTGTACAGGAAGGATTTTCTTCTATTCATGAAGTGGAAAAGTGGGAAATTCAATTTCAGCGTAACTGTGTCTTTCTAAAAATTACCATTACTTTATAGAAAAGAACTGTTTTCATCTAGATCTTGAAGCTAGAATGCAGCTATCTTCTCTTTTTGTACTGAGGGTAAATGTGTAAGTCCCTAATTTTCCCATTTAATAGTTCTTGGGAAATTTAAGGCTATGAGAAATTGTTCCCCAGCCACCAAAGGGCAGGCAGTTGTAGACAGCAAGTTTACAGAGGGTGATGCTTTGGCTGAGTGCAATAGGCAGTTTAAAAAGTAGCCACTAGGGTGTCTTTCTTCTCTCTTATTTTGGGGCACTGGTAATTCTGCTTAGCTCTAAAGTTGTTTCAGACATATATTCATGCTTAGTTTTGTTTTGAACCAGTGGTCCACTTTCAGTGTCAAAATAAGCACTTTATAAATGCTAGTACAGTGTCTTACTACTGTCCATTGATTGGAGAGAGGAGGAGAAAACCGCAAACCGAAATCTAACTAAATATACCAGGAGAGTAACTAGTTGACTTATGTTAAGATGACAGAAGGGCATGCTTGGCCTTTAAAATAAATATCTTAGTGTGTTTAAAGGTCTTAGAAGATAATTTACCAACATTTTTCATAATAAAATCATAAGAATTTATTGTTACTTTGTCCTTCCTCAAACCTACCTACTTACTTGTTTTTTAAGAGACAAGGGATTGTTTGGATTGCAAGTGCTTTTATCATTAGGAAATACAACACCATCTTAGAACCTTTGATGGCATCAAGGACTTCTTTGGTGGTTGCTCTTCTTGCATCCAACAACTAGGTTGTCTTTTGCCAATTGCTGTGCAGGATTTGTAAAAACTTGTTTTGCTGAAGTAGGCTACATTAATTATGTTTCAGTCATGGAAGGGTTTGTTGGTGCAAAAGTAACTGATAGTTTTTTTCCATCTGTATACTTGAATCTTGCAGTAAGAAAATATGGTGGTACCCAAAGAAAAATGACAAGTTCTGAGTTTGGGTTTGGGGTTTTTTTATATAACACAGTCCGTGTTACAACTCTGTATGTTGCATTTCTCAGACTTTAACATATTACAGAATCTTCAGCTTGACCCTGGTACACTTAAAGCTTCTCTTGCTTGAAAAATGGAACTAGGTATTGCAGTAAAATCTGTGAAGTTCCTACCAGAAGACGCTCTGTGTATTCACCTTTAACATCTATGTAGTTGTCAGGTAAAACAGCCTTCAGCTGGCTACTGAGGTCCTTCTAGTTTTCCTTCTGAACTAGTCTAGACGGCCATGTCTGCTTGTAGCTACCAACACTCAACTGTTACATGTAAGTATGAGGTACCAAGTTGGAAGTAACTCACTGTAAAGCACGTGTCTCATGTTTTCTTAACTGAAGTAAGACGCTTGAGAGTGTAACTCAATTGAGCAACTTGCTGTAGTTTTCTTATTTACTGAAAAAACTTTTGGGTGCCTTAAAGACTTGTTAGTCTGTTTTGTAAAAGGTTCAGTATAGGAGACATTGTCCAAAATTAAACCATATGCTTTTCTGACTGAAATTCATATCTTAGTCTGGAAGCTTGGAAACAGGAATGTCTCTATTCAAGAAAGGTGTTTGACAGCTATGATCACTTGAAGCTGCAGAGGCACTTACGGATACAACTGTTATCAGCAGTTTTTGATGGAGGTGCCACTTTAGCACTTCACCTCTAGAGAAAACCACTGACTTTAGTTACTGCTAAAAATACACAGGGTGTACTTGACTTCCCCTGTAGAAGGCAGAAGATTTCATTTTGATTTTTGGTCTGAAAAGATTATTTCTAAGCTTTGTTTCTTCCTTTTAGCAAATAATAAAAATGAGAATTCCAGTTACCTATATCTCAGCAGTTGACAGACTTTCTTGGCTTTGTTGAACTGCTTTTCTCCTTTCAAATATGAGTCAAGTGTTTACTCCTTGGAATGTTATTCAGCATTCATTCAGAGAAGAATTTGTTCACAATATTAGCTAAGAAAACAAAGCAATGTATTTTCTGGATATTAGGTGTTACTTAGGATCTTGAATTTTCATAGGTTGTGCATCAACAAGTTGATGTAAAATTTTGTAAATACTGTTTAATTAACTGGATGTCAGATTTTGCATACTGGGAACTTTCAGAAATTATGGAAAACTAGCTCAGGTTACAAAAGACAGTCAAATATATGAAATGGCTTTACTATCTTTAACACATTTTTTTCTTTCCACATGTGAGAGTTTTTAATGTTATCCTGGACTATTTTACTTCTTGTAGTATCTCATCTTGAGAACTTCTCATATTTGATAGTCTTTTGTATCTCGCATTAAATCCGTATGTGTTTTTCTGCTCATATTGGCAGTGAAGTTACATTTGGAGTAACACATCCCATTTGACCTGTGGAGTTTTTTGTAAAGTTGCAAGGAGTGAAATTCCAGGAGGAGCATGCTTTTGATTTGTGGACAGAGAGCTTGATTCCAACTCTGTTAATGGGACTGAAATTTGACAAAGCATGATGATAATCCAGAATTTCAGAATTGGTAGAATTTACGGGGGGAGGGTAGAACAGTAGGCTCTCAGAAAGATAGCAATAATGTGTTTTGGCTTTAAAACTTCCATTCAAAACTATGATAGGCTGATTCTAGAATATTGCCAGTGATAATGCCTAAGAAAAATCTCTTCAGGGTTCCTGGACTTTCCCTTTGGCACAGTTTATGTTGTTTATTTTTCCTTATTTCAAAGGACCTGGGCTCCTGTTGAGAAGTGATGGAATAATCTCTGACCGGCACCTGACATATTGAGGGAGCACCCCTAAAAGAGCTTTCCTGGGAGACAGTTTGTGAAATAACGCAGTAACATGTTTGCAGTAGTATGCCTCTTTTTTTGTTACTTTTTTCCATTGTTGAATTTCTCTTGAAATAAGTAACTGAGAAATACATTGAATACTACTGAAATGAGCGTTAATCACTGCAGAGATAATTTACATCTGGAATTAGTGTTTGTAGTTACAAAGATGGTATTTTTACTAAATGGGGCAAGGGGAGAGGTTTGATCTACTTTCTAGAAGTTCAGAAATCCAAAGCACAAAATGTCTTGTGACTTTAATAATGCATTACTTTCACTTGCTTACCCACATAAGCATACCCACAAGCTGGTGTTTTTTATAGCTATAATTTGATTTAAGCTAATTTGTGAGATCAGGTGTGTTAAACCCTTCTTGTATGTTCACTAACACCTCTAGTACAAAATAATTTTTTTCTGCTTTTTAACTGCTTAATACTTGCCTGGGATATCAGATAATTATAAGTACCAGTACTGCAATTGGGTATGTCTGTATATTTCCTGATTGATTTTGTTTGACTCCCATGTCTTTAAACAGAAAGTGATGTAATCTAGGACAGTTATGTATGTTGAAACTTCTGAAAAAAGACTAAGCCAAGTAAGGTGGTATTAAGTTATCAGCATGTGGTGCCGAAAGCAACAAGGAAAACCCTAAAAGCAATTACAACTTCTCCATAGTCAATATACCAAGCATTTCAATATTTAACCTGAATACTGGAAGTCTTGCTAATGAAAAGATGCACAAAGGTTTTGCTAGATCCTTGGACTTGTATCTGTTTTTCAAACTGTTCGAGTATTAAATTTGTCACATCAATGTTCTTGAGTAGCTGTAGTGTGCATGCTGAATCAACTTTAACTTGGGAGTAAGTCCTTAAATGCTACTTCTTAGTTTTCAAAAGAATTGGATATTTCTATTCTTTTTTTAATGGGGTTTTCTGAGTGTATGACAAAAACAGAGCTTGCTCTTGGATACAGCTTACAGTTTATAGAA
The DNA here is from genome assembly GCA_035221455.1 of Xenops minutus. Classification (NCBI taxonomy): domain Eukaryota; kingdom Metazoa; phylum Chordata; class Aves; order Passeriformes; family Furnariidae; genus Xenops; species Xenops minutus. Next base: position 18,306,473 of record JAWWEE010000158.1, read on the forward strand.
GCATTCTTGCTAAAATGATACTGTTCCCCAAAATTCTCTGCCTTAACTACATGTCCTCACAGCTGATGTTGCTAATGCACAGCAGTACCTAATGTATTGAATTAATTCCTCAGTTACTAAAGGAGCAAAAGATGTATTTCTTTCCATATTTAAGAGTGCTGCTCAAAATCCTGCTCCTTCCAATTGTAAAGACAGGAAAGATTTTTCTTACTGTTTTCTAATATCTGTGGTATTTCTTTTCAAGCTGCTTAAAATCTATGTTCACTGAAAAGCAGTTAATATTGTGTCAGAGGTCAAGTGTCATGTAAAAGTCCTGTTTTTGGAGCGTGAGGGGAATGAAACAAATGCTTGTATATAGCTTAATGAGAGGTGAAATCAGGAATTTACTGGAAACATAGTATACTGATATACTGTGTTCTGATAGCATAGTTGTCTCTGTAGCAACTGTTTACAGAGTGTCTTAGAGAAACAGCATTAACACAGAGATGCCAAACCATTTTATAGGAAAAGGTGAAATTGCTTCTCCTTTATGCATCTCTGTTAAGAGCTTCTTAAAACGTTCCAGTGGTTGGGACCACTGTCCTTTGGCATGTTGTGTAACACATTTTATTGTCCTTTGTTGTTTCTCCTGCATTAAATTTGTGGAGGCAGGTACAAAGAGAGTAGGTGTTGAAATTTGCTCCTGCACTTTGATTAATGTGCTGCCTGCAAGTTAAGTTTGTTCCTCTACCCGTAGAGGCACTTTCTTCAATTGTGGGGATGGTACTGTAGTTATGCACTGTCTGTGTGATCTTCTTCCAGTTCAATTGCTGAGCAACTTGTTCAGAATCTAAGACTTGGTCTTAGAATCTAAGCACAGACTAAAAGATTGGGAAAAGCAAATTCAGTAAATTGAAAACGGAAGTTATACTTTTTTCTTTAATGCAAGTTAGCATGTTCCTTTCATGTAAGTAAAACTGTATCTATCTTTATCTTTGGATGTTACAATAATGACTATTGCTAATATGCTGCTATTCTTCTTGTACAGACCAGCATGTTTTGGAAATTTGATCTCCATTCGTCATCGCATATAGATACACTTCTAGAGAGAGAAGATGTAACACTGAAGGAGTTGATGGATGAAGAGGATGTTCTACAAGAGTGCAAGGCTCAGAATCGCAAACTTATAGAGTTTCTGCTGAAGTCAGAATGTTTGGAAGACTTAGTTTCATTTATTATTGAAGAGCCACCTCAAGACATGGATGAAAAAATTCGATATAAGTAGGAAAACTTCTGGGGCGGGGGAGATTTGGAGGGTGGAAAGAGGATTAGATTAATCTAGTGAATTTGATAGTGTGCTTTGAATCTCTGTGTGCTAGTGTGTAGTACAATACTGGTGTCTTTTAGATTAAGTTTGTTTTCAAGAGGCTTTGTGGAACTTTTATATAAATCCTTCTAATATTTGCATATTTTTCAAATGGAAGCTCCTTGTCCACAGATGCTTCCAAAGGAGGTGCAAAAAAAGTTCCAACCAGAACTCGCGTGAAGAGTCTTGTAGTTGTGTTTAATGAAATAGTTGAATGAAAATCCCTGTTTGAGTAGTATAATTCTGTGTTTAGCTTTGTTTCATTGATTGGTAAGATGTTTTGAAGATGCTTAATAGAACAACTGTGGTACTCCTTGGAAGAATGTAATTGCTGATGTTTTCCTTTTCTGAGTGTGGCCATGACTTCAGCTAACTTACTGAGAAGGTTCAAACTCAAAAGTTGATGTGGCAATTCCTATAAAAGTACTTCTGCCACTTTTGGTCTGTTTTAGTGTTGTTCATGTAGAAAGTGTGGGTTTGTTTTTTTTTTTTCCTTAAAATGTGTGTAAAAAGTAACGTGAAATAAGCTACACTCTTAGTTGTGAACTTCACTGTTTCTGGTAAACCAAGCCTCCTGTGTTCCTAGTAGAGTCTGAAATTTAAGCAACTTTCACTTAGAAACCTTAAGCTGCTGGTGCTGTCACAAGGACCCTTAGTGTGAGCATGTGATAGTACTGTCAAATACAGAAAATTACTGGTGTTAGTTGCCTTGTAGTTTAATTACTCAGTGTTCTGAACTGTACTTCTGTCATGAAGCAGTGCTAGCTAGTTTTGCAGACTTTGTCATATTTTGACCAGTTCACTGACTTGCATATTAGAAAATCCCAAAGATATGCCTTTTGATCTTTTTAATATAATCTCTGTCATAAAAAGAGAGGGGGAAACATATTACTCCCTTCCACTGTTGGTTCAGTACTATCAGTCTGCTTTAACTCCTTGTTAACCTTATTCCCTTTGAAAAAAAGTGGCTTCTGAAATGAGAGGTCAGTACTTGAGCATATGGATTTAACAATAGATCTCAAAATAAAAGTTAGCTCTTTTCTTTCCCCTCTTCCCTAGTGGTGTTAAATTGCTACTGAAGAACAAAGTAGTCCATTTCTTGAATGAAACCAGAGCTTGTGGGCTGAATTTGTTACCTTGTTTGTGACTTTAGTGCAGACCAACCCTTGCTTGAAAACGTGGTCAGAAGCCTTACCAGTTTCTGAATTCACAGCTTGAAGTATGACCACTCTGAAATATGAGTGATGGATAATTATCTTCTTTTCCCCAGATACCCAAACATATCGTGTGAGTTGCTTACATCAGATGTCTCACAGATCAATGATCGGCTGGGAGAAGAAGAATCCTTACTTCTGAAACTGTACAGCTTCCTCTTAAATGAATCTCCTCTAAACCCTCTACTGGCCAGTTTCTTCAGCAAGGTTTTAAGTATTCTTATAAGCAGAAAACCAGAACAGGTAAATATTTACAAACTCACCAATTTCACAAGTGTTCTGACTAAGCTGTAGTACTCAGCAATTCTGATTTAACACTGTGTGTTTGAGCGATAGTGGCAGAGTCAAAGGAGAGCATTCAGCTTCCGGACTAGCTGAAGACACTCTTTTTAATTGTGCGCAGGATTAAAAAATACACTTGGATGAGTAAGATGTATTTGATTCAGATTTTCATGAGCTATTTATATAGTCAGTGTGTGAGGGCTTACCTGTTGGCTTAGCTTAGCTCAGTGTTTTAGATGATGATACTTGCATTATTTGCTCTTAGAGGTGAAGGTAAATGACTTGAATTAGTGAGAGTGGGTCTGACTTGGTGTGAAGAATTACTATAGAACAAAGTGAGAAACACTGGGAGTCCTCGCTCAGAAATGCTACACTGTTCTGTTCCTGTGGTTCAATACTGCAAACAGCTGCAATGACTCGACTTTCAAACCTGAGATATTGTTTGTATTATGTTAAGGCTTTGCTGTGTTGAGTTTCGCTCACGAAGCAGGGATGAGAGTAATTTGTATCAAAAAGAAAAACTTACTCTGCCTTGAACTAGAAGTAGGTTATGGTCAGCAAATTGGGCTTGAGAGGGAGCCCAGAACATACTGCATGTGGTATGGATCTGCCCTGTGCCGGTTTTGCTACTCTCTAGCTGTGTATTATTTTGTCTTGCCTTGTACTGCAAGCTTTAAGTGGCAGAAGTGTTTAAAAAGTTCTCATCTATTTTGTCTCTTTGGTAGGAGAGAGAAATTAAAAGTAGTTGGTCTAATTTATCATGTAAAATGCAGAGAAGCAAATACAAGCTTGCCTTTTAATTTCCAGATTGTGGATTTTTTAAAGAAGAAGCATGATTTTGTAGACCTCATTATTAAGCACATAGGGACCTCTGCTATCATGGATTTGTTGCTCAGGCTACTGACTTGCATAGAACCTCCACAGCCCCGGCAAGAAGTGCTAAATGTAAGTAAAATTTCTCAGAGTTTTTGTCTGACATGTGAACTGTAAGATGGCTTATCTTCTGCTGGTTTTACTGAGTTTATTTCTTAAATGTGCTGAAATTAGATATGGGGGATTTTGTTTGTTTGTGGGGTCTTTTTGGCTTGTTTTTCTGCTTTAAGCTGTCAGTACTTTTCCAGTAGAACCTCTGTGCTGCTGGGGACACCTTAGAACTCAAGTGGCTGGCCTCTTCCCCAGTCTTTAATATCTAACTTATAACTGACAGATGCAATTTTAAAATTGTTTTGGACCTTACGGAACACTCCTTTGGCATCAAAGTTTGTTTTAAAATTATACCTAAGGCTTTGTTTTTTACTGTGGCTCAGAAACCCTAATCTTACTGTTTTCTTTTTTTCTAAAGTATCGTTAGTCCTTGTTTGGAAGTATTGACAGTATGATTTGGGGCAGCTGTCATAAGGCTACTTTCAATTTTGTAAATAGAGTTTAATTCATTCACTTGGAAAAAATTCTTACTAACATCCACAAACACTTTTCCAGTGGCTAAATGAGGAGAGAATTATCCAGCGGCTTGTGGAAATTGTACATCCATCTCAAGATGAAGATGTAAGTATCAGTCTGACACACTTCTCCGTCTGTCTATTCAACTGTACAACATGGTGTTAGAACTTTCAGTTTTACCGTTTTCTGCTTTCTTCAGGAAGTGATTTCAGTATTTAAGTATGGTCACGTGAGGGAAGGTGTGGTTTTATTTGCTTCCCTGCCCCCTTTGAGATCCATATCAAAGCCTTATGCATACTTGGTGTTTGAAGGTTCAGCTCTAATGTTTTGCTGCCTTAATACTGGAAATAGATTCTTACCTCATGCCTCAAGGGGTTTTGTTTTTGTCTTGTTAAGATTTAGTTATGACATAAAGCTACTCCTTGAATATTGTTTGAGTAGGAGTGACCCTTGCCCATGTTGAAATTTTCACTTTTTTTAATTGAAGAATTGCAGTCCAGCATGTTATTACTCTTGTAGTGAAAAGCGATGTTCTTCTGTTTCAGAGACATTCAAATGCATCACAGTCACTCTGTGAAATTATTCGTCTAAGCAGAGACCAGATGTTACAAGTACAGAACAGCTCAGAACCAGATCCATTGCTTGCAAGTTTAGAGAAGTAAGTTGGTTTGAATTTCTGATTTTATTCTCACTTCATGAAAAACTACTTTTAAACTTTACAGCTTGAAAACCGTTAGAAATGGCAAGCTCTGCTTTTTAGGTGAATTTTCTTGTCTACCTTTAATCTGTTTGCCTAATGTAAAATAACTTGACAAGCTGATCCCCACCTGGACGACTTTCTTGTGGGGATGTGGGGAAGGAGTTGTCACATTAAATTGGACAGCACAGGAAATACTTATTGGGATCTCGCATGTGGAGGTCAGCTTGATGCTGTGCAGACTAAACGTGAGACTTTGACTTTGTTCTGTTACTTGGTTTAAGTTAACCTAAGTGTATATTTCTGCCAGAGAAGATTCTCCTGTATTCCCTTCTCCCTTTTGCTGGTTATAGGTTTAGGTTTGCGTGGCTGTTACGGCAAGCTGGACTAGGTTTTTGATCTGACTGCAAACTTCCTTGTTTCTTTTTTTTTTTTCCTTTTTTTTTTTCTTTTTTTTTGTCAGATCAAAAAACTAGATCAGTGGAAGTAATAAAAAAGTATGATTGAGATATTGAGGATGGGAGTGATTGTCCTAGTGATACCTGCTAGCCTGAAATGGTGACTGGTTTTCCTGGTATTATCCCCTTATTAATTTTACGTGGGCAAAAGATAGCTACTTCTGCTAACAGCTGTATCCTGAAAGTAGTGTTATGCTTTTCTTTTCAGACAAGAAATCATAGAGCAGCTCCTGTCTAATATTTTTCATAAAGAAAAAAATGAATCAGCAATAGTCAGTGCAATCCAAATATTATTGACTCTACTTGAGACAAGACGACAGACGTAAGTGTTACTGTTTCACTTGAATTGTGCCTGCAGTAGCAAGTGTCTTTCATGTACTGGTGACTGAACTACTCCTGTAGTCTGTTCTAGCTGAAGGAGTGAAAATGCAGACCAAGTGATTGCGGTTGGTGCTCCTGCACTTTTCGTCGAGTGACTGGTCTTTGTGCAGCTTTTTCTAGAAGCTAGTTTAAGTATCACTTGACAGATCAGACTAATTACATTTCATCAGTGTGTTTCTGAATACAAGGAATAGTTTAAATATGTGTAGTTCAGTGAGCGAGTATTGACTTCTTTAAAAAGTTATTTGTAATGTTTTTACAACTTCATTTGGAGAAACTGCTGAACAGATCTCTCTGGTACATTCAACTTAGATTGTTTGGGATAGACAAAAGAAGCTATTCATCTGCCTTAAGAGAGCGAATAGAACTGTAATTTTTAATCTCAGAACTACTTTTGAGATTTCAAGCACAATAAACCTAAAAATACTAGGGCTAGTGTTTGGGAAAATCTTGTTCAATCATTACGTACTCTTGATTTCTATGTGTAAACCTGTTTTGGCATTTTCTGCCTCTTTATCATTTTCACATCCTTTCAGAACTGTTATATACCTCAAAGATGTTTTACAACTAGTTTTGATATTAATTATTAGATTCTGCTTGTGTGTGTTTTAGATTTGAAGGCCATATAGAGATCTGTCCTCCAGGCATGAGTAATTCCACATATTCTGTCAACAAAAGTGTTTTAGAAGCCATAAAAGCAAGACTTTCATCCTTCCACGAGCTCCTCCTTGAGCCTCCAAAAGTAAGTGAAAACTCGTGTTACCAAATTAATTGAAGCAAGACTGTCACTATGTGACTGTGTTTTAGGTAGATTATAATAACAAACAAAACCCAGTCTGACAACTTTCAGGCAGGTGACCAGGCTACTCTCTAGCCTGTAGTGAGCTTTGGCTCAGGCAAACAATAATAATGAACAGCAATGTATTGTGCTCATTGTTATGCTTTTTCAGTATAAACTTGGTTTAATTAGGAAAGTAGTCTTACAGCAATTAATTCTTTCTGAAAGAAATGCAAATAGATTTGATATATATTCTCAAGGTGGGTCTGGTTTCCTGCTTGGAAATCCTGCCTGTATAGGAGACATGGGCTGTGGATGCTTCAGTTGTTTAGAACTTTGGAATGGCCCACATTAGGTCTGCACAGTTCTCTAGTCTTTCCCAGGACCTGAGAAGACCAGTCTGTGACACAACCATGCACTCTAGGCATTTTAATTTCCTTGGACTTTTTAACTGATTTAAACAACTTATCCATGTCATGCTCTAACAAAAGATAAAAAAAAAATGTATAAATAGAGGTTTACTTATGATCCATTTGTATTTTTCACTCTAATTTTCACTGGCAGAAGTTCACCTAGAGCATTGCCCCCTAAACTGGGTGCCTCAGTTTTTAACAGAGAGAGCCAGAGTGCACATAAAGACCAGAGGTGTATGGAAAGTTTATGTAAGTTTATTTTAGCCTAGGGAAGATGAGAACTCAGTTTATGAATGCAAAAGAGATAACAAAATGCAAAGAAACTGTCTTAGAATTATTGCAACAACGTGGCAACATACAGGTCTGTATTATAGTAAAAGCGTGGTCACATAAGATAGCTGAGCAATTTCGGATGGTTGGACTTCCCATTTGAATAAGTCAGCTAGTGAAGTTACTAAATCTGCTCATTTTGAGTGCTGATTAAATGAGCATCCTTATATATTTGCCTTGTTTAAGAAACGGACTAAACAAGCTAAGAGGATGTCAGTCCTCTTTTCTGATGCAAGGGTGGCACTGGTCAGGCAACAATATGACATCCAGGATTAGGGAAGGCAGTACTGGTCTCCTTGCCAAAATTTGTTTGTGCCTTAAGATAGGAAGACACTTTTGTTATGAATTCCCCTGTTTATTTCATATTTGCTACTGATTCTTTTTGACTGGCACTGTGACCACAGTTCTGGTTTGTTAACCAGCCAAAATTAGAATAAGACACCAGATGTGCTGGTTGCTTAACGAAGTTCTTTTCAAGTATGTGAAGTTAGAGTTGCTGAGGCATTGTAATGCGTTTGGAGACTTTCCACATAGCTGTTCTGTGGATACTGTAGCAATGTACACTGTAGTTGGATTAGTCAGTGAGAATCATTTCTTAGGAACTATCTCCTGATTCCTTTCACTTCATCTACTTGGAGATCCTGTCTGTAGTTGACAATCATTTTTACCAAGCCATTGTTTTCATGTGACTCGATTTAGTGCTTCTATGTTTAGAATTAAAAATAGTTTTTTGCAGGGTGAGGGTAAGACAATTGTTCAAAGACTGACTGTATTTATTTTTAAGCACTACTCCACCGTTGTGTATAGTAATGATGAGCTGATTGCTTTAAAAGGTGTTTTAGTAGCTTTCATGTATGTACCTTTCTTTTCCAGAAAAGTGTCATGAAGACAACCTGGGGTGTACTGGATCCACCTGTAGGAAACACACGTTTAAATGTGATTAGATTAATATCTAGCCTTTTACAGACGAATACAAGCAGTGTGAATCAGGAGCTCATAGAACTTAACAGCATAGGTGTAATACTGGTAAGAACTTAATGCTGTTTTCTTTATTTTTAAGGACTGCTATTAACATCTTGTCTGGTTTTTCTGTAACTACGGATACTTTGCCAGTCTAACTTTGCAGCACTTTTGTATTGTGATTTCTATTGCTTGGTTTAAGAACTTTTAAATGTTGGATTTTTACTGTTAAATTAATCTGTCTGAGGTCAGCATTTTCCTGTACTCAATTGAATGGTTCTTATTTGCTACACCTTCATAAATACATGAAGTGGTTTTCTTAAGAAGCTTATTTTCACTTGTGTGTTCTCAAGTTTTCGGCCTCCTTCAAGGCTTCACTGCTGTTTCCATTCTTTACTTAAGGTGTTCCCTCAAAACCCCTTTTCCTCACTTAATATATGGCCCACCAAATTGTATGTCAGCACTGGCCTGTAAAGGAACAGTTATTCTTGGTAGCTGGCACGCCTTCAAACCTTCTAGCAAGGCACAAGAACGGTTAACTCATTGCTCTTTGCTAATGTTCTTTGGGTACTTCCTATCTCATATTTCCACTGTAGGAGATGTATTCTTTGTGTTTAGGTTCACACAAGAAATTCAAATGTTGATATTGATTAAAACATAACTAGCAATTCATGTAGAACTTAGACTAGTTTCTTAACAGTATATAAAGTATAAGTAGGTAATTTTTCTGGTGACCCCTGCAATAAACACAACTACAGCTGAGTTCTTACTCTGATCCAGTACAGTATTCCTTGGGTTCACATAATGGCAAGCACAAGAATTAACATTTTTGTAGATCACATTTTTCTTGCACAGTAATACTTAGTGTAGAATTAAGAATTTCTACCAGTGTAGTAATTTCAAATGATTTGGTGGGGGTGAGACTATTGGTTATGTTTAATTAAAAGGTCTTGGTTTGTGTAAACCTCAGTGAATTTGTTTTTCAGGACATGTTTTTTAAGTATACGTGGAATAACTTTCTGCACACTCAAGTAGAAATCTGTATTGCATTGATTCTTGCAAGTCCTCTTGAAAGCACGGACAATGGCACAATTACAGATCAGGATTCCACTGGAGACAATCTGTTATTGAAACATGTAAGTTGTGGTTTTTGTGAATTTCTTGAATTTTCCTGTTTCCAGGCTATTGTAGCAGTTACTTTTACATAAAATATACTCCAGTTTTTACTTCAGGTGTAGAATGAACAAGAACATCTTTCTGTTTTTACTTAGAATGTCAGTTCAGGGTGTTAAACCTGAAACTGCTATTGAGTGGATTTTTTGCTGCCCCAAAGTGAGCATATATGCAGAGCTGCAAATATTTATTTTCCTTGGAGAAGTTGCTCCTACTTTTAAGCATTAAAATCACTATTCCAATAGCTTTATGCTACTGCAACTTAGCACTTACAAACAGGAGCAGAAATAATATAGGTTTAGTTTCTTGGTTTCTAATTGTGATCTGACTGCTGCTTCTGAACTTTAAACCCTGTAATGATGTATGCTGAACCTGAAATTAGTTGTCTTGTGGACTTTAGTATCAGCCGTAAAATGGATAATAGCGTCCTGCTTTACTGCTACTAAGCATATTTTGCTTTTTTGACAGCTCTTCCTTAAGTGCCAATTAATAGAAAGAATACTTGAAGCATGGGAGATGAATGAGAAGAAACAGTGAGTAATTAATTTTCTCATTCCCTGCAATTGTCTACATAAGCCTTGAATTATGAAATGAATGTATAACCAATTCAGAAGTGATCTGGCCAGTTCTAAAGTCACTCCTGTGTTGGTATTTGAATTAAAGCTTTCTCTCATACTTTTTGTAACATTCTGATGCTTTTCCCCCTTGACCTTTTGAGAACACAGTAGTTGTCATTCTTGTATATGTATACATGTCATCCATGTATATTACTGTGATCCTCGCAGTTTATTCATGTTCAAGTACAGAAACATATTGTAAGTTTTGAGAAGACAGGAAATATTTTTCCCCAGTAAGCAATTGAGAATTATTTGTGAACACATCAAGGCGTATCAGATACTGGGAGATGTTCAGATGCCTAAGCAGTAAAAGCCAAATTCTCAGCAATGGAATACTTTCTGATAGTATGTGTTTAAAAGGATATAAGTTTCAAGGAGCTAGTATTGTCTGGAACAGTTTTTGTAACAGGTGAAAAAAATTTGAGTTTTCACCTGAGGGAGTGAAACAGTTCTGCAGGTTTGTAAGTTTGGCTCAGGACATATTGAACAGTAAATGTTAGCTCAGACTTGTCAAAATACTGAATTAACTAACTAGTATAGTGCTGCTGGGTTGCTGGTATGTTATTTGAGACAATTTCACTCCTCATCACATTCCTGTTCCTATCTTCGTAAATACATGTCTGATGCAACTGACCTGGAAATAAGGATGCTGAAGAGGGGAGTAATTAAAAAAGGAATGTGACTTAATGTAACTGTAAGAGACATTCTCGCCCCAGAGTCTATTTTATATCAATCTTCCTGAGGTTATAGAGAACTGCCAACTTTTTCAGCAATTAGACTCTCATACAAAGTTACTTTCATAACTCCAGCCTAAAATTTAACTTTTACTTCGATAAGACTGTTCTTGATTTAGTGCTTGCCGTATGAATGATTTAATTAAATATTTAGTCTCATGATTGCAAATACTAGTGAAGAAAATAGTGTTTTAAACTTTAGATTCTGCTCTTATCTGGAAGCAGACTGTTGTAATTAATTCACTCCTTTATCCAATTTTGTACAGGTATGACTCCAGCTATTAAGGTTGAATCTTTATAATGTAATGGTATTTTTTGCTTACCTGTTTGAGGAAATGGGTATTTTTTTTTAGTCCTTTTTTATTCTATCACAGTGTTATTTCAAGCAGCTCCAGAAACTTAAAGGATGATTGCTTTCTGTTGGTAAAAGTCTGACAGTGAAAAGTTGTTTCATTCACAGGGATTGATAAGCATTTGCTAACAGAAGATACAATTGTGTTCTAGACTTTTTGGCTAGGCAATGACAAATCGGTCCAGGTTGTCAAATACAAACACTCTTTATGGCATATCCTGTATTAGAAACTATAACCTTTGCCATCATCATGTGCTTCTTGTTTTGAATGTACTTGTTACCTAAGCAGTCAAGGAATAAAACAGGAATCTCTGTCAAGTTGTTCCTGTAAACATTGTAATAGTTTGATTTGTGATATCTTGCATTGACATAACATAGTTACATCGTGTTAGATGATGATGGTGGAAAATCAAATCGTGTGATTTGTGTTTGCATAGTATAAGCTACTTCCTGAACTGCTGTCACTTTACAAAGGTTTCAATCAAGTTCATGGGAGGTTTGTGTAACCAGTTGAGTGGGTCTTTAAACACAAAACCTAAAGCTGATGCAGCAAAAGTCTGGTTAGCTTGCAGCTAAGTGCTAGAAAATCCATACAAGTTGGACCTCTCATTATTGCTATTTGCTCAGATTTAGAATGGTTCCAACTGATAATAGGTATTCAGAGCACTATTTTAACATCTGGTAATTCCTGTTTCTGCAAAGCAGTACTATAACAAGAAATATTCAAATAGCCATATACTTTTATCTTTAATAAGCATGTAAATGTCACTCCTAAATTTCAGGAAAGCAATGGTCCTAACTTAAGTTGACATGGTAAATGTAATGTCAAGAAATTCTGAAATACTGCAGGTTTAAGAATTCTTTTCCCTTTCGATCATGGGCTCAAAGCTCTGAGGGAATGTTTGGTGTATTGGGGCTTTGCAAAATACTCTCAGCAACAGAAATTTCCTAAAACCTGTGGATCTGCTGCCAATTTTGTTGTTATTTTGATAACACTGTACATTTTTTTTTCTAACTCCACAAACATTAAAAGTATTTGTATTTCCTTCTTGGTACTTTACATGCTTGTTAAATTTCCTAAACTGGCTCTGTAGTGACACCAGTTCAAGTTCTCAAGTTCTTGAGTATTTTTGTGAACCTTTGGTTCTAAGATGCAACTCTTTAGCTTAAGAACCCTTATGATGTTTGTCTTATGTGGGCAGTTGAATTCCTTTTGTCTCTTGCAGGGCTGAAGGAGGAAGACGGCACGGCTACATGGGTCATCTGACAAGGATAGCAAACTGCATTGTGCATAGTACAGATAAGGGGCCAAACAGTACACTAGTCCAACAGCTCATTAAAGGTATTGATTAATGGACTTAAGTTTATTTTCATAGCTTTCATTATCAAATGCTGAGGAAATTAATCAGCTTAAGTTAAAAGGTAACTAGTGGATAAAAGAAGAAAATATTGATTACTTCTGAAGTATTCAATTTAAAACAAGCTGTCCTTAAACATATGCTTAAGTTTGTGGGGGTTTTTTAGATGGGTTTGTGTTTTTTTTAAACAGTATCAAAGCTTTCTGAAATAGATGCAAAAAGATTCTGACTGCTTAATTTGGATTTGTTTGCTAGATGGAGTAATCTTTATGGATTCAGGAGGATATATCTATTCTTACCAATATTTTCAGTAGAGCAAAAGAAAACATTTGAAAATTAAGTGGTGCTTCACGGCTGATAGTATCAAATTGGTTTGGGTTTCTTTGTTTCCTGTTCTAGAGCTTCCAGAAGAGGTCAGAGAGCGATGGGAGACATTCTGCACAAGCTCTTTAGGAGAAACTAACAAGAGGAATACGGTGGACCTGGTAAGTAGTGATGGATACAGTATGAGAATTGCTGCTGCTGTGCTTGGGCTCCAGTTTCTTTTTGTCAGCAGCACTGTCAATCTTCCAAAATACTATGTAGTTATGAGAGGTCCATCTAGTTGCTGAGCTATGGAACTGAAAATTCTTTAGTTTACTTTTAAAATAAAGCCATGTCATTAATAATTTGTACAGGAATAGTAGAGAAGTTCAGTTGGTAGTAGCTAATCCCAGGCAATCTCCAAGAATGAGGATTTCCTTACAGCTTCAAGTTAGCGTCCTTTAAAACTCCTATCTGCTTGATGAGCACAAACTAAAAGTGGAAGAGCTGGTGTTAATTGCTTTATCCAGAGCATGTAAATGACCCTGTGTAAGTTTAATGGAAAAATACTGCCTGCTGCCACTACATGTGTTACTGACCTTGCTTAAGTCACATAACTTGGTATACTGTTGTGCACCTGCAACATTCCTTCTGCACACAACTGTAGTGATTACACTTTTAGAATAATGCTAAACTTAAGTAGAAGTATGAAGAGGTTTTGTGTAATCATGTTAAACATGCAGTTTAAGAGTAATCATTGGGAGACACTGCTAAGCAGAGGCTGTTTCCAATTTCAACAGGCCAAGTAGTAAATTTTAATATATCTGACTTCTCCAGAAATGCAGTGCTTTTCATGTGGCTTCATTAATTAACTTGTGCTGCTCCTATATTAATTAGGCTATAAAACTAATAGATTGTTACATTTGCAATTTCCACGTAATATGGTAACTGGACCATATTACTAACAAGTGTCGATAGAAGCCATAGAAAATTCATCTGAAACTCTGCAACTTGTGAACAGGACCAAATGATGTACATGAGGCATTTTTTCTTGAGCCTGTGACTGCAAAGAAGTGCATAGTGCTTGTAGATTAATGTTATTTTTCCTCTGGTTAGAAACTACTTCTTGGTCAAGACCAAGAGAAGGATTATGTAAAGAGGAAGAATTTTAGACTGACTTAAATAATACTAATGAGCTCTTTAGATACATAATCATTTACTTGGATGTACTTGATGTAACAACAGTTAAACTTAATTGAAAACTTATCTTCAAACTCCACAATTTTCAGTAGAGTAGAAATACAAAGCAATAAAAAAAAATTCTTTTGTCTGAAATGCCATCTGGAAAACTTGGTCTTGGAATTTCCAAAGTCAGGCTTTGTTTCTGCTTGTGTGATTGATTCTCATGAGCCTTGGATTATCATGTAGTTCAAAGATAATCTGTAATGGAAGGTACAGTGTGGTGTAGGAGATACAGAAAGAACTCATAAAAAGCTCAGCTTACTGTTTTACTCATTCAGGTTTAAGGTATGGTTATTGATTTGGTGTATCCTGAAAACACAGTTCCACAGTATTTCTTCCCAGTCATACTGTCCCCTATACTTTGGATCTGGGCTTTGGCTTCTATGTGTATTTCTTATCTATAAAGCTGAACAATTTGGTGTGGCCGGGTGCAAGTTGATGAAGACAACAGCTTAGCAGAACTAATGTTTATACTTGAAAAATCATATGCTTCATTTAAAGTGGAGATTTTCAATGTCCCCCGAGGAAGATCTTAAGCACACATCTTAATTTTCTGTGAATTAGCCTTATATTTATTGTTGAGTAGATGAGTAGATCTATTTACTTGGTCCAAGGTTTTTCTGTGCTAAGCAAGATATTGAGCAAAATATATCAGACATGACTAGAATAGTTTAGCACACAGTTCCTGACCTGAATGATAGAACTGTGGTTTACGGTTATACTTTGTCTTCAGTCAATTTACTGGATTTACTGTCCTCTCACATACTCATATAATGTGAGGTTCATTAAAAAATGTGTAACTGAGTTGGCTGTGTGAAGGCTGTGGAAATAACTGGTCTTGTGAGTACTCAATGCTTCAGTTATTTGGTGATTAGAAAAGAGAGCTATTTTACTATAATGGAACAAGGTATGTCTTCTGGGGTTCTCTGTATAATGAACTGCTTCTGCAGCCGTGAAACTGCTCTTTTGCAGTTGTTCGGCAGAGGGGATGTTGATTGTAAATCTATCAACACTATCCCTCCTACTCTCTTTCTCCCTCTTTAGGCTTTGCTGTCTTTCAAAAAAGTTCTAGTTACATTTTCTATAGCAACAATAACTGCAGAACTGTCTTGCAGTTTCTCCAAAAGACTTTACAGAACTTACAGGAAGTTTACTTTTGTTATTTCACTGCTAATTGTCCTTCTGGTAGAAGGTAGGCAGAGCTTCACTAAGCTTACCTGCTTACACTTACCTAGTTGAAGATTAAATAAATCTTGAGTAAGTGCTGCTTTTTTCTTTAGACAAGGGGCATAAATGATGCTGGTACACAGCAAAGAATGATATACAGCTGGTAATGCTAGGTTTGTACAAGAGACTCAGTATAACTTCAGGTGTGTTATGGCATCTTTCCAGTATTGCTTGTGATACTGGAAGTTTGTGAGGTATACCTAAAAACTAGGTGAGGTGAGGGGAATATAGCTCCCAAAGCCTAAAAATAACAGTTTACAGGACAAATTGTTCATGTTTTCCTTAAGAATTGCTGTGTAGTTCCTTTCACTTAAGGAAATCCTTCTCAGTGTTACCAGGAAGTAAGGCAAAAAAAAAATCACACATGAGAATGAATTATTTGTGGGAAGTACCACTGCTGTGTTAGTGTTAGAAAGGGACTGGGCTGAACAGTGAGGAGCAGTAAGAGTTACTTGCTGCAATTCTCAAGTGGGTATTCCCACTGGCATTGTTCTGCCATTTATTTATTAGGGTGAAGTAATGCTAGTTTCTTTTCAGATTTATTCTTCAATAAATAAGCTGTCAGGGGGATTGTGACCAAATAATCTTTAAGGTCCATTCCAACCCCTTAACATTTTATGATTCTATGGTATTGAGTCTTGCATCCTCTTGGTTGCCAGAGGGAGATTTTTGGGGAGAAGACACTGTCTAGCCAAGAGTCCTGAGCTTGTTTATTTTAGAGCAGTAGGGGCAGGATTTTTACCAGAGATGAGCCTGTTCATTTTTATTTATCACTAAATAAAAAACTTACTTGGATGTCTTTTTTTCCCAACGAGTTGTGGTTGTAAAAGGATTAGGTGTATTTTGTCCTGTCAAAATGTTCCACACGACACTAGCAGTATCTAGGACAGCTCATACCATGGTATGGAATGTGTAAGTGTCTTGAAGTATGCAGACATTGCCAGGATATTTCCATAAATATACACTGAGTGCTGACTTCAATGGGCTTTGTCTGTCATTTGATACGTTTTTCTCCAGATACAAAAATTTGATGCGTTACTATTTTCCCCACTTATTGATACTTTTAATGTTGATAGATCAGGTTTTCTTCATAATTTCACTATCTTTAAGTCACAGTACTTGTAACTTGCAAATTGTTGTGCAGGGCTGGATGATAGATATGCAAGATGTGCAGTCCCAATTATTTTTTTAAGTAAGTGTTACGCTAACAGAGGAAAAAGTGTAAAAGGAAAATATACTTAATGTGACAACTGTCTTCATTTATCTTGTGTTTTCATCCTGATGGTAGCATCGTCCTTTAATTGTAGGAGTATAGAAAGAAGTTTGCCTTGTATGAAGCCTTTTATGTGTTTCAGTACTCCTTTTGAATAGACTTGTGTTTTCTTTTTTGAATAGGCTTGCATTTAAAAAAAGTGAGAATCCATGAACCAGCTGACATTGCTTGAGAATCTGTAGTACGAAATTCTAGGAGTGTGAAAAATAATGCCCTATATTATAGTGCAGTATAAACTTTGACGTCTGTGTATTTGTTTTGTACTTGTTATCCCTCATAGATTATGTCTTAAGGGTCAGCTGCTGCTAGTGTTACTTTAGTTAATTGCTGTCCCAGCTAAAACTACTTTTGGAGTGCTGCTCTTATTAAAAATGAGTCCTTCTAATAACATGTTGCTTGGGTGGCAGTGTCACTGAACAAACTATTCCCACTAGTTATATGCTGGATCATCACAAAACCCTCTTCTTTCATTACTGATGTTTAAAACTGGCTTTTGTGGCAACAACTCCAAAGACAAGATGCAGGCTTTGTCTCATTTAGCTGTAAGACCGGCTTTTTTATGTTAAGTAGTAATTTTGGAATAGTCAAAGTCTTTGGCTTTTTGTGATAATGCCATGCAGCTATTTCAGGGACTATTTTAAGTGGTATTACAGTTGGTAAAACTCAGTAGTTCAGTTTCTTGTTTTGATACAAAACTGAAGATTCAGCCAGATAGTGAGTCTACATGAGTGTCTGTCATATGGTATGCAAATGACCAAATTTCTTTGTATAGGTTACTACCTGCCACATTCATTCTTCCAGTGATGATGAAATTGACTTTAAAGAAACTGGCTTCTCACAGGATTCTTCTTTGCAGCAGGTGAGTTGAATTTTTTTAACAGCTGAAATTGCTCTTTCTGTAAAAGCAAATTATGAGATTTTTAAAACAAGCAAAAGAACTTATATTTATCTTGTAAACAAATATAAATCTAGAAAGTTTAAAATAAAACTTAGACATGTGTGCATGCACACAACTGTGTCTTATCACACTCTTTGGATTCTTTCACTAAAGGTGAAAGAGTGGGAGCCATGTGGCAAAAGATTGCCAATAGATCCCTTAGACGGATTGCTTTACTTGGCTGGGTTACTAATCAAAATCTCTCAGCTCACACTGACAGCTGTGTAGTGACTAACTAGTCTAGGACTGGGTTTGGTATTTTCTGCATCTTCTGTAGTTATTATAATAAGTAATTGCTTGAAGTTTGAATTGTGGGTGGTGGCTCAGGCTTTAAGAATCTAATGCATTTTTATCTGCTTAAGTGGTTTTGTACATGTAAGGTGCACCTGAATAAAAACTTGATAAGTTGGGTGCTATCTGTAGCAACTTTAGTGAGAAAGTAAGATCTTCTAATATCTCTGTGCTTTTCATGCATCCCCTTAGTGACCTGCTGTGCCTAGGCAATCCCAGCAGTTCCAGGTAGTTAATCTGGAGAAATGCAGATGGTCCAGTGCTGCTTCTTTCAAGTTTGTCTTGCTGTATACCTCCTCCTTTTATATATATTTCCTTCTTCCTTCAGTTTTCATAATGCCTTTACTCTAAGCTTGGGGTTTTTTTGGCCATTCTTTTGTTTTCCTTCTATATTCACTGTGTTCAACTTTACCATGTTACTGTGTCCCTTCAGCTACTGGGGCAAGAAACCAAGAGAGTTGACATAACAGCTTTATTTCTTAGAATATCTTAGCATTGGCTGACTTTACATGTGGAAATAACATTATTAAAAAGTCCCTAGAGAATGTGTGATAATATTTCATCCTGGGAAATAAAAGACAAAAACTGTTGTTATGGATAGGAGAAGATGCCTACGTGTACCTTAATGTGTATGTGCCCATCTGCTGGCAGTTGACACTGGCATCTTTATTTAAAGAAAAACAAAACACAGTTGTCAGTGACACTGCATTGAGATGCAAAATGTTCAGTGATTTTGTTCTTCTGGATATTTAATAGATGCTGCTGATGTGTGTGCCTGAGACTGATATTGCTAGTGATAAATATGCAACTGTGCTTTAGTATCTATATGTAATCTACTTTTCTGGTTCTTACTATTCATAACTTCATGTTATTTTGAACAAAGACAGCTTTTTCTTTTATATAGTATACTCTGTTGTTTCACTGTTTTCTTTGGGGTGTGTTTGGAAAGGTCCTGATTAATATGATTAAACTACAGATTTAACTTTTTTATTGAAAACTGCTATTAGTCTGGCTTTCAAATCAGTAAATGTAAGAAAGGTCGTAGTTGATGTTAGCATTCAAAATTCAAAGGTTAAGACAAGTCTTTCTCCTGTCCTTTTTCGTTTAGTTTAGATAGACTTTTATTTCTTTGGAGCAAAATGGGCAAATAGATTTTAGAGTATTATTAGAATCATTATATCACTGTCGTTGGTCCTGGGGTTGCCAGGCCTTTTCTGATTATCAGATGCAACAAATGACGTCCAATTTTATTGACCAGTTTGGCTTCAACGATGAGAAGTTTGCTGATCAAGATGACATCGGCAAGTGAGTATAACATTATACTGGCTTTGGCTGTGATCTTGCGATCTTTCTTTCTTACTCTGTGTTTGTGGTTTTGCAGATGATAAACTCAAGCATTTACTGATGTGAGGCAGTTGCAAATCAGTCTTGTCTTTTTGTACCATCTGTGTGCATTGATAGAAGCATCTCTGCACAGTTTACAGAGGAAAGAACAGTTTATATTCCTTTCTAGCGTCCTAGTTGTGCCAACATTGAGAACACAATGCTTGGTAGTAAAAAACTGAATTGTAACTCTGCTTTTTGAAAGTTATGGCTCTCCATTGACCTGGCATTGTTTGGGGCACTCTCACTTTCTGTCTCAAAGTAGGGTTTTTTCACCTGCTGAATCTGTGTACTGGACCGGATGAATACCTTTACTTTTAAGTTTTCCTGGAAAAAATTACAGGAACAACGTGTCTCTGAATGTGCTTTTCTTTAGGGGACTGTAAGGAAGGGCTTTGTAAATCTACCTTTGTTTATAAGGTCAAGGCTTATTTCTACAAATACAGTAAAAGATAAGGAAATAAGAACAGCCTTGGTTGGGTTAAAAAAACCCCAAGCAATCAAAACAAAACCCAGCACACAGTAAAAAACACCCCACACTAAAACTGGTGTCTTTCTTCAGTTCTAAGTAAACTGATGCTATAAAACAGTGGAGATTCTTGCTGATAGTAGTAGTTCATTATTTTTGTAAGATTTCATGTTTTGGGATGCAAGAACGTGCAGATAGGAGTAAAAAACCTTACTTAAGATGTGTTTAGAAAGGTATTTTCGTAATCTCAATGCTGTTCTATAAGACATGTTTAGTAAGTGGTGGCTGACTGAAGCTTGTACTGAAGCATCTAGGAAGCATTGCTGCCTTTCTATATCACATAGCCTGCTGAGATTAAGATGTGATGATAGAGGAAGTAACTCAGGGTGGTCCTTAACTTTGTTAGAAGCAAGTGGATTTTGGCAGGGATAGGAGCTGGAATTCCTTTATGTTCATGCCTTTGGAGGTCTGTCTTGGTAGAAAGAAGATGACTGCTTATGTAAGGAGGTCTCTTGGGATTTGTGGTAGGCGCACTGATGATGTACTCATGATTTGAATTAAACTACATAAAATTATTTTAAAGTTATGCCTTTTGTGCAAGAACCAATTACACTATAAAGTTACCTGCGTACTGTACAATAATTCAGATGGTATCTTGCACAGTGATTCAGTCACACCTGAAACTTAAGTTCCTTTAGACCACTTACCTTTTTCCCTACTTCATAATGCACTGGAGATTAGAGGAAGAGTAGTATATGCTCTGGTGAATGCACTGCTGTATATGGCTAGACAAAGAATGTATTGACTCTTTTGCAAGTCTGGTAATATATCTTTTCTTTTTCTTTCTAAAAGAGATCCTAGAGGCTTAGCTTGCCTGATGCCATTTTTAGTCTGACGTGTTTGTAATTTAGTGAAACTGATTGATAGCTTACTATGTGAAGATGTATCAAGCCTTTGTTTGGAAAAATGGTTTGGTGATTGATTAAAAAACCCATTTTTTAGGTTTTTTTGTTAGGAAACAGAGCTTGATATTACATTTTTCACTTTGTCACTTCCTGCTGAGAAGGTTCTTTAAAAGAATGGTGAAATCTTGCAGGATTTTATGCTGTATCATGGTTGACCATAGTCAGGCTAGGCATTCTTTAGGCCTAGACTTTTTCCAGTGCGTAACAGTGCAGTATTTGAGATTGAGGTACAAAAATTTCAGTTATGCTTGATTAGGCTCACTGCATCTTTATGGTTAACTGTAGGATAGAGATGGCACTGTTTTGTGCTTTTGTTTAAAATATTTTAAAGTTAGAAAAATCTCATGAATGCCAGGCCTCCTCTGTGTGTAATTTGACTTATTTTGTGTTGGAAAGTACTGTCTTTAATATTCTAGATTTAGATTATCGTAGAATAAGAAACCAAAGAGTTAAATGTCTTTGTGTCATAATAGAAAATCTTGTTTTATTGAATGCATCTGCTTTTTTCTTGTAGTGTTTCTTTTGATCGGGTCTCAGACATCAACTTTACCCTCAATACAAATGAAAGTGTAAGTATGTGTTCCAGTAGTGTCAGAAAAATTACTGTCTTAAATTTTGGTGTGACCTCAAAGTTTTCGCAGTGGTTATGTTTGCTCCTTTTACATGTAATGATTGGAAAATAATTACCCTGCCTTATTTCTCAATCATGAGAGTTTCTAATTGAAAGACACTGCTATTGTTCTTTATGATCAGTATTAAGCAGAATTGCTTCTAATTTGTATGACTAGGTTTGAGACCAGTCTTAGATCCGATTTATGCATATTGCACACTTGTGTTGTAACACTTTAAGCTGTTTCAATCTTCCAGTGAGATTATAGTGACAAGAAAGTTAGAACAGGGACTCTAAACCTAGATATTACCTGTTGTTTGAGCTGAAATGATACCTCCTACAGAAAATAAAGCTGGAATACTTGGTGGCCTGGCTACCTGGAAAGCATTCCTGTATCCCGTTCTTAAACTTGATGCAAACTCCTAACTGTTCTTTGGTCCGCTCACCTTGTTCGTGGTCAAGTAAAACAAACAGCACTGAATGTTTTCTGGACAAGCTTTAAAATAAGGCAGTCTGGTTTTCTGCTGCTTTTAGAGAAATATTGAAGGTTCTCTTCAGAACAGTCATATATTTTCATGATGTTTGCTAATGTAAGTGGAATGATCAATCATAAATAGGAATTTTATACTTTTGCTATGTTTAGGGCAATATAGCCTTGTTTGAGGCATGCTGTAAGGAGCGGATACAGCAGTTCGATGATGGTGGCTCTGATGAAGAAGACATTTGGGAAGAAAAACATATTGCATTTACACCAGAGTCTCAGAGACGTTCCAGGTAAGAAATGTGCCTTGCATCCAAAGAGCAGTGTAGTGAGCCTGTAATGCACCTACCCCTGATTCAGTCTGACTGTTAGTACAGATTGTCCAATATAACTAGGTATTTCCATTCTGTGGAGAAATGGCTCATGTTTTGTTCTCCAGCCATAAGTTGCAGATAATGCACTTCAGCTTTTGTAGCTTGGTTTTGTTGTTTGGGTTTTTTTGTGTGTGTGGTTGTTTTTTGTTGTTGTTGTTGGGTTTTGGGTTTTTTTTTCCTTTTCCTGCTGCTTATTCTTTCTCTCTCCTTTTAAACCTGCATGCCATTGTTGCCTTGGACAAGGCAGCCTAGCTCCACACCTCTGTACCCTGTGCTGTCCTCTACAGTACCAGTGTGTTTGTGGTCATAGGAAGATGCATTGAGGGGAAGGAGCATCTAGTCCTCAAAGCTCAGAGCTGTGCAGCCTCCCTCAATATCTTGCTGAAAGCCTCTTTATGTGGTCAAGTGAAAAACCTTAAACCTTGTTTTTTTGAGAGAGAAATGAGGAAAATACTAATAGGTAAAAATTATACCTCTGTTAATGAGTCAGAAATAATTGTTGTGGTAATTTGCTTCAGCCTCAAACACTCCAGTATTTCATAGTGCCCAGGGTCTGATACTGAAAGCACAATATAAACTGTCTCTTTGTCTTTGAAGTTCGGGCAGTACAGACAGTGAAGAAAGCACAGATTCTGAAGAAGAGGATGGAACGAAACAAGACTTGTTCGAATCACACACCAATGCAGAGGACAAAATGGAAGTAGACTTAAGTGAACGTACGTAGCTTTTTTCCGTACTGCTCTGGGTTATAGAAAATTATTAGATCTAGAAGTCTGATTTTGTAGGAGTTTTCTCGTTTACTCCTTTTATTCCAACTGTCTTAAGTAGTCTTTCCCACTTGCAACAGAGCATGCAAATGTTGGGAAGTTTGAATTCCTTACATGTCTTGAATGAATTACTGTTTCAAAAATTCATGTTACCACTCTTCAAGAGGGGGGAAAAAAAAAGAAATAATCAGAAAGGGAAGGATTAAATGTACTGATTTAGAAATACTGAATGCAAAACTAATAGATTGTTAATCTCCAAACCTGAAAGAAGATACTTTTACTAGAAGCTTTTCAGACCGACTTTTCATCTAACAATGCTCTTCTAAAAGACTTCCTGCAGAAGCTAAGTGGATTTGTGTTGTTCTGGTTTCCTATGCGAATGAAAGGTGCACATCAGGAGACTCTTACGTGGAATCTTAACTGATGTCATTGGTTGAAAAGTTTTCATATTCAAGTCAGGACTAAACTGGCTCTACTTAAATTGGCAATGTCTGTAGGTAAAAGTCCTGTGTTTATCTAGACTGTAAGGAATTAAATTAAAATAGAAGGAAAAGTTAAGGGTTTTCTTTTCTTTTGTCAGATTGGTGTCGTTGGCATCTGTGTGTCAAACAAGTTTTGATCCATGTGGGTCTCCTCCCATATCTGCCTGGGTTGGAATTTCTAATTGCTAGTCAGAGCTTCCTTTTCAGCCTGTTTTTTTGTATGTAAGTGTTAATGAAAAACATGTTTCCCTTGGGTAGGTGAAGCATTTTGAATTGACCTATCCTAAATTAGATGCTATTAAGTCACAGTTGCTCCAAAATTTAGAATACCAATAAATATTTTAAGTTGTAAAAAGCCTTAAACTTTTCTGAAAACTTAGCAGTGGTGTTAGTGCATGAAAAATTGAAAAAGGGATGAAAACTCTTAAGATTTTCATTATTATAGAAATGAATTTTGAAAAATTATAACAAATGTTGATGTAATTTAAAGAATAAAGTGGGATTATACTGGTGATCTAATATGATTTATTAGTTTTGTTCATCAGATAAACTTTATCTTTTTTTTAGCAGAGTACTCTGAGTTACTGATCTTAAAATTCTGCCTTGCTAGCAGAAGTTTCATTTCAGGGAATACATCTGTTTTTTAACAGGATATAGAGGATTTTTATGCATGTGCTTTGAAGTCTTGTTAGGAATTTTGCTTTCTGTTTCTGGAATGTGCAGAGAGATACGTGTTAGGCATATGTGCATTCATGTTCTTTATTTAAATTTGTTCCTAATGAGCTTCCTGATGGTTTTTCAGCACCGAACTGGTCAGCGAACTTTGATGTACCCATGGAGACTGCTCATGGTGCTACTTTGGATTCTGTTGGGTCTGGTGTGTGGAGTACTGAAGCACCTATGCCAGCAAAAGAAACTGGCTGGGCTACATTTTCTGACTTCACATCCTCTTTGAGGTAAGAAAGTTAGTTATTAAGAGCAAGTTCGGTTTCCTTGGGGTGTCCATCTCTGCACAAGCCTGCGTTGATGATGTTCTGGTGGAATAGGAGGTGTATGGAAAGTGTCCAAAGGGTCCCATGTGTTCTAACAGCATGTCTTTGTATGATCTACTTCATAGCAGGCTTCTGTAGGTTGGGTGAATACTGGTGTCATTGTTTTAAAGGGCTTTTATGAACATTTGAGTCTTTTAATATTGGATTCTTACCAAAATTTGGACTGTATTTTTTTATTATTTATTTTTTAATGTAGACAGTGTAGTAACGGGTTGAATGTAAAGGTCACAAAATATCTATGATGATTCGGTTCTATGGATGTTACAAGGCAAATAGGTTTGGGTTTTTATTTGGTTTGTTGTGGGGAGAGGGAAGTTTGTTCATTTAGGGTTTATTTTTTTTTTTTTTAAATCTGTGTAGCTGAGCAGCTGTGATAACTGAGTTAGGCAGTTCTGCACTATTTTGAGAACACCTGAGAATGCTGTTCTTTCTTGGATTGAACTCTACACAAAAAGTACCTGAAGGCTTGTGTATGTATCTAATCACATAGATGTAAATTTTGAGTTGCCAAATATTAGCAGTCAAGAACTGATTCCTTCTCAAATCAGAAGACTCTGCTTTTCTGTATCTCCTGCATTGGCAGTCTCAACAAAGAACCATCTTTCAAGTTGCAAAGAGTGCATTTAGAAAATCAGTTAAAAATATTTCACTATTACTTGTAATGTAACCAAATCAAACAAGTAAAAGTAAAAGGACCATCAAACATCCTCAGGTCGGTTCTGGTGGATATTGCAATACTCAGCTTCAATTTAGCATATCTTTCCAAGACTCACAAACTTACTGTCTTTCAGTTTCACTGGAGTTCTAGCCCTTACAGCTTTGATAGAGAGCTAGTACTGTTTAAGAACACTTCATTCTGCTATTCAGAAATGTTTCTAAAGCTTTTTTACTGTATTTGAAGCTCAAAAGATTCCTTAAGAAGTAATTCTCCTGTGGAAATGGAAACAAACACAGATCCAGGCGATCCCTTGAGTGCAAATGTAACTGCTCTTTCGACACAGCTAGAGAGTAAGTATACTGCATTCACAAATGCAAATGGGTTGATTGTAGGAGTTGTACTTGAGAACGGTGTCCCTGAGCTTTAAAATTTTAGGTTTCCAGAGATCTCTTCTCTGGTTCTGATGCTGTTCTACCAGGTAATGACAGTGACTTTTCAAAGAGTTTCTGAACTATTTAAGTTTCCAATTTAAAACATGAGCCAATGTTGCTGTTACCTCTAAAAAGCCTGCGTATCATGAACAGAAAAGCATTACAAAGAAGGGAAGTGTGTTCCTTTAGGGTGTCCTCTCACCTGTGTCAGCACTTAGCTGAGCTGATGCCCAAGAAGAGTGGTAGCCTTCAGTCTTGCCCTATGTGGCAACAGGCCAGTAACCTCAGTGTTCATATTTCTCCTTCCTGCTCATTCCGTTCCAAGCCCCCTTCAGTATGCATGCGTTAATTTTTTGTTCTATGTATATAGACTGGTTAAAGAAGAAAAATATTTTAATGAATGTTTTGAATATATATCATCAGCAGGAAGAGAAAGAAATGCAGATGAGAAGTTCAGGAAAACTGGACTTCCCAAAGGCTTGTCTGTACTTGGAAACTTGGTGTCAGATTTGTTCTGTGTGGACTTGTTTCATGAATTTGACTCTACAGAGAAATAATTCTTCACTCTAATTCTACTGAAGTCTTGTTTAGGCAAACCTGTTGCAGTAACCACTATCAGTCTAAATCACTAAATTACTTGTAAAATGAACAAAAAGCTTACAGACTGTAACTTTTTCTTAAGTCATCTGTAAGTAGCACTTCCGCTCCTTGTGTCAATATGTGGCACTTGCAGAAAGGTGACTCTCTCTGTAAGGAAGAAGTCAAGAAGTGTACAAAACTGTAAAAATGTTGTTATATTGGCTTATATGCTTGCTCATGAAATAGAAACATAACTAGCCATGTACTAAATGACTTCTATTTATACTTCTAGCCCCAGGAAGTGTTGCTATGGAGGCCAGCTCTGATGGAGAGGATGATGTAGAAAATGCAGACAAGGTAACTGAAACAGTCATGAATGGCAGCATGAAGGAGACACTGAGCCTAACTGTAGATGCTAAAACTGAAACGGCTGTTTTCAAAAGGTAAGGATACCTATTTAATGTGTTTCCACCTTGTGAAGTAAACACTGTTGATGGAACAGTGTCATCAAAAAGAGTTCTTTGTAAGTGATAATTCCTGAACCTTTAACTAGAAACCATTCAAAGTAAAGGTTTTGAAATTTTACTTCTGCTTAGTTACTATAACATACAACTTTGCTTATCAAGCCTTAGTTTCAGTGGAAGGTTATTAGTGGAAGACTGACTCAACTTTGGACCCTGATGCACATTATTGTGCATTTTTAATATACAGTTCTCTTAAAATACAATTAATTGCACATCAAAACAAGCTTTTTAAATTTTGCATAGAATTCTTAGGTTTGGATTGGAATTTCATACTTCTCATCCAGAAGGATGGAGGACAGAAGTTGAAGGCCAGCGGGGGACTGCTCTTGAGAGCAGCTCATCAGACACTTGGGGGGATCACTGTTGGTGGTATGCATGATGGTGTTAAATCTGTTCTCGACTACAGGTGGCACACAAATCTAGAATTACCAGAAAAGCAACTCCTTAAGTTCGGTATCTTCTGATATCAGGTGCATGATTCAGGAATAAGTATTTTACAATATGGTTAAATTCTATATTCTGTATGCCAACATTGTGATCCTTTTATGAGAATAAAGCACATTTCAGTTTTGTCTACTTCGTCCCGTCTACTGAGATCTTGTGATCTTAGATTTAATGATCAAGTGTTTTTTATTTAGTAGCAAATATTTATGTAGGGAAACAGAGACTACAGTCTGCAAAAATTTTGCCTTTATTGATTGAAGTTGGTGTGTCCTGCCTCCACCTTGATCTTAAAAAACTGGAACATACTAGCATTTTGACCTGCAATCCTCTTCTCATTTAGAATAACTTCCTAATATCTGTCTATATTCTAGCTTTATTGAAAAGAAATTGTCTATATGTCTTTGAAGTTGCTTAAAAAAACCCAACAGTTGACTTCAGTAGAAAAAGCTTTTCCAGTGTTAGTCCTTACATTGCCTGTCATTTAAACAAATTTAACTTTGTCCTCTTAGTGGTAGTAGGTAATTCCTGAACCATTCAAAATGAATAGAACTTAAAATGTAGCAGCTTTCAGTCAGTCTTGCTTCCATCCCTTTGATTATCTGATTGACTTAACTTTGGATGTTTTCCAGTGCAGAGGAGGGAGAATTTTTGACTGCACAGTGATTATAAATCAAATGGCATTGATGGAGGAATTGAACCAAAGCAGTTTAGAGAAGTATTGGGACTCTGTGCAGACTGATGTGACATGAAACCGTAGGCCTTACTGATTGAATGATAAATGATTCATCTGCTATTGATTTTTATCCTGTCTTTTGGAGAATGCATTTATGTGGTCTTCACTCTTAGATGTTAGATATTTACAATTTGATTTAGTTATCCCATGGTATCTTTCAACTTCTCCTCAAAGTACTTTAGCTCACCTGCACTTTAAAGTTCTGTGGCTTCTTATACTGGTGCAAAAACTAACATGAGAAGGCAGCATCTGGTGGCAGTTTCTGCCTGCCTTCATGGAATTACCTGCTTGAACTGTAGGCAAAAGGGAGTAGAGATGTAAAGGGAGGCAGTATCATAGAATTGCCCAGGTCAGAAGGGACCTTGAAAGCTTATCTGGTCCAATCTTCTGTAGGAAATGGAGCCCAGATGAGATTATCTGGCACTCTGTCCAATTGCTTCTTGAAAACTTCTAGCAGTGGGGACTCCAGGATCTTGATTTGGAAAGGAAATGCTAAGCAAACATAGAAGGAGGCTCAAAGATGAGGTCTTAAATACAGATACTGTTCTGCTCTGATAGAGAAGTGTGGCCTCATACCGAGCAATTCTCAGCTGGCTTTTTTTCATATCAGCATGCTGGGAAAAAGTCTAGATTAAGGGACGATTAGAGAAGTGAGAGGAGGTCCTACTCTGGCCTGTTTGCCTTACAAAGTGGATGCTTCCAGACTTCAGCTTTTAATAGATTTCTGTCAGTAGAAAATTGATGCTGTTGAAGTTAGTGTTGAGGGGAGGAGGAGCATTATAAGCACAGTGGTTAATTTGTGGAAAGCTGCAAAGGACAAAAATGTGATTTCTGAACTTAATTGAGAAGGGAAAATGAGAAGGAAGAATGCTAGCAGAGACTACCTCTTTAAAAATAAAAAAATGAGGGCACCACTTGTGATGGTGATGGTGGCAAGTATTTTATATGTAATTAATATGAAAAGTATCAAGACAAATGAGATGGGAAGATTAGCTGGGGAAAACTTGATGAGAGATTGCAATGCAAAAGACAGTATTTTTGCAGGCTCTGCACGTAGAAGGAGGAAAGAGAAGGATTCATTCAAATTTAAAGGATCCATGGAAAGGAGAACTGTGAGAATAGGAAGAAAACCAAGAGAGGGGATTGTCACTTCTTGCATAAATAGATTTGTTGCCACAGAGGTATACAATTGATGTTTGTGTCTACTTCAGATCTACCTTATAACTATCTCTTGCAGGTATATATGGTCAAATTTGTATTTTAGTGCACTCGGTGTGACTGAGGTGGAAGAGGGTGGAATAGAGAGGCAGAAAAGCTTTGGTTAAGAGGCAGAACAGAAGATCTGTTTGCTAATGACTTTTGAGGCTTCCTGGTTACATAGTAATGTCTTATATAGTGTCAGTGTACTGCTTTTTCACTGAACTTGGATTTTGTCTCCCAGAGGAAATTTGTGAAATAGATTGGGCTGCAGTCTTAGTATTATGTAGCCCATATATCGTATTCACTGTGGAGTTATTAGGGAATTTAATATATAAGATAGTGATGAGTTAATGATTCTGCTGATATGTTTCATGGGCAGATTTTATTAATGCCTGTTTCTGAGGGAATCTTGAATTTCTTTTATACTTTCTTCCATTTTTGCATACTTCTGGCTTCAGAGTGTTGAAATCCTATCGGTATGTATAGTAAAGGATCATGACTGTGATTGTTACCACATCAGGCATCACGCACATTCCTTATTTTCTTTCTGATCTTATTTGCAATCACTGTATTTCCTGCCATTTTATCCAGTCAAATTGTAATGGATGTAAACACCAGTGCATCGTTAGGTGTTTGTGAAGTGTAGAGACATGTGCTTGATCTTCATGTTGCAATCATAACTTACAAGTCATTTGCATGTGAAATATGGACCCGTCTGTTTTTTTCCTGTTGCTTGACATTCCCTATAAGTAAACTTAAGTAAATAAATTAAATTCTTGCTTTTTTTTTTTTAAGTGAGGAAGGAAAATTGTCTACCTCGCAGGATCCTTCTTGTAAATATGTAGTAGAAGAGAATGCAGAGGTTACGGAAGAGGTCCCTTCAGCTCTTCAGCCTACTAACAGCAGTCCAGAGCAGAGGTAACGGCGTTCAACGATGCTTTCAATCCTCTCAGTAGCAGTTGCTTTGTTTTTCTAATAGGATTGATCTAGAGAGAGTGAGTTTAGCTCAGCCTAAGCTTGTACTTACCTCTATTTTATTAAATTTTTACAAGTTACATTTTCTGTTGATTATAAGACTCCTGAGTCATCAAAATGCATTTGTCTTGCAGGGAGTTGTAAATATCCTCATTCTGTTTTGTGGCATTGTTATCAAGTTAGAATAACGAATTGATACACAGAACTCTACTGCATGTTCTGATTGTACTGTATGCAGTCTAAAAAAAGATGTAAGCATGTTTGAAAAATTTGGATTCTGTTTTTTTAGATTTGTTTATGAGCCAGTATGTAACTAGCTCCTTTCTACTAACTTTCTGCTCTGCATAAATCTCGAACTTGATCAAGAAGTGGATTCTAATCAGAAAAAAACCCAACTTTGTATACTTGAAGTGGGAAACCCAAAAAGTCTCACAGCCTCTTCTGGAGGTACTTTCTTTATCAAGACAATATTTTTTAAATGCTGATAAGCATTAAATTGCAGGGAAGAAATGTTTGGGGACTAGATGATTTCTCTTTGAGTGAAGATTCTTGTCTAAACCAACAGAGGGCTCTCAGAGCTAGCAGTTTGTTGGATTGATTTTGTGTTGTAGGAAATCTCAAGGAACTCCTTTCTTTGAATCCAGCTGGCTTCAGCAAAGCTCAGTACTTTCTCTAAAGGTGGCTGTCGCAGTAGATCCTCATAAGCACAGTATAAATATCAAATGTAATTGTGCTTTTGGGGCTCCATGTATGTATGACTAGTGGAAGGTGTCCCCTAGCTAGGTCTCTGGCTGACTAGCAGGAGTAATCTCTGCTAGGAGCCCGGTTCTAACCTGGACCAGTGACTGTCATGCAGACTGTCACACTTCCTGTCCTTGCAGCACTTGTTTCTTACCTTCCAAGTTTCTCTAAAATGTTTGCTTTTGTCTAGTGCTGTCTCTAATATACACATATGTTTTTAAAAAAGTGTTTTTATAGCTTAAGCAGCCAAAGACTTAGCTAGGGGGCTCCTGCTGGTCATGTGCATGTAGAGCACGGACCCCAGAGTGGTTTCTCTGTGATGTCCACCATCAGAGAACAGGAGTTACAGGTAACTTTTCTCCGCTGTGGTTTCAAGCAGTATTTGCATTCTTTTAGGGAATCTTCATACGTATTCTGTAGACTTGCACTGAATGGAAGTTGAGATTTTCTTTGCCTTTGTTGCTTGCATATTTTTAATGTTCTCATGCACTGATTTGATCTTTGTGCTAGTCCAGAGCAATTGCACCTATGTTACAGTAAACTTCTTTATCTAGACCTGTATATATAATTTTCACTTTTGCAGATTTTCTCCCTGTTTTCCTCCATACCTCCTGAACTTTTCATGCTAATGGACTGGCATTCAAAGTGTTTGTAAAATGGCTGTTTGTAGATTAGATTAGTAACTAAAGTAGTTTTTTTAAGATGCGGTTGTTTTTCCTAATGTGTTTTTAGCTGCTTACTTTCCAGTGCAATGTTAAATACTCCCAGTATCACATTTTGCCTCACAGAATAAAATTTGGATAACTATCAGCAATGTGCTTTTTATTAGTGATTCTCTCAGAGATAACTCATCTCTAGAGATTACTTAGTATCCCTGTTAATGAAGATCAGACACTTCAGTGGTGTGCTCGATTAATTGAGTGCTATGCTTAATTAGGGAATAAAGACTTTAGAAATGCTGGACTGCAGAAGGTAAATGGGATGAGAATGTTATTAGCATGTTTCCTCTTTTCAGTTCATGGGTTATGTTACACATGATCTGGGGTTGTTTTTTTGTTTTTGTTTTTATTGTACCTACCTGAATTTGTTTTGAACCTTTCATGTATACTTATTTTTTTTTTGGCTTCTTAGGACTGATCAACACACCCATTTAGGAGAGGCATCTGTTAATGGCCCTGTATGATATGTGATGCCTCTTACCTTGGCTGAAGAGGAAGAACTGATGTCCAGGTGTTTAAGTGTTTCTTGAGGATTTCATCTAGACCCTGTTGAAGCCAGTCACTGCTGCACTAATTTCGCAAGGAATCAGGACCAGCAACATTTATATTCTAGATTTTAAGACATTGTACAGAAATTCATAAGTGTAAAAATATTGCACATTGAGAAATACCAATAATTTTTGCGTATGTTTATATTGTATTGTTCTAAATGACGGGGGGCCTGTGAAATAAGATCCTGCTACCCATGTAATGATGACAGTAGTGTTACTATAGTTAAAATGGCTGTAAGAATAGTTTTATAAAAAAAGTGAATACAAAAATCTAATGTATTTGAGACATAACTATTTGATGATTAGTGTGACCAAAGTATTTAGCAGTTTTCTTACATTTTTCACCTTGTAAAAAAGAAAAAGAAAATTCATGTTTTTTCTGAAACTGAAATGCCCTATAAATGTTATTTTGGTTGTTTTAGCTTACAAAAGTGATTTAAATAAGAATTTTTTGGTGTTCAACATTTTACAACAAGTTTTTTAATTGGTAATTGTTTTCTGTATTGTTCAAAACAGATCAAAAAATGTAAGTCTATTGGTAGAGATTTTAAGTATTTATTGCAACAGCTTAGTTGACAAATTGATGTTACTGTAAAGCCATATGTTCTGTTAAGTCTAGTTTGCTTGAAACAAAACCTTACAGGTGAAACACTAGAATATTTGGAGTGCACATGGCTTGTTGTGTTTAAGTGGTTCACCTGCCTTTTAAACAGTTCACCAAGATTTAGTTTAATACCAAGCATTATACAATGGAACATTTCAGAACAATCTGCGTATTTAAAACGCTATAATCCTTTTAGACAAGTCAAGTAAATGAAATGCCCGTGCTGCTAATGTAATTACAGTACATGCATTTTAAAAGTAAATAGTGTTTTTAATACAAATTTTGGCAGCAGAGCATGTTAATTGTTAATTTCACTGTACTGATCTGTGTGAGGCTTTCATTTGTATGTTCTAAACCAGTTTTTTCACAGCTGGTTTGTGTATATATAGTGATTATGGAAACTAATTCTGTGTAATTTATAATTTTCTATGTCAGTGTAAAAATCCAACAGCCTTCTCAAACAAACAGAAGCAATATACTGTATATTGCCACATTGTCTGGTGAAAGGGTTAAAATACTCCTGCACTTTTAGATGCAAATCCATTTTTTTTCCTGTAATATCCATTTATTTTTTACATCATTTGTTTTCCTGACCAGTATTTAAAGCCAAAAGGATACGCTAAACAATGGCCAATGATTTATTTTAGAAGGCGTCCCAAGCAACGTGCCTAAACATTACATTGCATACAGAAATAAAAAACCCCACGTGTATGTCATTGCCCTTATTGCTTTCTCTCTTGGATTTTCTGCCAAGTTCA
Source organism: Xenops minutus (assembly GCA_035221455.1). NCBI lineage: Eukaryota > Metazoa > Chordata > Aves > Passeriformes > Furnariidae > Xenops > Xenops minutus. Next base: position 18,339,778 of record JAWWEE010000158.1, read on the forward strand.
GTGCACTCGTCGTTGGAAATTTTTACAAACTGATCATTTGTGTACAAATTGAGGGGGAACCCCACAATATCGTAGGTGGAATTGGTAACTATGGCAGCCCTTTAATTTGTACTTTATAAATGATGGAATCCAGTCAGTTACTAAGCTGTTTCTTCTTCAGTTAGGAATTACTTTGAGATCAGCTTGACCAAAAACATTTTGTATGTTAGCTTTAAGGTTGGCAGCTGTCCTCTTGTCACGTTCTGATCTGTTCCTGAACAAGCGATTTTGAAAACAAAACTGCTCATTTCTACACATGAATTGCAGTCAAGTAGAAATTCCAAATACAGGTTTGCAACATGTTGGTTTGATGCTTGTAAGGAGTAAAACTTGGGTACTTTCCAATGGAGCTATTTGTCCTTTGCTAACAAATTGATTTATGTAGCTCTTCATAGCTGTGAAGACTGGAGAACATGGTAGTTGAAAATGAATTTTCAGCCCTGTTGCCTGCAGTTCAGAAATCTTCTAGTGTTTGTCCTTCTGTTAACCAACTGTCTTACATCCACTATCCTGTTCATATTGAGATCAAAAATTGAAAAGTATTTTGTGTCCCCCCTCCATTTCTGATAAGTCATATCAGTTGAGTGGAGATGTGGGAAGTGCTGAGTGGAATTCACCCTTCATTGTAGTTTGTTGTCTAACTAAATAGTGCATTAGAGAGAGAAACTAGGTTGGTTTATCTAAAGCTGATTTGAGGGTTCTTCCTTATTGTTGCATTTATTGTTCATTTTAACAGCTTCTGTGGGAGGTGAGATTTGATGTATTGTGAGCTTGTTTTGAGAAAGCATAGGGTGCATTTTATGCACTATTATTTGTACAAGGAATCCTAAACTCGAAGGGAAAGCTTTGGAGGTGTTTTGGGGCAGGGGAAGGGGTGTATGGGTGTGTGTACATACACCTGCACCCCTTCTGCCATCTTTTATCAACACTGCTGTTGATGTGCTGCTCATTTAGCCTTGCGAAGGTTTGAACATACTGGGATAATCCTGAAAAGCTGTTACCCAACCCGTTCAATCAGATTGGACTTGCATGCAATGGAATTCGAGTCTTTATGAAAAGGTATTTTAATGCATTTGTAACATGTACTGAAAATTAATACCCTCATATGGGTTTGAGTTCCTACAGTGTATTTAGCAGCAGTTAGTAGGAAATAATCTTACTTTCAAGGGCTTGTAGACTGCCACATTTCACAGCGCTCTTCAAAACTGCTAAAAGGCTCAGTCACTTGAAACTAAGGACTAGTGGTGTCGGTTCAGTTGATATCAAAGGGCGGTGGATTTAGCCCTCAGGACTTCTCTGGTAAAGGGTCTTGACTCAAGCAGGGGTATGTTTTGAAAGTGGCTAGACCAGTAATATATGCAGTAGCTCATTGCCTCTTCACACCTGGCAGAGTAGATGAATCATACCTTCTTGGCTAAACCATTATTTTTAGTTGAAGCCCTGTCCTAGATTTATAGCAAGATGACTCCATTAAAGTAAAAACATAAGCCATCATCTTGACTAACTTTGCTATTAGTTAAGCAAGCATTCCCCCTGTTCAGTGAGTTGAGGCAGTCATTGAGAAGACAACAGGGTAGTTGAAACAATCTCATTATGTCATTGCACATACAATCCAGTGTGACCATGCTCTTGAGTGAAGTCTACATTTTTGCACCTATTAAGCCTTGTATCTACCTCTTGAAAACAGTGAGTTCTGTATTGTCATCTGCATACTTCTGTGGAAACTTACTGTGACATTCATTCTTTGTGTGAAATCCACTAAAGAGTTACGAAAGACTTGTGAGGAAGATGAATCAGGTTGTTACTGTCATTCATTATAAACTTACTTTCCTGTTTAAATTAGAGTTATTTTCCTTGGAGATTATTTTATTTTATGGCATATGTCTTACACAGTTATATCAGGAAATATTTACTGTATATAACTGCCTCTATTAATAGGCTTAACCACTTCTGACTGTCTCAGAATAAATAGTGCTTTCTTGAGTGTAGTATAAGTGTTTTGACTTTCATTATAATAAGTGTCTGTATTGCTTCCCAAACCATGGTGAAAATGGCAGTTATTGCAGCAGCAACAAGCCTTTTTTTTTGTGTAGTTTTTAACATTTGTCTTTTACTTTCTGCATCTTACTTACTAACAGGTAAGGATTTGGCATCCTTGTGTTTCATTATTGTTTGAATATGTAAGGGTACAGTATGGAGGGAGACTAAGGCAATAAATTTAAAAAAAAATATTAATCTTAGCAGAAAAATAGAGGCAGCTTCCTCTCTGCTTTAGCTAGGATGGTTCACAAAATGTTTTGAACTTGCTCAGACCTTGCTTAGCGGTTTGTTTCAAATTGTTCTGAGCTTGTGATTTGCCCTGCATTTAGTCTTGGTTAATGACTTGTATGAAGTCACACTTCTCATGATTTTGCAAGGAAATCTGTGCTGCTTATTCTTCTGCCACAAGCTGAAGCAGTAACAGGACCAGAACTTTACCTTGAGTTTTGCTAGTAGTATCTTTCAGAATTTCTCTCTTAGATGAGTCTGAACTTAATGTTTGCCTATTTTTTGGTTGGAGAGGGGAATTTTTTTCTGTATTTTTATCTTCTCTACATCAGTAAGTACCTTACAAAATGAGTTAGGATTCCCTTTAACTTTTTTTTCTGGCCATAGCTTGAATGTAATTCTGATTCTACGGCTTTTTTCAGATACGCGTAGTGTGGGTGCTTTCCTGTGATCTGTGTTCTCTGTGTCTCCAAATATGGATTCTGAAGACTATTTTAGATCATGATTGTCTGTTGGCATGCAGTGAGAAAACTAAATCCTGCCTAGCTGTGGTTGAGTAGGTTTTGTCTCATGAGATTCAGTTTGCCCATTTGTACAGGAAAGTTTATCTGGTTATCTCACTACTTTGATCTGTGGATCATAAATTAAATTGGTGATTTATTCTCAAGGGACTAACAGACATATTTCTTTTTTCCAGTTGAAACCTGGACCTGTTACATATCTGTTGGGTCTGCTTTTGAACTCCACTGTGTGCTCCTCTTCCTAACTTTCTTAACTGGAAGCATTCTGCCATTCCTCCCTTACCTACGCCAATTATCTGTCAAAGGTTGTCACATCACTTTGGGTAATGCACTAACCTGGTTCTTTTGCCAAGACACTGAAGACTGCACACATTGCAAGTAAAACCTGCTTTTCCTTACACCAAACAGAATTAAGTGTTGGGAAAATCCTTTGCTGTTTTTTCAAATGACAGATACAGAGTTGACTGTCTTCTGCAGATTCTTGTATCAGACAGAGGCACAAGATTGCAATGATAAGCCTAGTGATTCTGCTGAAACTCAAGTGACCTTGTTTCTTTTGTTGGGAGTTCTCCACAGCACCTTTCCTCCTATATATTTATAGAAACAGTTGTTAATGCTATATTTGTTAAAATTTCTTCCAGAGTGTCTGCTAAACTATCCTGAAGTGTGCTTACAGGTGAGAAGGGCTCTGCTTTGAAGTGAGCCATAGTGAACTGTGCATATTGGTAGAAAAAGGAGTAACCAGCAACCGGGTGATGTTCGTGGGACTGTGGGTTCCTGTTTCTCTGTAGTCCCTTCAGAATAAAGTAGTTTGAAAAGATGGTAGAGCTGAGAAAGCATGCCACTTTTCTTTTCAATGCTGGTACTGTGCGTGTTTGGTTTGAAGTACTCTAAAGACAAGTCTGTGAATTTGAGAAGTGGTGGGTGACTTCTGATAACTGAGTTGTTTCAAGCATTCGTTACATGATTCACATATCCATATTGATTCCTGTGTCCAAGCAGTGAAGACAATTTTCAACTAAACTATAAATGAACATATATGGATATATATGTTCATACACATCTATATATGTGTGCATACACATGAGTGTGAGGGGTATAGTCTCTTAACATGGCTAGCTGCAGTGCCCATGGGGCATTTCCGAAGTGCACTCAACTGTAGAGTACTAGGAAGAAGAAAGAGATATTTGTTCATAGGGTACAGCCTGTTCTGAAGCATTTTAGGCTCTTGTCTCTGCACGTGTAGGCACTGTCAGTGGCCTCTGGCCAGGCTGAATGTATCTTAATGGGAGGAGAACTGGTGCCTCTGGCTTCTGAGGCAAACTTCAGCTTTCATCAGATGATTTCTCTGATTTTCTCATAGTGCAGCTACTTGATATATTTGAGCCTTTTTGATAACATGTTTTTAGCTCCCAAGCAAGAATTTATTTGTGATCGTTGAATCACCACTGTCCAGTTCAGTGAAAAGTATAAGCCAAAGTGTGAGCTTGTGCTAGTGCTGTTAATCTTTTCTGCATACTGCATTGAATTCTTCCCAATACAGTGATGAGGTCCATCTGCTTCGGCAGCTGTCACGGTGCTGTCATCAAAAACACGCACAGGTTGACTGCAGCTTTGCATCTGGTGTTGCCCAAGTGTAAACCATCATAAACCCTGATTGAGAAAGGTAGGGTCCCTGGGCTGTGGTGGAACAAGCCTTCAGCTGCTCTGAAGGGTGGTCTAGTGCATCCTGAAAACAGTCCAAAGGGAATAAATTCACCTGGCTGGTTACCTGCTGCTCATTAGGAGCTTCCTGGTCTCTGCTGGAGGAGGAAGTTGCCAGAGAACAGTGATTGTAGAGAGTACAAGCAGGACCTGTCCCCAGCCATCCCAGTTTGACATGAATGAGCTGCACAGAAAAGGCTTTGCAGATGACCCAGCTCTGAAGGGGAATGTTCTTCTTATGGTAAGGCATACCCAAGAGGGAGTCTCCAGTTATTTTTTAGAATGGAGAAACTCAGTAAAGGTGTTTGATTGTAAAACTAGGTGCAGGTCAGTGGTTGTGTTAAGCTGGAATTTGCACCGGGTGCTTGGTGCTCTTCCATTTGAGCTATTCTCCAACATCCTTTCCTGTCATAAAGTATGGACTATATGCTAAATGACTGACCTGTTGCTTCAGTGAGAGAAGTAGCTGCTGCTTCTAAATGCATTTTTTTGCCAAGCGTCTGGGAAGGAACAAAGAAAGCGATGTTGGGGTAGTGTGACACGCAAACAAGATGGCCTAGTTACACTGAAACATTTAGTAGGAGTAAGAAAGTCTTCCTTTCACAAATGTGCAAAAAGGTTATAGGTAGGCAACAGTCAAATGGAAAGATAATCACTTGCAAATATTAAGATACTGGCTTGAAAGAAAGCAGGTAAATTACAAAGTTAAGCTTTGAAGGTAGGGAAGGCAATTTGAAGTTGTTAATCTCAAGCAAGCTCTTAGTTTCTCTTTTTCAGTCATTGCAACATTTCAGTGAGCTAGAAAAAATTCTTTCTAATGGACTGCTGTAAACAAGAGCCTCTGAATGTCCTTATGCTCCTGGGAGAATTTTTTTCAAAGTTCATGGCTATGATGCCTATGTCAAGTTATTCATGAGGGGAAAGGATTTAAGTTGTGCGTTGCAATAGAAGAAGCAAATACACGCTAATGGAATCCTCTGAATAAGTTGTTAATATGGAATCAGAATTTCTACTGATCGTGTGGGCTGCTACGGAAATCTGACCCTTTGGAATGTGAAGATTCAGAAACTCGAAGGATTGCTGCTAGACAAAAATTGTAAGGTTATTAGTTTTCTATTGACATCAGTTGTCTTAAGAAACATTTCTCTGTCTAGATTGGATTTAGTCTTTATTTACACATAGAAAATATGACTGACAATATGGCATGTTTGAAAGAGTAATTAGTTAATTTTAAAGATAATTTTTGAGACTACCATGACACCCAGCCGTATGTATCTGTACTCCAAGGCTTTTATCTGAGTATAAGACTTAATGTGGCCTGTGGACTTTTGATTTGCTCCCGCTTTGATCCAAACTAATGTTTTTTCCCTGCATACTGCTACTTTTGAGGATCTTCACTGTATGATTTCATAACAAAACTTTTTTTGACCTCAGAGCAGAAAGGGTAATGGGGCAAGAATAACATCTGTTCTAAACAATGTATGGCCTTGATGCATGCTACAAACATATAAGAATGTCTTAGAAACTCAAAAATAAGTGTAAGCTTTTCTATTAGCTACAACTTTTCTGTTGAGGAGAACTGAAGTTAACGAGGTTTTCTGCTGTGCTGACATGCATTTTTTAGGTCTCCGGCTTACTGAATATATGTGTAAGGCTCACTCTGCTTTGCTGCTGCCCTAGCAGCTTCTGTAGTGGCTGAGTGTGGAATTGATGAAATACTGCGGTAACTACTGCATGTATCCTACTTGAACTTTGAAACAAAGCACTCTAAGAAGCGAGGGAGGGAGCAGAATCTATGTCAATACTGCCTAATACTCTTCATTATAAGTGGCTTCTGTCCTTTTTGTCCAAGTGCTTTATCAGGATAATTTGCAGAAATAAAGGGAAAGGAACAGTGCTAGAAATGAGATTTTTTTTTTTTTCCCTACAGTCAAAAGATGATATTAGAAATAGGGTGACAGATAAATGCTTGAAGCTTTTCAATTTTTTTTTACAGTAAGAGAAGCTCTTGCTTACTAAGAATCCTGGCAGCATTGCATTTGGCATTCTCTTTTGCTTGATGTCTCATGGAAGATTTCATAGAACTAAGATTTGGGACTATGCAAAGATAGAATGAACTGCAAAAATCACATACTCAAGGCACAGGTTTTTATGAAGTAAAAGTTCCTTTTTCATAGTTGGTAGAAGTCAAATAGAGATGAAAGCTGATAGTAGAAACACTTATGTCTAAAGCTGAAAGGTAATTAAAAACATCCCTGCAAATATGTGTATCACTAGAATTTCACTTCATTCCTACTGCTGTTGCTTTGAGTACAGTAATTTGCCTCTAGTGAATGTTAGTTATATTAGTTGACAGCTTTTAATAAATATGGATAAAGTAACTTAATAGAGGCAACCAAAATCACACTGGTTTAGTAGTCTAGTTTGCAGTTGATAATAGGTGTAAAATTCGTAAGTGCCACATATTATTATAAACCAAGGCAGTAGATATAACTGAAATAAAAAAAGCTGTTCTTTCCCCGTATCTGAAGAGTTAAATCATGCAGAAAAAAATTTTACATCTTCTGTCTTAGCTTACTGGATACCCATACTGCATATCAGATTTTTGGAAAAGCAAAAATTAAGTACATCACCATCTCTACAGTATGATTCACTATAGTTACTTACCTTTCCTTTGGATATTGCTTAGTATACAGCAGTTCCAATTGTTTTGTTTGCCACAACAAAGGACTAGGTCAGAACTGCTTAGTTTATTTCTAGTGGTGATGTGAAATATAAATAACTTCAAAACACTGATTTTGGAATCCCTTAGCAACCCAAAACTCATCTAATGTTGAGCCTTTAGATTGAAACTTCTTGTAGGTTAGTTTACTTAGGTGTGTTTGGTTGTGTTGGTTTTGGTTTTTTCCCTTTTCACCCTGTTTAACCCACTCAAGCACACTCCATCAGCCTGAGCCGTGAGTCTGTGACATGCTATGTGAATAACTGTTTAACTTGACTTATTTACAGCATAATTCTGCATCATCGATGCCTAAATTTTTGTACTATTTCTTCTTACCCCCTTGCTCACTTCTTGAGAACTTACAAAACAGTAGAAATCTAAATAGGATGTATTTTTCCTCTCGGAGACAGTGAAGCCTACCTGTTTAAAGACTGGAAAAGGCCTGTCTTGCTGCAAGAGGACAGTGCTGTCCTGGGCAGTGAGGAGAGGCTTGCCCAAGATAATGCACGACACTGAAGGGGCAGCCAAGTCCCCAAATTTCCAGCCCTCGTGGCTGTCAAGGCTCAGTATGAGACTTAATTTGCAAGGTCCTCATGCCCTACAGAAGCTGAGGATTAGCAAAGTTCAATTTGCTTTGACAGTAGTAGCCAACACTTGTAAACTTTCTGAGCTGCACAGCCAAGTTGCATCATAATCAGAAGGGAAAACATGACCACTCATTCCATCTGTGTAAATTTTTTCCCTGCTATGCATTTCTACCCACTTTATAAGAATTTAAAAAATTCAAAAGCATTTCCTATAATATATTTTACTACTGTCACTATCTTTAAAGGAAGCCGTTTGTTTAGTTAAAAGATACAAACTTATTTGTAACAGATCTCAGCTGTTAAATAAAAATATGAATGCTTAAATGATTTTGAGATTAAAGCTTTTGTTATTTTCATCAAGTTTTACAACTGTTTACAACTTTAGAGAGTCAGTAATAGTAGCATGTTCTCAAAAAGCTGTTAATGTGATATTAAAAGACATAGCCCTTTCAAAGCTAGTAGAGGGCAAAAAATGCCCCCTTTTTACAATTTAAGCACACCAAGTAAACAGTGTAGTAAGACTCCTCAATTGCACATATAATCCAGCACACTGCAGCCACTAATATAAATCTGACTTGTGGCTGTGAAAGAATAAGGAAGGAAAAGCTGGACAATTTTATCTTGCAAGAAAAGTTTTTAAATTCTTAATGAAGTACACCAGAATCATCTTACTATTGTGAACTAACTCCATAATTAATACATAAATAAATAAAAATCAGCAGTCTTGACTGTGTTACTGAATACTGCCAGGGAATTTATAATGCTCCCCATGCATAGAAATGTCTAACACGTTAAACTGAGATTTCATCAGGATTGGGCACTTCTGTATTAGTGAAACATTTGCTGCAGAAAACACATTTTAATGATGACCAGATAACACTTTTTGTAAATGACTGGTGGTGTGTGTTGTAGGGCATTAAGACTAACATTATTGGTTGATGTAAGACTAACTTGCACTTTTAGCATCCAAAAATCTAAGTTGCCTGTACCCATCTATTAGTACCCTCTCATATTTATTTAGTCTGAAAGAGGAGACTTAATTGTTTTTATATTTGAGAAGGCAGCATTCCTGAGCTGTGCTAGGTAGATCCTGAGTGATACTTTAGAAGAACCTGCCTCTTCAATGATTATCAGGAAAGGCTAGTGAAATAGCTAGCTAGTGAAATGTAACTATATAATTATATTAACTAAAACTGAACTATACAGATAGTCCTTTAACAGAAAGAGTTTGGGTTTTCTTTTCCTAAAATGCTCCTTACTTGATTCCTTCAGGTTTGTGACAGTAGATTGACTTAGTGTCTGTGTTGGGGAAGGGAGGAGAAAGACCAGCTTCATAGGTACGCCTTCAAACTTCTTGCTTACTAGTCAGAAGAACATTAAATACCAATAAAATTACGTGATGTTCTTTGGCGTTGAACAGCAATTACATGGGTAGCAGTGTGTTGCATTTCTTTCTCAGACAGGTCAATTTGCCCCTTACTGCTCTACCTACCTGTTAGATGGGTGAGTAACTTTGTAGGATGTAAAATCCAAAGTGAGGGCAAGAACCATAAAGCTTTGAAACTGAGAAGGATAACATGAAAATGCAGTGACTAGAAAAGTTATAAGGAATTAAGTAACTATCCTATGACAGCTTCAAGTAGCACCAGACAAATCAAGTGCCTCAGATGAATATCAATTCTGACCAGGAATTTAAAGCCCCTGAATTTAAAAGCATGTTCCATTTCCATTGTTGAGATTAGCTTTACGGGGCACAACCCCATCTGTAATACTGAATTGTAGAGTTGTGAGGCACAACTTTTGCCAAAAAGATCACATTTATCTACTTATTTTCTAATTTTATTCCTTATTATAATCTATGCTTGCTTGTTACTAGCTTGGTCTCCTTAAACCCCCATAAAAATAGGCCTATTTTTATGATTTTCCATTCCTGTAGTACAAAGTAGCATTCATCATCTTGTACCAAAACCAGTTACTCTCTGTTCTGCCCTTAATAGGCAGCACTGATGTCAGAGGATTCTCCCTTGTGTGACCTTTTTGAAGGCAGATCACAACAAATACCTTCCTCTACTGACCAATGCAGAGTATCCACCCAAACCCCCGGAGGGCAAATATGAGAAACTTACACTTTTTTCTGTAATTGCTGTCTCTCCTCTGGTTACAAACTAAATGTTTTGTCATCATGATCATTCTCAATTTTATGGGTTATATTTTTTTTTCTTGTGGTTGCATGATTTTTGGTCATAGGCACTATGTCTCTTTTCAATCATAGTGTATTTCTGTAACTGAGAGGAAAGAGCATCTAAACTTGAGTCCTGAAGTCTTCAGTTGCAAAACATTCTCACTAATCTTATATGCCCAATATCATCCACAAGACTAGGAGCCCTACCTGTGCACCCTGGACAGGGTTTGTGAGTGTCTGAGTTCACCACGTTGGATAGAAAGAGTGAACTGGTTTTTAGTGCTGGTGATGGTCTCTAAAACCAAATACAGAATGCTCTTGAGTATTCACAGGTAAAAGCTTTGTGCATTTTTTAAGTGATTTCACAGGTGTAGATTACTGATTTTTTTGTGCCCAAGAAACAGGATGACTATTTCCTAAAATACAAGTACTGCTGCTGTTAGAAAGGTGTTGGGAACTTGTTAAGATATCCAAGCTGTCAAAAATGAAAAATCTGAGTCTGTTTGGACTTGCGGTTTAGCCCCAGCCAGCAATTAAGTATCATGCAGCTCCTTGTTCACTTTCCCCTTGAGCCCAGGGGGGATGGGGAGGAGATCCAGAAAAAGAAAGGTAAAGCCCATTAGTTGAGAGAACAGCTTAATAATTGAAATAAGGTTAATGATGATAATAATAACTGTAATGAAAAGGAAAAAGAGAGGGAGAGGAAAGAACTCCAAGAAACAGAAATGATACACAACACAGTTTCTCATCCCCCCACTGACCAATGCCCAGCCCATCCCCCAGAAGTGTGATCAGCCCCCCGGCCAACTCCCTCCAGTTTCTATACTGAGGCAGATGTTCTATGGTGTGGAGCATCCCTTGGCCAGTTTGGATCAGCTGTCCTGGCCTTGCTTCCTCCCAGTGTCCTGTGCACCTCCTCAGGACACTGGCAGAGCGTGGGAAACTGAAGAGTCCTTGATTGAGAGGGTGCAACGTAGCAACAACTGAAAAATCAATGTTACCAATAACTGTTCTCATACTAAATCCAAAACACAGCAGTGTACCAGCTAATAGGAAGAAAATTAACTCTATCCCTACCAAAGCCAGGACAGGTCCACTTCGACTTCTCAATAATGGGAAGACTGCCAATTAAGCCATTTAAAAGTTAAAGAATTGTTGTTCTACTTACAGTTAAGAGTTTGTGTATGATGCAAAAGCTTGTCTTTCTGATAATGATTTCTTACAAATTTCCAAAACAAATACAAAATGGATCTTTTGACTCATCCACTTTATTGGGAAATGCAGTGTGCAGTCTAAATTGAGTAAATGAATGTTCTGTTGCAAATAATCTACGTTCTGTAGAAGGGAAAATCAACGATATGCAAAAGATGGAAAATGCAGATTTTTTAATTTAACTGAAATCAGGCACTTCAGAATAAGTGAATTGGAAATGCTTCATGTCCTCTTTGTTATGCAGTTCTTAGTTTGAAAAAGTAAAATCAACTTTTTTATCATCTATTGTAGTAAACCAATCTTTGATTCAATAATATTGGAAAGAACACCAATGCAGACAGCAGACAAGTGATTTAAAACAGATGTGAAATTCCCTCTGTGTAGAAAATTATAGGCACTGGTGATGACATTAGATGCATATGACTAATCACAGTTAATGCTTGCTGTTGCCAATTAGCTTTATTAGCACAAGCAATTTGAGCACAGCATGACATTACTTTAATTACTGTAAGCAGCTTGTTCATTTATTGAGTAGCATGCATTTAGGAAAGGGTTTTTCTATCTGCAAATTAATCACAACCTTCTTTATCATTAGAAATTCAAGAACACTGAGGAAAAAAGACTTTACCGTGCAAACAGAAAAAATGGGTGATGAAAGTCTGGCAGTAATTTTAGTATTTTACTACTATCTTATTTTTTGATAAAAAGACAAAAGCTATTGTATAATTTCTATCTGAAAGCTGGACATGAGTGACACAAAATTGCTACCATTAGAGTAAGACATTATGACCATTAGGTGGTAGCAATGCAAAAAAAAAACTTGTGAAAGTGTACAGCAAAAATAAGGCTAAAGGTATCTAGGAAACAAAAAAACCACAGCCCAGATTCTAAGCTACACAAGAAACTTATTTTCTCCTTTTTATATCATATGAAGATATGATCCTTGATCTGTGACAGAGATGAAAATTTGCATATCAGAATACTACCTTCAAAGGATGGAGTATGCACAATTTCATCAGAAAAACGTAATAAGAGTCATCATGCAATTATGTTACTCAAAATCACTATAGCAAATGAAACAGAACTGCACTATGAGCTGATTGCATTGGCACCACCACACTGGCTCACAAAACTATTGCAGAAATGAAAATCATGCTGATGTTTTGGAAACAATACAAAATAAGATTTCTTTTCCCTTTGCAGGTATCTCCTCAGACTCTTTAATATCTCTGAAATTTATAGTTCTTATTTAAAAAGATAATAGATTCAAGAGACAAAACTTACCTCTCCTTTATTTTATGTCTGTAGATATTTTGAGCTTGAATCAGGAATCATATTCTCCATGTTTAACAGTAACTATTTGCAATTTTTCTTTTAAGCCTTCTATTGCAAATCTTGTTTTGGACAACATATTCACTGTTCAAAGCTGAGTTTTGAGAGGTGTTAAAGAGAGTCCTTAGAAGTTGTTGACCTCTGTGGTGGTGTTCTTCTGTTCATCAACAGTTCTTGCAGAAGCAGTTCTGCTAAAGAAAATAACTAGTCTGTGGCTTGTGCTGTGTGGGCTCCTGTGGCACAGGCATGTCACATAATCAGCTGTGGACTCTGCAGGTTGCTGGCGAATTCCTGTGGTGGGATGACAAAAAATGAGTTCATGCTGGCCAGCAAGGCTGATAAGCTGGCTTGCCCTTGGTGGCATCACCAGGTAAGGCTAGTGAGACACTGGCAAATGTTGCACTGAGATGTGGAAGTGTCAGTCTGGATGGAGCTTTGAGCTCTGTCTGGTCTAGTGGAAGATGTCCATGCCCTTGATAGCAGGGTTGAATCAAGGTGTTCATTAAAGGTCCCTTCCAGCCTAAATCATTCTGTAATTCTATGAGTCAAAGTTCCACCATCAAAGTGATGTGGAGGAACTTCTCTGGACCCACTGTCTTCTTTTGCATGTAACCTATTTCTAGAAGTTTGCTTTTATTTAAGGTAAAACATGTGACTTGCAGGCCTCCAAATAACTTTAATACTAAATTACTTTAGTAAGCCAGTGATTTTAGGATCTACAGAGGGTTCTGGACAGGCTGGATCAATGGACAAGTCTAATGATACAAGGTTCAAAAAGGCTCAATGCCAGGTCCTGCAAGTGGGTCACAACAACCCCAGGAAGTGCTACAAACCTGGGAAAGTGTGGTTGGAAAGCTGCCCAGTGAAAAAGACCCTGGGGGTGCTGGTTAACAGGTGACTGAACATGAGCCAGCAGTGTGCACAAGTGGCCGAGGCCAATGGTATTCTGGCTTGTATGAGAAATAATGTGGCCAGCAGGACCAGGCAGTGACAGTCCCTCTGTACTTGGCAGTGGTGAGGCTGCACTTTGAATCCTGTGTCCAGTTTTGGGCCCTTCACTGCAAGAAAGTCACGGAGTTGCTGGAGTGTGCCTAAAGAAGGGCAATGGAGCTGGTGAGGGGTCTGAAATACATGTCTTACAAGGAGCAGCTGAGGGAGCTGGGATTGTTTAGCTTGGAGAAAAGAAGGTGCATGGGAGATCTTCCTGCTCTCTACAACTACCTCAGAGGAGGTTGTAGCCAAGCTGGGTTGTCATCTTGGATGTCTTGTCCAACCAAAGTGATTCTATGATTTTAAGCACAATGTTGCACGAAGGAAGGTTGACTGACTTACACTTTGGTTTTCCTATTTTCTGTGCCCAGAAACCTCTTTGAATTGTCCTTAAAATGTGATCATGCCACTTGTTTTCTACTGCTTCAGCAGTGTATAGTGCTCCATTTCTGCCTTTCAGTCCCAGGACGTCTACAACTCAAAATTTCCACTGACTTCTGACAAAACTAAGTTTATTTTCAGTAATGTCAATGGTTTTACTACACTTGGATGAAGGTTTAACGCTGATGATATACCTGTGTCCACAGAATAAGAATTTTTCTGGTGGAGCACTCAGACTGTGCTTATTGCTACCCTTTTCTGTAGCCTAAAGGATCTACCCTTCAAGCCATCAATTGAAAGGAAATGATCACAGCTGATCCTTCACTGGGCAGGTATTCATCATGACATACAAGAAGTAACTCAGGATCAGAGCCACAAGCATATTCCCTAATTGCATAAGCCATCCAACAGACATGCCATGAAATGGGTAACACTGAGGATGGAATAATTACATTTCCAGATTTCTGTGTGATCAGTTCTGAGAATAGGTACAACAGTACTGGGGACTGGAGATAGCAAAGCTAATCCTTAAAGCTGTCATCTGTTAATTTTTATGCACCCAAATGGCAGATACTCATCAAGGAACAGTATGAAGATTACAGATGTTTCTTTCTGAGAGGCTTACTCATGGAAAATGGAGATCAAGACCTTGTCTTAAGCCATCACCTTGCTTGGCAGTATCTGTTACAGGCTAATGTGGATGGACAATACTGCCTCTCACAAGTCATAGCCATGAGGAGTGTCAGCCCATTTTGTGTTACAAGTTGCAGGAATTCACTCAGATAAAAATGAAGGAGGGTTCAGTACCTGTGCCAAGGATTGTTGACTTTTAGCAATATCCCAAGATATTGCTTAAAAAGGTATTTCTTGATATGTACCAAAGACATTTTAATTTCCTGGGATTTACAGGATGTGAAGGGGATCTGAATCCAAATCCCCACTTATTCAATACAAAGTAAAAATGAACCTCTGTGACAGGAATACGTCCACAACAAAACAGACCAATTTTGAAGACATATATAGGTAATGGAAAAACCACCAAGCAAAAGAATAAATGAAAAATGAAGGAACAGAAAATATATCCAGCAAAAAATGAAAGGTGTATGATAAAGGCAGTTTGAAGGGTAAGGCTGCCATACAGCTGAATGACTGGAGGGAACTCAGGGACGTAGAGCCTGCACAATGTCTGTGTTCAAGGTACATGGAGAGGTGCAGCTTCACACCCAACAGCCACTGCAAGGTAAGAAAGCTACAGCTTGGCTGCCTGCTAGGGGTGGACAAATAGTGAGCAGTCACTTAGAGAGGAGTAGCTCATGTGGCTGAATTGCCAGACGAGCTGTTCTGTGTGTCTGCACTCATCAACGTCTCATAATACTCATCACATGAACACACTACAGATTTCTGTGTTGTGTTCAAAGGCCAGTCTGAGTAATTATAGTTTATCCAAATTTTCCTGTGCAATTTCTACTCAGATATGGTTGTCAGTAGCCTAACAAAGATATACCATGAAATGATGTACTTTTATGCATGTGCTGCCTCACTGTGAATATCATAGTTGAAAAACCGTTGCCAGTGAATGCAATTTATAATGCAGAATGGTTAAGGCTGGAAAAGACCCCTGAGATGGTCAGGCTCAATCATTTACCCAGCACCTCTGTGTTCAGCACTAAACCATGTCCCCGAGTACCACATTCAGACATTTTTGGAATGTTTTCATGGATGGTGTTTCCGCCTCTTCCCTGGGCAGCTGTGGGTAAAATACTGAAAAACCAAGCTGAACAAGAGGGAGTGCATGCATTGGGCATAGTTCATCAGGGAGTTCACAGGAGATTCCACCTTTGTACCCTGGGGCAGCTGGCAGGTTGTACCCGTCTGCTCCCCTCAAAGGGATAGTTATTGGGCAAGACTCAAACACTCAGCTATGTTGAGTGCTTATTTGGGAAACGTAGAAAGCTGTAATGTGTTGTGATTGCACTTCTAGCACTATATAGTCAGCTTTAAATTTAATGTATTTGTCACCAGCTGTATTATTCCCATTTTAAGTATTCTCATGTCCTTCTGCAGGCAGTGTGTTTATCACCGACAGTCTGCTAAGATCCTGAAACTCAGTTGCTCAATAAATGATGCTGCTTTGTATCTGGGTGTGAGAGAGAATTACTGAACATGACTGAACTTTGTAGTCCGGCCGTGATAGTTCTTTGGGTGCAACCAGACTTGCAGTGCCTCGTACTATTTGTGAATCTGTAATCGTGACAGTTCCTACTGCATGTGATCGGATTTACAGTGCCACTTGGCTTTGCATTTCTCTCGCTTAATGTTTCATTGGTTGAGACTCAGAATCCAAGCCCAGCTGCCAGCTTGTTCCAATGTCTGACTGTGCTTTCACTGAAGAAATTTTTCCTAGCATCCAAGCTAAACCTCCCCTGGCACAACTTGAGGCCATTTCCTCTTGCTATGTCACTTGTTACCTGGGAGAACAGACTGACCCCTACCTGGCTACAACCTCCTTTCAGAGAGTTGTAGAGAGCCATAAAGTATCCCTTGAGCCTCCTTTTCTCCAGGCTGAAAAATTCTAGCTCCTGCAGCTGCTTCTTATAAGACTTGTGCTCCAGACCCTTCACCAGCTCCCTTGCTCTTGTTTGGATACACTCCAGCACCCCGATATATAACTACGTGGGGAAAGGAATCCCTTCCTGATTAGTCTTCTTAAAAATCTCTGCAGAAGTGAAAAGTGAGGAAGAATGGGAGATTGTTATGACAGATTCCTTTCCAGTTACTGGGAGGTCCAGTAATCTTATGTTTTTGCTTAAACGTGACTGTAACAGTTTTAAATTACATGAATTATAAATGTTCAATGAGTGTCACAAGGTAAAAGTGCTTGGAGATACTAGTTAAATAAGGTTGGATATAGGTTACAGTTTGGATGTTTTTAGTCTGATCCCAGCTAAATATGGGACCATGAAGAATAAACATCACAAATTTACAAAGACATAATCTTACATGCAAATGGATTCAAAGAGGCTAATTAGAATGCACAGGTAGTCAAATAATATATTAAGATATCCACATCCAGAGCTAGAACCCTAAATTTAGAGATATTTTATTTAAATCTCTTTAAACACTGCTTAATAAGGAAGGTTGAAGGTTAACACCTCCCATACTGCATTTGGTGTAAAGGTAATGCTTATTTAAAAAGAACTGATGCATGACTGGGACAAGAATTCTACACCCCACAACCCTAACCAGTGTTAAAATATTCTTAAGCCAAATCCTGCTCAATTCCCCGAAGCTTTTTTAACAGTTTCATTGGCAGGGTGGGGTTGTGGAGTGGAGAGGGAGAGGTTCAGAACAAACAAAATGGAAAGAAAAAGGCCAAGGGTGAGAACTGTTTCAGCAAAATGCAATATGGAAAATATCCAGTGAATCAGACTGAGCAATAAAGCAGTATCTAGAAAACAGAGTGATAAGGATACATGAAAGTGCACACAAACAAATGTAATTCACATTGCTTACAGTGGGATTATTTTCCAGATGAGAGGACTGTTTTGCTATTTAAGGTTTTCTGAATATTCTATGAATTAGTACTTTGTTTTAAAAATGATGTCTTGAGAAAAGATGAGTCTGCTTCTTAATAGCCCAGAATGACTCACAAGGCTTCATGGTTGACACCAATTGCATTTTAAAGGTCTTACTTTACAGAAGTCTAATAAAAAATATCTTAGACAACTCTAAATCTTGAAATGTCTTTCAAGGCATTAAAATTTGCCTAAATATCACATACATTTTTCAAATAGGAGTTAATGCAGGAATAAATTGCTAATAAAATAAGCAAGCTAACCATAAATATACACAGAATGAGTAAATTTCATTTATATAAACTATGAATGTCATTTTCTAACTGTAGGCCATGGAGTGAAAACTGACAGAAAAATGTGATGCTCTTTAAAGAGCAAGATCTCTGTGGCAAGAGAAATCAGGGAAAAGAAAATTATCTGTTTCTAATATCTGGGGTTCATGTGAGAAAAAAGCAGAACTGCCACTTCAAAGGGTAACTTTTTTTCTTAATCTTAAAAAACTGCAGGAAATAGTAATATTATGTGCACAGTATCTATAGGAGCTTTGCAATAAAAGAAAGTAGTTCTAATATGTGTTATGCTCTTCTATGCATAATCTTCCAGCATTTTTTTTCATTTGCTGACTTTTTCGTACCTGGGTTACAAGTGAGCAAGAAAACCATCACATTTTAACTAGCATAGTTTGAAATTTGGAACCACATACATGAGTGGAAACAGTTCAATGAAACCGTAGGACAACATAAAATGAGTTTTTTTCATTTTCATAGTTAAATTTTAATTTTTTTTGTTATCAAGCCAATTTTCTTCATGTTGAATTCTGTAACAGAAAAAGGATTTAATCAACAGTAATACTCTTCAGAATCACTTTGCAAAGGTATTCCTTATTGTTCATATTCAGTTCACTTGCATGGTAAATGAATAAAGGAAACACGTGGTGTCATATCAAAGACATCTGTGCCACTTAACAGATGGGACAGTGATCATTCTTCCATTCTGTTCCTCCTCTTGAAATGTTTATTTCTCCCAGTGGAAACCTGGAGTGACCTAATTCAAAATCGAGGCATCTTGATTTATCTGAGGGAAGCAAAGGAAAAGGGGGTGTCTCATTTTCACCTTGCAGTAAGGTCAAAGGAAGTTCTCCGATAGATTTGGGAGATGTCTGCTGCTAAATAAAGCAGGAAAAGCATTTGCATTGTTTCAACACAGTATACAGTTAAATCTTCCAATCACTAATGCTCCAAGTTTAGCTCTTGAAATACAAACTGTTACCAGCTGTTTGCCAGTGGGACTCTAGATACTGATGAAATGTTGATACACAAACCTTGAAAGATTGTAAGACAAATTGTGACAACATTCTTTCCAGATTTCTTATTTCATCTTGCTTCTCCACATTTCATCTGAAGTCCAATTTCACCTCAGTCCTGAATTCATCAGTGAGAATAAATGCCTACTTAAAAAAACATACAGAGTGTACTTCCTTTGCAGTTGACTGCTGTGCTATTTCTCCTTACAGGGGTTCAGAGTATCAGTCACCAGCACTAGTTTTTAAAAGGAGGCTACATTTGCATGAACTAAACAAGCTTTCTGACAAATTCATTGAGGAAGCCAGAGCAGTCTGCCACACCAGTCAGATGTTAGTATTGAACTACATTGAACATATATTGAAGTTGCGGACTGTTATTCTGGCTGGGTCCTCTCCTGGCTGCTTGTACACTCCCATGGGAAACAGTGAAAGCCTTGCTGCTCTGCAAACACTGCTCAGCAATAGCTGAAACATCGCTGTGTGCTATGAAGGAAATTAAATCTATCCGAGACAAAACCAGTACACCTATAAAGGTGGCAACTAGTCAGGGTAGACATCTGAAAGCTGATGGAGCACCAAAGTTCTCCCTTTATAAACAAGCATTGTATTCTCATATTCCATCAAGTAACCAGATTTGGCATGTTGTTTTGACCACCAGGTAAGTAACTAACTTTCTGTGTCCACAGTGTAGGTAGGTATTTACATAAGAATTGGTTGTTCAAGGTGTCATTACATTTGAAAGACAAGTAGCCGGTGGAGTTCAGATAATGATGTATGTCATCCTAAAGTACACAGTTCTCTATAGTTAGATGTATTTGCTCTGAGTTCCAATGGCCATATTGGAAAGGTCTCTTAACTTTAGTGGAGCTGGGATAACTGACTAGCTCATTGCAGCTGCCTAAAAGCAGGCAGGTGAAATAAAAATTACTGCTATTTTTTCCATGTTTTGACAAAGAAAAATTTTAAATTATTTTTTCTTTAGCCTAGAGAGGTGTTTGCAAGTAAAAAGACAGCTTTTCCCCTTCTTACTTCACCCCAATCCACCTTTCCTCAGCTAGTTATTGTTTTTAATTCATAACACCAGATACAAGCTTTAAAATCCTCAGTAATTTAAAATCTCCTAGTGGGAAAACACTCTTCTCACCATGGAATGTCATCTTGTAGCTGAAATATCTGTCAAAATGCAGAGTTTTTCACTATTGTATTAGGGCTTTGATTATGAAACACTTCCTTTTAAGCTTCAATAGAATCTGTGTTTACTAACTTTGAAGGACTAGGAAAAGCCACTGAGCTCAGCAAATGACAGATGGAAAAGCAAAAGCCTGTTTTATGCATCTGTGCACATCCTTACCCAATAGGGGAGGCAAACATTTATACCACCCACAGTATTTCATTGGTTTGCTAACATGTGTGTCATGCCAGGTTCTGCAGCTACTGATATTAATTCTTTTTGCAAAAACACATACCCAGGACATATAGAGGAAAAACAACTGGAAACAGAATAAGTGTAATTATTCAAGTTTTTCACATGCTAGAAAAGTTGACATTGAACAAGTGGTTGTTACAGAAACCTTTATGACATTTCTGTAGACATGTAATGAAGAACAGGCATAGGTATTTTCCCATTTTAAAATACTTCTTGGTTTTTTTCAGTACAAAGCTTATTTGATAAATATTATTCAATTATACAAGAAAACTAGTAAGCTACCTGTCTGACAGGCATATTTCTGTTTGTTTTGTGGTTTTTTTTCTGGTTTATTTAATTTGCTTTATTCAGTTATTTAGGGAAAATGGAGCCTGTAAATTTTCAGTAATAATTGAACTGTTGTGCTGAAAGAAGGAAAGAAATAAAGAAGGAATAAACACAGAGATGTTTCTAATAATTGAACTAATATGAAGAAAAAACACTCGTTTGTTTTACCTCAGAATTTATACTTTTAGAGAATTAAAATTTTTCTATCCTTTGTAAAAGAGAAGTACAATCTTACAGGGAAGACTGGCTTATAAAAATCAGGCATTTGCAGCTGGAGTGCTGAAGAACAAATCTTTACTTTAGTAAAAAAATAAATCTTTTTTTTTAAAGGCTTCTAGGTAATATGGGCAGGTGTTTTCTTAGTAAAGAGGCTTTCACACTATCTGCCTTTATAATCTAAGTCTCTAAGTTCTTAGCTGCTCATATTTTTAGGAGAGAGCAAGAGAGAGAAATTACCAAGAAATATTTAAAATCATTTTCTTGAGACCTCACTGATTCCTAATTTAGGGACTTACACATCTGGAGTCAGATGATCTGAAACTCACCTCCTGAAAAACGCCATGTTCAGTTCCAAATACAGCCCTTGGGAAATGTGCAATGATGTCTTCTTGAGACTGTTAAGTAGCTTGAAATAACAGTTCCAAAAGAGGTATGAAGCATCCTCTTTTCAGTTTTATTGCAAATTAATATAATATCATAAACTAAGAAGGTAATCATTTTACACTGAGTAACAACATACAGAAGTGATACAGTAGGAGTGACTTAGAAAGTACTAAATTCAGTATTTTTTCTGTTTACATGTATAAGCAGAATAAAGTAAAAATTAACTGCTGGTTCGAACTCTGCAAAAACATGAATCTCAAAACCTTCTGATGGCCTTCTTACACTGATAATAAAGAGGTGGAAATTGATTAAAATATCACCATAGAACAATTCTTCTAAACTTTACAATCCTGTGGAAGTGTTCAATCAAGTAATGATTTTCTCTACTGGACTGATAAAATAGGTATTTATTTCCCTCCCGTAAAACCAAAAAATCTCCAAGTAACTCCTAGGAAACACAGAATGAAGATAGGAAACAGAAACTTGGTAACATGTTCCTCTGGTAAATCTTGCCTACTTATTCCTTTTAGCCCGAAGATGGGGAAAATATGAACAATAAAATGCAGGCAAGGTAGAAGATAGAGGATTGTGACAAACTTATTTGCTCAGGAAGGTCCTTGTTTAAACTTTCCTGTTCTTTCCTTCTTTCAGAAGTACAAAGCTGTGAGGGGTGGCAGATGCAATAGCAAAACATGAAACTTAGCAGAAACATAATTAGGAGGATGTGGTGCTTGCCTTTGCTGAGCTATCTGGATTTACTTGGTGCTACACAATCGAAGTGTGTGATAACTCCAAAGATGGCAATCCAAAAGTCTTAAGGACATCCTGCATTTACTTTTATTCTAGAAGAGTTTGCAGCTATTTGCTGGCAGCTGATAGAAACTGCCAACCTTCATTCAAAGCAAATGAGTCATCTTCTTCTGGAAGTTCAAGTCTTTTAAATTAATATCTGGTAAGATTGTATATAGTAAATATATCTTCTTCTCAGATGAAAGTGGGAAGAAAGGATCAATTTGAAGCCTGCAAATTCATCTTTGGCCACCAGCAAGAGCAAATAGTTTTGAAAACACCGTAGAATCAGGATCCTCATATAACATAGCAGTGTTGATTCACTAGGATTAAGCTCTAATATTGCTCCAATATCTGAAATTGTTTCCTCTTTATAAATACTATAGAACACAGAGCATACATTTTCTGTGCACAAAAGGCAACTCTGCAAGCAGCCACCTTAAGCATCTCCTTGACCAAATATTGCATCAGGTCCCATCCAGATCTAGCATATCCCGTGCTTTGCCTTTTGGGAGGATAGGTAGAACAAAATCTTCCCTCATTTGTCTTGCAAACCAGGCCTTTGAGCGGGGGCTTGTTACCTTTTCTTTTTCCTTCTTTTTTCATGTACTAGGGAGACTCCAAACTGTATTCTATGGGGATGTTTTGGCAGCAGATCTCCAGCAATATTGGATTTCTTTGTTTTGCCCTATACATAGGGATATTTTAATGACTGCCAAACAATGCACTCCCATTTTATTTGACTGATGTGTCTTAGTGCTATCATAAAAGAAGAGACTCTCAGTCTTTTTTTTCTATATAGTTTCTGAGAGGCTACTGGTAGAGCTAAGATTCCTCCATACTTTGAATGCTGAAAAGTATACTGTATTTCAGCCATATGCATGGTAGAAACAGGAATGTTTATAGATGCTATTTTGAGAACAGAAAAATCACAATAAACATTCGTAAGCAAGTGGAAATTTTTAATAATTGAAAAAGCAAACATTCACAAAAAATTATCTCAGTGAAAAAGAAGGAGTATGAACTGAACGACCAATAACTGTAAACTATGTTCTCTTGCTAATGAAATTGGTGGTACCCACAACGTTGTGCTTTCCCAAAAAAACCCCCACAGCTCCATGGACATTCAAAAACCTGGTACAAGCTTAGTTTTCAAAAGTTCTGTTTTCATAAGCTGTGAAGAACAGGCGAACAAGTAAAGTCATCAACTGAACAAGGCAAGGGAACTAAAAGATAAAAAGAGGACAGACGTCTCCAAAATTAGGTGATTGTTGGGGATGGGATTAAAAAGTTTGAAAATGGAAAAGTCTGAAATTTGAAGCAGGGCATTCCTAGCTCTCTCTACATCAAGTTTAAAGTAACTAAGCAATCTCTTGAACCTGACCTCTAAGGAAGTCTTGTGATAGAACAGCAGGTTGAATTGTTTACTAGGAGCAAAGCTTGTCTTCCTGAATCTTAAATAAAACAGGTGATTTCTTTGTCTTCCAAATGGTGATTAGTAACAATTCCTTTACATCCATTTCCCTCTTTCTGATCTGTAAAAATAATTAATTTGTAGTAAGGAGAGAGGAGTTGAGAAACTGGACTCAAAATGCCAATGGAAATGAAGTTCACAACACCGTTCTGCCACTTTGCTTATTTCCAGTCACAGAAATGTTCAGTCCTCCTCCTCAGTCATCAAGGATGCAGGACAGGTGCCCACACTAATCATATTTTGTAAATGATAGAATATGTTTACCAATTTGACAAGATTTATGTTAAATATTTGAAAATATTTGTGTTGAAATTATCCACTAATAAGGCAAAATGCAGACCTTTTTTGCTGTGTTTTGTACACATCATATGTGAGTTTGGAAGACATGTTTTAGTAGATTCCTATTCTATTTTGACCCATTCACCTGTATTAGAATTAGTTCTTACAAGCTGTATTTGCAACATAAACCAAGAGTGCATTGTGCTCCTACAGCACTTTTAAACAGAAATACCTTTATATTTGGGAATTTAAATAGTCATCAAATCCGAAGGCATAGCCTTGAATATACACAGTAATGTATTCAACAATCTGGGCAAACAGTCTGTCTTCTGGTGACTGAACTTGCATGTTGGTGTGACAAATTCCAGAAATACCTGCCTCTATAAAGCAGTATTTTTTCTGTTCTTATTATTTAAACAATTTTAGCAAGAACCCTGCAAAGACTAGGTCACTGAGGGTAATCTATCTGGGCAGAAAACAACTTTTAAAGAGTGACAGTGAATTGTACCACCTATTCAAACATACCTACTGAGACTTAAAGGTCATGCCTTCTCATAAATATAGTTCTTCACAACTCTTTGAACACCCTGTTTTCAAGGGCCTTTTTTCATTGCCTAGTAAGAGGAGAGCCCAGAGAGAAAATGTAGCAGTTTTAAATATAGAAAGTCTATGGAATTTAATCCATCTACTTACCTTTATAAACTTTTGAGGCTATTACAGTTAAAAAAACCCAAACAAACAAACAATAAGCTCTTTTATCATAATCAATATTTCTTTTGGAGAATTTAAAAAAGGAAAAAAAACACAACAAAACCCAAACCAACCAAACAAAAAACACAACAAAAACCCCCCCCAAAACCCAACCCAAACAAACAAAAAACACAATGAAAAGAAATCACTGCCAGGGATCATTTTCTGAGCAATGTATCAAAAAAATTCTCAGTGTGAGATGACCTTTATCTCTGCTTTTTTAGTCTTTCATGAAACTCAGCTGTTTACAGAAGTGTCTTGTATAACCCATTTGACCAAAACAATCAGGAGAGAAGTTAACAAAGTGGAGTGAAAAAACAAAAGGCCAGAGAAATCGGGACTGTATGGAAACAGGTGTACAATGTGTCAACCTACAACCTACAAATGTGATCTGGGACAGAATAAGCCATTAAATTTGGAAGAAAAAAGGACACTGGGAGGTTTTTCATAATACATGCAATGTCAATACTGTTCGAGCTGGTGCCTCCGGGGAGAGACCCCCAGCAAAGGAATCCCCAGGACTGTATACCCTCCCTGCCTGTGCTCCCTAAAGCCTGAAGTCTTCCTGTCAAATTATGCAGCTAAAAACAACTTTAAGCTAAGGACATAATAAGCATTTCTGTCTTTCTCTTGTGTGCCTCTGAATTATTCACACTATGAGCTGGTTTGATAACTCAGCTGATAAAGGCTGAGGGAATATTCACTGTACACCTGACTGGATCAGAAGGACTGAATTTCACTTTGCAATTGACAGCCTAACCCTAACCCTTTGCAGGGAACATAATGGGGTTACCTTCATTAAAAACACCCCTTAAGATAACTTGAGACAGCTTCTTTGGGTTGTTCTTCGTAGAATCTTCATGTGAAGCATGGATTGATGGTAAGAAAACAGTAGTTCTCAGAAGAAAAAACAACATAGGGAATATTTTTGTCTTAAACAATTAGGTGGATTAGGGGTTTGAGAACAAGAGATTGCCAATATTTTGTATTGATGAGGAGGATAGATGGATTCCAGTAAAGAAAAGTTTAGCAAAAAAATTAGGGAAAAACTAGAAATGTAATTTCTTCGTAAAGTATTCCTTCTGCAATTTTATAAGTGATGATAAGCAAACAGACAAAAAAAAAATTAAATTGCTAATACAGATAATTGAGCTGCACATGAAGCACTGAGACTTCTGGTAAACCATGACCACTGTCTGTAAATAGATAGCTCTTAACAGTGCCTTGCTCTTGGTGACATTTTAAATATTGCATTGGGAAAAAAAAAATTGCTAATATTGAAATGAGTTCAAGTACTCAAGAGTTAAATCAAAGAACTTATCATCCAGATTCAGGTTTCACTGAAGAAAAAAATCCCACTGGTTACTGTTTTTGCAACGTCTTGATTATATAAAAATTGTGATTTCTCTTACGAAAAGAGGAGTTTAATGAAGGCTATGTGCTCTGTTTCCTACAGACTCTGAGTCACAGAAAGCACTAGCAGCATCCGTATGTTCCTCTGTTCTGCAGCTGTACACAGTTTAGGATATGCATCATGGTAGGATGAAAGGCAACAGACGCAAGTTCAACACAGGAAATTCCAACTAGCTAAACAGAATAGAATAAAACCCCCTCAAAGACAGTCAGACATTGGAGCAGGGCCCCCCCGAGGTGGGGGAATATACCCAGCTTTGGAGACATTCAGACCTTATCTGGTTAAGAAACCAGATCTACTTCAATGTGCTCTGGCCAGAGGCTAAACTATGTGACCTCAAGAGGATTTTTCCAATTTAATTACTGTATGAGTATATGAAAAGAAATTCAGTAATTCAGCCATTATTAGAGGTAATAAACATGGTTTACCACAGATCACACCTTATGATTGATGGAACGTTTCATTTTAAGCTTTTATTCTGCATTTTTTGACACATTAATTGAACTTGTTGTCTAGAGAAGCCTTCACATAAGTCCTCTACCACTATATTTCTTATTACGTTCTTTTTCTAAGTATACTGAATCCTTTTCTAAGAAGCTGAATCCCATCCCATGAGTATCTCTTAATTCTTCCTTCTCAAGCTTTTTCTTGGGGTGGGAGTGATTACCTCAACCCTTCATTTGTTTCCCTTATTAAGGAAACTTTAGGGTGGTGGGGCACTGCTAAGGAACTGAAGTGAGTTTTGTAATAAATAACTCCACCTACACAGACATGCACACCAACCACAGAAAATTTTGTTTTCTAACTCCCCAATTTACTTCTGTTTTTCTGGGACTCTTTAGTGATTGTTGAGGATTTTTTTTTTTCATTTGCTTGTTTTTAAAGCTTGCACTTTTGCAGACTGCATGAGCCCTCTCTACATCTTAATAGACTTTTTTTTTGTTGTTTTGGCTTCAGTCTTCTCTTATTGCCCCAAAATGCACATAAACTGGAAACTCATGTTGTCTAAATCCTGTTCTAAATTAAAAGTGTGATCTCCCTCTGTAGCTGATGGAAACTATAGCCACTTTACAGTGCAAACGTCTGCATGCAAACTTTTCTCATTATTTTAATTGAATTCATAAGCTTTCCTTTCAATGCAACACTATTGCACAGGCATCTTGTTTAACTTATCTTGTGCATGACATCATTGACATCTTTGATTCCAGTCAAGGAAGACTATAAGGCCCTGGTGAGGCAAGTGAAAAGTATTGGTGCCCAAGTGATCTTTTACTCCATTTTATCAGTTAGAGGAAAGGGTGTGGCCAAAAATAGACAATATGCAGAACAACTTCTGGCTGTGTGGTTTCATGAGGGTTTTACCTTTTGTTATAACAGGACATTCTTTGGTGACTATAGCCTGTTTGGAAGGGATGTGATCCAGCTGTCTAGAAGAGGCAAGGGAATCTTTGGCAGAGGCTGACCAACTCAGTGAACAGGCTTTAAACTGAGGGACTTGGGGGGCAAGGTCCAAAGTGGCAACACTCCGTACATCACATCCAAATGGGACATAAGTCAGACCAACCTGAGCAGTGACAAATGTTCCTTATCTTCCTCCCCAGATGAGATCCAGAAGGAAAACCACCTCAAGGGTGGCTATGGCTATGGTTGATCCTCTTGCATGGCCCATCCTGGGAAACCTGCAGGATCAATTACCTCACTGAAATGCCTGCAAACCAACACACAAAGGATGGGGAATAAATAGGTGGAATTAGAGATCCATACGCAAGATCTCGTTGCAGTTACAGACATGGTGAGATAGTTCACATGACTGGAATGTCATGGATGGCTCTGTACTTTTTAGGAAAAACAGGCCAGCAAGGAAAGGTGGTGGAGCTGCTCTTTATGTGAGAGAGCAATGGGCACATATCAAGCTCTGTCTAGGGGTGGGTGAAGAATGAGGCAAGAGTTAAGGGTAAGAATTCAGGATCAGACTAACACAGGCGACACTGCTGTGGGTGTTTGCTACAGGCTACCAGGTCAGGAGAAGTCAGTGAGGGTTTCTACAATCAGCTGGAAGGATCCTCACAGTCATGGGCCTTGGTTCTCATGGGGGACTTACAATCACCCTGATCTCTGCTGGAAAAATAACTCAGGCGGGCACACAGGAGCCCAGAAGGTTCCTGAAAAGCACTGGTGATAATGTTTTGACACAGATGGTGGAGGAATCAGTGAGGAGAGGTGTGCTGCTGGACCTTGCACTGACAAGCAAAGGGGGACTGGTTGACGAAACAGAGAATCATAAAATCATAGAATCACTAAGGTTTGAAAAGACCTACAAGATCATCAAATCCAGTCATTAACCATGTGAATGTTGGGGGCAGCCTTGGCTGCAATCACCATGGGATGTGAGATGGTGGAGTACAGGATCCTGTGTGAAG
Organism: Xenops minutus; assembly: GCA_035221455.1. Lineage (NCBI taxonomy): Eukaryota > Metazoa > Chordata > Aves > Passeriformes > Furnariidae > Xenops > Xenops minutus. The sequence continues at coordinate 18,368,076 of JAWWEE010000158.1, forward strand.
GAAGCAGGGCAGTAAGTAGGATTGCAACCCCTGACTTCAAGAGAGCTCCCCCCTCAAGGACCTACTTGGAGGAATCCCATGGGTTAGGGATCCAGAAGGTATAGGGGTCCAAGAGAGCTGGTTAATACTCAAGCATCGTTTCCTCCAAGCTGAAGATTGGTGCATCCCTATGAATAAGAAATCAAGCAAAGGAGAGCAGGAGACCTGCAGAAATGAGCAAGGAGTGTCTGGCAAAACTCTAAAGGAAGAAGGATGTTTATGGAAAGTGGAAACAGAGGCAGGCTATGTGGGAGAAATATAGGAACATTTTCAGAATGTGCACGGATGTGATGAGGAAGGTTAAGGTCCACCTGGAATTAAATCTGGTGAAGGATGTCAAGGACAACAATAAGGGCTTTTTCACCAAATTTTCCCTAACCTGTTTTTAAATTACACAGTGAGCCTGTAAGATGGAATGGGTTATTTCTTATCAAAGCAGAAAAAGACTAATTGGGTGCATTTATAGTAGGATAATGAAGGCTGTGTAATATCATCCTGCTAATTCTATTTTGTCCTTTAACAAAATAAAACCCAGTAACAACCAAGATACAAAATTGTATTTTGTAGCTGAATATCTATCTTTAACATTCTGCCTAACTGTTTTTTACACTTAAATGAATTTAATATAAAAATATTTTTTGAAAATATTTGCTGTAAATATTATTCTGTAGCTCCTTTTTGCATTACTATAAATATATTTTATGACTGAAATACCTCCTTGTGAGGCTTTTTGTATTATAATGTTGCAGAATACTTGTTAATGAAGCAGTCAGCATTGTGTCCTGTTAAAAAATACAAGCTATGAAAGCACTGACCTGTTCTCCTGTGGGTCCTCATTTTAGTTGACATAATTTGATAACTCCCTTACTGTAATTTAGTCCAGGTTGGATGCAACCTTGAAAAATCATCTGTTACCTAGCACACTGATCACTCAACTTTAAAACCTCAGTGATGGGGACTCCACTAAAGCTCTGGGAGATTTTCACCATAAAAAATTTCTTTCTTATATTGAAATGAAACTTCTCCCACTACAGCTTGTGCCTTTTGCTCTTTGTCCTCTCTGTGTGGCTCCTTGTGAAGAGATTGCTCAACAACTGTTGGGACACTAAAGAACTCTTTGCTGAAGTTCTGGTGTCCCCATGTCAACAGAAGATACCATTTTTTTATTTTTTTTTTTTTGTAGAAGGTGATCAGATTAGTCAGAATGGTAACTCTATTGGTAAATCTGTGTTGACTTTTCCCAGTCACCTTCTTCATTGGGCTTGTAACAGATGGCTCATTCCCTTATTTTCCCAAGGACTGAAATAAGATTAATGTGCCTCTAGTTTCCTGGTTCCTCTTATGGGACTTCTTGTAGATAAGTGTCACATTTGTCCTTCTCCAGTCCTGAAATACATCCCCAGTCTCCATTACTTTACAAAGATCATAGAGTGTGGCCTTACAGTAAAGTTGGTCACTTCTCTTAACACCCTGGGATGGATTTTGTCTGGGCTTATAGACTTTGTGTGGGTTGAGCCCTTGTAAGAGGTCTCAGATCAGCCCTTATTACACCACTGGTGGGTCAACATCTATGTTATCTTATTTATTTTCTCCTATGAACTGGTGTCCAGTTATGTCTCTAAAGATAGAGACAAAGAAGTTATTGAGAATCTCTGCCTTGTCAGCATTATTAGTGACTAGTTTCCCTACCACATTTAGCAATAAGCCTATGTCTTCCCTGTGCTTCTGCTAATGCTCACATATTTGAAGAATTGTTTTTTGTTCTTGACATCTTTGGCCACTTCCATTTCCAACTGAGCCTTAGCCTTCCTGACTTCATCCCTACCCTAGTAAGGTTCTTTTTATCCTCAGTGGGTATTTGGCCACATATCCATAGTTCATATGCTTATCATTTTTGCTTTTAAGTACGTCCAAAAAAAAAAGCTCATTGTTAAGCTAGGGTCACCTTATGTTCTGCTTTATTCCTTTCCCTTTGCAGGGGATGGACTGTTCTTGTGCTTCCAGGAGGTTGTTCTTAAAGAACTCCCAGCTTCTTTCTCTTCCATGGATGCTTCAGATGAAATCTCTCACATTTTGGCTCAGGTTGTATTGAAGTTGTCTCTCCTAAAATCCAGGGTCTTTGTCCTAAATACCGGTCTTTGACGTGATCAACAGGATCTTACACAGTGTTATGGTTGCTGTATCCAAGGCTACCACAAGTAGTTAGGCTGTCAAGTAAGACTTCCTTGTCTGTGAGCAGTAAACATAGCAATGCACTGTTCTGAGTTGGCATGTCCACGAGGAAGGAGTTGTCAATGCGTTCCAGGACCCTGACCGATGACTTGTGCACCACCACTTGTTTTCCCAGCAAATGTTCAGGTAATTGAAGCCGCCCATGAGGACCACGATTTGTTGGTTCATGACTTTATTAGGCAGAAAAAGTAAAGTTTCATTTGACTCATCATACAGATTGGGAGGCTACCTAGCTAATACTCCTTGATGACAATCCCTCTAATTTTGATCCAAAGGCATTCTGTAGAATTTTTATGGTCTTCATTAACTCAGTGCCATATGGTCACATTTCTGTTTTGCCAAAAGTGTAATTCCACCTCCTCTTCTCCCTTTCCTGTTTTTCTGAAAGAGTTTCCAGCTGTTGATTGTGGTCTTCATCATGTGAGTTTTCCCACAAAATTTGTGATTCCAATGACATCATGATTCTGCCTGAGTAGGGAGCTCCAGTTTCTGCTGTTTGTCACCCAGTCTACAAGCAGTGGTATACATGCACTTGAGAAGGCTGGTCTGGGGGTTTTTACACTTGGAGATGGTTGGGGGACCATTTCACACCATGCTGGTAGGTGCACACATCCAACATGTTGCTTATGAATGTGCAGCTGTCACAGCTTTGGACACAATCCCTGAAGTTCATTAGTTTAAAGCATGAGTCACTAAACCAGCCAATCTGCTAGCAAAGACTTGTCTGACTTTTCTAGAGGAATGGATCCTGTCTCTCTCCAATAGGCTGTATTCATCCAAGAATGCCTTGTGATCACAGAAACCAAAGGCCACGTTGGTATTGAAGCCAGTTATTGATCTGCATGTTGTGTAGACATCTGCCTGTGCCCCTGCTCTGACTGGCAGGACAGAGGAGAAGATCACTTGGGCAGAAGTAGCGGAGAGCAGTCTGTGCTTTAAGCCCTTTGTGGCAGTCTCTCCGTGATATTCTGTGTCGTGGCTCCTGGCAAGCAGCGAACATCTCCTCACTGTTCAGTGGGCTGGCAGATGGGTGCCCCTGTGCCTCTCAGCAGTCACCCATTACAGGCACTCGCTGCTTCCTCTTGCAGCTTTTAGTGTGTGTCGTTTGTCCCCGTGACTCTTGTTATTGGTATTGTCCACCACCAAGGCTTCATGTCTGTTGCTGCTTGGTACGTACAGGGAAGGTGCATGAAGTGTTATCCTGTTCTGCAGCTCACCAAAGACCAGGGGCCCTCATTCTCCAAAGTACTGTCTGTTTGCTGTGGAAACTGCTTGTCTGGTAGTTCCTGGAGGTCAGTGCCAAGGGGCACTAATATTTCTACTTACAAAGTCACAAATGATGCTCTGTCTCACACTCCCTCATACAGTACAGCCTGTTAACTTCTTTTTGCCCTCCTACACCTGTGGCCTGAGAGAGCACAGCTCTCACTTCCACCCTTCTCCCCCCAGGAGGAGAGGTGCAGTCTTTGCAGCCCTTCAGCTGGACAGCAGCTGCCCTTACATGAAGCAAAGAGGATCTGTCTGGGTGGCTGCCCTTCACTCCTCCCAGGCTAGTCTGACCTAGGGGGCTGATTCCTGTGTGCTGCAGCAGTGCAGTCCTTGCCTGGCCTCAACTATCACGCTTCTGACAACTTCCAAGCATTGCCTAAGAACCCTTCTAATCACCTGGAGACATCAAGCTGCTGGGTGGGCTTGCACAGCCACCAGGGCTGCAGCTTCAGCCCGTGGCTAAGCAGAGTAGGCAGCAGCACAATAACTTGCACAGGCACAGCTCTTCCTGCGTGCCTTTCTGCAGGAACTGCCTCACTCGAATGCATAGATTAATCCATTTTAATTTCCACTCTAAAATATAGCTCAAGAAAATGTGTGGCAATTATTTATATTTTGTATAATTAACTCATCTAGTGATGCTGAAATCAAATCTCATGCAAATATTACAATATTTGCAGAATGTTTTCACTGTGATTTAAAAACAAAACCACAATTGAATAATAGGAATCTTTTACTTTATGCTTCTTAAACACACTTTAAGATCCTTTAAAGGCACTACAGAAATTTTAACTGAATCCTGATGATGTTGTTTTCAAATTAGTAACTAATAATATTTTTAACATAGGCAAGATTTTTTAAAAGCAGTGAAACTCCAGATTGTTTAACAGTAAAATGCACAAAATATAAAATATTATTTCACATGATGAAAAAAAAAATCATATTGATATGATGCATCTGTATAGAGCTATTCACATAGGTACCATGAGTAATTAAAATAAGAGACGCATGGTTTCACACTGAGCAAGACATTGAGGCAAATTTATTGAGCAAGAGGTTCAGATCTTTGTTGCCTTTAAATAAGAAGAGCTTCTCAGCTTTTAGTGACCTTAGTAGTTGTTCACATAATTTCTCATCAGGAGGTAGGTAGTCACTCCTCCTGAGATCTTGCAGGAGCAGAAGCTCCCTTGTGTTTGGTAAGGTGTGAGCTTCCACTGAATTTACTGTTCAAAGGAGGAGGAAGTCTTTGGTGAGTGAGGAATTAAATGGAAACATTAGCCCAAATCCAGCTTATTTCAGGTAAGCACTGGAATTCAGAACTTGGTGAAGGAGCCCTTACAACTATAAATCCTGAATCTGCCCTTTGAGTCAGAGGTTCCCAGCTCTTGCAGGACTCAGAGTTACTGCCTCCAAAAGAGTTGAGCTCTAATATTAGCAGGAGTTGAGAGCCAAACTTAGGTTTCTTGAAGACTTACAGAGCAAACTACTTTCAAAATGATAGTTGTATATTGAAGATCTATGTTATCCTCAGATAAATGCAAACAGCACCATCTTCAACTTATCTCTGACTATGAGCAGCTGAGATGAAAATATTGAGGGGTGGTGTAATGTTGTTGAACAGAAAAAACCCTCTAAATAAATTTTCACTCTGCAACAATACCCTAATTTACCACCAAAATAGCATTAAATCATTAGATCAGTGAAGCAATTCACAGCCTTGATGGCAACTGGAATATCTCATTGCTTCTGGATACTCAAATCTGTTGGTGTCTGTACTCTGTTGGAAAGAAACTTGTGCCTTTTCCCATCATATTTAGCAACATCAAGTCCTGCATTTGTGTTCTCAGTGCTCAGTTTTGATAAATTTCTGTATTCAGGGTTAAAACACTGATCTCAAAAATCTAAAATTCTTTCCAGTGCAGAAAAGACAGTAACAGAAGTTACTGGTGTCACCTCGTGTTAGTGATCCCCTGGTAAATATTGAGTATAGACACCTTCAAACTTCTGCAAAGAGTCATTGCTAGTTAGCTGGATGATGACACTCCAGTAGAGCTCTTGCTTTCTGTAACGTCAGTGTTGGAATTACTCCAGCGTAGGGGAGACAAATTTTTCTGCTAACTTACCTCCCAAGCCTAGAGTTCCTTGTCATTGCTCATATTATATTAGATATTTTGTGTATGTACTTGAGAAAAGTCTGAAACAACATGCTTACAATTGATGCTGCCTGGGAAGCAGGCATTTTTCATGCAGATGGACATCACCGTGACTGCAGTGGTTTCTAATACTTGATTTTATTACTCATTGGTGAGTTGCTGAAAACAAACCTGGTTGTACAACTTCAACACAGAAACAGCAGACACACTTTTCCCTGCTTCATTCATTATCTCTCAATAAGCTTAATGGGGAAGAGAGCCACTGCAACTCCAGACCCTTTGAAATTATAACGCAAAAGCCACTTTCATTCACTGTTTTTCCTGAATACTATACAAGGTAGCCATTCTGGTTGGTTCATATTTTCTGATAACTAAAATTTGAATGGGTCATCCTTTCTTATCAATTGTATAAAAGATAAATTTTAAATGTATGGTAGAATCCTTAGGATTTACTGTTTGTTCTCAAAATGAAATCTCCAGTGACAAAATTGCAATTATTTTATTTCCCAAGTTCAATGTTTCAATACTCTCATTTATTTAATCCATATTATATTTTCCTTAAAAATTTATAGCTTTTTGCTCTGGCTGAAACCAGTATTTCCCCCTGTTGTTTGGTTTTGGGTTTTGTTTGTTTGTTTGTTAATTTTTTTTAATTATTTTGAAATGCAGTTACAATCATATATATAAAATGACACAATTACACATGCCAGAGTACATGGTGTTGTGTGAGACAGCCAATGTTAATCCTGTCTTTTGTGTATCAATTAGAGACAATAGAGACAGTTTTGTTATCAGTGTTCATTGTTCTATTGACTTGAGTAAATTTTAGATGAGCTTCATTGAGAGTTTATCTGACTGAATCTCTGGTAAGGACTAGGCATAACCTAACAGCTACTGCAAATTGCATTAATTCTTTACAATTAACCAAACAACAAATAAATCAATGGAAGAATCAGTACATGGAAGGGTTGCCTCAATAAAAATAAACTGTGCAGTCACAGAGATGGCCATTTGTCAAGCTAAGCTAGAAAAGACAGGCTTCAGACTACTGCTTTTGTCTGAGCAGTGAGATTTAAAATTCCTATGGAATAAAAAAAAAAGACTAATAGCATTCCTGACAAGGGAAATTGAGAGAATGAGAGCATCAATCGTAGGAATGAGTGATAAAATTATTTAATTGACACTAACATAAAGATAGATTTAGACAAAAAGTATGATGGGCAAGTGATGCATTAAGCCTTTCAGTATACAAAGAGGTTTTCTTTTGCATCTGACTATTGGAGCTGAAAAAGTCATTTTACTCTGTAATTTGACAGGAAGGTGCAAGTACTCTGGTGAAAAATCAGAATAAAAACTGTGAGTTCAAATATATTGCTTCAAATACTTTTTATTGGTACATGAAGAACAAATCTATACTCATAGGTAAGAGAATTAACACATTTTTGTAACACTGCTTGAAAGTAAAATTTGATGTCTCTTGATGCAACTTCTGTGGTTTTATTCAAATAACACAAAGAAAACATTTCGTCTCACAAAGAAGCTTCAAGTTTCAAAAATTACTTTGTGGAATTTAACTGCTGAAAGCTAGGAAATTTCAGCCAAAAGGCCTTTTTGATAAAGAAAAACAACACTTTGCCGAAAGCATATTGTTATTTTCCAAATCAATTTGATCTGAATTGTATCATGCAATGCCTGAAAGAACATCCTCACCAAATGATAAAGTCAAGTAAAATCTGCAAAGATGGGCTTCCCATTTATGAACATCAGCATTTAAGAATTGCATAAAATGAACTTTATCCAACCAGTTTTTGATCAGAGGCCCAAAGACAAGGTTAGACTTGTTATAACTCTACTGTACCTTACAAAAGAGGGTAGAAAATAGAAATACAAGACACAGCATGTACTTCTTGCTTGGATTATGAATATTATGCTACATTGAAGTAAAATAAGTTTGCTTTTAAACTGGTGAATGTTAAATATATTGCACTGTTCCACAGCTGCCTTGGCTCCACATTCAAGGTCACATATACATGGTGTAAAAGTTTGCAGAGAATGTTTAGCAGCTTCAGAAAAAGGAGCTGTAAGTTTAACTTATTCTGTGCAACATCTGTGATGCTTTTTTTACTGAAAGATGAATTTGAGGGACTTGTAGTGAATAAACTCAATTTGTTGTAGAGAAAATACAATTTGGCGGGGTGGGGGGGAAGGAACTAATATTGAAATCTCTGCCTTGTAATTCAATTTTGCACATCCCAATGCCAGCTGTAACCACAACTAAGATGAGTAAACTGGTGAAACTCCACTGCTTGGAAATTATCAGGCCAGGGCTAGTCTAATCAATGGAGAGAACTAAACCCCTAACCTTTTACATATAACCTTAAAAAAGTGTAATCTCAGATACAAAGCAGCAAGGAAATACAGTAAAAGAGTTTTGACAGCTCTTTTGATGCTAGAACATAGCCCATGTGTCAAAGGGATTTTCAGAGTGGCCTGTTCCATAGGGAGCTCCAGGGACCGCAGGCAGACCAGAGCTGTGTGAAGTCCTCAGTGGTCCCAAACGCAAAGCCCAAACACCGGGAATCTTGTTCGCCAGCACTACACACAGGCGTTTGTACTTAGCGCTGCTGCCCTACCTGACATCACTTTAAAGTGACCCGTAAAGTGATCTGTATTCACCTTACGCCTTCCTCCTCCTCCCCATGACCCCCGAGCCCTTGTGCAGAGGGCGACAGGCGCAGACCAGGCTGCCCAGCTCAGAGCTGCTCTCATTGCCCGGCTCTGAGATGCTCTCATTGCCCAGCTCAGAGCTGCTCTCGCTGCCCAGCTCAGAGCTGCTCTCGCTGCCCAGCTCTGAGATGCTCTCATTGCCCAG